>CM062818.1:10528034-11128034 GCA_031772625.1 Pinus tabuliformis
TAGATCTACTTTTGAGAGGTCTTGTTCCAGCTCAAGTTAACGCAGATCTGCAGTGTGCACATGGTCAAGAAGGTGATGGTGGACCTTCTTCCTCTTCTGAAAAGGATGACAACCCTATAAGCAGCTTTATAGATCAGCAGGTTGAAATTCTCTATATGGCTGAAATTGATGAAAGAGAAGAGCTTATTTCAGATCTGCCCACAGAAGAAGACAGCATGCAGATTGAAGAAGACAGGACAGCTACTTCAGTTCTACATTCAGATTGTGATGACCAAGCATACCTTATGCCGAATCCTGAAAAGGAGGGTTTTGTTGTTGAGACCATAGACAAAGTTTTTGATCCAAATGTTCTCATGCCATCAGAACAGAGCCTGCATGAGGAGGTAATTCAGTCAGTTCATGAAAAGCAAGATGACATCTTCATTCAAGTAAGTGAAACTGTTCCTTTGGATGAATTTATGGTAGATGATAGAAATGTCATTTTTGCACTTCAAGAATCAGCTGAAGTTTCTTTCCTTATGATTGAATAATGTGATAAGGATCTTGATAATTTGGTTATGATATCATATGAAGATGACCTACCATATTGTCAGACTACAGAAGATCAGAGCATACAGGATTACCTTTCAAATTCTTCATATGTTTTATGTGCTGAAATGTTTTTCCAAGAAGAGATCTGCTCGTCCATTTGTTCGGAGTTTTTTGAAGCCAATGAGCATACTTTTACCGAAGCACATGATGAAGGCAGATCAGAATTTGAAACAAAAGACACCTTGCTCTTTCAGCAGGAGGAAAGACTTTATGTTTTTCAAGATCCAATGGCAGATCTCTTGCAGTCAAAAATTAAGGTGTTTATTGCAGTATTCAGTGATGAAGGAGAATATGGTCAACTATGTTTTTGGATGCCCAGTGATAGGTTTTTACTGTTGACCAGAAGATCTGATCAAGAGAATCAATCAAGAAGGCATCTGCTTGATTGGTTTCATTGGCATTTTGATATAGTTTGATGGTATATTGTCTTGTAAGAAACAAGGTGGTTGTCATCATGATTTCAAATCTTGATGGACTGCTGCCCTTCAATAAGCTTTGTAAGTTCTTGTTTTCTTTAAGTCAGTCATGAGTCATTTTTGAGTCAGTTTTCAGTCATGTAGGTTTCATAATTGTGTCGGCTTGAGTCAGGTTTCAGTCAATAAATGAGTCAAATTTTTGTATTGTTTTTCAAATAATGACTCCATTGCCCAATGGTTGAAAGCACTGGTCTGCTCTCCCAGAGGTCTGCGGTTCTTGGCACCTCCAAGGAGCTACCATCCCCATTGGAGCCGATGTTAGTGTCAGTCTTTCCAGCCTTCCTCCAGTGATCAAATATGCTCTTACAAAGTGATTTTGAAGTGTCAAGGTCAAATTTTGTCATTTCAGTGAGTCTTCAAGCAAAATTTGGTCACTAGGCATTAGGTCTAGGGTTTGCTCTCACTCTTTTCAAAGTTGCCCAAATGCCAATCTATGTCACTATTCAGCTGATTCTATCATCATTCATAGGGTTTTCATTATCATGTCAGTGTCTAATGAGTCATTTTACACCTTGTTCATGCTTCAGTTGCGCCTAGGTAAGGTCATTTCCCTCTCCTAGGGTTTTGAAGGCAATTTCTCTTGGGACGGCCAAATCATTAGCAAAACTTGTATCCAGATGTTCATACACCTTCCCCTATCCTTCATGTACCTTAGTAAACACTTCCCATCCCTTAGATCCGCCAAATTCCTCATTTTTGCACAAACCCTAGTTTCTAGCTACAACCTGGCAATTTTCTAGGTTGGGCATGTGTTTTGCCCTTTTGGACCCCTTCCCCTCACTCAATCTCTGAGATTCCACTTTCCCCTGCTTCCTAACATCCCTCCCTACTTCCAAAAATTTCCCCAAGAATTTAGAAGCCCCTTATCCCCTTCATTTCGCTTCATTTCGACAAAATTCCTTGTTTCACACATCGGGACAAGTTTCACTCAAAAGATGTTTCAGAGAAATCAAAGATGAATTTTGCAAAACTGAGAGGTTTTTATCCAAAACATGCCAAAGAAGAAAAACGTCCTTCACTTTTTGCACAGGTGTCATGGTTTGAGAGAAATGTCAAGAATACCGTTGCCTCAGGAGAATCAAAGACACCTCTAAAGTGACCTTGGGAAAATCAATTTTTCTCCTAGCTTGGTTGGCCAAATGATTTTTTTGATGGATAAACTAATAACTAGACACAAAGATCTTTCCAATGAGCTATCATGAGCTCAATTTGGGGTTGAGGAAGGCATTCAAAAGTTGACTGCAACAACACTCTTCCTTGAGGCAGCCTCATTTGGCACTTTTTGACCAGTCTTGGGAGATTTGATTTTTGACAGCACAAATGAACTCCAAATTGAAAAATTCCAGTTGGGTTGGAAAGTAGACTCGAAGGTCTTTCCAACAAGCTATCCTGCACCCAATTCCGACACTGGAAAGGCCTCCAAAAGGCTCCTGCAAAAGCGCGTGACCTGTTGGGTGCGCGCGACCTATCAGGGGGGTTCAACCAGTTGAAAAAATACACTGGCGCGACCTATTGAGCACGCGCGACCTATCAGCACCTGCGCGCGACCTGTTGGGAAATCATCCACAAAAAATTGCCTGTGAACTGCAAATTGACCCCAAATCTCTTCAAGGTTGCTGGTAGGCCTCTAATCATCAAGGTTTATTGCTTGCTAAAGCTTGCATGAGCATGAAAATGTGTTTTAAAAATGTCAAAGTGCAAGTAAAGCTAGGGTTTTGTTTTACTGCTCTCAAGGTCATCCCTTTCACTCCCATTTTTTCCCCCACATCCCAACCATCTCCCTTATCATTTTTACCTATTCTTCTTACCAAAAATATCAAAGTCCCCCTCCCTAACATCTCCCTTGTGTTTTTTTCCCCTTGGAGTAGCATTTAAACAGTCAAAACAGCAGGGTATCCCATGGGAGGATTTTATCTCTCGGGAATTTTTCACAGCATCAGCATCATTTCCCCCTGAGGTTGTTCATGAGGAGGGAGGGCCTTCACAGCAGCATGATAGTCCTGAGACCGGACATGACAGCTCTCCTCCATTGGTCACTTATCAGAGAGGCCACAGAGCCTTATTTGCATCAGCTAGGCGAGTATTATCTCCACACCAGGTGGAAGGGGTCTCGCCTTCTTCATCAGCACCACGAGTGTTATCTCCACACTAGGTGGAAGGGGCATCGTCGCCGATAGCAGCACAGGTATCAGAGAGGGGAAAATAGCCCAGGATTGATGAGGGGCCATCAGGTGTTCCAGACATAGAGATTGTTGACCTTGATATCAGTTCTCCTAGTCTAGAGTCAAAGGAGATCATTCAACACCTAAGAGCTGAAAATGATTCATTGCAGCGAATATTGAAAGGAGCACAATTGACGATCACATATTTAGAGCAGCGCAACAAGCAGTTGGAGGATGAGCACACTCTTGATGAATTGCGGAGGATTCATGAGGACCGCAACTTGGCTCGAAAGAGACCCGGTGATTTAGTACCCGTTGAGCGAGAGGCTATGCTTCTCCGGGTCAATGCTCATTTGGAGAGGCTGCTGGCTAAGGCCAACAAAGATAAGGACTTGCTCAGGAACATGAAAAATCACTATTGGGCCCGAATGCACGTATGCAAGGCAAAAATGAAGGTGATTCAAGGGTGGTTGGCCAAGGCACTAAAACGACGAAAAAGGCCCGATCCCCTCCACATCTTGGCTGAGGCTTCCTTGAAGGAGCATGATATTAAATGACCTCACTAAAACACAAATTTCAAAACATTTTGAGCATTTTTGGTCATTTATGAATTTTTGGGCAAAAAACAGGTTTTTCTCCCTGATAGGTCGCATGCTGCGCGCGACCTATTCGATGGGCAACTTCATTTTGGGAAAACTCAGCATTTCTAGATTTTTCATGCACAGATACACCTACTCAGCAATTAACATGAGATTTCATCAAGTTTTGAGCCTCTAGAAGGTCAAAAAATATGCAAAAATTGACTTTCTGCCACCTTTTTGATAAACAGGAAGGAGTCTTGGGAGATTGCAATTTTGGAGGGGCCAATGGCCACCAAATTCCGAAATTCCACTTGCGTTGGAAAGATGACATCCATACCTTTCCAACAAGCCCACGTTTGTTTCATTTGGACACCTGGAAGTGCCTCAAACGGAGCTCCAAAGAAGCGCGACCTATCAGGATTAGGGCGCGACCTATCAGACAATTTTCATAATTTTTCATCTACAGCTCAGGAATTCCCCAGCTTTGTCCAGTTTTGACTTGGGATGGGATTTTTCACCCTCTTTGATGTAATTAATGTATTTTCATGTTGATATGACACTTATTTACCTATTCTAGAAGATTCATTCATGAAATAGCAAACATTTAATGAATGAATTGGTTTCCTAGCTTATAGAGGCAAGTTGTTTTGACTTCCTAGATTTTAGTGCTGAGTTTAGAATTGGTTGAAACAGCTCCTAGAAGGATGAGCTCGACCCCTAGAGGCAAGGAAAGATGTTAGATTGCCTATATTATGTACTTTCTTGGTCATTTTCATGGTTGGACTCTTGAGGGAGAAAGCTCTATTGTATTATTCATTGTATCTCTGCAATTTTGGCAAAGGAAGAAAGACCAGGGTTTTGCAGTCTTTTTTGGGATTCCTGTGGTTACATGTATTGATGGTGTGCTTCTCTTTGTACTTGTAAGTGTGTTATGTGAAATCATCCTCTTTCTTTTTCTTCTGAAATTAGGCAAATGAAGTGTTAAAGTAGAATTCATGATTTCCATGCTCTGATTTTAAGTTTGCTTAATATCAATGTTTTCATCTGTTTAAGGAGAACTCAAGGTGATTGCTTGCTCTCCTTAGCTCCTCACCGGTCATTCATACCCATTCACTTAATTTAAAGGCATCAATACAATCTCCTACCTTGCCCCAAAGAACCCCCTGCAAAAACTGTGTCCAATCCCCGCACCCAAAATTGCCTTTCCCCAACTTTCCACCAAAACCATAAAAATCCCAAATCAAAACTTTTCATCAGTTTACTAGCCTAAAATCAGTGTTTCCTCATTGGTTATCTCGCCCGTTGAAGATCCCTATCGAGATAGACTGGAGAGAGCCCTCTCCTACCTCGTAGGGCTAGCTACGAGGCTAAGTGGTTTGATGTTGCCTTGGAGTTTACCTTTCTCAACCTGAGGTGAAATTTCAAGCGCTAAAACATACTTTCATCTTTACCCTTCTTGATTTCCCTCAACTTATTTCTAAGAAACAAAACTTGATTTGCATCATGAACTTTAAATAAACTCACCAGTCTGTCATAGATTTCCTTGGAGGTGTCTAGATCAGAGATGTAGGCCACAAGCGCTTTTCGATAGAGTCCCGGATGATCTTCTTTGTTTTGACTTCTCCATTTTTCCATTTGTTCCAGGCAGCAGCAGATGCATTTGATGAAGGCTCAACAATATTGCCTCTTACATGGTCCAGCACTCCTTGATGCTCAAGGGTTAGATCGATAGACATCTTCCATCCATGATAGTCAGCTTTCTCACGGAGCTTGTCTTCGGCAGGAAAGAGTGTTGAGGACCCCATAGTTCTTTTAGGATAGCCTTGCCAATCTTCTCTTAAATGATTGTTGTTGCTCTTGCTCAGGCTTTGTCTTCACCTCAGCTCCGATACCATGTTAAGTTATGGTATTTTCTATGCTTATAACAGTTTACTTCTTTTTCTTATTATATTCCACCAATTAGCAATCACATGTACATAAAGTAAAGTGTAGATAGAACATTAAACAATCGACAGAAAACAAGCCAAGACAAGAGACACAAGATGTGGCGGCTAGCCAGGGACAAACCCCACAATGTGTGGGGAAACCCTTTGATCAAATCTTCTTTTATCTTCAATAATTCAGCAGAAAGAAATAGTACAATAAATCTGATTCATATCAGCAGTAGCAAACCCTAGATCAGTAGCATCAGCATTAGCGGCTTCATTATCAAACTAGGGCAGACCATATCTCACAAACCGATAGTCGGATTGACTTCATTCCACCACCAAAAGTTTCAGCTTCCAGAGGAGGTTCAGATGAACCTACAACACAGTTCAGATGAGGATATCTTCTAGGCCACGCAAGTCAATCTTTGCTTCTACAGTTGCAGCTTCAGTTTCAGCAGTTTCCGGCTTCAAACTAGGGCAGTCGATATCTTGCAAACCGTTCGTCGGATTGACTTCATTCCACCACCAAAAGTTGCGGCTTTCAGAGGAGGTTCAGATGAACCTACAGCTCAGTTCCAAAGAGGAGATATTCTAGGCCACGCAAGTCAACCTTTACTTCTGCAGTTGCAGCTTCAAATTCAACAGCTTCCGGCTTCACATGTGCGAGAGAGAGAGACCCATTTCAGCGCAGTAGAGAAGAGACTCATATCTGCGCAGTAGAGAGAGAGAGATGTGATGAGATGAGTGAGTCCAAATGAGGAAAATTCCTCTTATATTTATACACAACATTGGTGGGTGAATAGATGCGACTGTTGGGCTTCTGAGCCTACATGAGTTGTAGGTCGGCTTGATAATAATTCCATAATCAAAATAAATTCATATCTCCATGAATACTTATCGGAATCGGATGATCTTTATATCGGATGATGAAGAAAATAGGATGATGAAGAAAATAGGAGCATCCCTTTCTTAGACATTCTTATCATCAGAAAAGAGGATGGCTCTTTGGGCCATAAGGTCTTCAGGAAATCAACTCACACAGAAAGCTACCTTCATGCGGATTCCCACCATCACCCAGCCCAAAAGCTTGGCGTTCTGAACACTCTTGCCATTAGAGCCCTTCGAATTTCTGACCCAGAACATATAAATGAAGAGAAGAGGCATTTAGTTTTAACTTTCAAAAATATAGGCTACAAGGATCATGAGATTAAAAAAGCCATAAAGAAAGCTGAAAAGAGGTTGTCATCTCCCAAACCCAAAGAGGAGGATCAACCTCATGGTGGTAAGGTTTTTCTACCTTATATCCATGGGGTCACGGACAAAATGGCAAAGATCCTAAGAAAGAAAAACATTCTAACTCAATTCTCAGCTCCTGGCACCATCAGACAAAGTTTAAAATCTGTTAAGGATGATATTGACAAGCAGCAGCTTAAAGGAGTCTATAAAATAGACTGTTCATGTGGAAAAAGCTACATAGGTGAAACCGGTCGCTCCCTCCAGACAAGACTGAAAGAGCATGGCGCTGACATCAGGAATGGTAGATCTCGTACCTCAGCCTTGGCAGAGCACTCCTCGAAGACCAAACACCACATCTGCTTAGAAAGCGCATCAATTATCGCGAGAGAGGAGCAGCATCAGAAACGGAAAATCAGAGAAGCCCTCGAGATCCTGAAGCATCCTTGTAATCTGAACAGAGATAGTGGTTTGGAGATTAGCGGAAGCTGGCTTCCCCTGATCAGTGAAATCAAGAAACGTCAGCCCGGCCCCAGGTAAGTTGTCGATCAGGTAAGATAGTTATCAATATAGATATTAACATTAGTTCACACATTATTATAAGCATAGTTTTGATTTTAGTATTAATGTGTCATTAGGTTATTCATATTTTATTAAATCTCTAGTAATTATTAAAACAACTACAAGCTTGGATTTTAATTTAGATATTATTGTTTGTTTTAAAATAGTTAAGATTTTTTTTTTTTTTGTAAGCTGGGGTGGGACTCATACATCATTACTCGCCTGCCTCGGCAGGATTTGAACCTGGGTGGGGGGTGCTACAGCGCACAGCCCTCACCATTACATCGTGCACCGAAGTGCAAAATAGTTAAGATTTTAATATAGGATGAATTTAGAATTTAATATAGAATGGATATAGAATTTAAGTTATATTAATTAATTTATTTATTTATTAATATAGATATTAGGTTTTGTTAATATTAATACTTTTATTTATATTAAGTTTTATAAAAAAAAAAATTTAGGTTAAATATTGGTTAGGTAGGGATCAAGTTTTATAAATATATTAAGTCTTATTGTCTTTAGGTTATAAAATTTTTAATATTATATAGGTATTAGGTTTAAGATTTTAATTCTAATATTCATTTTAGTTTCTTAGATTTTAATATTAATTCAGATTTTATGTTATATATAAAGGATTAGGATATTAATAAATATTAATAAATTTATTAGTTTCTAGACATTGAGATAGATAAATTGCTCTATTCATATTATTCTATTATTTAAATTAAGTTATATATATTTTAGGTTATATAAATATTATATAAATATTATGTTTTTTAGTGAACATGTAATATTAGGTTATATTATAATTTTAAAGTCATATTTTAGGATTTATGATGTTAATTTTAATATATATATTAGTTTTAGATATTATTATCAAAGATTTTAAGTTATATAATGTTTCATGATATTAATATTATAATATATATATTAGTTTTTTAATATAAATATTAATTTAGATTTTAGTGTAATGTTTTTGGTTTTTTAGGGATATTAAATAAGTGATATTATTAATTTTAAAAATTAAAAATAAAAATTAAATAAATGATTTTATTTTTAAAATTAATATTAGGTTTCATTATAAATTTCTCTGGCCGACCTGTGCTGCTCCTTTAATATTCGTCCCTCATGAGTATTTATTTCCTCCATCTGGCTCTTCTTTTTCATCTTTCTCATCATCTTTCTCTTTACCCTGATGATGGATCCCATTTGGGATTTGAAACGTTGGTGTAAAAATTCTACTACTGTGGATTCTCCGGTCAAAAATTCAAGAAGCACAAACCACAGATCTCTGAAATCCAAGATCTTTATATCAATCCTACACCTCTCAACGAGAGGAATCTAATAAAAATATTATCAGCCATGAATAAGATGACCCACATGAAGTTTTGCCCTGGTTTCCAATTTTAACAATTACACTACCCATATTCAGAGGAATAGGGAATGAGGATCTAGATCAGTTCTAGTTTGTGGTAAGAGCAGTGTGGGAAGCACAAGGGGTTATGGACGATAACATTAAGAAGGCCACATTAGTAAGCATGCTACAAGATCGCGCATTGACATGGTATATCAAGCATTCCAATGATCACCCAAATGTAGGAATAGCGAAGATCCATAATATGCTGAACAGAGAATTTAGCGAGCTAAAATGAGAAATGCAGTCAATCATTAGATTTAAAGAGATTGCGATGCTACCAGGCAAGGCCCCATGGGATTTGGATTAGTGACTGAATAGTATGATCTGTGAGGCTAATATGACGCTAATGGATGCGCAGCACTGCGCATGGTTTGTGGCATCTTTGACACCCCACTTGAGGACGGCGCTATCGTAGTATAAGCTTTCAACCCAGGCTGAAGCATTAGAGATGGCGATGAGGTTGCACGAAACACCGATATAGGACCTAGGGTTGGGAGTTCAACAAGTCCACATGCAACTACAGAATCTATGCTTGGAAATGCAAAGTTTGAAGCAAAATAGGACACAGCAGCCAGAGGCGCGCAATGAAGTATGGTGTATAAAATGCAAAGGTCAGGGCCACGACAAGGATCACTGCCCAGTATTCGTGAACTACCTGGCAGGAGGGCGACCGATGCTGTTAAGACCAAAAGCATAGGTAGGGCCGAGTATGACACCCATGTTAATGTGCCTGATCTATTAGAGAGGAGGAAAACACACGACAGACAATTGTCATCTGTTGTAGAAGTATACACAGACTCCATAGTAGCTATTTTGTAATTTCTACAGTTCAATAGGCCACGACGAGCGTAATTGTTGTAGCTACGAGTTAATGATTGATCAGCCCCTAGCATATAGAATGCAGATAGAAATGCAAGGCCTTGACATAGCTGCAGGGATAGCATGCGCTGGATTTCAGGGGTGAGGTCGAGGACAAGGAGGGATGGGCCTAGGAAGGGGCCACAGACAATTGATTTGTTACAATTGCAGAGGACTAGGGCACTATGCCTGTGATTCTACCAACCGAACAAGAGTATCCTATTCATACTATGCTCAATTTGATCATGAAATGATAGATTGTCCTATGTTTATCGCACAGATGCATGAGAAAGGGGTACTCCAACCTACTCCGACCCAAAATATCCAAATGATGAGATCTGAACCATGCGAAGAAGACCCAAATGTGAATATGGTTCTCAGAAGCGGTGTGACCACAGGAGAGGATAAGGGGAAGCAGCCCGAGCAAGATACATGGGTTCGTAAGGCTCCTACAAAGGAACTTGAGTTTGACTTGGAATGTGCAAAGGATACATTTATGGAAGCTAAGAAGAGCTTTGCAGAGGCCTCTACTTCAGGTAGTAAGGATCAACCAGAGCCAGGAATGGATCCTTCTATGCTTACTACCTTTTTAGAGACATGCATGAAACTGCTATGTGATAATAAGACAGTTAAGGAACTACAAGAGTTGATCACCAGGTGCGCGGGATCAGGGGAACCGTGCATAGTCCAGAAATTGGGGAAGCATGAATTGTGCACTGGGAGGGAAATGAGATTAATGGTGCAAATTGGCGAGTACGAAATGGATCAGGTAATCCTAAACTTGGGATCCAATGCGAATGTGTTACCAAAATAGAGATGGGAATGTATGGGCAAGCCCACATTACAATGGTCCCCTATTCAATTATGAATGGCGAACCAACAGAAGATTTTTCCCATAGGGAGGTTGCAAGGGGTGACAGCCGATATTGAAGGCATGAGCATACAAACAGGCTTTGAAGTGATAGAGATTGTGGATGATAGAAATCCTTATCCCGTGTTGCTAGGAATAGACTGGGCCACCGATATGAATGGATTCATCAACCTGAAGAAGTGGAAGATGATATTTGAGAAAAAGTACCTATGCGTAGTAGTTTCACTAGATCCAGCCAAAGAAGCACACTACACTGACCCTGTGCATGACGATGATAGTGATGATGAGTTATATTGTGTTTACCAAACAACAATGCAAGACCAGGATCGGGTGACCCCGAGTGCAGATGGGAGAATATCGCGGGAATGCGATAGTTATTGTACTTTGGATTCAGATGAAGAGGTAGAAAGTTGGCAGAACCGGATGCACGAAGTGACAACGCTGAATTGCAACATGATGATTAGATCACTATGGTGCATGACGAAAGAAGAAAGGGAACTGCCAACCCATGATGGGATAATAGTAGTGGATGAATTATTAGACAAATTTAAAAGGTAGTATTGGAACAACAACGGTACGGTGCGCTGGAATGGGCGTCGAGCACAACACCCACATGATGGTGGAGAACACATTAGAAGACCATGGGGAACTGGCGTGAATGTAGAATACAGATGCACTTATAGTTTGGAAGTCTCCATTGTCGAATGAGAGCTAGGCAGCCAGGATGAAGCATTTTGCACATCCACCTGTGTTGATGGGTTCAGACATGTGTTGTGCAAGCACATCCCAAACTAAGGATCGAAAATCAGAACCAGACACGGCAGCAGGAAAAGAAACATGCACCACAAATATTCCACGTTGAAGCATTCAAAAAGTTATTCGGAATCATGAACAGAGTTTACCAGGTGGAATGAACTAATTGGGACCTGTGCATACCAGCAATCTGATGGGCCTATAGGGCCATGCACAAGAACTTGAGCGGAGGAATGATTCTGAAGATGACGAGTAGAGTCTAGGCCATAGCATGGGAAAAGAATCCTCACTCAATAACTTCCATAATTGGTATAGAACACGAGGACCAGAGCGAAGAGATTATGTAGCCATGCAAGTAGTAACATATGCAGATTCAAGAATCCATTCGGCGAGGGGACATTGAGCTTTGCGAACTCAAAGAAGATCGGGTATGAATGAGGTAGAAGAGCATGTTAATGGACGCTGATATCAGAAAACTGGAAACCGAAATCATGCAAGCATTACGCATTGACTGAAGGATAGGACAATGTATGGGAATCCCTACCACCACACTAGAAGATTGTCACCGAGAGTTTCTAGTTATACTACCATGGTTGTGACTGCACCTTATTAGACAAAGTAACTAGGGAAGTGCACCGCATAAGGAAGAACGAAAGGCACGGACTAGTGCGAGGGTGACTAAGGAAGGCCCACAGATCGGGTTGGAAGGTGACGAGAAGCCTCGCACCGGTGGTGCGACCACCTAACTATCCATAGGAAGCATAGTCTCAGAGCTCCCAGCAGTTGAAAGAGAGCATGGGACTATAAAAAAGTCTGTAGGAGAGCTGCATGGGAAGGAGGTTACGCGCAGGGTCAGTATGTCATAGGGGTCGCAGTCGCGCATAAGGGGCTGCGCAGCTACATGGGTAGGTTCGAAGGTGACCATTGATGTCATTGTTCATGACAAGAGGTCCAATTTAAAGAAGAAAGAAGTCGGCGATGGGAAATTAAGATTTAGATTCGGGACTATCTACCATCAATAAGGTATTAATGACTCAGAAGTGGAGGGAATGGTCGAATTCAAATTCAAATGATACTATAAAATCCCTTAGGTTAGCCTCGAGGCAACACTTAATTGTTTAAGATTTGAGCTAGTACAGAGCATTAACCACCAAGCACTCTTGCCACCCCTGGGTACATGACCAAATGGCTCCAGTGTAGGCAATATGACGGCTGCAAGAACCAGAGTGCGATTCACAGAAGTTACCCCAGAGCACCGTATGATCCAAGAGGAGCTTGGAGAGGTGGCAGCTGCACCAGAGGTTCCAAAGTCACCATGCACACCCCGACCACAGAAATACAAGCAAACAATGGGACCAGTCTAGGTATCACCACGAAACCCATGGTTCAGTAAATTGTCAATGGAAGAGAAGGGCAAAGTCATCACCTTTGAAACAGAGGAGGAGGAGAAAGATTTGCAAGACCTGATCACCCAAAATGAAGCACAGAATGATGAGGCAGAGAATGTCTCCCAAGTGCCTTCAATGATAAAGTTACCCCCCTACATCCCTCTGTGGAAGGGAAAAGCCAAGATACTAAAGGACTTGGAGGCCACGAAGAGTGTGCTCCAAACCCTGCTCCTTCCTAACGAAATAAGGCTTGAAGGTTCGCCATTGGGATGGGTACCTAATATGAAGTTCAAAGATTTGGACCTTGCGGATAGTGAGAAGTTCCCATAGTTGGCCGCGGAGAAATAATTAAAGCAAAAATGGCTACACGGCATAGAGAAGTCTAGGCTACTCCATCTACGATGGATACCCCACTACCACTACGCGCCCATCACTATTTTTGTCATCCGGCAGCTACTGTGCCTAGTACATGATGGGTATCTCTAGCTAGAAGAGCTGATTCCCATCACAACCGATCTAATTCATCGGATTTATCAGCTGTCCATCAAAGGAAATGAACCCACAGCCATAGTAGGAAAGAGAAGCAACTTGGCCCTCGCAAAAGCTATGAAGGCCAAATATAGGCTGGAGAAGATGAAGCGAGGGTACGTAATCACAAGCATCAAAGACCAAGGGGTGTGCCTAGCCACCTAGCTGCTAGTTGGCAAGATGATGAGGAAGTGCCACTCAAATGAGGTGCCATCGTTTGTAACTGCATTAACAGAGCAATGCGCAGATGGGGTCTAGTTCAACTGGGCGCAGTTCCTCTGTGACGAGTTTTTGACAAATTTCAGGGAGGCCCAGGAGCAGGGTAAGACCTTCCACTATGCGTGGTTGCTCTTATCCATCCTATTGGTTGCAGGAGAACTACCAAAGGACAGCCAGTTTCCCACAGTTGAGGGTGACCTACCCGAAGCCCCGTAGTACACCTCACTCTAGCAACGAAAGACACGATGAGGATTCGCAAGATAAAGATGTTTTCGATGTTTGTAGAGTCTAGCATACGAACATGGATCAATCGCAAGCCGTACTTATCTCCTACAGTCCATAATAGCTTACAGAGCATGGTAGAGTTCAAGGCAGATATGCATAACCTATATATCCAGGCACGCAATGACCCCGTATGAACATGGGAAAAGCTCTTGTTCATCGCTACGGATGATGTGATCTTTGTGGTAATGGAATCCTGGCCTCTAGATTGGCATGCCTCGAACTTGGTAGAAATGGAAAAGATCTCAGCACAACAGCGAAAGAGGGAGACCAAGCTGCGTATCGCGCAGCTGGCAGAAAGAAGGTGATAGGAAGAAGAAGTGGCTATGCAGTAGAAGGTGGCTGAGGTAGCAGCAACAACACAGATAGCAGAAACCACAACCGTGGCCACTAAAGAGACCGAGGAAGGCCAGGAAATGTCCATAGCATAGGACATACAGGGGGAGGTAGAGATAGAGGAATGCATGAACCTGGCACCAAAATCAACCCAACTCAAGAGGTCGCGCATCCATGAGAAGCTAGCCTCACGGAAAAAGACAAGGGCCACAAAGACCTCCACCGACCCAATCTAGCTCACCGAGGGAGACCTTCTTGACATTCGTGAATCAGTTTGCGATGTCACTAAGGATGATTTTGACGAACTAGTGATGGAGCATGGGGGCACTTAGAGCGTAGTTGTAGGCATTATAGGTGTGACCCCCAAGAATGATGGAACCACACATTGTGGCAGGTACATCGGAAGTTGAGCCGATGTTGTGTGCCCGCACTATGAACACTCTTGTATTACTAGAGGGTGCATTGTTAGCAGCTGCTGAGTGCGACAGGGCCATGGAAAGTCAAATGAAGGGTCGGGGGTTGAATTTGGCCTCCCTTCCCAGAGAAACCCTATACCAACTATAGGGTGGGGTAACTGCTAAGCTTCATGCCAGGGAGGCCCACGCCCTCCAGTTCTTGAGTAAGTAGAAGTTAAATTTAGAACAGCTCAACCTACAGTGTGAAAACCTAGTTGCACACACCCAAGGATTGGAACAGGCCGTGGAGGAGGCTTGTAGCAAAATATTGGAGTTGGCTTTGCTGGAGGTACCCCCAACAGCAGAAAAGATTCACCAACTAGTGGTTGGAGTCTGCAAGACCCAGGAAGAGGCCGTGAAGGTTTAGTTGGAGTTGAACTTGCAGATTGCTGAGCTGTGGGTGAAGGCGTAGCCCTTTACACCCCCGGAAGTCAGAGAGTAGTGCCACCGTACCATTCAATCGGGGTTGGAAGCGATAGAGCACATTGTACAAGACTGAACAGGATTTTTGGATCAATCCCTCTTCACGCTCACCTTACTGTAGGAATATCCAACCATATAGCATCTAGAGATAGAAGCATGGTAGTTACAGTAGGCCTATGACAATATTAGGGGGACTGCACAGACGGTCGCCCTTACTCAATGACTTGCCAAGATGAAGGAGGCCCAAGCTCTAAAGGAATAGGTGGATGTCGTGTGCCAGAAAGAAGCAGTGCTTAAAGCGTGCATCTAGCCTTGGCTCGAGGAAGCATTCACGATCACCACCACGGTTGAGGAAAATTTGTTACAGATGCAGAGTACATATGCACTAAGGCAAGAAGGTGCCCCTGACAACAATGCATCAGAGATTCGCACACAACTGATATAGTGGACGGCAGATGAGTGTGTTGTAGACATAAGTGAAGCACAGAGGTTTTTAGATGGACTCCATGAAAATATCACGGCACCAGCCGAGTGACTTGAGACGAGTCACGATGATTGTGTTGGGGGCGTATTGGGTAGCGGATCCCCCCATAGCAAGGTTTTGGGGCTTAAAGCCTGAGTTTTTGTCAACGTAATGTAAAGACCCCACAAAATGTGAGCACGGAGCATGAGAGTCTAGGGTTGTCCACCCTAAAATATTATAATTTAATGTAAAATGTGTTGTCCTACCCATGGTCCACAAACCATGGGATTGTATAAATAGAGTGAGGCTCTAAGTGTAAAGTCAGTTTTTTTAGCTTTGAGAAGTAATATGGGTTTTGAATGAGGAAGTAAGCTCTAAGTCTATAAGTCTGAGTCTTGGGTTGTAGTAGTAGGAAGAGGCTCTGCAGCTAGGTGCGTAGAGGCCTAGTAGAGTCTGTAGTTATGTGTGCGGACCCCTGCAATTGAGTGTGCAAGGTGGAGTTGAGATTGTATCTTAACAGAGGATTAATAAAAAGATAATTTGATTTTGAAATATTGTGCATCTGCTCATAAATCTGTGTCTTTATGCTTCTGTTGTATTTATGCATCGCTTTACAGTTTTATGATTACGTGCACTTGTTATGAATGTTGAATGGATGATAAGAATATTGTGTACACACAATTATGTCAAGATCTATAATAATAGCCTAGTAAGGATACAGGATCTAGATAGCACCTCATAACACTCTTTACAGAGCTGCATGGAAGTAGTCGCACAAGGTGCGAAGGTCAGACAACTGCGCGGAGCACCGCAAGCGCGCAAGTTGGGTTCGCGAAATTCCTAGACCTCATCAAGACATCCCTACGGTGTGGAAACCTAGTTTGAGCACCCTCCCATACTACCTCAGGTGAGACCTCAGTCCGCACAGCATGGGCTATTGCTGAAAGGGTCGGTAGTTTCAGGATTTGTTTGGCTAACTCACTACTGAACCTGGGTCAGGCCCCAACAAGCCAACAACTACAATAGGGCTCTCCATAACTCAAGTAGCCATAGCCCCTTTCAGGTGGGATTAGGATTCCAGCCACTATGTCCCATTGATGTTTCCGTACCATTTGCGGCTACTCAGGCAGATTTGAGTCATGTCCAGTCTAAAGCTGATAGGGCTAACCAATTCATTGAGCACATCCAGAACATCTATCAGTAGGTTCATGACATATTGAACAAATCAAATGATAAGTACAAACAATGTCATGACCAGCATTAGGTACCACACAAGTTCTAGGTGGGTGACAAAGTTTGGTTACATTTGCAGAAGAAGCGCCTTGTTTGGGTGCACTGCAAGCTTCTTCTACCTTTCTATTATACTTACACCATCAATAAGGCTATAGGGGACAATTCTTTTGATCTCTACATTACACCGTTCCTTTGCCTGCACCTAGTATTCAATGTGGATTGGTTGTGGCCATAATTTCCCCCATTATTGGACACATTTTATGTTGTTGAGCAGTTGAAACCAACAGAGCTCAACCCAAGCTGTATCAAATAAGCCATAACTAATAAGATAATGGACACACAAATCAAGAACACTTTCCAAGAGAGGATCCATCTTTATCGAGTTGTCAAATCAGGTTAACTCCTTCACCAGGGCAAGTGGCTCACTAAGGACTAGGTGCAACAAAAAATTACTCACCTCATGGACGCTCTACACGCAATGGGGACCATTGCTTCCTAAGGGGGGGAGGATTGATCCAGGTGAATATTGGTGGTCACCCGCCTATTCCACCTAGACCTCTAGTTGGTTTCATCATTTTACTTTACTATAACAACATTTAATATGTTTAGAATTTTTTTGGATCCTAAACTTCCAGAGCTATTTTGACCCCCTAAATAATGTTTTTTTGAGGTCTGCACCACGTAGGCATGGGCCTGCCACAAATCCTGTACTACTTAGAGAGACCTTTTAATGAGGTATCATATACACCAAATGGAGATCATATTACCAAGTTACGACCCCAAGAAGTTAGCTACCCAACTAACCCCAATGGGGCCGACAATTTTTTTATGTTCCATCTCCTATGGTTAGGGTTTTGGTTGTTTAGGGTTTCCCTTTGTTGTTTAATAATGAAAATGCCCTTGAGCCTCATTGTGAAAATATTTAGAGGCATGTAGCCACCACATCCTTTCTCAGAGATAACCTATCATCGCCTGAGCTAGTTTATTTCCATTCAATATGTAAGCATATTTCAATTCTTTGATATTAATGAAATGAATATTTATTTTTGTTGCATCTTTGTGTTTATGTCTATATTCGTATTCTAATACATTCCTGCATAATTCCAAATCAAGATACTCTGGATGATCGTGAATAAAATCCTCATCCTCAAAAGAAGCCAAGAGACTCCAAGTATGAAGGTAATGTCACTACTTGCCAATCTGAATTCGTACCATAGCTAGTTGGTTGATAGTGGGGCTTGTAGACACCTCACCAGGTATAAGAAATTTCTCTCAAATCTCATTGAGAGGGAGACAAGTTTTAAGATTATTGTTTTGGAAAAGTCTACATATTCAATGATGGGATTTGATACTGTCAGATTTTACTTGGACTATGGAAAATTAATTATTCATCATGATGTAATATATGTTCTAAAATTAAACAAGAACTTGATAATTATTTCTTCCCTAGAAGATAAAGGTATGCGAATAGCCTTCATTAATGGAAAGACCCTCTCCTAGCCAAAGGGATCCTGTATGAAAGATGCCTTTACTTTGGGATCTAGAGTGGGAGGACTATATAAAGTCATTGGAAGACCTCTTCTATTAAAGGTCCATGACTCCAATCACCAAAGTGAGATTTGACACCAAAATAAAAAGATGTCTAGGGGACCATTCCCCTTTAACAGGATCAAGTCCAATGATAATTTAGAGTAGGATAATGGAGTAGTAAGAGAACAAGTTGTTGAAAAATTGACTAAACTAAGGGATGGGGGTGAATTAGTTTAGTACATTCATGGAAATTAAAACTATTTTCATTAAACTCATTAACTGAAACATTACATGAGCAACTTAACAAATAATGACAAACATATTGGACATGTGAACAACAAGTAATAAGTAAACCAAAAAATCACATGAACACATAATAACAATGTATATTGACACTGGATATAAATGGAAACCCTTAAAGGGAGAAACCTATGATTTTATTATTGTTGTGAAGCAAAGGAAAGCTCCTACTCCTTATTACATCTGATTTTTTGTAGGCTCCAACCTACAGGAGGCTACTACCTCAATTTTTCTGCAAGCTACAACATGCACAGAATCTCCACCTCCCATATGTTTTCTACAGGATACAACCCACAAGATGCTCCTACCTCAACAAACTCCAACTCAATATTTATCAATCCATAACATGAAAGGAGACTCCAATCCCTTGATACAAACAAGAAAAAACAATGTGATGGTTTACTTGGTCATAAATTCTACATATCTCCATCTTCATTTCTACCTCTTCTTCCCTTCAAATCTAGTTCACATAAGCTTCATATGTGCCAGGTAAATAATGCATAACACCTCAATCAAATCTCACACCTTCTCCAACTCTCTAACCAGTTTTTCCTCCAAAATCACATATTCTATAAAGATAGTTTGATGGTTGTTTGTATCCCACATAACAATATGAAGTGGGCATGATTGACTCTTTTCCTTCCACTCATTCGTTTCCAAACTCTTCATATTTTGAATATTAGAACAGAAAATAAATACTCCACCAAATATTATTTTCAACCACATGTAATGATTAAATGCATCAAAATAATGTCAACATCTTGTAAAATTATAGGAATAACATGTGAAAATTCATTCCTCGTGATCAATAACAACATTTACCATTAATGCATCAAAACAATCTTCATGTCATTATCTCAACAACCTTGCCTTTGTTTTGATGGAGTCTTGCCTTTCCTTTGTTGTCATGCAGTCTTACCTTGCTTTTGTTTTCATGGAGTCTTGCCTTGCATCACAACAATTTTCTCCAACAAACTAGTCTTCAAATCAGCCTTATACACAACACATGGAAGCATCAATGTTCTGATAATCCATCAAGGTATTTGTTGCTCCTTTTTTTTACTATCATCAAGCATATCAAGCATAACTTTTTGCTTTGATATTGCTCCTTTCCTTCTTGTTTCTCCTTTGTATTTATTGTTCTTGTGGTTGCCTTGTTGCTTCTCTTTTACCTTTATTTTCCCTGTTGCTTCTTGCCTTGTTGTTGCTCCTTTACCATCACCTCCTTTTTTCCTACTTCTTTGCCTTGCTGCTCCAATCCCACCTCATCTTTTGCTACTCTTTTCCATCAATGAAAACATTCCCATTAATCTCCTCCTTTGGCATTTATGGCAACACATTCCCCTTTTATTCTTGAGAAATATTTATCCTTGCTACTCCTAACCTCTTCCTACCCCCCCCTTTGACATCAATGGCAAGGGGGTTTAAGAAAAAATTCCCATAATGGTTTTCATACAGGTGCTAGATTCTTTGAACAAATACTTTGACAAGCATAGCTCAGCAAAGTTCAAATATTTTCATGTTTGTAGTAGCAATTAGAGGTTGAACAACCACAACATAACTCTGAGATGTTTTCCAATAAAATCTCTAGATGGTTGCAGTAAATAAGTCATATGATTGTTGGGCGCGGGATCCCCCAAGGGAAGTTTGAGGCTTAAAGCCCATATTTTGACTAAATCCAATGTAAAGACTCCACGTTTTGTGGGCGCGGAGCATGAACTTGTAAATGAGTCATAGGGTTGTCCATCCTCATTTTTGTAAATGTGATGTTGGCTTTAGAGATCTACCCATGGTCCACGGTCCATGGGATTGTATAAATAGAGCGAGGCTCTAAGTTGTAAATCACCGAATCAATGGAGGAATGAAAGATGAAAAATTGAGTCTTATCTAAGTGTAGTGTCGACTCTTGGTTCGTAGAGTAGGAGTAAGCTCTGCAGCTGAGTGCATAGAGACCTAGTAGTCTGCAGCTAAGTGCGTGGACCCCTACAGTTGAGTGTGCATGGCGAGTCGAGTCTATAACCTTTGAGAAGTAATAAAGAGAAGTTTCGTATCATTTTTTGTATCTTTTTCATGTTTTGTGCATTGAATGTATTGGGTATAAATTGAAATTTCACTTCTTATATGGTGTGCGAACTTATGTGATTGTGTTGATTAAGTAAATATAAGAGAAAGTATCTTTTTACGCAAAGTTAACTAACAATTATAAGAAGATAAGTCAGATTTGTGGTGTAACTTCGGGAAATAACACAGACCACTACCTTAGCAGCGTGAAAGCACCTCAGCCCCTGGTTAGGGCTACGTGAAGGTGATTATAATAGATCATGAAGGCCTTGGAGGTCATGGAAGTGTGAGAAATAACTTGCATGAAGGTTTTCACAGTTGGACAAAA
Organism: Pinus tabuliformis; assembly: GCA_031772625.1. Classification (NCBI taxonomy): domain Eukaryota; kingdom Viridiplantae; phylum Streptophyta; class Pinopsida; order Pinales; family Pinaceae; genus Pinus; species Pinus tabuliformis. The sequence continues at coordinate 10,549,015 of CM062818.1, forward strand.
TCGACCCCTTCAAACATCTCAAGGGTGTGGAAACTTGGTTCCAGCATCCCCCCATACTACTTTGGGTGAGACTTCAATTCGTGCTCCACAGGTTGTTGCCAAAAGCGCCAGTAGTGCAGGGATTTGTTTGGCTAATTAACTCTAAACCTGTGTCAGGACCCATCTATTAGGTGTGGAGCTTTCTTATATTCTGTATTCAAAGGTATCACCACATTAGACCCCAATTCGTAATGGGGTAGCAACACCGCCTGTAAAATATTCGCAGAAAGGGGGGTCTGGGGGGGCAGCTACGACCTTTGGGAGCCCCCTCCTGGTGGGGGGATTGGAGGCAGTGCCCCTGAAGCTAAGAACATATGTAAAATTTCCTTGTAAAATGTTGTAATTTCGTAGTCAATCTAGGCCATTCATTAGGCGGAGATCTGACAGTATAAGTTATGTTTAATTTAGGTTTTTTTGCCCTAGAAGGGAACCCCTCGCTATATATGAGGGAATTGTATTGCATCTATGTAGATCTGTATTCTGAGTGAGGAAGAGTGAGGAGACTGAGAGCAAAGAGAGAATTATAGTGGATCTTCTATAGGTTGTATCTCTTCAGTTTGCTGGATAATATAAAAAGAAGGACTAGTTATTTCTCCGTGTACGTAGGCCAAACTAGGTGAACCACGTATATCTATGTCTCTCTTGTTTTATGTGTTTTCTGTGTTTATTTTTATGCAATATTTTATGTGTTCCATTGCTCTGTAATATATAATTTTCTAACAACTAGTATGAGATCCGAAGGTCTATTTGGCTAATAAACTCGCAGGAGAGAAGGGTTCCTGGTTCGAGTGGGAAAAATGGCGGAAGATGGTAGGTTTAGGGTCGAAAAATTTAATGGCCAAAACTACCAGCTATGGAAGATGCAAATGGAATATTATTTATACTAGAGAGATCTGTACCAACCATTGAGCAGAAAGGAAAAGAAGTCGACGAGTATGATGAACACAAAATGGGATATTCTCGACAAAAAAGCACTTGGAACAATACGGCTCTGCCTAGTGGCATCGGTTGTGTTTAATATTTCAAAGGAAACAACAACAGAGGGTTTAATGTCGACATTGGCCAAACTATATGAAAAGCCCTCAATGTAAAATAAGGTATTTCTTATGAAGTTTTTATTTAATATGAAGATGTCAGAAGGTGGATCTATTGCTGATCATTTAAATGAATTTAATACAGTTACCAGTCAGTTAAGTTCTGTAAGGGTAAGTTTTGATGATGAAGTTAGGGCTCTGTTATTTCTGTTTTCATTGCAAGAAAGTTGGAATGGTTTAGTTATGGCCATTAGTAACTCTCTCTCTAGATCTAATACTTTAAAGTTTGATGATTTTTTCGGTGTAATCCTTAGCGAGGAAATGCAATGGAAAAGCTCCAGTGAGACATCAGGTAATGCTTTGACTGCAGAGACTAGGGGAAGAAAAATGGAAAGAGGAAAGAGCCTTGGATATTGCAGTAAGTCAAGAAAAGGCAGATTCAAGTCCAGATCTAGGATAGTGTGCTAGAAATGCGGGAAGAAAGGACACCTGAATAAAGACTGCAAGTCTTGAAAGGGAAAAGAAGGAGACACGCAGCAAGAAACTAATCATGAAGTGAATGTAACAGGTGATGTGTTGCAAGATGCTTTGATTCTTTCATTAGAAAATATTATTGATGCCTGGGTGGTAGATCTAGGGGCCTCATTCCATGCCACGCCTTATAGGAAACATTTTTATGATTATGTTCAAGGAGATTTTGGACAGGTTCAATTGGGTGATGATAAAACCTATAAAATCATTGGAATGGGTATAGTTTTCATAAAACAACAAAATGGAAATCAGTGGCTATTGAAGGAGGTAAGGCATGTTCCAGATCTGAAGAAAAATCTGATTTCAACAGGGCAGTTGGGAGGTGAAGGTTGTGTAACTACTTTCACAGATAAAACCTAGAAGGTCACTAAAGGATCCCTGGTAATAGCGAAAGGAGGAAAGGTTGGTACATTATATTTATGGAATGGTATTTCTAATTTTGTTAATGCTTTAACCTCTATAGGAGAAGATATGGCATTGTGGCATCATAGGATCGGGCACATGAGTGAGAAGGGGATGGAGATTCTTCACTTAAGAAATTTGTTGCCAGGTTTGAAGCATGTTGATTTAAAATTCTATGAGAATTGTGTTTATGGGAAACAAAAGAGAGTTAGATTCCTTAGACTTGGGAAAGAAAAGAAGAGTGAAAAATTAGAGCTTGTGCATATAGATGTATGGGGACCTGCTCAGGCATCATCTCTGGGTGGCTCTCATTATTATGTTACTTTTATTGATGATGCAACTAGAAAAACCTATATTTATCGTATTCGAAATAAATTTGATGTATTTGATGCTTTCAAGAAATGGAAAGCTTTGGTTGAAAGTGAGATAGGAAAAAGGTTGAAGTGTCTTAGATTAGACAATGGAGGTGAATATTGCAGCAAAGAGTTTGATAGGTATTGTTCAGAGAATGGAATTCATAGAGAGAAGATAGTTCTAGGAACACCACAAGAAAATGGTGTGTCAGAAAAGATGAATAGGACAATCATGGAGCGTGCAAGGTGCATTAGATTGCATGTAGGATTGCCTTTACAATTTTGGGCAGATGTTATAGATATTGTTGTTTATCTAATAAACAAAGGGCCTTCAAGTTCCTTGGATGGTGATATTCCAGAGGAGGCATGGACAGGTTAAAAGGTAAACTACTCTTTTTTAAAGACTTTTGGTTGTGAAGCCTTTGTCCACATTAATAAATAAAATAGAACAAAGCTTGAGGCAAAATCAAAGAAATGTACCTTTATTGGATATGGTGTTAATGATTTTCGTTATCGCTTTTATGATTATGAAAAACAAAAAATCATTAGGAGCAGAGATGTCATATTCAATGAAAAGGTTTTGTATAAGGATCAGCTGCAGGAAAAGAATAGGAAAAAAAAACAGAGAATACACAGTGCTTGACGAGATCATAGGAAAAGTGATGGTGCCTAAAAATCATAATGATCAATAGCCAAAACAACGACTACAACAATAACAAGCACCTCAAACACCTTTAAGTGGTGTTAGAAGATCTACCAGGATAAGTAGACCCCCTGAACGATACTCTCCTTCATTATATTATGTATTGTTGACTGATTCTGGTGAACCAGAATGTTATGAAGAAGTAGTGCAGGTAGAAACCAAGAAGAAGTGGGAGCAAGCCATGAAAGAAGAGATGGACTCCTTAGCACATAACTAGGCTTAGAACTTAGTCAGGTTGCCTATAGGTAAAACAACATTTCAAAATAAATGGGTTTACAAGTTGAAGGAAGAAGATGGAGGTAGGAAAAGGTATAAAGCTAGACTTGTGGTGAAAGGATTTTCACAGAAAAAGGGTATAGACTTTGATGAAATATTTTCTCCTATTGTTAAAATGACTTCAATCAGAACTATTTTAAGTCTAGTAGTAGCTGAAGATTTGCATCTTGAGTAGTTAGATGTAAAGACAACCTTTCTCCATGGGGATTTGGAGGAAGAGATATATATGCAGCAGCCACAAGGATATGAGGTAAAAGGGAAGGAGAAACTAGTGTGCAGGTTGAAGAAGAGCTTGTATTGCTTAAAATAGGCTCCAAGGTAGTGGTATCTAAAATTTGACAGGTTTATGTCTGAACAAGGTTATATTAGATGTCACTCTCACCATTGTGTTTATCTCAAAAGGAAAAATGATGGCAACTATTATATTGTTATTGTGTGTAGATGACATGCTTGTTGTAGGTTCTAACATGTAGGAAATAAATGTGCTCAAAAGAAAATTGGAAAACTCATTTGCAATGAAGGATTTGGGTGCTGCAAAACAAAACCTTGATATGAGAATAACTAAAGACAGGAAGAATCACAAATTAACATTGTCTCAAAGTGAGTACATAGAAAAGGTGTTGAAAAGGTTTAATATGGAGAATGCAAAACCAGTTAGTATACCTTTGGCTAGCCATTTCAAATTAAGTAAGGAGGAGTGTCCCAAGACTCAGGAAGAAATGGCTCATATGTCTAAAGTTACATATGCATCAATAGTTGGAAGCTTAATGTATGCAATGGTATGCACAAGGCCTGATAATGCACATGCAGTGGGAGTTGTAAGCAGGTACATGAACAATCCAGGAAAAGAACATTGGATGGTGGTGAAGTGGATTCTCAGGCATTTGAGCAGTACCACAAATCAAGCATTATGCTTTGGTGGTTCAAACATTGATCTATAGGGATATGTTGATGCAGATATGGCGGGTGGTAGAGATAACAAGAGAAGAAAAACAGGGACTGTGTTTACTGTAGGTGGAATAGTTGTCAGTTGGGTCTCAAAACTGCAAAGTGTTGTTGCACTCTCAACAACAGAAGCAGAGTATGTTGCTACTACAGATGCTAGTAAAGAAATTATTTGGTTACAAAGGTTTTTAGATGAATTGGGTAAGAAGCAGGACTTGGGAAAGTTATACAGTGATAGCAAGAGTGCCATACATCTTGCAAAGAACTTTGCATTTCATTCCAAGGCTAAACATATACAACTCAAGTACCATTTCATACGGTCAGCATTGGAAGATGGACAGTTGAAGCTGGAAATGATACACACTAGCCAGAATCATGCTGGTATGTTAACAAAAGTTGTAACCAGGGAGAAACTGAGAATTTTCTCAATTTCAATTGGTCTTCAAGTATGATGAAGAAGACGAGAAACAGCTAGGTCCAAATTGGAGTCATTATCCAACAAATGAAGCAGCGGTGGAGTTGCTATAATCAGTCTCCAGGTCAGAGATTGTTGGGTGTGGAGCCTGATTATCTTCTGTATTCAAAGGTATCGCCGCATTGGACCCTAGTTTGTAATGGGGCGGCAATGCTGCTCATAAAATATTCGCTACAAGGGGGCTCTAGGGGGGATGGCTGCGACCTTTGGGAGCCCCCCCCCGGCAGGGAGATTGGGGGCAGTGTCCTCGAAGCTAAGAACATATGTAAAATTGCCTTGTAAAATTTTGTAATTTCGTAGTCAATATGGGTTGTTCATTAGGCAGAGATCTGACGGTAGAAGTTATGTTTAATTTAGGGTTTTTTGCCCTAGAAGGCAACCCCTTGCTATATATGAGGGAAGTGTATTGTGTCTATGTAGATATGTATTCTGAGTGAGGAAGAGAGAGGAGATTGAGATCGAAGAGAGAATTACAATGGATCTGCTATAGGTTGTATCTCTTCATTTTGCTAGATAATATAAAAAGAAGGACTGGTTGTTTCTCCGTGCACATAGCCCAAATTGGGCAAACCACTTATATCTATGTCTCTCTTGTTTTATGTGTTTTCTATGTTTATATTTATGTAATATTTTATGTGTTCCATTGCTCTACAATATACAATTTTCTAACACCATCAAGCCAACAAATGGTTCTGTTGTCGGGATTGGAATCTGCATAGAGATGTCTGATGTTGTATCATTGGAATCCAACTAAGAAGGAAATTGAAGGCTAGCTGGATAGGAGAATTCATGAGTTTGCAATGGAGGAGAACAGGAATCTGTGACTGACAAAAGAAGAGTGGTTAGATTTCTACCTGTACACAGAAATCCAAGAGATCTTTTTTGCATCTTTCCCTACTGAGTTGTACGAGTGGATCACGAAGCTAGCAGATAGCCAAGGAAGGTGGAAGCTCGATAGTCCTATTGTGTGGACCACGGAGTTGGTGCATAGAGTGGAAGCATCAGAGGATAAGATCTCGCATGATGTTGATCACTGTCTAGATCAGATTATAGAGGGATTCATTACTGAGTTCACGGTAGACACTTCAGTCAGCTATAGCAAGGTAGAGTGATGCTTTCTCAAAGGATCGTGAGGTAAGTATGTAAAGTCTCTGAATACTTGGATTAAAATGCTATTGTGTGAAAATATGGTTATGCAATTACCTTGATGCTCAGAGCTACACGAAGTGGAAAAACCTATAGATACGAAGGAAGTAAGGGACCAGAGAATAGCCCTTTGATTTCACCTCCACGAGGGGACGAAGAAGAACTCACGAAGGTATCTCTGCAAAGTGTGATCCATTTGATAAGGCAGAGGATTCCACACATACCACCCACACCCACACCGCCACCAGCTTCACCGCCTTCACCTCCATCTTCACCCGTACCACCTCCACCACCACCGTGAGTCAATATGGAAAGTGCGATAAAGTTGATTGTGTTCAAGGGAGTAGGAAATGAAGATCTGAACCAGTTTTGGTTTATGCTAAAAGCTGTATGGGAAGAAATAGGAGTTACAGATGATAATATAAAGAAAGCAACACTATTCAGTGCTCTGTAGGATCGTGCACTGACCTGGTATATTAAGCATTCCAATGATAATCTGAATACGGGAATCACGGATATCCAAATTGTGCTAAATAAGGAATTTAGTAGACCGAAGTCAAAGGTGTAGTCGATCATTAGATTCAAAGAGATCACAATTCTACCAGGTGAGACTCCTTGGGAGCTGGATCAGAGGTTGAAATGCATGATTCATGAAGCTAATATGAATCTGATGGATGGATAGCATCGCGAATGGTTTTTAGCATCGCTAATGCCACATCTGAGGAGTGTGCTATTGCAACAGAATTTAACGACTCAGGCAGAGACCTTAGAGATCATGATGAGGTTGCATGAGACCCCGATGCAGGATCTTAACTTGGGAGTTCAACAGATCCACGTGCAGTTGAAAAACTTATGCCTTGAGATGCAGAGTCAAGGTAATGATAAGGATAGCCCGACCAGAAGTGTGGTGTGTAAAATGCAAGGGTCGGGTAATGACAAGGACCACTTCCCAGTGTTCACAAATTACCTCATGGGAGGAGGACCAATGCCGTTAAGGCCAAAAGAACAAGAAGGACCTAACGCAGTGCTTGCTTTGTGGTGCGCGATTTGTTAAATAGAAGGGAAACACACTACATACAACTACCATTTGTCACAGAAGTATACTCAAAATTCGCAACAATTGTTCTGTAACTTTTGTAGATCAGTGGGACACCATGAGCGCACTTCTAGAAGCTATGAGTTAATGATGGATATAATGTTGGGTGTGGAGCCTGATTATCTTCTATATTCAAAGGTATCGCCACATAGGACCCCAGATCGAAATGGGGGCGGCAACGCCGCCTGTAAAATATTCGATGCAGGGGGGATCCAGGGGGGGCGGCTGCGACCTTTGGGAGCCCCCCCCTGGCGGGGGGTTTCGGGGGCAGTGCCCCTGAAGCTAAAAACAGCTGTAAAATTGCCTTGTAAAAGTATAGTAATTTCTAGTCAATCTGGGCCGTTCATTAGGCAGATGATGTGACGGTAGAACTTATGTTTAGTTTAGGGTTTTTTGCCTTAGAAGGCAACCCCTCTCTTTGTATGAGGGTATTGTATTTTGAGGCTATGTGATAGATGTGTATTCTATGAGCAAGAAACAGAAAGGTGAGACTGTGGGAGAAAACAGAGGATATTACAGCGGATTTGCTGTAGGTTGTGTCTCTTCATTTTGCTGGATAATAGAAATTAAGGACTGGCTGTTTGGGTGGACGTAGCCCAAACTGGGTGAACCACGTATATCTGTGTCTCTCTTGCTTTGTGCGTTTTCTGTGTTTATATTTTTGCAATATTTTATGTGTTCCATTGCTCCGTAATATATAATTTTCTAACATATAACTCCTACCTACAGAGTTTAGGCTGAATCACGGTCCCTAGACCCGAATGTAGGAGTGGCACGAATAAGATTTCAAGGGCACGGATGAGACCGAGGTGGAGGAGGACCTAGAAGAGATCACAGATAGTTGATATGCTACAATTGCGAAGGGCCAAGACATTATGCCCATGATTTTATGAACCCAACGCATCCATCATGTCTGTATTGTACCTTTTTGATCATGAGATGGAAGATTGTCCTATGCTGATAGCTAGGATACACCACAAGGGAGTGCTACCGCCTCCTGCGACTCAGAACCTGCAGATGATGAGGTCTTAGCCATGCGAGGAAGATCCAAATGTGAACATTGTGCTCTGAAGTGGAATCGCGATGGGAGATGATAAAGGAAAAAAACCTAAAGATAGTACTTTGGTTCACAAGGCTTCGACGAAAGAAGCATAGTTTGATTCAGAGTGCGCTAAGGAAGCCTTCATGGAAGCTAAGAAGAGCTTTGCTGATGCCTCCATTTCAGGAAGCAAAGATAGACCGGAGCTAGAAATGGACCCATATATGCTTATGATGTTCCTAGAAACATGCATGAAGCTACTTTGCGATGATAATTCCGTAAAAGGATTGCAGGAACTCATTAACAGATGTGCTAGGACCGTGCCAGGAGAACCACACATAGTCTGAAAGATTGGAAATGACAAGACTAGGACAGGGAGATAAATGAGGCTAACCACATAGATTGGAGAATATGAGATGGACCAAGTAATTCTAGACTTAGGATCGGATGCAAACGTTTTATCGAAGCAGACATGGGAGCACATGGGAGGCCTATGCTGCAATGGTCTCCTATTCAACTACGAATGGTGAACCAGCAAAAAATAATACCCATGGTGTGGTTGTAGGGAATCACTGTGGATATTGAGGGAGTGAGCACACTAGCATACTTTGAAGTAATAGAGAGTGTTGATGACAACAATCCCTATCCCACGCTCTTAGGAATTGATTGGGCCATTGACATGAATGGGGTAATTAATCTGAAGAAGTGCAAGATTATTTTTTAGAAGAATTCTTTGCGCGTAGTTATACCCTTAGACCTTGCTGAGGGATCGCCCTACACATAGCCGGTGCATGACTATGAAAGCGACAACGATTTTGACTACATCTATAAGATAACTGCGCGAGAGCAAGACTAGGTAAATCCCACCCCGGATAGATGAATCTCCTGGGAGCGCGAAAGCTCCTGTACTTTGGAGTCAGATAAGGAGATAAAGCGATGGTAGAATCAGTTACACGAGGTAACCACACTTAATTGCAATATGATGATAAGATCACTGGGCTACGTATCGACAGAAGTAAGAGCTATGCCTACTTATGATGGGTTAAGTGAGGTGGATTCCTTCTTGGACAGATTTGAAAGGGAGGTGTCAAAAAAAGAACGTTTCTAGGCCTTGAATTAGGTACTATGTACTATGCCGCAAAGTGGTGGGGTATGCACAGAGGAATCTTTGAATACTGGCGTGCATGTAGGAGGATGATGCACACATGGTTTGGGAAGCCTAGAGTGAGATTGACAGATAAATACAATGGGAAGGATGATCTGCACATACATCTGGACAAGTGGATGCAGGCCTATGGGGAGAAGCCACAACCGGAGTGGGTGCACTTGTTCTGTCACACCCTGGATGTTATACCAATGAATTGGTACATAGAAATAGAGATCCACCATAAGGTAGGTGAATGAGATGTCCTACACGAAGGGTTCGTGATGATATTCAACTTTGAGGATGGATGGGATAGTATTGATGAAGCGCTACAAGAAGTAAAAGAACCCATCCTTAGGATGTCGCAGGAGTTAGTAGAGATGATTCAGCTTGAACGGGCTGCTCAGTTAAGTTGTGCACTGAAGTGTTATAATGTAACTATTGAGGAAGAGGATGAAGATCTTAGGAACATTGATATTCCCAAGATAGAAGGCCAGTGTGAGGTTCAAGGACGACAATTCGAGAACCCTGATATAACCGCGCCATTAAAACTAAGAAGGTAAATATTGGTACAGAGGCAGAACCTAAATTCACGAATATTGGGGACTAGTGGGACGATGCGATGGTGGACAAGATCACTGAACTACTCCATGAATATCAGGACTTATTCCCGACCAAGTTTACAAACTTAACAAGAATAATCAGAGATTTAGGGGTAATGAGGATCATGTTGAAACCTGATGCAAAGCCAGTTAAGTAGAGGCCATATCGCTTAAATCTGAAATACAAAGAAAAGGTCTATGTTGAATTAGACAAGATGCTCACGGTAGGCATCATTGAGCTTGTAAAGGAATCGGACTAGGTAAGTCAGATGGCAGTACAAGAGAAGAAGTAGAAGGATGAAATAAGAATATGCATGGATCTTAGAAAGTTGAACGACGCGTGCGTACATGATCCCTTCCCGACTCCATTCACAGATGAGGTGCTAGACAATGTAGGTGATCAAGAAGCATATTCTTTTACCGATGGGTTCTCAAAGTACCATCAGATTAGGATCGCACCAGAATATAGGAGCACGACAACCTTCGCAATGAAGTGGGGTTACTTTCAATACACTGTCATGCCATTTGGATTGAAGAACGCGCTGGCCATTTTGGCATGTGTAGTTGTTGCGACATTCAGGGAATATATTCATAAATTCTTGGAGGTCTATTTTGATGACTGGACTATATTTGGGTTGGTTAGTAGCCATGTAGTGAACCTGTGCTTGATATTGGATACATGCTGAAGATACAAAATCGTGCTTAACGTCAAGAAGTGTATGTTCCTCATTCCTTTTCAGAACTTGTTGGGACATGTGGTTTGTAAACAAGGGATGATGGTAGACCCCACGAAAATCGTGGTGATTATGAATTTGGAAGAACCGCACAATGTGAAACAGCTGTGCGCTACCTTGGGACATACATGGTACTACAGAAATTTTATCAAAATTTATGCCCAAATCACCGTGCCGATGGAAAAACTATTGAAGAAGGATGTCACATTCTGCTGGGACGATGAGTGTAAAAGAAGCCTGAATATCTTGAAGGAGAAGATGGTGATTGTGTCAATTCTTGTCTTCCCAAACTGGAAGAAATAATTCCATGTTCATGTTGATGCGTCGTGTATAGCACTGGGGGCAGTTCTCATGAAAGATGGAAGAGAGGGCTTGGAACACCCTATTTCATTCGCGAGTCACAGATTATCTAAAGTAGAAAAGAACTATTACACCACCAAATGCGAGGGACTGGCTATGGTGTATGCGCTCCAGAAATATCGACACTATTTTCTAGGACACTTCAAGATGTATACAAATCATTCCGCGCTAAAATACTTGGTCAATAAGCCTGTGTTTGGGGGGCGCATATGCAGGTGGCTTTTATTGTTCCAAGAATACAATTTTGAAGTCGTTGTGAAGCTTGGATGACTGAACGTGGGACCTGATCACCTGTCACGCATTGAGAATGGGGAGGAACCTAACAGCTTGGAGGAAGGACTACCTGGTGTGCAACATTTTGTTGTGCGCATAGCGGATGGACATTTTGAAGATATAATTCACTTTCTAACAAGTGGAACTACGCCAGAAGGTTACTTTGTCTAGTAGAAGAAGGAGCTAGTGGTGCACGCGACAAATTTTTCTGTCATTGCGAGGCAAGATGGGGAACGATGAGATACTGCGAAGATGTGTACTAGAGTTTGAATGAAGTAGTATCCTCGCGGATGTGCATGGGGGCCCCGTGGGAGGTCATTATGCAAGGAGAGCAACTGCGTAGAAGGTTCTCCGTGCAAGGTTGCGGTTGCCGACCCTTCATCAAGATTCAAAAGCACATTGCAAGGCATGTGATGTATGTCAAAGAACACGTAAGCCATCGTGGAGGGATGAGATACCCTTGAATCTGCAAATGACGTTGCAGCCCTTTGAGAAGTGGGTGATCAACTTTGTAGTACTTGTTAAACCGCAAGAAAAGACAGATGCGAAATATATTATTATTGCGACAGAATGCCTGACACATTGGGTAGAAGCATAGCCAGTAAAAGATTGCATGGCCGTGATAGACACGAAGTTTCTACTTGACCACATACTGACACGAATCGGTTGTTCGAAGATCTTGATGAGTGATCATAGTACACATTTCCTAAATGAAATGATCAGCACGCTGACGAAACAGTTTCAGGTGTATCATCAGTAAAAAACATTGTATCACCCACAAGCTAATGGGACCGTAGAAGCATTTAACAAAGTATTGGAAACTGCACTGTCAAAAGTATTCAATGCGCAGCGTAGTGACTGGGACCTGCGCGTACCCACAATATTATGGGCTTATAGGACAACATCGAAGAAACTAACAGGACAGATGCCTTTTAGGCTAGTCTATGGGGTGGAAGCCGTAATTCCAATGGAGTATATCATGCCTAGTCTATGCATAGCAGTGCTCATAGGTATGATGGATTGCGATTCCGTAGAGGAAAGGCTCATGCAGTTGGAGGAACTCGAAGAAGAATGGTTTTTGGCTAGATTCCATTAGTAGGTACAAAAGTAGCACGAAAAGGCCTAGCACGATCGACATATCAAGTTGCGCACTTTTAAGGTAAAGGATTTAACGCTATTATATGACTGCAAGTTTGATAAATTCCCGAGGAAGATCCAAATGCATTGGATGGGACCGTATGCTATTAAGGAAATCACAGATGGTGGCGCGGTGTAGTTGGTGAAACTTAACGGTGAACTCTTCCCAGGAAAAGTAAATGGTAGTCGATTGAAACCATACATAGGTGGCCTGGGCATCTGACTAGCCGCAGGAGGTATAACAGCCAGCCGCTTGGTGTACTGCTGACCTTGCAGCGGTCCTGGCACAGTTGGGAGTTCTCTGCGCGAAGATCTCCACATTGACAGAGTAACTCGAGCGTGAGTCACGATGTTTGTGTTGGGCCCTGTTGGGCCGGGATCCCCCAAGGGAAGTTTTGGGGCTTAAAGCCTAGATTTTAACTAAATCCAATGTAAAGACTCCATGTTTTATGGGCGCGGAGTGCGAACTTGTAAATGAATCATAAGGTTATCCACCCTCATTTTTGTAAATGTAATGTCGGTTTAGAGATCTATTCATGGGTTGCGGACCATGGGATTGCATAAATAGAGTGAGGCTCTAAGTTGTAAATCACAAAATCAATGGAGTAGTGAAAGATGAAGAATTGAGTCTTATCTAAGTGTAGCGTCGAGTCTTGGGTCATAGAGTAGGAGTATGCTATGTAGCTGAGTGCGCAGAGGCCTAGTAGTCCTCAGTTGAGTGCGCGGACCCCCGCAACTAAGTGCGCAGGTGAGTCGAGTCGGTAACCTTTGAGAAGTAATAAAGAGAAGTTTCATATCATTTATGTGTATCTTTTTCTTGTTTTGTGCATTGAATATATTGGGTATAAATTGTAATTTCACTGCTTATATGGTGCACGAACTTATATGATTGTGTTGATTAAGTAAATATAAGATAAAGTATCTATTTATGCAAAATTAACTAACATTTATAGGAAGATAAGTCAGATCCGTGGTGTAACTTGGGGAAATAGTGAAAATTGATGCCTTAGTAGTGCGAAAGTACCTTAGCCCCTGGTTAGGGCTGCGTGAAGGCGATTATAACAGATCGCGAAGGCCTTGCAGGTCAGGGCAGTGCCTGAAGTAACTTGCACGAAGGTATTCACAGTTGGACTAAATCAACCCCTTCAGAAATCTCAAGGGTGTAGAAACTTGGTTCCAGCATCACCCCATACTACTTCAGGTGAGACCTCAGTCCGCGCTCCGCGCGCTGTTGCCGAAAGGGGCAGTAGTGTAGGGATTTGTTTGGCTAATTAACTCCGAACCTGGGTCAAGCCACAACATAACTCTGAGATTTTCTCCAATAAAATGTCTAGATGGTTGCAGTAAAGAAGTCATATGCTGCAAGAAAAAGAAGTTCAATCCATCCAAGGGAAATAATATTGGACATATGGACACAGAAATATAAAATTTGTTACTTTCTCTCCTTATAATGCACTTTTTCATCTCGACCATTATTAATATCCTCTAAGAAAATAAATAATGTAGATATGAATGTCCTTTGTTAGATCCAGGTCTTTTCCTTCAAAAATACCTCTTTAGATTAGATTTTATAAGGCACCATTTCATGAATAGACTTTGAGACTCCCAAAACTTTAGTTAAGTATTTCATAGTGATGTAATAATCATTGTGGCATATTGATATAATAGTGCATGATGTTGGCACTAGCATGTAGATATAATAACCTTGGAACACCAATATAATATATGGCTTGAACGCAATATAAAACTAGGAACAACAAAAAATATAATATAGCACTTTAAATGTAATATAAGAGAACACCATGTCATGCTATTGAAGGAAATATAATTCCATTCCATACTTTTCAACCCAATATAACGCCATTGCATACCATGATCAAAACTTGACTAAACATAATCCCATTTTATTCAAGGATGTTAAAGGGCTATGAATACATGATATGATGCTATATTATTCTCAAAGTGAGATTCTTAATGCATAAGCAGTAAAATGATTGCCCTAAGTGACAACAACTTTGAAATAAGTCACTGGTCATGCACACATTACTATTCATCACTGGTCATAATAACAAACCACTAATACAAGGTGATGCCTGTAACCTTGAGCTAGTCCCCGATAAATGACACCCACAACAATTTTTGTCATGATGGAATCTAGAGTAGCCAATATTTCCTCGACACTTTCACAATTATTCTGCTAGCCCAAAACAGTGGTAAAAACATGTGGCGATGCATCCACTAGTATCAACATCACATATTAATTGATGATTCATGTCCACAAGTGCTTGCTACAACTAGGAACTCCTCTTGGAATATCCTCAAAAGCCAAAGTTGTTGGAAAGGCAGAGGAGACAAAAAATGAATTCACACACAAATCCATGAGTTGTGGCTCTTTTATTGATCACACAAAACATGATACATACAATGAACTCAATGAAGGGTATTTATCCTTTTCCAACTACCGACTTTCCTAAAATATCTTGATATGCAATCACACACTAAAAGTCATCTATCACTTAACTTGACTTGACTCAACACTAAAACACTCAATCACTCAATCACTCAATTAATTGACTCTCTATGTTTAGCCAGCTCCTCATGCAGGAGTAATTATCTTATTTTAACACACCCTCTTAATTACGACTGCTAAACTACAACTTAACTCATGACAACTCAAACATGCCTACTAGTCTATGTCTCAGCTAGGCTTACAACACCCAAGTTTCTTCCATGAAACCTAAACACATCTTTTGCTAACGACTTAGTAAATATATCAGCCAATTGATCACTAGATTTACCAGGCTTCAAGTGAACTCCATTACTCACAAGTTCGCTAATAAAGTGATATCTAGTATAAATATGCTTTCTCTTTTCATGAAACACACTATTCTTGGATAGTGCAATCATTGAGGTGTTGTCACAATATATTGTTGTTGATCCTTGTTGTTTCTTCTTGAGTCCATCAAATACTCTTCTTAACCATACTACTTGACATGTTGTTGATGTTGCTGCTACATATTATGCTTCTGTTGATGAAAGTGTCACAATGGGTTGCTTCTTAGATGCCCATGAAATCACACCTAAACCAAGATGGAACACAAAACCAAAAGTGCTCTTCCTATCATCTAAACTTCCTACAAAATCACTATCTATGTATCCAATCAAATCGTTCTTTTCTGTGCTTGCATACATTATGCCACAATCTCTAGTTCATGTTATGTATCTCAGAATTCTTTTTCCTGCACTCCAATGTGTGTCTTTTGGAGTCTCCATAAATCTTGAAATCAAACTCACTCCTTGCATGATATCTGTTCTTGTAGTTGTGAGATACATGAGGTTGCCAACCAATCTTTTGAATAGATTTGGATTGACATCTGATCCTTCACCATCCTTGCTTAACTTTGTACCTATTACAACTGGTGTAGGGACAGGTTTGCAATTTTCCATCCTAAATATTTTCAACAAATATTTGGCATATTTATTTTGAAAAATAAAAATTCCTTTTTTAGATTGCTCAACTTCTATGCTAAGAAAATATTTCATGAGACCAACATCTTTCATCTCAAATTCTTTCATCATCGTTGCTTTAAATTCATCTATCTCAAAATCACCTATAAAATCATGTCATCAACATATAAGCAAACAATCAAAATCTATCCATGCTCATTTAGCTTTGTGTACAAGGTAGGTTGAATGTTGCTTCTGCAAAATACATTCTTGATTGTGTAGCTGTCAATTCTACTATACCAAGCTCTAGGTGCTTGTTTGAGTCCATAGAGTGCTTTCTTCAACCTGTAAACTTTATCTTCGTTACCCTCAACTTTGTATCCTGGAGGTTGTTGCACATAACTTTCTTCTTCTAGAATACATTCTTAATTGTGTAGCTGTCAATTCTACTATACCAAGCTCTAGGTGCTTGCTTGAGTCCATAGAGTGCTTTCTTCAACCTGTAAACTTTATCTTCGTTACCCTCAACTTTTTATCCTGGAGGTTGTTGCACATAACTTTCTTCTTCTAGAATTCCATTCAAGAAGGTTGATTTCACATCCATCTGATATAATTTCCCCTTGTTATGAGCTTCTATGGCTAGAAATGCTCTTATAGTAACTAATCTGGCTATGGGAGCAAACGTTTCTCCAAAATCTATTCCCAATTGTTGCGAGAATCCTTTTGTTACAAGTCATGCTTTAAATCTGTGAATTTCACCTTTCTCATTCAACTTTGTCTTGTATACCCACTTCACACTAGTGAGATTTTTTTCCTTTGTAAAATCAACCAAATCCCATGTATCATTCTTTTCAATAGCTTGAATTTCTTCATCCTTGCACCCAATTTTCATCGTTGATTGCTTCTTCAAACAAAAAAGATTGGAATGACAATAATGAAAAATTTGAACTAACGTCCAGATCATCATAAATATCTTTCAAACTTATCATATTTCTCTTGATTCATCACTTGATTGATTGCTAGGAGAATCTTGATCTGTTGATCTTCTTGAAGATCCATGTTGCTCTGGAAATATTGGAGTCCTTGTTGGTGTGTCTTTGTTTGGTGTTTTCACCTGTGATTCTTGTTGCTCATTTTCTGCTACATCATCTTCTTTCATCAGTGGCACTTGTGCATCAACTGTTTTGTCTACAATTCCATTCCATGACTCTTGTTCTTTGAACACAACATCTATGATAATTATGGTCTTGTTTGTGATAGGGTTATACAATTTGTAATATTTTCATTTCTCACTATAACCAGTAAATATGCATTTTTCACTTTTATCATCCAATTTTCCTCTTCGCTCTTTAGGCATATGTGCATAACCTACACATCCAAATACTCTGAGATGAGATATGTTGGAAGACATACCTGACCATTCTTGTTTTGGTACTCTATTCATCACACTCTTTGTAGGAGATATGTTGATCACATAAATAGCACATGCACCTACTTCTACCCAATACTCACTAGACAAGTTTCTTCCTTTCAACATGCTTCTTACCATGTTCATAATTGTCCTATTATTTCTCTCTGCTACACCATTCTGCTGCGGTGTGTACTTGGTTGTAAATTGTCTTTTGATTCCATGTTGTTTGTAGTAATCATGAAATGCCTTTGCATCATATTCTCCACCACGATATGACTAAAATACCTTGATCTATCGATCACTTTGATTCTCTACTAAAGCTTTGAATTCCTTGAACTTTGCAAAAGTTTCAAACTTCTGCTTCAAGAAGTAAACCCAAGTCTTTCTACTATAATCATTAATGAAAGTGAGGAAGTAACAACTTCCACCAATCGACTGTTTCCTCATAGGTCCAAACAAGTTTGTATTCACTAGCTTAAGAGGTTGCTTTGCTCTGTATGCAACACCCTTTGGAAAACTTTCATAGTGTTTCTTTCCCAAGATGCAAGACTTACAAGTACTAGTGAGTTCTTTGATGGGAGGTAATCCTCTGACCATCTATTTCTGCTACAACAATCTTAAACCAGAAAAGTGCAAGTGTCCAAATCCAAAGTGCCATAACCAATAATCATCAGAACATGCAACTGTAAAAGATCTGACCTGATCATTGTAATTCATAACTAGAGGAAATAGTTTGTTCCTCGTCATCTTCACCTTTGCTATTAGCTGTTTACTTGGGGAATTTTCATATATAACACATTCTTGACCTTGAAAGATAACTTTGTATCATTTTTGTGTCACTTGACCAACACTTATAAAATTATGTTTGAGACTAGGAACATAATATACCTCTGAGATTGTATTCAACTCCCCTTGCTTGGTCAGAATGTTAACCACTCATTTACTGTCTACTTCCACAGTCTTTTCAGTCCACAACTTCACCTATGTTTTCACGGATTGATCGAAATTTGCAACCTAATCCTTGTTGCCTGTCATATGGTTACTGCAACCACTTTCTAATAGCCACACACTAGCAGAAGGTTCATGCATGGTATGGAAAGCTAGGAACATGGAGTTAGTACTCTCTGTAGTGACATTAGCTCTCTTGTTCCCTTGATCAGCTATCTTCTTCCTGCAATCATGAGTATAGTGACCAAATTTATTGCAACAATAACATATCACCTTTGATTTGCCAACTCTTTGATTATTGTTGAAGCTTTTGTAGTTGCTTCCACTTTCATGTTCATGCTCTTCTCGATCATCTCTCTGACCACCATATCTTCCTCTTCATCCTCTGCCTCTCGATCTACTTCTACCTTGACCTCTATCTCTTGAAATAGAAACATGACTTTTGAAAGTGGTCTCTAAAGTGGAATCCTTATTTCTGTCTAACCTTGCCTCATGCAATAGAAGTGATCCCATCAACTCATTAACTGTCAATGGTACCAAACCCTTGGCTTCTTCTATGGCTATTACCACAACATCAAATTTGGTAGACAAAGATCTGAGGACCTTCTCAACCACTGTTTGATCTTTAATTTCTTCACCATAAATCTTTAACTGATTTACAACAGTTATGACCCAATTCATGAAAGAATCAATGTCCTTTGTCTCCTTCATCTGCAAACTTTCAAAATCTCTCCTAGTATTCTGTAACTTAACAATATTGACTTTGGCCATACCTGTATAGTTTTTCGCCGAAGTTTCCCATGCTAATTTTGTTGAAGACATGATCATAATCTTCTGGAACACTCCTTGGTCTACTCACTGTTGGATAAGCTGCAATGTTTGTGCATTATTCTTCTTGTCTTTCTTCCACTGTTCCCTCTCTGTATTACTGAGAATGTGTTCTTCTGGTTCATTCTTAGGTTCTAAAAACCCAAACTGGACATAATCCCAAATATCATGTGTCTGCAACATGGTCACCATCTTAATCGCTCACACATCATAATCCTTCCCCATAAACGGTGGAAACTGGGACTGGAAATTTGAGAAGTCCATCTTTCTCTAAAAAGTTATCTTCAAAAAAAATTCCCCTTTAATAAACATTTTTAACAATACCCTTAAAGAAACCCTAAATTTTAACTTTATAAAAAAAACTTATGCAAAAAAATCCTTTTTGAAAATCTCTTAATTATTTTTTATATATAAACGAAATCCTTAAAAAAAAAATCTTTATACATAAATAATAATAATAATTAAAAAAAAAAAAAAAAACAAAAAACAAAAAACCAAAGCCTTTACAATACGCCCCCTTTCACGAATTAAAATAAACTTAAACAAACTCCGTTAAAACTTAAGTGTCACCTTAAGAATGTTTTTCTTTTACGAGACAAAACTTTTTAACTCCTTAACAAACCCTCGTAAAATATGTTACTCCGCTTTAAAACAAACAAACTTTCGAATGTTTTTAAATCGTCGACTTTTTCCACACTACCACGCTAACGCGTTTCTCGTTATGAGAGCATGCGACAAACGCATGTCACGATGATCAGCTATAGTGTTAGTCCGCTAAGGCCACGAAAAGAAGCTGACCCGCGTTTAAATGGTGTAAGTTAACCATGGTTAACGCCGCTCTCTTCTGAGGTCACCAACGTTATAACGCCCTGTAGATAACTTACAAGTGCGTCATAGCATTAACCAGCAGAAAATATGAATTTTTCTCCTATCACACGGATTACTATTGATCTTTTTGTAACCTCGTTTACTACTGATATTTTTGTAACCTTGTTGGGATACCAATTTATGGGAAAGGCTAATGATACAAAAAATAAATTACCAAATGTGACTGTGACTGATGCATAAAACATGATATATACAATGAATGAGGTATTTATTCTTTTTAAAGTAGCGACTTTTTTAAAATATTTTGACATGAAATCACAAACTAAAAATAGTCTATCACTTAATTTGACTTCACTCCACATTTAAGTTAACTGACTTTCTGTGTTTAGCTAACTCCTCAAACAACAGTAATTATTTTATTTTAACAAAAGTGACTGTATGATGACATTAAAGAAGCAGTTACATTCCCAGAAGCATATGAATGTTTGGGCTCAAGCTCCAATGTTTGAGACTGGTAAATCGAATACGCGAGCGGTGTGTGCGATGCCTTGAAGTTGCGCTTCATCGTGGTTTTGATTATGTTCCTACAATTCGTGGTCGTGCCCTCACAAACATGGCTCAATATCTAGAGCTGCTCTCAGCTAATTTGAGGCATCGTCTCTATTTACAAGCATTAATGGGCTTACAACATATTTAATTTACAATCCTTTGCACTGACATAACCGAAACAAAGAATTTCACATCAAATTCCTTCGGTGAAGCTCGAATAAAAATCATATTTTGGACATTTCCCAGATTGTAAAGAAAACTTGAGACAAATCAAAATCTCGACCTTCGAGGAATGATGAAAATTCAGCGATGTATAGTGGCCTACCGCTCTTCAATTGTGACGCTGGACCATGTAAAGCATTGAAAACACTAGGGCACAAAACCCTAATCTACAAAAGTACTTCAACGCTCTCCGTAATATATCATTCAACGAATTGGTTGTCCGACATATGTACCATTAAGTCAATCTTGCCATAAATTATATAATCAATTTCATTTATATCAACGCCATATCAATATACTATTTGTAATGATATAACGTGCGACAACACCATATAATTTCAACGCCATGAATAAACGTTAGAGATAATAATATGTGTAGCATTGTGCTGATACTAGGCAAGACTTGAAGGTATTCCAAGATCACCCAACGATATCAAAGTTATTCAATAATTAATGTTCTGACACCATTGGCACCTGATTCAACGGTTTGATAGAAGAAAACTTTTTCAAGGCACCACAAGCAATGACCTATGACGGTATCTTCAAGGCCATGCTAAGAGAAATTTTCTTCACACCCAATCGCACTCTATCATCGCCTCAACGATTGTTCATTTTCCTCCACAATTTTTCCATGCTAATATGCTTTCCAACAACATTAATTCCAATATTGCTACTCCAGGTTCAATGAGTTGTATAAGAGGAAATAGGTTGTTGTATAGAATGTGAATAGAATTTGTTTTTTTTTTCTCTTTTTCCTTTTAAAGGAGCACTTATTGTTGTAACTGAATCTTGTCCCAAGATCTGGATTCACTGAGAAGGAATAGTGGTTTTCAACCATGTAAATGTTGAAATGAAGTTAATTCCAAGTTGTCGTTATAAATATATTAACCATATAATGCCATATCACTAATGCAAATCCAATAGATATTATCACTAACCATAGTTTGTATCACTACCAAATGATAACGTTGTCGTTGTAACATATTGTGGAATGTGTAAGAAAGAAATCCATGCGTGTTTGTTGTGCAACATCCTATTGTAATAACTCTGACACTGTTATGGCGCTTTAACCAGCAAGTTATGTAACACATTTCATGCATGTGTTTCCTCAGATCTAGAGTTAACGCATATGTAGATTATTTGTCATAACATACTTATTGTTGTAAAATTAATAACGTGTAAAGAACCTCTTTCATTTGAATCTGCTTCATCTGCAAAAGATTTGGGATATCATTGCAACACATCCCAATTTATCGCATAATCTAGCACCTCGAATATTATCAAGGCATCCATAATGTCTGCTCTTCATGTATTGAACAATGCTACTCAATTATTTCCAGCGATGCAATATCATAACACTGCTACCCTCTTGTGGATGCCAACCTGAGAATGTCATATTATGTGAATATGTGACTGATATATCGCTGGAAAATTCCATCCATTGAGAATAATGTGTAGCATATCGTTGGCCATTAACGCATTGGCTCTATAACTGGCACTGGTTATGTAAATGTTCTGAATACAAATTTGAAATGCCAAGTCTATCTCTACTGCCAGAGAAACCTGCTTCCATAATTTCGCCAACTTTCTCTCTACTAGGCAATGTAACATACTTCGACAGATAATACTTTAATATCCATTACTCCACTACTATGCTAACCTCAACCAATTTAGCATACATAACTTACTCGACTTCCTTTGCTAGAGATGATACAGATGTATGTGATGCTTGCTCATCAGATTGTTTGACAAGGGTTACTAGTACATTCAGTTGATCACTTAGACTGCATAGATCCCTTTTGTTTCTTGCAGCTTCCTTTTTATATTACTGGCTTGATATTCTAGAAATTGTTAAAGCTTAGTGGTTCTAGTTATTGTAGATTTTGTAGTAGCCTTTTTGAAAAAAAAAATCTCTTGTTATCTTCCAGCTTTTCTTTTGGATTGCTTCAAGTATCACTTACTATTACAAGTTCTCAAAGAAGTGTCACAGTCCCTTTTGTAACTTGCTTCTTTCCAATATAATGATAAATTTCTACATTGGAAAAAATCAATTCCTGATTTAAAATCCAGTTGGTGTAGCCCAAACCTAGTATAGCTCCTCAATTTCTTATTAAAATTTGAACCATTCATCACTCTGCAACCTTTCTTTTCCTTTCTTTTCTAAGCATTGCATTTGAAGATGATCTTAATTATTTGAAACTAGATAGTGCTTCCTCAAGCACAATGTTTGCCTCTTTCATCTGCTGCAACACCTTGTTTGACATAGTTGTTTCAGAAGAATTGTGATGATTTATTTTGCAATTAGTACAACCTTCTTTTTCCTTACAAAAATATTCAACATTATTAAATTTGTGATGGAGCTACTATACACAGCTTTTAGATTCTATACTTATGTTTGCCCAACATATTGCAAAATTGTTAGGCCCCTATACTATTAGTGTAACCCCTTATTGTTATTAGTATAACCCACTTATTATATTGATGTACCCATCTAGTGCCCATATTGTTACTATTGTGCCCATAGAAGCCCACTATTGCTATTATTGTGCCCTTACATTATTATTGTTATGATTATGTTATGACCCCTTAGACTCCTATATATAGAAAGGAGGTCTTTTCATTTGTATCATCCAAGAATTGTTCATTTATGTAATGTAAAGGAGGTTGCCCCCTCGAACAGCCTGAATCTATCTTTTCTATCTTTTCTTTTCTATCCTTCTCTCTGAATCCTTTTTGAGATATTTCTGAATTGATGGAGGATGCATCACTGAGTTCAAATTATTTCTAAACATTATTTCTAAGACATTAGAGATAGCTTTGCAGTGGGGTTATTTTTCTTTTTCTTTAGGTGCAATTTAGATATAGTATAGTGAAAATTCTATCCACTAAATCGTCTTTTATTATCCAATATGTTTTCAAGAGTATAAAAGTATTTCACACTTACATATTGAAGGCTTTATTGTCAATATTGGGGTTTCTCTCCCCCTCAAGGTGTGCTAGTGATCTAACACTGACAGACTCTTGCTTTCTTTCTTGAGTAACTCCCCCTGACACCAAGCTAGGTCAGTGGTTGTTATTTATTCTTTGTTTTCCACACTTTGGTAGGTCATATTCTCTTTTTTGCATTTATTTCATAGTTTTCTCTTCTTGAAGTTGATCCCATATTTTGTCTAGTGCTCTTTAGAATATATGGCAGCTTAGCCAATATTATTTGTAGAAATTTTGAATAATATGACACATATTCACAGAGATTATCCTGATCATACAATTATAAGCGGAACATGTATAATACATAATCTCCTCTACGTTGATCATCAATTTACAGAAGCAGAAACATTCACAGGCACACATAGAAGCATCAATCAAACTCATAAACACAGTATGTATCCAGGGAAAGCATCTCGCTAAAAACCCCAACTATCTGTATATTATATTGATTGAATCATGTAACAATACATAGTACAATACTCATCCCAAGTACTCAGTACTATCTCCTCATGCTACACACAATACAGCTCAGATTTGATCTCCAAATCTCCCCCGCTGCTTGCCTGCCTCGCCAGCTCAATACCTGCTCAAGAACTGATGAGAATGGCTTACCAAACTCGTATTTCACCTCAAAATAATCACTCACACTTTGTTGGACGTGAGCAAAGGCTATAATACTGGGCAAATACATGAGCAAACTCATTGGCATACTCAATCCCTTGATTGTGCAAGATCTGGTGCACAACTATAGTCACAATTGATAGCAATCTGATTCTCTACCACTTGTCCCTATTGAACTAAACATGCACTGACATGCAACTGAGTTAACTGATGTATTATATAGTTGTATTATGAGTTAATAATTAGTTTAACAACTCATCATTAGTCTATCTGCAGTTAGACTAACTACAACTAGTTTAACTAAGTCAAACTGAACACAACTCCATCAACTCCACAATCAACTCCACCAAACTCAACTGATTGAGTTCTAACTGAAGTCATGCATGCAACAACTCAACTGAGTCATAAGAAAAGCGTATTTCCTTCTGACAACTGCATGTGCCACCTCTGTAGCTCAAACTGAAGTGCTCCAAGAGAATAAGATCAATTTTATAGTCCAAATATTATTATGAGACAATAATATTTGACTTTTCTATTTTTGACAACCAGTCTAAAAATAGACTTTGATCACTCACACTGTGATCACTCACACTTTGATCAAAAATAGAAGTCCATCTATTTTTCCCAACTTGACCAATCATCCATAAACAGCAACCTGCAATCCATAGACATGATCCATATGTCTAAAAATAGACATAGTCTAAAAATAGACTTGCGCCAAAAATAGCCTGCGGGCCCACTTAGTGAAGGTGAATCTTTTCACTAAGCTCCATCATCTTGTTGCACTCTCAACAAGCATTTCTTGTTGCACACTTTTCAACACTCCCTCTCAACAAGAAAGGCTTCCTCTCAAACCCGATCCTGTAA
Organism: Pinus tabuliformis; assembly: GCA_031772625.1. Taxonomy (NCBI): domain Eukaryota; kingdom Viridiplantae; phylum Streptophyta; class Pinopsida; order Pinales; family Pinaceae; genus Pinus; species Pinus tabuliformis. The sequence goes on from CM062818.1 coordinate 10,574,013, forward strand.
CTCTATAATGTTCTCCATGCAACACATCTGGCCGGTCCACTTGCTCTGTCATCAAAGTCTCTGACTGCTATTGCCTCTGTCGACTGAAACTCTGCATCTCTGTGCTCTTCAGTATCTGACTGCTCTAGCCTCTGTCACTTTGATCTCTGACTGCATCCGTGCTACTGCCGGTTCTATCTCCCAGCATTGCATCCACACTGCACCTCCCAACTGACCTCCCTGTTGGGATAGAAACACCCTCTGATGCTGAAGCTCTACCTGCTGCTGACAAGTGCTCCCTCTCTGACATCTGCGCTACTGCAACATCTCCATGCATCTCGCACCATTGCACACCTCTCTATGCCACCTAGCACTATGCAAAACACTTGTGCCTCTTGCATTGCTACAGCCTGCTAGCTATGCGCTGTCCTGGGATTCCCTGCATTGTCACTCTCTCTGCCGCTCCATCTGCATCTGTCTCTACCCAATCAGTCAGTTCCTGCTACTACACATCGGGGCTCCCGTAGCAAGGTCTCATCCAAGAGGTTGGGTACCTCAAGGATCTTGCCCCTCCTCCTTGGGACAATCAATCCACATCACCCCACCTCCTACCTGGAGGTATGCCTGCATGCAATCCTTCAGCCCATCTGGCTCGAAGTTTCCCCCTACTGGAGGTCTCTGGATGAGTAGATGTCTCTACTCTATCTCCTCTCAGCTTCCCTTGTTGTGGCTCCTCCACAACCTCCTGAAGCTGCTGCACCAATCGTGGCTCCTCCACAATCGTCTGAGACTTCTTCTGGCTCTGCATGTTGAGAGGTAATATACGCTCCCTCTCAACCACCAAGTCTCCATCAGTTGCCTCGCTGCTCAAGGCTTCACATGCATCTTGAACCTCAAGAGCATACAGGTTCCTGACCCATGAACCAATCTCATGACAATGAAAGCATCTCACCTTCAACTTGTCAACCTTCTTCCCATCACTGGAAGAACAAGATTCGGAAAGAGAAACCTTCTCCTTTCCCTTCTTCGCCTTACTCGCTAAGGCACAGTTCTCCTCATCATGCATAGATGAAGAACTGTCTCTGGTGCTCCGTCTAATCTCCTCCTGCATCAAATCCGACCATAGTCGTTCCAAATTTTGCAGTTTCTCCCTTCCATTCACCGAGTCCTGGTAGCTATGACAACTCTTAGGAAGGTCAAGGAGTGCTCGACTCACCATCCTCATCCGACAGTCACCCCCACACTTCCCAGCTCATCCCGGCATTGGGTGAACTTCGTGAGATATTGGGGCATACTGTCTTCATTCTCACACTGAATGTTTCTGAGTTTCGCTCCTGCTTTGGAATTTAATTCGAATTCCACCAGCTCAAAACTCAACCACTTCCGATCTAGAATTAGTGAGAACAAGGTATTTCTTGTACAGAGATTGACTGTATGGGCATTCACCGGATATCTCATCTTCCAAAAGAAGGATGAATCCAGAGGCTACCAGGCCCGATTACAGAATCTGCCTGAAGAAATAAAATGTAAACACTACCTGAATAGTAGATCTGATGATCAATCCTCGCTTGATATCCTGTAAAAATCTCCTCTACAAATCAAGCAGCTTTGATACCATGTAGAAAATTTTTCTACAATTATCTAGCTCCGATACCATGTAGAAATTTTGAATAATATGACACATATTCACAGAGATTATCCTGATCATACAATTATAAGTGGAACATGTATAATACATAATCTCCTCTACGTTGATCATCAATTTACAGAAGCAGAAACATTCACAGGCACACATAGAAGCATCAATCAAACTCATAAACACAGTATGTATCCCGGGGAAAGCATCTTGCTAAAAACCCCAACTATCTGTATATTATATTGATTGAATCATGTAACAATACATAGTACAATACTCATCCCAAGTGCTCAGTACTATCTCCTCATGCTACACACAATACAGCTCAGATTTGATCTCCAAATCTCCCCCGCTGCTTGCCTGCCTCGCCAGCTCAATACCTGCTCAAGAACTGATGAGAATGGCTTACCAAACTCGTATTTCACCTCAAAATAATCACTCACACTTTGTTGGACGTGAGTAAAGGCTATAATACTAGGCAAATACGTGAGCAAACTCATTGGCATACTCAATCCCTTGATTGTGCAAGGTCTGGTGCACAACTATAGTCACAACTGATAGCAATCTGATTCTCTACCACTTGTCCCTATTGAACTGAACATGCACTGACATGCAACTGAGTTAACTGATGTATTCTATAGTTGTATTATGAGTTAATAATTAGTTTAACAACTCATCATTAGTCTATCTGCAGTTAGACTAACTACAACTAGTTTAACTAAGTCAAACTGAACACAACTCCATCAACTCCACCAAACTCAACTGATTGAGTTCTAACTGAAGTCATGCATGCAACAACTCAACTGACTCATAATAAAAGCGTATTTCCTTCTGACAGCTGCATGTGCCACCTCTGTAGCTCAAACTGAAGTGCTCCAAGAGAATAAGATCAATTTTATAGTCCAAATATTATTATGAGACAATAATATTTGACTTTTCTATTTTTGACAACCAGTCTAAAAATAGACTTTGATCACTCACACTGTGATCACTCACACTTTGATCAAAAATAGAAGTCCATCTATTTTTCCCAACTTGACCAATCATCCATAAACAGCAACCTGCAATCCATAGACATGATCCATATGTCTAAAAATAGACATAGTCTAAAAATAGACTTGCGCCAAAAATAGCATGCGGGCCCACTTAGTGAAGGCGACTCTTTTCACTAAGCTCCATCATCTTGTTGCACTCTCAACAAGCATTTCTTGTTGCACACTTTTCAACATTATTACACACAAAACATCTTGTGTGGCCAAGAAATGGAGAAAATGATGTGTTTTTTTGCGTTCATGTTTTTCTTCATATACACTTTGAATTCAACAAATAATGTCCAAATTCATTACAGAAATGACAGTAACCATAAAATTGATTTGTGTACCTAGTAGTTGATTAGCTTTTGTGATTGTTTTCCTAAGGGATCCTTCTGGTTTGCTGCATCTCCTGATTTATTTTGATTTTATTTCTCTTACATTTAGCTATCCATATTCATGGTGAGGAAAGAAATTTGTGTTCTTCAAGGGAGCAAAAAATCTCCTTTGGGATCTTCCAGAATTGTTCAGCTTCTCATTAGGTGCAAATAACCTTTTTGCAAAGGACATTTTCTTCAATTCATTCTTTCCACTTTGATTTTGTTGCTTATCCTTGCTTATTTCTTTTCCAATCATGTTGTTGTTGGATTCTTCTCCTACAGGTCCTTTATGGTTTCCTTTGAGTTATTGATCTTATCTTTTGAGTCCTTCATGGATACATTATCCTCTTCTAGCTTAATACACAGAGTTTTATTTTCATCTAGATCACTTCTAGCTAAGACAATCTCAGCGTCTAATCTTCCATATTGTACCTCTTTCTCCTTCAGCTGATTGTTCATAACCTCTCCTATTCTCCTTGCTTCTTCAAGACATGTCTTTACTAACAATTTCTTCCTTGTACTCATGCTCTTTCTCATAGATATCTCCAAAACTTTCTTTAGGTCTTTGATTTCATTCTTTAATATTTCTATTTTATTTAAGGCTATGTCAAGATTGGCTTGATCTTTTGCTAAATTTATTTTTGACAAGAGTTTTTCTTCTTTCTCTTTTCCTTCTCTTTTTCGATAGTACAACTAATAGTGTCTACATCATGCATGAGCTACAATCTATCCCAAATTTCTTTTACAGAATTTAAGTCTATTACTATATCAAAATCCTTATTATGAAGATTTTTATACATAACACATTTTCACTTACAATTCCATTGTTGTTCTTGTGCAGAGGGAGAGTCTTTATAGTAGCAATCACATACTAGTTTCCGTACACTAGACCCATAAGCTATCAATTCAAATTTTACGTTATCTCCCCATTCATGAAATTGTATTGCATTCAACACAAATACACTTTTATAGTCCATGACTCAACCAAAAATACCTTCACAATATTAGGCTTACACCAAAGGAACTTGGCTCTTATACCAATTGATGAAAACTCGACTAAACTGAGAGGCTGGGTGAATCAGTTTAGTCCATTCATGGAAATTAAAATTCTTTTCATTAAACTTATTAACTAAAACATTACATGAGAAACTTAACAAATAATGACTAACATATTGAACATGTGAACAACAAGTAATAAGCAAACCAAACATCATAGAAACACATAATAACAATGCATATTGACACCATATATAAGTGGAAACCCATAAAGAATGAAAAACATGATTTTATTATTGCTGTGATGCAAAGGAAAGCTCCTACTCCTTATTACATTTTATTTTCTATAGGCTCCAACCTATAGGAGGCTTCTACCTCAATTGTTTTGTAAGCTACAACATGCAAGGAAGCTCCAGCACCCATATGTTTTATGCAGGCTACAATCCACAAGAGGCTCCTCCCTCAACAAACTCCAATTGGATATTTATCAAGCCACAAATTGAAAGGAGACTACAATCCACTGATACAAACAAGAAACAACAATGTGATGGTTTACCTGGTCATAAATTATGCATATCTCCATCTTCATTTCTACCTCTTCTTCCCTTCAAATCTAATTCACATAAGCTTCATATGTGCCAAGTAACTAATGCATAACACCTTAATCAACTCTCACACCTTCTCCAACTCTCTAACAAACATGCCCTCCAAAATCACATTTTTTTAAAGATAGTTTGATGTTTGTTTGTATCCCACATAAGAATATAAAGTGATCAAGCTTGACTCTTTGCCTTCCACTCACTCGTTTCCAAACTCTTTATATTTTTAATATTAGAAAACAAAATAAATAAGCCACCAAATATTAATTTCAACCACATGTAATGATTAAATGTATCAACATAATGGAAACATCATGTAAAATTATAGGAATAACATATGAGCATTCATTCCTCAAGATCAATAACAACATTTAACATTAATGCATAACAATAATCTTCATGTCATTGTCTCAACAACCTTGCCTTTGTTGTCATGGAGTCTTGCCTTGCCTTTTGTTATATACCTAAGGGGGATAATATGGGGTACCAAAGGAGGTACCCAAGGTAATAATGTAATAATGGGATGGCCATAGTAATAAATAAGGTGGTTAACTCATATCATGTAAGGGACCACAAGTAGTTAATAATAATGTAATGGGCCCATGGTATTAGGGAACCATGGTAATGATCCATGGTATTGTATGTATGAGGCCTATATAGAGGCTAGAGACTGCACATGGAGAGATAGTCAAGGATTATTGTATGAACAGGCATATGGCTTGTGGAGTATTCTCCTTCCTTAAGGAGTGAATGTATGGTGTTGCCCTACCTTAAGGGTTTGATCAATAAAGAAGCATTTCTATCTATTTTGATCTTTTTATTCTTAGGTTTATTTATATTATCATATATTTTTGGGTTAGATCCATAACAAGTGGTATCAGAGCACTTTCTTGGGCACAAAAGTGGAGAATTTTTTTTTTATTTCTTGCAGGATTGCGGGGGCGGCGAGTTTGCAGATCAGATCTGTATGTTTTGGTGAAAGATCTGCAAAATCTAATTGTAGATCTGTATTCTTTGTGAAAAAATAGCTGATTTCAAAAAAAATCGGTTGAATCGGAGTCCAGATGAAGGAGATATCGCTGATCTAAAAATCAGTGGGGTTGTAGACAATTTTTCAAGACAGCGAGTTTTCAGCACAGATCTGGATGTCCTGGTGCAAGATCTACAAAATATAATTGTATATCTGGATTCTATGGGAAAAAATAGCCTATTTCAAAAAAAAAATCGGTTGAATCGGAGTCCGAATGAAGGAGATATTGCTGATCTAAAAATCAGTGGGGTTGCAGACAATTTTTCAAGGCAGCGAGTTTGCGGCACAGATCTGGATGTCCTGGTGCAAGATCTCCAAAATATAATTGTAGATCTGGATTCTATGTGAAAAATACCCGATTTCAAAAAAAAAATCGGTCGAATCAGAGTCCGGATGAGGGAGATATCGCTGATTTAAAATCAGCCCTTTTTGCAGAAATTTTGGTGACGGCGGGAGATTTGCAGCGCAGATCTGAAATTCTAGTGCCTGGATCAGGATTTCTAACACATGGGCAGATGCAGAATGATTGTTCCATTTCTGAAAACAGGTCATAATAGGGATTCTGAGCAATATTGACGAAATTGTGACAATTTCAAATTCTCGCCAAGTAAGTGAATTTTTCTCAAACCTCTTCATGGAGATGCTATATTTTACAGGGAAAGATAATGGTCCTACTATTGAAGAATTCATACAGAGATACAAGTACATACATGGGACACATTGGAAGATTCTAATGAAGCTTAATATGAGAGATGAGGCTGAAAAATGGTGGTTATCACTTGACCACAAGCAGTTGACCAAACTTTCAGATGCAGAATTTGAAAAACTCTTTTTGGACAAATGGTCTCGGGCTAGAAAAAAGGAGAATGAGACACATAAGGGGTTATTTGCTACAGGTGTCTCCTTATTGCAGGTTCATGGATTGATTCAGAAAGAGAAGATCATTGTTTCTATAAATCCTAGTTGCAAGCATAATTTTATCAATGTTAATTTGGCAAAAAATTGCAAGTTCCAGCAAAACAAATTGAAAATACACAGGTTGATCATGAGGCTGTTCAAATTTATAAGGATTTGAAGCTTTCTATGGATAAGTATGTGTTGCATGGTGATTTTTATACTTCAGAGATGGATGATAGGGATGTTGTTTTGGGATACCCTTGGATGGAAGCAGTGGGTACTATCAATATTAATGTACAGAAGAAATTCCTGAAGCTCTGGTATAAAAAGAAGAAAATTACATTACATGATATTTCCATTAATAAACAGGTAGAGTGCAAGGAGGCTGAAGCAAAAGATGTTCCAGGGTCTGACATATTAGATGATGAGCCAGTGATGATAGACAATCAAACACAAACAGAGGCGGAAGCAGAAAAAGTTACAGGTGCTGATACATCAGAGGAGGGCTTAGTGGTTGAAGTCATATTGGAAAAGAAGACACCACAACAGACACCATAGCAGGGTGAATTAAAGAAAAAGACACCGTGGGTTAAAACTTCATGTATTAATTTCAACCACATGTAAAATTTAATTTCACCAAGACAACCAAATATTAATTTCAACCACATGTAATGATTAAATGTATCAACATAATGGAAACATCATGTAAAATTATAGGAATAACATATGAGCATTCATTCCTCAAGATCAATAACAACATTTAACATTAATGCATAACAATAATCTTCATGTCATTGTCTCAACAACCTTGCCTTTGTTGTCATGGAGTCTTGCCTTGCCTTTTGTTATATACCTAAGGGGGATAATATGGGGTACCAAAGGAGGTACCCAAGGTAATAATGTAATAATGGGATGGCCATAGTAATAAATAAGGTGGTTAACTCATATCATGTAAGGGACCACAAGTAGTTAATAATAATGTAATGGGCCCATGGTATTAGGGAACCATGGTAATGATCCATGGTATTGTATGTATGAGGCCTATATAGAGGCTAGAGACTGCACATGGAGAGATAGTCAAGGATTATTGTATGAACAGGCATATGGCTTGTGGAGTATTCTCCTTCCTTAAGGAGTGAATGTATGGTGTTGCCCTACCTTAAGGGTTTGATCAATAAAGAAGCATTTCTATCTATTTTGATCTTTTTATTCTTAGGTTTATTTATATTATCATATATTTTTGGGTTAGATCCATAACAAGTGGTATCAGAGCACTTTCTTGGGCACAAAAGTGGAGAATTTTTTTTTTATTTCTTGCAGGATTGCGGGGGCGGCGAGTTTGCAGATCAGATCTGTATGTTTTGGTGAAAGATCTGCAAAATCTAATTGTAGATCTGTATTCTTTGTGAAAAAATAGCTGATTTAAAAAAAAAATCGGTTGAATCGGAGTCCAGATGAAGGAGATATCGCTGATCTAAAAATCAGTGGGGTTGTAGACAATTTTTCAAGACAGCGAGTTTTCAGCACAGATCTGGATGTCCTGGTGCAAGATCTACAAAATATAATTGTATATCTGGATTCTATGGGAAAAAATAGCCTATTTCAAAAAAAAAATCGGTTGAATCGGAGTCCGAATGAAGGAGATATTGCTGATCTAAAAATCAGTGGGGTTGCAGACAATTTTTCAAGGCAGCGAGTTTGCGGCACAGATCTGGATGTCCTGGTGCAAGATCTCCAAAATATAATTGTAGATCTGGATTCTATGTGAAAAACACCCGATTTCAAAAAAAAAATCGGTCGAATCAGAGTCCGGATGAGGGAGATATCGCTGATTTAAAATCAGCTCTTTTTGCAGAAATTTTGGTGACGGCAGGAGATTTGCAGCACAGATCTGAAATTCTAGTGCCTGGATCAGGATTTCTAACACATGGGAAGATGCAGAATGATTGTTCCATTTCTGAAAACAGATCATAATAGGGATTCTGAGCAATATTGACGAAATTGTGACAATTTCAAATTCTCGCCAAGTAAGTGAATTTTTCTCAAACCTCTTCATGGAGATGCTATATTTTACAGGGAAAGATAATGGTCCTACTATTGAAGAATTCATACAGAGATACAAGTACATACATGGGACACATTGGAAGATTCTAATGAAGCTTAATATGAGAGATGAGGCTGAAAAATGGTGGTTATCACTTGACCACAAGCAGTTGACCAAACTTTCAGATGCAGAATTTGAAAAACTCTTTTTGGACAAATGGTCTCGGGCTAGAAAAAAGGAGAATGAGACACATAAGGGGTTATTTGCTACAGGTGTCTCCTTATTGCAGGTTCATGGATTGATTCAGAAAGAGAAGATCATTGTTTCTATAAATCCTAGTTGCAAGCATAATTTTATCAATGTTAATTTGGCAAAAAATTGCAAGTTCCAGCAAAACAAATTGAAAATACACAGGTTGATCATGAGGCTGTTCAAATTTATAAGGATTTGAAGCTTTCTATGGATAAGTATGTGTTGCATGGTGATTTTTATACTTCAGAGATGGATGATAGGGATGTTGTTTTGGGATACCCTTGGATGGAAGCAGTGGGTACTATCAATATTAATGTACAGAAGAAATTCCTGAAGCTCTGGTATAAAAAGAAGAAAATTACATTACATGATATTTCCATTAATAAACAGGTAGAGTGCAAGGAGGCTGAAGCAAAAGATGTTCCAGGGTCTGACATATTAGATGATGAGCCAGTGATGATAGACAATCAAACACAAACAGAGGCGGAAGCAGAAAAAGTTACAGGTGCTGATACATCAGAGGAGGGCTTAGTGGTTGAAGTCATATTGGAAAAGAAGACACCACAACAGACACCATAGCAGGGTGAATTAAAGAAAAAGACACCGTGGGTTAAAACTTCATGTATTAATTTCAACCACATGTAAAATTTAATTTCACCAAGACAACCAAATATTAATTTCAACCACATGTAATGATTAAATGTATCAACATAATGGAAACATCATGTAAAATTATAGGAATAACATATGAGCATTCATTCCTCAAGATCAATAACAACATTTAACATTAATGCATAACAATAATCTTCATGTCATTGTCTCAACAACCTTGCCTTTGTTGTCATGGAGTCTTGCCTTGCCTTTTGTTATATACCTAAGGGGGATAATATGGGGTACCAAAGGAGGTACCCAAGGTAATAATGTAATAATGGGATGGCCATAGTAATAAATAAGGTGGTTAACTCATATCATGTAAGGGACCACAAGTAGTTAATAATAATGTAATGGGCCCATGGTATGAGGGAACCATGGTAATGATCCATGGTATTGTATGTATGAGGCCTATATAGAGGCTAGAGACTCCACATGGAGAGATAGTCAAGGATTATTGTATGAACAGGCATATGGCTTGTGGAGTATTCTCCTTCCTTAAGGAGTGAATGTATGGTGTTGCCCTACCTTAAGGGTTTGATCAATAAAGAAGCATTTCTATCTATTTTGATCTTGTTATTCTTGGGTTTATTTATATTATCATATATTTTTGGGTTAGATCCATAACAAGTGGTATCAGAGCACTTTCTTGGGCACAAAAGTGGAGAATTTTTTTTTTATTTTTTGCAGGATTTCGGGGGCGGCGAGTTTGCAGATCAGATCTGTATGTTTTGGTGAAAGATCTGCAAAATCTAATTGTAGATCTGTATTCTTTGTGAAAAAATAGCTGATTTAAAAAAAAAAATCGGTTGAATCGGAGTCCAGATGAAGGAGATATCGCTGATCTAAAAATCAGTGGGGTTGTAGACAATTTTTCAAGACAGCGAGTTTTCAGCACAGATCTGGATGTCCTGGTGCAAGATCTACAAAATATAATTGTATATCTGGATTCTTTGTGAAAAAATAGCCTATTTCAAAAAAAAAATCGGTTGAATCGGAGTCCGAATGAAGGAGATATTGCTGATCTAAAAATCAGTGGGGTTGCAGACAATTTTTCAAGGCAGCGAGTTTGCGGCACAGATCTGGATGTCCTGGTGCAAGATCTGCAAAATCTAATTGTAGATCTGGATTCTATGTGAAAAATACCCGATTTCAAAAAAAAAATCGGTCGAATCAGAGTCCGGATGAGGGAGATATCGCTGATTTAAAATCAGCTCTTTTTGCAGAAATTTTGGTGACGGCAGGAGAGTTGCAGCACAGATCTGAAATTCTAGTGCCTGGATCAGGATTTCTAACACATGGGAAGATGCAGAATGATTGTTCCATTTCTGAAAACAGGTCATAATAGGGATTCTGAGCAATATTGACGAAATTGTGACAATTTCAAATTCTCGCCAAGTAAGTGAATTTTTCTCAAACCTCTTCATGGAGATGCTATATTTTACAGGGAAAGATAATGGTCCTACTATTGAAGAATTCATACAGAGATACAAGTACATACATGGGACACATTGGAAGATTCTAATGAAGCTTAATATGAGAGATGAGGCTGAAAAATGGTGGTTATCACTTGACCACAAGCAGTTGACCAAACTTTCAGATGCAGAATTTGAAAAACTCTTTTTGGACAAATGGTCTCGGGCTAGAAAAAAGGAGAATGAGACACATAAGGGGTTATTTGCTACAGGTGTCTCCTTATTGCAGGTTCATGGATTGATTCAGAAAGAGAAGATCATTGTTTCTATAAATCCTAGTTGCAAGCATAATTTTATCAATGTTAATTTGGCAAAAAATTGCAAGTTCCAGCAAAACAAATTGAAAATACACAGGTTGATCATGAGGCTGTTCAAATTTATAAGGATTTGAAGCTTTCTATGGATAAGTATGTGTTGCATGGTGATTTTTATACTTCAGAGATGGATGATAGGGATGTTGTTTTGGGATACCCTTGGATGGAAGCAGTGGGTACTATCAATATTAATGTACAGAAGAAATTCCTGAAGCTCTGGTATAAAAAGAAGAAAATTACATTACATGATATTTCCATTAATAAACAGGTAGAGTGCAAGGAGGCTGAAGCAAAAGATGTTCCAGGGTCTGACATATTAGATGATGAGCCAGTGATGATAGACAATCAAACACAAACAGAGGCGGAAGCAGAAAAAGTTACAGGTGCTGATACATCAGAGGAGGGCTTAGTGGTTGAAGTCATATTGGAAAAGAAGACACCACAACAGACACCATAGCAGGGTGAATTAAAGAAAAAGACACCGTGGGTTAAAACTTCATGTATTAATTTCAACCACATGTAAAATTTAATTTCACCAAGACAACCAAATATTAATTTCAACCACATGTAATGATTAAATGTATCAACATAATGGAAACATCATGTAAAATTATAGGAATAACATATGAGCATTCATTCCTCAAGATCAATAACAACATTTAACATTAATGCATAACAATAATCTTCATGTCATTGTCTCAACAACCTTGCCTTTGTTGTCATGGAGTCTTGCCTTGCCTTTTGTTATATACCTAAGGGGGATAATATGGGGTACCAAAGGAGGTACCCAAGGTAATAATGTAATAATGGGATGGCCATAGTAATAAATAAGGTGGTTAACTCATATCATGTAAGGGACCACAAGTAGTTAATAATAATGTAATGGGCCCATGGTATTAGGGAACCATGGTAATGATCCATGGTATTGTATGTATGAGGCCTATATAGAGGCTAGAGACTGCACATGGAGAGATAGTCAAGGATTATTGTATGAACAGGCATATGGCTTGTGGAGTATTCTCCTTCCTTAAGGAGTGAATGTATGGTGTTGCCCTACCTTAAGGGTTTGATCAATAAAGAAGCATTTCTATCTATTTTGATCTTTTTATTCTTAGGTTTATTTATATTATCATATATTTTTGGGTTAGATCCATAACAAGTGGTATCAGAGCACTTTCTTGGGCACAAAAGTGGAGAATTTTTTTTTTATTTCTTGCAGGATTGCGGGGGCGGCGAGTTTGCAGATCAGATCTGTATGTTTTGGTGAAAGATCTGCAAAATCTAATTGTAGATCTGTATTCTTTGTGAAAAAATAGCTGATTTAAAAAAAAAATCGGTTGAATCGGAGTCCAGATGAAGGAGATATCGCTGATCTAAAAATCAGTGGGGTTGTAGACAATTTTTCAAGACAGCGAGTTTTCAGCACAGATCTGGATGTCCTGGTGCAAGATCTACAAAATATAATTGTATATCTGGATTCTATGGGAAAAAATAGCCTATTTCAAAAAAAAAATCGGTTGAATCGGAGTCCGAATGAAGGAGATATTGCTGATCTAAAAATCAGTGGGGTTGCAGACAATTTTTCAAGGCAGCGAGTTTGCGGCACAGATCTGGATGTCCTGGTGCAAGATCTCCAAAATATAATTGTAGATCTGGATTCTATGTGAAAAACACCCGATTTCAAAAAAAAAATCGGTCGAATCAGAGTCCGGATGAGGGAGATATCGCTGATTTAAAATCAGCTCTTTTTGCAGAAATTTTGGTGACGGCAGGAGATTTGCAGCACAGATCTGAAATTCTAGTGCCTGGATCAGGATTTCTAACACATGGGAAGATGCAGAATGATTGTTCCATTTCTGAAAACAGATCATAATAGGGATTCTGAGCAATATTGACGAAATTGTGACAATTTCAAATTCTCGCCAAGTAAGTGAATTTTTCTCAAACCTCTTCATGGAGATGCTATATTTTACAGGGAAAGATAATGGTCCTACTATTGAAGAATTCATACAGAGATACAAGTACATACATGGGACACATTGGAAGATTCTAATGAAGCTTAATATGAGAGATGAGGCTGAAAAATGGTGGTTATCACTTGACCACAAGCAGTTGACCAAACTTTCAGATGCAGAATTTGAAAAACTCTTTTTGGACAAATGGTCTCGGGCTAGAAAAAAGGAGAATGAGACACATAAGGGGTTATTTGCTACAGGTGTCTCCTTATTGCAGGTTCATGGATTGATTCAGAAAGAGAAGATCATTGTTTCTATAAATCCTAGTTGCAAGCATAATTTTATCAATGTTAATTTGGCAAAAAATTGCAAGTTCCAGCAAAACAAATTGAAAATACACAGGTTGATGATGAGGCTGTTCAAATTTATAAGGATTTGAAGCTTTCTATGGATAAGTATGTGTTGCATGGTGATTTTTATACTTCAGAGATGGATGATAGGGATGTTGTTTTGGGATACCCTTGGATGGAATCAGTGGGTACTATCAATATTAATGTACAGAAGAAATTCCTGAAGCTCTGGTATAAAAAGAAGAAAATTACATTACATGATATTTCCATTAATAAACAGGTAGAGTGCAAGGAGGCTGAAGCAAAAGATGTTCCAGGGTCTGACATATTAGATGATGAGCCAGTGATGATAGACAATCAAACACAAACAGAGGCGGAAGCAGAAAAAGTTACAGGTGCTGATACATCAGAGGAGGGCTTAGTGGTTGAAGTCATATTGGAAAAGAAGACACCACAACAGACACCATAGCAGGGTGAATTAAAGAAAAAGACACCGTGGGTTAAAACTTCATGTATTAATTTCAACCACATGTAAAATTTAATTTCACCAAGACAACCAAATATTAATTTCAACCACATGTAATGATTAAATGTATCAACATAATGGAAACATCATGTAAAATTATAGGAATAACATATGAGCATTCATTCCTCAAGATCAATAACAACATTTAACATTAATGCATAACAATAATCTTCATGTCATTGTCTCAACAACCTTGCCTTTGTTGTCATGGAGTCTTGCCTTGCCTTTTGTTATATACCTAAGGGGGATAATATGGGGTACCAAAGGAGGTACCCAAGGTAATAATGTAATAATGGGATGGCCATAGTAATAAATAAGGTGGTTAACTCATATCATGTAAGGGACCACAAGTAGTTAATAATAATGTAATGGGCCCATGGTATTAGGGAACCATGGTAATGATCCATGGTATTGTATGTATGAGGCCTATATAGAGGCTAGAGACTGCACATGGAGAGATAGTCAAGGATTATTGTATGAACAGGCATATGGCTTGTGGAGTATTCTCCTTCCTTAAGGAGTGAATGTATGGTGTTGCCCTACCTTAAGGGTTTGATCAATAAAGAAGCATTTCTATCTATTTTGATCTTTTTATTCTTAGGTTTATTTATATTATCATATATTTTTGGGTTAGATCCATAACAAGTGGTATCAGAGCACTTTCTTGGGCACAAAAGTGGAGAATTTTTTTTTTATTTCTTGCAGGATTGCGGGGGCGGCGAGTTTGCAGATCAGATCTGTATGTTTTGGTGAAAGATCTGCAAAATCTAATTGTAGATCTGTATTCTTTGTGAAAAAATAGCTGATTTAAAAAAAAAATCGGTTGAATCGGAGTCCAGATGAAGGAGATATCGCTGATCTAAAAATCAGTGGGGTTGTAGACAATTTTTCAAGACAGCGAGTTTTCAGCACAGATCTGGATGTCCTGGTGCAAGATCTACAAAATATAATTGTATATCTGGATTCTATGGGAAAAAATAGCCTATTTCAAAAAAAAAATCGGTTGAATCGGAGTCCGAATGAAGGAGATATTGCTGATCTAAAAATCAGTGGGGTTGCAGACAATTTTTCAAGGCAGCGAGTTTGCGGCACAGATCTGGATGTCCTGGTGCAAGATCTCCAAAATATAATTGTAGATCTGGATTCTATGTGAAAAACACCCGATTTCAAAAAAAAAATCGGTCGAATCAGAGTCCGGATGAGGGAGATATCGCTGATTTAAAATCAGCTCTTTTTGCAGAAATTTTGGTGACGGCAGGAGATTTGCAGCACAGATCTGAAATTCTAGTGCCTGGATCAGGATTTCTAACACATGGGAAGATGCAGAATGATTGTTCCATTTCTGAAAACAGATCATAATAGGGATTCTGAGCAATATTGACGAAATTGTGACAATTTCAAATTCTCGCCAAGTAAGTGAATTTTTCTCAAACCTCTTCATGGAGATGCTATATTTTACAGGGAAAGATAATGGTCCTACTATTGAAGAATTCATACAGAGATACAAGTACATACATGGGACACATTGGAAGATTCTAATGAAGCTTAATATGAGAGATGAGGCTGAAAAATGGTGGTTATCACTTGACCACAAGCAGTTGACCAAACTTTCAGATGCAGAATTTGAAAAACTCTTTTTGGACAAATGGTCTCGGGCTAGAAAAAAGGAGAATGAGACACATAAGGGGTTATTTGCTACAGGTGTCTCCTTATTGCAGGTTCATGGATTGATTCAGAAAGAGAAGATCATTGTTTCTATAAATCCTAGTTGCAAGCATAATTTTATCAATGTTAATTTGGCAAAAAATTGCAAGTTCCAGCAAAACAAATTGAAAATACACAGGTTGATCATGAGGCTGTTCAAATTTATAAGGATTTGAAGCTTTCTATGGATAAGTATGTGTTGCATGGTGATTTTTATACTTCAGAGATGGATGATAGGGATGTTGTTTTGGGATACCCTTGGATGGAAGCAGTGGGTACTATCAATATTAATGTACAGAAGAAATTCCTGAAGCTCTGGTATAAAAAGAAGAAAATTACATTACATGATATTTCCATTAATAAACAGGTAGAGTGCAAGGAGGCTGAAGCAAAAGATGTTCCAGGGTCTGACATATTAGATGATGAGCCAGTGATGATAGACAATCAAACACAAACAGAGGCGGAAGCAGAAAAAGTTACAGGTGCTGATACATCAGAGGAGGGCTTAGTGGTTGAAGTCATATTGGAAAAGAAGACACCACAACAGACACCATAGCAGGGTGAATTAAAGAAAAAGACACCGTGGGTTAAAACTTCATGTATTAATTTCAACCACATGTAAAATTTAATTTCACCAAGACAACCAAATATTAATTTCAACCACATGTAATGATTAAATGTATCAACATAATGGAAACATCATGTAAAATTATAGGAATAACATATGAGCATTCATTCCTCAAGATCAATAACAACATTTAACATTAATGCATAACAATAATCTTCATGTCATTGTCTCAACAACCTTGCCTTTGTTGTCATGGAGTCTTGCCTTGCCTTTGTTGTCATGGAGTCTTACCTTGCCTTTGTTGTCATGGAGCCTTGCCTTGCATCACAACAATTTTCTCCAACAAACCAGTCTTCAAATCATCCTTATGCACAACACATGCAAGCATCAATGTTATGCTAAGCCATCAAGGTATGTATTGCTCCTTTATTGTACTATCATCAAGCATATCAAGCATAACTTTTTTCTTTGTTATTGCTCCTTGCCTTGTTGTTTCTCCTTTTCCTTTATTGTTCTTGCTATTGCCTTGTTGTTGCTCCTTTGCCTTTATTGTTAGTGTTGCTCCTTGTCTTGTCGTTGCTCCTTTACCATCACCTCTTGTTTTCCTGCTTTCTTGCCTTGCTAATCCATTTCCACCTCATCTTTTTCTTCTCTTTCTCGATCAATGACAACATTACCATCATGGGTTTGGAAGGATACTATGGCCGAAGAATCTATTATGAAGAAAGACTTTTGGGATATTGGATTTTAACAGAAAAAGGAGGACGTATGTATCGAATGATCTCAAAGGTTTGATGTACATGATAGGAGGTCTCTCATTAGTAGTTTTAAGAAAGCACCCTGAATCTATGCATGTATTAACAGTTACTTGGTGAAGCTTGATATCACATGAAGCAATATGTTCTAAGGTATGACTTTGACTTTGATCTTATATATTGACGATCTATTCTTGATAGATAGCAAGCCTTTGATGATCAAGCATAAGAAGTATTGTGGTCGAGGACATATTTACAAAGATATGAGTCTATATAGACACATCATATTTCATCATACTTCGATTGATGAGCATATTGCAACATGGATAGATGTGACCCTTCTAAGCAAAGGGCTGGGGTGATTGAGGACATTGATCTAGATCTTCCCCCATGTCTCAGCTCCAAGAGTGAGGAATTGAGATTTAGGGTTCCTAGGGTTGAGGGATCTCTAGAAAATAGAGTATCACCCCTATCTATCACCCATACAGTCAGAGATTTTTCTCCCATATCTTGGTCTAGGCATAGTATACTTGAGTTGGCATTTTTTTCCCACCCATCTAACCAATGGGTGTTGCCTACCTGAGTTAGGCGTGATCCTTACGACTTATGGTAAGTGCCATCTCGCTCAAGCTAGAGATGTAGGTGTTCTACCACTTGACTCTTCAGGGTCATGTTGGGAAGGTTAGCAGAGGTTTCTCATGTTGTAGCATTGGCTTCCCACTGGCATAGGCATTGGCACCCAGCTAGTAGAGGTTTCATGGGATGTAGCATTGGCTCCCTGCTAGCATAGGTTTCCCAAGTTATAGCATTCGATCCCCACTAGAAGAGGCTTCCCTGGTCATAGCATTGGTTCCCCATTGGCAGAGGGTTTACTGGGTTGTATCATTAGCTCCTGGTTGTCAAAGGTATCCCAGTTTGTAGCATTGGCTCTCCATTGGAAGAGGTTTATTGAGTTGTAGCATTGGCTCCCCGATGGTAGAGGTTTCCTGGTTCGCAACATTAGCTCCCTATTAGAAGAGGTTTCCCAGATTGTAGCATTAGCTCCTCATTGGAAGTGGTTTCCCAGGTTGTAGCATTGGCTCCCCACTAGCATAGGTTTCCTGGGTGGTAGCATTGGCTCCCCATTAGTAGAGGTGTCTTCTGTCATAGAATTGACTCTTCGCTGGCAATGATTCCGGGTGGTAGCAGTGGTTCCCTGATGGATAGAGTGTGGTGGTAGCTAAAGCTCCTCTATGATTCTTCTTCCTTAGATTCGAGAATGTTTCAACTAATAGAGTCGAGTAAAGATGAGACATGATAGGATGACAATGTACTTGCGATGATTAAATTATGCAGTTGGAATTTCTCCTTAGCTAAGAGGGAGTTTTAATTTTTGGCAACTCAGTGATAAATTCCAACCATGGAATGGAATTCCGCTTTTCGAGAGGACCAATTTTGAATATTGAAGCACTCAACTTGGACAAGGGAAAGTGTACTTTTGAAGAAAATCCCACATGTGCACATATGGATAGGTCAGCCCTAACAAGAAAATGGAAACCCTTGGAAGTCTTTAAATATAAGTGACCTAAAGCTCATTTGGACATCATGAAGCATCTTATTCTTCTGTTCTTCATTTACTAGTTTGCATAGGTTTGAGATTGGGCCAAGAAATTTGGTTCATACAAGTTTGAGATTACAAGGTTTCGAAGCTCACACATGTTTTAAGGTTTTTGTTTTTTACTGCAGGTTCCACATGAGAAATTTTCAACTACAACCACAAGCTGACAAGCTCGTCCATGCAGTTGGAAGGTCTCAACTACATGCATACCTCTTTCTCCATGTGGTTAGACTCTACAATCGAATTTTGGCATTTGATTGCAGTTGATCAAAGGAAGGACAAGTTGATTCTAATATTGCTTGATGTTAGGAACATATTTCTAAATATTGTTGGGTTAATCTTGCTAGATGATTCTGTATTTGGCTCATTGCACTCTTTGCTAGACATTTTATGATAATCTAATAATAAGAAGAATTTCAAAGGGTTTTCCTCGTAGTGAATTTTTCCCTCGTTTTTGACCAATTATGGTGTCTCTTTTTTATGTGTTGATTGTCTCCTTTATCATTGCATTTATTGTTCTATCTTTAATTATTGTTGATTTGGAATACTATAAATATTAATTACTTTTGAAAGATTGCTAATTGAAGAATTGAATTGGGCTAAAGTAATTGAAACAACATAGAGCAATGTGAAAATTAACAAGGAACTATTTAACCAATGTGTCAAAATGGACATCACAACCCCTCCAATGAAATATTACATTGATGAATGGCTAAAGAAATTTCCCCCAAGAAGTCATCAATCCAAGTTAAATTTCAACTCGTTATCTTAACGACTTCCACAGTAGCAATAAAAGGCAATAGACACTTCAACAATGAGAATCCATTGTTCCGCATTTTGTGAGTATTCTTAAATGTTGAAGCATTCCCTTTTCTTCTTCCTAGTCTTTGATTATTCAACTTTATTCTTTGTTTTATCCATCACTTAAGTCGATCCCTCATTGGAGTTCCTCCTTTTTCTTCTAGGTACCTTATTTACATTATGTTTCATGGGATCCCAATCCCACCCCCCTTGAGACAAATGCATTTAATTTTTTGATTAAGTATCAAGATTTTGATGAGTGTTTTAGGCACCAAACATTTTAACATTTTGAATTTATAATATTTTCTACTCTTACAAAGAGCTCCCTTTCGAAGAGGAATTTAACTTATGATTCATAAGCTTATTTAAATTTGTATGAGTCTTGTGCATGTTTTCCTATGCTCTTTATGATTTTACTTGAATGAAAACATTTTTTAGCTCTCTCATATTTGAAACATGTTATCTCATGCCTATCCTTCTATATGCTTCAATGATATGTTCTCACTATCATGGAATGGATGGATGTCACACTTAAATTTTCATCATTATATATTTTACCATTTTCTTTCTTTGCATATTTGAGGAAAAACACATGGTCCACTCATAGGCACATGGTTTAATGTTTTAATTCCATTTCAATTAATTGCGGGTGTCCACAAAGAGGAGTACCACCTCTATTAAAACATACATGGACTTCATGTCATACCCTAGGAGATTGACTTTTTCCTTAACATGAAAAAGGTCAACAGGAGAGCAATACTATGATTTACATATATGGATTTTAAGATAATCCATTAATCTTGTCCAATTTCTTTTTAGTGAACTATTTTGTTGTAGAGTATTTGTAGATAATACCACCCATGGTTAAGTTTATTAGAACAAACTTAAGAAAAATAAATTCATTTCCTTGTCAATTTTTGTTCGAGAAGTGATTGTAAAGAATGGGATCCACCTTGTATAGTTTGCATAGTCTTTAAATTTCTTTAATTTAAGTGAAGTTGAATTCATTCAAGGTTTTGATCTAGAAGGGATATTTAGTAGGCATCTGGCTATAGTCATATGTGGGAATTTGTTTACAAGGACTATCTCAACAATTATCTAAAGGTAGTGTATACTTCAATAACATGAGATCCATATTTCCACATTTTGTAAGTATTATTAATTATTAAAGCATTCCATGCCTTCTTCTCAATCTTTGATCATTCAGTTTTCTTTGTTGTGTTATCCATTATTTAAGTTGATCTATGATTGCAGTTCCCTTTTTCTTCTAGGTATCTTATTTATGCTACGGTTCACAAGAGCCTAATTCCAGCCCCTCTTGGGACGAATGCATTTACATTTTCGATTAAGTATCAATATCTTGTTGAGTTCTTTAGACACTAAACATTTTTAAAATGTATATTTGTAATATTTTTAACTCTCATAGAGAGTTCCTTTCGAGGAAACAATTCATTTGTGGTTCAAAAACTTGTTTAAGGTTATATGAATCTTGTGAATGTTTTCCTATGCTCTTTATGATGTTACATGAATAAAATCATTTTATATCTCTTTGACATATGAACCTTGTCATTTTGTCTTTGTCCTTTGATATGCTTCAATGATATTTCTCTTACTGTGATGGAATGGATGGACATTTGTATTTAAATTCTACTTTTGACTCCTTATTATTTATTTTGGTTGCACTATTGAAGACACCTAGTCTACTCATAAGTGCATGTGTTGAAACTTCAATTTTATTTTTGTGAATGTTTGCATAAAGAGGAGTACCACCTCTCTAAAAAAATAGAGGGACCTGCATTCAAGCCCTATGAAGTTAACTTTTTCCCTTAACTAGAAAAAATATCAATAGTTCTGAGCAATGGAACCTGCCCTTTTACCTTCACCCATTCTTTGCCTCCGCACATACTTTACTTCCACATAGACTTTAGCTCTGCACATGCCTTCCTTAGTATATGCCTTTACTTCCACCAGTTTTAGACTTGGTAAGATTTTTCCAAGCAGGAGACTTATCATACATGCCTATAAACATAAATATATGTGCATACATATTTCTATTAATGCATCAAACTACTTAGTTTATCTTCATGTAACCCGAAAATGAATTCTATGACTGAGAAATCATATAAGTGTGGTATTTATTAATTCCTTAACATATCCATAATATGCCTTAATTTCTCCCAATATACTAGGTGTGAGATCAAATGAAATAAAATAAAACATAAAATATTTTAATTTTTTCATGTTTTTGGAATATTATGGAAGGAGTCAAATGATACTTACCCTTTTACCTCCACACATATTTTACTTATGCATAGACTTTAGCTCTGCGTATCATGTGCATTATTTCTACATATCCCTTAAGTCCACCAAGACTTATGACACAAGTCCATAGAAATTAATATATGCACATATATATTTCCATTAATGGAATTAATAAATCTCATTTCCATAAATTAAAATTTTATTTCATAAGAATAAACTTTCTCTAATTCTTAGCAAGTAAAAACACAAAAATTACATTTTGACATACTATCTTCTTTTACACATGGAATAACTTTAGCTGACCAAAAATATGGGAAAAAAGAAAGGCTTCCACCAAATGAGGGAGAGTGTCATTACTCACTTTATGCTTGATTTTCATATAAATACAATTGGAAATATTTTCGCTGCCTATATCAAATTTAATAAATTCTTCCAAATAAATAATTAATGTGAATTTAAATCAAATTTACTACTTTAGGCTCTATATTTGTGTTATATGCATCGAAGTACCTTCATTTATCTCCACATAACCAAAAAACGAGTTCTATGACTAGATAAATCATATAACCATGATATTTATTAATTCCTTAACATAGGCATAATATGCTTTAACTTCTCCCAATATATTAGGTATGAGACCAAATCAAGTAAAATAAAACACAAACTATTGTGACATATATGCTTTTACCTCCGCACATGTTTTACCTTCACCCATACTTTAGGCTCTATATTTGTGTTATATGCATCAAAGTATCTTCATTTATCTCCACATAACCAAAAAACACAGAAATAGATAGACAACAAACATATTTCCTTTAATGGAATTAATAAATCTTGTTCCAGAAATTTAACAAATACGAAAATTACATTTATGTTGAACACTCCATGCTTTTCATCTATATGTTATATTTTTTTTCCATATTTTAATTGCATTAACTTTATAAATAAATTTCTAGCTACCTTATTGTATTATGTTTTTGCCTATCCAATCTATTTTTTTGCACTGTCTTTGTTTTTCTATCAAATCTTAAAATCATATAATTGATTAAACAAATTATAACAATTTTTTTTTTTTTTCATTCTTATCAAATTACAAATCATAATCTAATGATAAAATTAGCACTTTGTAACTTTTATTCATATTTGGCTATTATATTATTTGTTGATATCAAGCATTCACTTATTTTATTAATATTTAATCGTTTTCTCATATTTTAAATCTTCTATTCGTCGTTCACTTTTAACATTTTTCTCATTTTTATTTTTACTTTAGTAATTTATATCTTTAAATTGATTTGTCTTACCCTCTCTTATCCATATTTTAATTATATTTTCGCTAAATAATAACAATCTCATTCCTTAAATAATTTTTATTACTAATTCACATCTATTTTATTTTATTAGTTTTTAACAATATATCCCAAATCCTAAATCATATTCAACTCCGAAAATCTCAAACTCTATAATAACCAACTCTACATACATTTGGATTTTTAATTCAATGTTCAAACATTAAAATCCATATTATTAAACCATAAATATTCAATAAACTATGAAAAAAATAGCTTTTTCTAAGTCAATATTTAACCTCGTTCTAAATCCATTTATCACATTGTATAATATATATAAATAATACTTTATATACGAACAATTTGATACTTATATTTTATTTGAATTTTATATTCATATAATTTTTTATTTTAAACGTTATTAATATAATTATATAAATTGAATTTGTCTAAATTTATTTTAATTTTAGATTTGTCTAGTGCTAAGAGGGAATTTATCCCTTGTGCAAATTTATTTTTCAATACAAAAGCAATTTACCCTTAGACACTTATGGATCCAGAGTTAAAATAGATCTAGGCTAGTTTAATTTTTATAAATAAACAATCTCTCCCTTTAAATAAGCTATATTCTATATAAATACTATGGGTGAATAATATGGATCAATATATTATTTTTATTTTAACATCAAGTTAGTTTGATTATTTTTGTTTACATAAGATAAGATAACATAATATTACAACATATTGGGCTTAACGAAATGTTTAACATTTTAACTAAGTCAAATTACATAATAAAAATAAAACGAATTAAATAAATAAAAAGATTAATGTAATGTAATATAAACATTTTAACTTGGTCAAAATAATATAAAGAAATAAAAATAAGCCTATAAAAATAAAATAAACTTAAAAATGATCCATGCTATTCACTTTTAGTATTGAGAATCCATGGTATTGACACATGGTATTCATTTGGAATGTAGCCTATTTAAAGGGAGAAATTAAACCAACCTAGATCCATCTTATCTCTAGATGGTCCATGGTATTCATCTTTGTTATTGAGAATCCATGGTATTGACCCATGGTATTCATGTGGAACGTAGACTATTTAAAGGGAAAGATTAAACCAGGCTAGATCCATCTTTCCTCTAGATCTACCAAGCCTCGAGAGGGACCAAATATTCATAACATATCAAGAGATTTGATCCCTCTTAGGACTTGGTAGATCCAAAATTAAATTCGAATTCTTCTCATCTTATTTTTTGAATCCTTATTATTATTATTATTTAACAATGGTTAATTATTATTATTATTATTATTATTATTATTATTATTTAACAATGGTTATGGAGAGCAGCGTTATAACCCAATATGTAAGAGATGATGTGATATCTTGTCCTATAAACATTTTGAATCACTCAAATTACATTAAAAAAATGTGTATTGTAATGTAATATAAACATTTTAACTTAATGAATATAAGATAAAAATAAAAATAACCCTACATAAATACTTTTACTCGGTCGAAATAAAATAGAAATAATTAAAAAAAATAACATTAAAATAAAAATAACTTCATGATATTCACCCATGGTAATGACCATGGTATGAGAACCCATGGTATTCATGTGGAATATATCCAATCTAGGCCAGTTAATAAAATAATTAATCATTTCTATTGCAACACCCAAATACTATATTTTATTTTTATGTTTATTAATTATTATAATTTATTATTATATAAAAATTTCATATATAATTAAATTATTATTTCAATATTTAATTTTTATTTAATTCATTTTTTAATAATTTATTCCTAATTAATAATTTATTATTTTAATATATATTTTTAATTACAACTAAGTTTTAGTTGGGAAATGAATGATAGGTATTTAACACTCACAAAATATCCCAGAATATTCTTAGTAGTAGTCATATATGAAAGGTTGAGATTTATCTGAAAATTAATTATGCCCTTCCATCCTTTTAATTAAATTGATTCATTAAAAATTTTAAGTCATATGGAAAAAAATTATTATTTGTTAGACATATGGTATTATTAAGCCATGGTATTGTAATAAAGCTTATTTAAAGGTTAAGAATCTCCATGATAAAGTGGCGATGAACCTCTATGGTTAAGAATCTCCTAAGAGGCCCTCTCCAACCCAGTATGGTAGAGGCATTGTAATGTAATGTAATGTCTTGTAAACATTTTGACTCAGTCAAAATAAAATAAAAATAAAAATAATGCTATGTTAAAATAAAAATAACGTCAAAGTAAAATAGTTAAAATTAAAAGTATACATTATTTTACTATTATTAATAATTTTTGATAGGTGGTTAAGGTAAACTTGACTTAGTAAAGTTAGCTGAAGGGTTAGATCAATTGGTTGAGTCCTTGTGATTAAAGTACTTTTTCTATTGAGAGGTCACAGATTCAATTCTCTCAACACCCTCGAGGTCTAAGTGTTATCTTTGGGTGGATTTTCCTAGCATAAATATTCTATGAAGTCGTGTTCACATGGTTGAGCCCATAAGAAGTGATCTCTGTGGGTGCTTGAGCCCATAAGAAGTGATTTCTTTGGGTGAACACGGTTGAGCCCATAAGAAGTGATCTCTTTTGGTGGATTCCCCTAGTACAAATATTCTATGAAGTCACGGTCTCTTTGGGTGGATTCTCCTAGTACAAATATTCTATGAAGTTGCGATCATTGATAATGACATGACCTCTGGGATGGTTGAGCCCACAAGAAGTGATCTCTTTGGGTGGATTCTCCTAGTACAAATATTCTATGAAGTCACAGTCATTGATAATGACATGACCTCCCGGTCCATGAACCACATAGAAAAAAATCTCTCGAGTGATCTCTTTGGGTGGATTTTCCTAGTACGGTGGATTCTCCTAATACAAATATATTATCAAGTCGCGGTGATTGATAATGACTAGTACAAATATTCTATGAAGTCGCGGTCATTGATAATGACCTCTGGGGTGATCTCTTTAGGTGGGTTTTCCTAGTACGGTGGATTCTCCTAGTACAAATATTCTATGAAGTCGTGGTCATTGATAATGGCCTCTGGGGTCCATGAACCACATAGAAAAAAATCTTTGGGGTGATCTCTTTGGGTGGATTTTCCTAGTACAAATATTCTATAAAGTAGCAGTCACATGGTTGAGCCGACAAGAAGTGATCTTTTTGGGTGGATTCTCTAGTACAAATATTTTATGAAGTTGCGGTCACTGATCTCTGGGTCTTGAACCACACAGTAAAAACTCTTTGGGGTCCGTGAACCATGATCTCTTGGGGTGGATTCTCCAATACAAATTTTTATGAAGTCGCGGTCACCAATCTCTAGGGACCTTGAACCACACAATAAAAACTCTTTCTGGTCCATGAACCACATAGAAAAAAACTTGACGAACCACATAGAAAAAAATCTCAACCCATGGTATTTAAAGGGGGAAATTAAACCAGCTTAAATCCATCTTAACTCTGTATCTACCAAGCACCAAGAGGGGTAAAATATCTTGAGATGCAAACTTATTTTAGAGTGAAAAAATATTTGATCCCTCTGGCACTGTAGATCTAAATATATACATGTTTAACTCATACGAAAATTTTTGTTTCTATTTTTTTGGCTTGGCCCATAAGGAATTTGAGCATTGAATCTCATGGTTTTACATAATGCTTCAAACATGGTGATTGCCAATTGAACTACACCATGTGGGTCATACATTAATTATTTTTATAATTAATAGTAATTGAAAATAAGTTATAATTTAGTCAACTACTTCGATATGCATGTATGATTTGGAATAGGACCTCCTGGGAAGTCCTGGTTACCGGGTGCAAGCCCCGGAAGTGATGATTGATGCTATGTGATTCATTCTCCACATTTCACTAGTTTCAATCCCACTTCTTCACCCATGTGAGCATCACCCGATGCAATGAGTGCTAAGTGAACTATTCAAAAATCATGAGAAATTAGTCAGTTACGACTACCTCTCATGGAAATGGTCATACGTTTGAATGACTTACTTAACGCAGTTGAATCCCAAAAATGATATCTAATATAATGCACTGCGTAAATCCCCCAACTTAAATTCAAAAAGAGTCAAGGGATCTCTACTTGAATGGTTCATGAGGCACAATACTTGCTAAGGTTTTGCAAATGGGGTAGCAAGCTAAGTGGGCTTGATTGTGGGGAAAAACTCCACAGTTAAGCGCGCTTGAGCCAGAGGAGTTCTGGGATGGGTGACCTCCTGGGAAGTCCTGGTTACCGGGTGCAAGCCCCGGAAGTGATGATTGATGCTATGTGATTCGTTCTCCACATTTCACTAGTTTCAATCCCACTTCTTCACCCCTGTGAGCATCACCCGATGCAATGAGTGCTAAGTGAACTATTCAAAAATCATGAGAAATTAGTCAGTTACGACTACCTCTCATGGAAATGGTCATACGTTTGAATGACTTACTTAACGCAGTTGAATCCCAAAAATGATATCTAATATAATGCACTGCGTAAATCCCCCAACTTAAATTCAAAAAGAGTCAAGGGATCTCTACTTGAATGGTTCATGAGGCACAATACTTGCTAAGGTTTTGCAAATGGGGTAGCAAGCTAAGTGGGCTTGATTGTGGGGAAAAACTCCACAGTTAAGCGCGCTTGAGCCAGAGGAGTTCTGGGATGGGTGACCTCCTGGGAAGTCCTGGTTACCGGGTGCAAGCCCCGGAAGTGATGATTGATGCTATGTGATTCGTTCTCCACATTTCACTAGTTTCAATCCCACTTCTTCACCCCTGTGAGCATCACCCGATGCAATGAGTGCTAAGTGAACTATTCAAAAATCATGAGAAATTAGTCAGTTACGACTACCTCTCATGGAAATGGTCATACGTTTGAATGACTTACTTAACGCAGTTGAATCCCAAAAATGATATCTAATATAATGCACTGCGTAAATCCCCCAACTTAAATTCAAAAAGAGTCAAGGGATCTCTACTTGAATGGTTCATGAGGCACAATACTTGCTAAGGTTTTGCAAATGGGGTAGCAAGCTAAGTGGGCTTGATTGTGGGGAAAAACTCCACAGTTAAGCGCGCTTGAGCCAGAGGAGTTCTGGGATGGGTGACCTCCTGGGAAGTCCTGGTTACCAGGTGCAAGCCCCGGAAGTGATGATTGATGCTATGTGATTCGTTCTCCACATTTCACTAGTTTCAATCCCACTTCTTCACCCCTGTGAGCATCACCCGATGCAATGAGTGCTAAGTGAACTATTCAAAAATCATGAGAAATTAGTCAGTTACGACTACCTCTCATGGAAATGGTCATACGTTTGAATGACTTACTTAACGCAGTTGAATCCCAAAAATGATATCTAATATAATGCACTGCGTAAATCCCCAACTTAAATTCAAAAAGAGTCAAGGGATCTCTACTTGAATGGTTCATGAGGCACAATACTTGCTAAGGTTTTGCAAATGGGGTAGCAAGCTAAGTGGGCTTGATTGTGGGGAAAAACTCCACAGTTAAGCGCGCTTGAGCCAGAGGAGTTCTGGGATGGGTGACCTCCTGGGAAGTCCTGGTTACCGGGTGCAAGCCCCGGAAGTGATGATTGATGCTATGTGATTCATTCTCCACATTTCACTAGTTTCAATCCCACTTCTTCACCCCTGTGAGCATCACCCGATGCAATGAGTGCTAAGTGAACTATTCAAAAATCATGAGAAATTAGTCAATTACGACTACCTCTCATGGAAATGGTCATACGTTTGAATGACTTACTTAACGCAGTTGAATCCCAAAAATGATATCTAATATAATGCACTGCGTAAATCCCCCAACTTAAATTCAAAAAGAGTCAAGGGATCTCTACTTGAATGGTTCATGAGGCACAATACTTGCTAAGGTTTTGCAAATGGGGTAGCAAGCTAAGTGGGCTTGATTGTGGGGAAAAACTCCACAGTTAAGCGCGCTTGAGCCAGAGGAGTTCTGGGATGGTTGACCTCCTGGGAAGTCCTGGTTACCGGGTGCAAGCCCCGGAAGTGATGATTGATGCTATGTGATTCGTTCTCCACATTTCACTAGTTTCAATCCCACTTCTTCACCCCTGTGAGCATCACCCGATGCAATGAGTGCTAAGTGAACTATTCAAAAATCATGAGAAATTAGTCAGTTACGACTACCTCTCATGGAAATGGTCATACGTTTGAATGACTTACTTAACACAGTTGAATCCCAAAAATGATATCTAATATAATGCACTGCGTAAATCCCCCAACTTAAATTCAAAAAGAGTCAAGGGATCTCTACTTGAATGGTTCATGAGGCACAATACTTGCTAAGGTTTTGCAAATGGGGTAGCAAGCTAAGTGGGCTTGATTGTGGGGAAAAACTCCACAGTTAAGCGCGCTTGAGCCAGAGGAGTTCTGGGATGGGTGACCTCCTGGGAAGTCCTGGTTACCGGGTGCAAGCCTCGGAAGTGATGATTGATGCTATGTGATTTGTTCTCCACATTTCACTAGTTTCAATCCCACTTCTTCACCCCTGTGAGCATCACCCGATGCAATGAGTGCTAAGTGAACTATTCAAAAATCATGAGAAATTAGTCAGTTACGACTACCTCTCATGGAAATGGTCATACGTTTGAATGACTTACTTAACGCAGTTGAATCCCAAAAATGATATCTAATATAATGCACTGCGTAAATCCCCCAACTTAAATTCAAAAAGAGTCAAGGGATCTCTACTTGAATGGTTCATGAGGCACAATACTTGCTAAGGTTTTGCAAATGGGGTAGCAAGCTAAGTGGGCTTGATTGTGGGGAAAAACTCCACAGTTAAGCGCGCTTGAGCCAGAGGAGTTCTGGGATGGGTGACCTCCTGGGAAGTCATGGTTACCGGGTGCAAGCCCCGGAAGTGATGATTGATGCTATGTGATTCGTTCTCCACATTTCACTAGTTTCAATCCCACTTCTTCACCCCTGTGAGCATCACCTGATGCAATGAGTGCTAAGTGAACTATTCAAAAATCATGAGAAATTAGTCAGTTACGACTACCTCTCATGGAAATGGTCATACGTTTGAATGACTTACTTAACGCAGTTGAATCCCAAAAATGATATCTAATATAATGCACTGCGTAAATCCCCCAACTTAAATTCAAAAAGAGTCAAGGGATCTCTACTTGAATGGTTCATGAGGCACAATACTTGCTAAGGTTTTGCAAATGGGGTAGCAAGCTAAGTGGGCTTGATTGTGGGGAAAAACTCCACAGTTAAGCGCGCTTGAGCCAGAGGAGTTCTGGGATGGGTGACCTCCTGGGAAGTCCTGGTTACCGGGTGCAAGCCCCGGAAGTGATGATTGATGCTATGTGATTCGTTCTCCACATTTCACTAGTTTCAATCCCACTTCTTCACCCCTGTGAGCATCACCCGATGCAATGAGTGCTAAGTGAACTATTCAAAAATCATGAGAAATTAGTCAGTTACGACTACCTCTCATGGAAATGGTCATACGTTTGAATGACTTACTTAACGCAGTTGAATCCCAAAAATGATATCTAATATAATGCACTGCGTAAATCCCCCAACTTAAATTCAAAAAGAGTCAAGGGATCTCTACTTGAATGGTTCATGAGGCACAATACTTGCTAAGGTTTTGCAAATGGGGTAGCAAGCTAAGTGGGCTTGATTGTGGGGAAAAACTCCACAGTTAAGCGCGCTTGAGCCAGAGGAGTTCTGGGATGGGTGACCTCCTGGGAAGTATTGGTTACCGGGTGCAAGCCCCGGAAGTGATGATTGATGCTATGTGATTCGTTCTCCACATTTCACTAGTTTCAATCCCACTTCTTCACCCCTGTGAGCATCACCCGATGCAATGAGTGCTAAGTGAACTATTCAAAAATCATGAGAAATTAGTCAGTTACGACTACCTCTCATGGAAGTGGTCATACATTTGAATGACTTACTTAACGCAGTTGAATCCCAAAAATGATATCTAAATAATTTAGTTATCAATAATTATTAGATAGATGGTAGAAATTTAATCTCCACGCAATAATTTAGAATATTCTTTGTAGTAGTCATAAATCAAAGGTTGAGATTTATTTCAAAAGTAATTATGTTCTTTTTGTCTTTCTAATTAAATTAATTAATTAAAAATTGTCATATGAGCACGTGCCATATGAACATGACTTATGGTTTTTGAGCATGTGGTATTAGTAATTCATAATATTGGCTCATGATATTGTAACAAATCGTACCTAAAGGTTAATAATCTCCTCCATCTGAGTGAATCTTCATGGTTAATAATGTTTAATTCATATATTTATCCTTTGATGATAATGATAGTAATAATAATTCAAAATAAAATTATGATTTTTTTTTTAATTTTCACAAGGTGAAAGTGTATCATGAGGTAAGTGTTTTGATGTTTATCTATATTTACCGTCTATTTAATCTATATAGTTGTGCTAGTTTATTTTTTCTTAATCTTGGAAATGTGAGATGTGTCATAATGTAAATGTTTTGAATATATATGGACATTTATTAGTCATTCAATTTATATACCTACCATAGTTTTATATATTAAATATTTATCAACACTAATTATAAAAAGTAAATCAATTAATTTGTATAAAATTTAATTGACATTAAATCAAAATTAAAATCCTATAAAAAAAATTGAAAATAAGATTAAAAAAACCTCATAATCTTAATAACAATATTTACTTATTTTAAATTATTATTATTATTAACTATAAAAAATAATATATAGCTTTGAGGGTTAACCAATTGGTTGATTCCCATTATAGGGGAGATGTGTAGGTGTAATGTAAGAAAGTAAACATTTTACATGTTGGCTCACTATGTTGAATTTATATCAATATGTTCAATCTATATGAGGTAAAATATTTGTAAATATTTACATGTAACTCAACTAAATAATAAAAATGTTAAAAGTTATATAAAGCCCACTATGGGGAGATATTGTAGTGTACTAAAAAATTAAAAATAATAAAATTCAATTTATTTTATTGTAATTTTGTTTTTATTAATTAAACTATGAATAACATTTTATATATATATATATATATACACACACGTACTTACCATATTTAAACTTAAATAATAAACACATAAAACTTTAATACTTATAATATAACGATACTTTTAACCATGGATATTCACGTCCACTTTACAATAGATATTACTAACTCATAAATAGGCTTTGTTACAATATTATTGGTCAATACCATGGCTCATCAATACCACATGTCCGAAAACCATCTCTGATTTCACAATGAAATTATTTTATTTGAATTTAATTGTATATTGTTCTTTTAATTAAAATATAAGATATAAATATGTAGCTATAAATTAAGATCCATTTTACCATATAAAATTAAAATAATAATTTCATAACTATATTCAAATTTCATTAATAAGAACATAAGGACTTAATACTTACAATATAACAAAAAATTTAACTATGGATATTCATCCCTACTTCAGCATGGATATTACTACTTGTAGATAGACTTTGTTACAATACCATGAATCATCACTACTACATGCCCAAAAACCATCTCTTATTTCACAATCAAAATATTTTATAAATATTTTCTTAAACTTAATTTTATTACATTTTTGGGGCGAGAGACTCTATCTAGCCCAGTATGGAAGAGATGATGTAATGTCTTGTTATGTTATGTTATTTAAACATTTTGACTCATTCAAATTACATTAAAAAAAATTATAGCTATAATTATTAATTAAAACATTTTCAAACATTGAAATTACATAAAAATTAAAAATTAAATAAAAAATAAAATAAAATAAATGCTAGATCTTAGACTTTTGTGATCCATAATGATAATGATATTCTTGATAGGATTTGTATTTGTTGTTTTAAGTACCCTAAATTAAATCATCAACCAAGGATCATAATCTTTGAGTCACACTACGTTCTGATTCAGGTTCCAAAATTAAGTACATAATTCTTAATTCCTCCTTTCCATAAGTGCCACAAGATGAAGTGAAGAAACCTATTAAATCCAAACTTTATCATATTTAAAATTTCAATAATAACTGACCTATACTAAGAATATGCTCATAAATGAAATAGACAAACAAGTCGATGCAAAGGCTTTATATAAATTGCTTCAGGATTTACAATTCAAGTAATATGGATCATTTTTTGTAAAAGAATGTCAATCATTATTTAAATAACCCAATCACTACATAAATTGAACCATGATATCAAGGTTGACTTTACTAATCATAATGTAAACAAAGGAGAAGCTATTGCTTAAATTAAAAGATCCTAATCACCACCTGAGAGAAACTTATCACTAATAACTACAGTTCACCACTCACCACTCAGAAACCTTCTAATCACTACTCACAAATTAAAAGATTCTAATCACCACTCGGAAATCTTCAATAAAGAAATTTTTGATTCAAAAAGGATAGATCACTCAGAAAGCTTAACTTCTTCGAAATAATGGAAATAACACAACCCAAACTCCTATTGTATTCATGCATTTACTATAGAACCAAAGCCACATCAAATTTAATCCAAATACAAGTGACACTCGGAAAACTAAATGGACACTCATTACAGACTAGAACTCTTACAAGCCACTTAGAAAACCTTGCATGATAAATATTAAACTACAATCTCAATTCAATCCTCTTCAATCTGTGTTAAGTTTAGAATCAACAAATCCAAACTTCATTATCATGAGCATTTTTCGTATAAGCATAATGCTACAAGATAAAATTTGAACAGAAAACAAAATTAATTTCGAGACTTAAACCATGATGGTCAATCCCTGTACCTTTCCAAATTAAATGCATTCCTTAAACATTTTGCGACATGCAACCACATTAAAGGACCATTCATATGTCAAAAATAATCATTCAACGAAATCCTTACTGATTTTTAAGAGATCTGTGGCTTGCATCTTTTGAATCAGTGATCAGAGAATCCACAGTTTGAGCATTTTTATACCAACGTTTCGAATCCCAAATGGGATCCATCATCAGGATATGAGAATGATGATAAACGAAGAGCAACTCAGAAGGAATAAATAGTGATGAGAATTAAATTTTTGAGAACAACACACTGTCGGCTCTAATTCATGGCAGTATCACCTGTAACCATTCAAAGAATGTCAACTGCGCAGATAACCATTCAATCGTTGTAAACCCTGGAGAAAGCTACGCAGTTATTAATATGACACCTGTTCATAATATATTGAGTGGTCATAATCCGAAAATGAGTGGCAGCCACACCTACGACAGCAATTCAAATGCTGTCCATTTCGAGAGCGTAACCTTGAAGAAGGGCAGTAATAAACCCAAGGTCATGAGCTCCGGTTACAATAATTTAAAGAGTATAGACTGTGCAGGTATTAGGATTAATAAAAACGAGTTTTCAAATGATGTAAACTGCGCAGACAATATTAAGTGTAACACGTTGATACCTGGACTAGACACGTTGAGTGGCAGCAAAATTCACGAAGATATGAGTACCTATGATAACCATTCAGATGTTGTCAGCACTAGAGAAAATTGTGCAGTCATCAGTATTAAACATAATAAGTTGATACCTGATCTTAGCACGTGGGATAATAATTCGAAGGAAGAAAACTGCGTAGATATCATTAAACCTGATCCAAATATGGGGATAAACAGTGGTATTGGTTATGATAACAAGTTGGATAGGACGCAGAATGCTGAAGCCAATTCGTTGAATTCCCATATAGATGACAATCACAACATAGGTGGTAGGAGGCACTCGACAGTAGCAAACACTTGTGAGTCAAAATCAAAAAGAAAAGTGGTCAACCTGTCCTCCCTGGATTTAGATCCTGTAGTCATTAATGTTCTCAGCAAAGGTTTGGGGTTTGCGGTGGTTCCTAAAAACCTTCCCATTGAAAAGATGATTTGTAGCATAGAGGATGGGATCAGTAACCTTACTGTGGAGGATAAAGAAACATTGAGGCAAGAATTTTCTCTCATCATGAGGAAAGCCAAAACTCCCAAAAGCAACCTGAGTAAAGAAGAACATAAAGCCTTCAATTCCTTGCGAAGCAATGACAAGGTTGTGGTTCTTAAAGCAGATAAAGGAGGAGCAGCGGTCATCCTGGATAAAGAAGACTATGTCTGTAAAATGAATGATCACCTGAATTGTGGCAGTTACAAGAAGCTGAGCAGTAATCCCATCCCCAAGATCATGAAGGATGTAAAAAAGATCATCTCAGACTCCAACCTTGACGAAAAATTAAAGAAGAAGTTAATCCCCTCTTGTGAAACGGTCCCTAGAATCTATGGATTACCCAAGATCCATAAGGAAGGGGTCCCCCTTAGACCAATTGTTAATACTATTGGTTCCCCAACCTATGAACTTGCTAAATATGTTGCTAAAATTCTAAAACCCCTTGTCGGAAATACTGATTCCTTCATCAAGGACTCCCAGGACTTTGTGAATCTTATTAGAAATGAGAGGTTGGAACATGATGATATCCTGGTCAGCTTTGACGTAGTATCCTTATTCACAAAGATCCCTCTTGATGAAGCCATTCAGGTTATAAAAGATGTGACTGATCCAGGGACTGCAAAGCTAGCTGAGATTTGCTTAAGGTCAACAGTGTTCACTTTTCAAGGAATATTTTATGAGCAGACTTCCGGTGTGGCAATGGGATCACCCCTTTCGCCAATCGTGGCCAACCTATACATGGAATACTTTGAAAAGAAGGCCCTGAATTCATATCCTTTAAAACCAACCTGGTGGAAGCGGTTTGTCGATGATACCAATATAAAATGGACTCATGGTAAAGCAGAACTCGACAAGTTTTTCATTCACTTAAATTCTATCTCTCCCGAAATAAATTTTACGATGGAGCTTGAAGAAAAAAAGAGCATCCCATTTTTAGACGTTCTTATCATCAGAAAAGAGGATGGCTCTTTGGGCCATAAGGTTTTCAGGAAATCTACCCACACAGAAAGTTACCTCCATGCTGATTCCCACCATCACCCAGCCCAGAAGTTTGGTGTTCTAAACACACTCGCCATTAGAGCCCTTCGAATTTCTGACTCGGAGCATCTGGACGAAGAAAAGAAGCATCTAGTTTCAACTTTTAAGAGTATAGGCTACAAAGAGCAGGAAATTAAAAAGGCCATAGAGAAAGTTGAAAGAAAGTTGTTATCTCAGGAGCCTACGGCTCAAGACCAACCTCAAGACGGTAGAGTTTTTCTTCCCTATATCCATGGAGTTATAGACAAAATCGCTAAAATCTTAAGAAAGAAAAACATTATCACACATTTCTCAGCCCCTGGTACTATCAAGCAAGGTTTGAAGTCTGTAAAAGATGATATTGACAAACATCAGCTTAAAGGAGTCTATAAAATAGATTGTTCTTGTGGAAAAAGCTACATTGGTGAAACAGGTCGCTCCCTCCAGACAAGACTCAAGGAACATGGCGCTGATATTAGGAATGGAAGATCTCGCACTTCAGCCTTGGCAGAGCACTCCTCGAAGACTAAGCACCATATCTGTCTGGAAGGCGCATCAATTATTGCAAGGGAAGAGCAGCACCAGAGACGAAAGATAAGAGAAGCACTTGAAATTATCAAGAATCCTCATAATCTGAATAGAGACAATGGTATGGAGATCAGCGGGAGCTGGCTTCCCTTGATCAGGGAAATAAAAATCGCAAACACATCCCCAGGTAAACCCCTCAACATGTAAGTTTTTCCCTTTCCCTCTCCTTTCTTCTGTTTTAGTCTTTCCTTCTATTAATATCTAAGTAGATTAACTTCCATTAAATTCTTTTATTATATTAATTTCTATAGAACCTTTAAGTAATATATTAATTATTATATTAATTAATTATAAATATTAGTTATTTATAATGGTTAATATGATTTATTTAATATATTAAATAAAATTATATAGGAATTAATATATTTCCCTAGTTCTTATATAAAAATAAAAAATTAATATTTTAGCCTAATTTTGTTTTAGATGTAACCTTAATAGTTAGCTTTATATTGTTGTAAGATAATCTTCGGCAAAATCACATAGCGAATCTTTTGTCGACGCGTTTCGAACCAACCAGTGTGGTTCATCGTCAGGACAAGTTGAAGAACCAATCTAGCTTAGCGTGAATAAATAGCTAATTCTCTAAGAATATTTAGATTATTATTTACTTATATAACTGATTGATTTAATGGACCAATCTAACTAAAAATATTAAATATGATATAGATCTTACTTACCAAAGACCATGAATTAATGACCCCATCTTAATTAAATATGGACATAATAAGAATAATACACCTAATGATTTACCTAATTATTTTAAAATTTACCAAATATTTACCTATTTTTAACTTTTTAGAGAAATATTAATTGAATAATTTAAT
Organism: Pinus tabuliformis; assembly: GCA_031772625.1. Lineage (NCBI taxonomy): Eukaryota > Viridiplantae > Streptophyta > Pinopsida > Pinales > Pinaceae > Pinus > Pinus tabuliformis. The sequence goes on from CM062818.1 coordinate 10,611,542, forward strand.
AATAATTTTTTAATAAAAAAAAAATAAAATAAAAAAATTTTAGTAGTTTGACCAGGGTCTCTTGGTCAAATTAGCCGTTAGAAATGTAGCGTTGGGATCTCTGCACACTCTATTTATTCACGCTAAGCTAGATTGGTTCTTCAACTTGTCTTGACGATGAACCACACTGGTTGGTTCGAAACGCGTCGACAAAAGATTCGCTATGTGATTTTGCCGAAGATTATCTTACAGCTTTATATTGATTGAATATATTAATTTCTATATATCTATTAATTAATGTATTAATTATTATATTAATCAATTATAATTATTCATTATTTATAATGGTTAATATAAGTGAGTTTAATATATTATTTTAATTTATATAGAAACGAATATATTTTAGTTTAATAAGCTAATCTGAGTTTTTAGTTCTATCCCTAGTTTAATCTTAGGTTTGTACTATATATTAACTCCTCCAAAATTCTTAATAAATTATAATAAAATAAAAATAATAAGTAATTTATTAAAGCAAAGCAATATTAGTTTATAAAAATTAATTAATTTTAGAGCCGACAGTGTGTTGTTCTCAAAAATTTAATTCTCATCACTATTTATTCCTTCTGAGTTGCTCTTCTTTTATCATAATTCTCATATCCTGATGATGGATCCCATTTGGGATTCGAAACGTTGGTATAAAAATGCTCAAACTGTGGATTCTCCGATCACTGATTCAAAAGAAATCCTTACTGGTCTTTATAGATTTGAGGAATGAAATCTATTACATTCGGTTCAGACTTATGAAACAGGGTAAAGATTTTAAGCATGAAATGAAATAGAAATTCTGAAATCCAAACAAGATTCACGCTGCTAAAGGATGATCAAATATAATTCTTAATATCTATACTAAGTACAAAACTTGTTTCTAGGTGGTTGTGGGCCCTTGCCACACCTGGAGCAAGCTTAAATTAATTTAATATTGGTTAAAGAATGAATGAAACCATGACACTTATAGGAAGCTTAATGCCGAATCAAAATTATATTGAAGTTCAAAATGCAGTTTCAAATGTCATATACATCATTATATTGTCTCCTGAGCAAAGCATACTGGCATAAAAACTAATCAACAATATGTTTGATTACTCCTTTTGTTAACTTAGATGCAGAGCACATCGGGCCTTAAAAAGACTGATCGATGGAAACTAGATCTAACTAATTAACCATAAAAAGTAAATGGATAATAATCAAAACTAATCTAGGCTATATGAAATCTCTGTGATCGATTCTCCAGATGGATCTCAGATTAACTAGGCTGGGTCCTGTTTTGGAAAAACTGATCTTTTTTTTCAAACATGAAGAGATTCATCTTAAAATGTTTGATATATCACTTGAATATCAACTGCTAAATAAGGTACAAAATCATAGCGCAGAGTTAGGTGCAGAATGGTGGATGATCAGTTGGGTGATGAGCTATCCATCTTCATGTGTGAGACTTCTATTACCAGTCTACATGCTTCCAAGTCTACAAGTCCAAGTAATAATTAGTTTGAAATAATCCAATGGATGTGATCTTGTTAATATCTACGTAAACTTAATCAAAAGCAATGAAAATATCACTAAGTAAGTATTCTACCTCTAGTTACAAAATATCATAGTTTGATGATGATGGTGAAGTACAAAAAGGGTAAAAATGGACTAAATGTTGGTAAAAAAGGTAAGGAAGTAGGTGTAAATGGATACAAAAGTGGGTACCAAAATCCCCCTATGCCTAAAGGGATGCATGCCCTCATGCATTTTTCACTTAGTCACTCTGCCAACTTTGACTAAAAATTCCAAGCCATGATTGTCTTTTACCAAAGGTTTATGAAAATATAAGAATACCTTCTTAGCATTAGGCTTCTTGACAAGCCTAATCCGAGCCAACTTCCAATGAACTAGATGCTTGTTTCTTAACACGAGTGCATCATTCTTGGACACCAAGGAAAGGTTCGTGTCTCATTATTGGTTGTTGACATCCCCCACATAGCGAAATAAGATCTTATACTTATGTGCCTTGTCCTTCAGTTTCATATTCTTCTTTTGTAGTTTAGCCACAAGGAGTTTCAGATCCTCTTCATCATGAATAGAGGGTGTTTTGACTAGTATCATGGGTTGTTGGGAATTACTTTAACCATGAGCAGAGCTGATGTTACTCCTGTTGGGGTTAGATCCCTATTTATTGTTGCTTGCACTTTTGCTGGGTAGGTTTTCAGGTGGGGAACTACTCAGCAGATCCTGGTCAATTGCCTGTGGGATACGTTCCTCAAATAGGTGATATTCTACTTATTTATTCATTGCAAAAGACTTCTCAGTTTCCTAATCTGGAGGAGACAAAACATCATCAGGTTCTTGGTTTTGACTACCCGAAATAGACAACCCTTGTCTATACATGCTCCTAGTATGATGCCGATTTTGGAAGACAGTCAGGTTTTCTACTGCTTGTTGAAGGGGAGTAGAAGACACAGTTGTTGATCCTAAGTCAACATGGAAACGTTTTCGCTTCCTTTTAAGAGTAGCTTTAGCCTTTTCGTCTCGTTATTCAGTGGCTTCAATAATGGGTTCAATAGCCTTTGGGGAAGGTTTCTTCTTTCTGTTGACTTGCGATTTCTTAGCAAGCACTTCTTTATGTCTAGGTTTGCATTTACATTCCTTATTCCTCTTACATTTCTTCTTCTTCTCGAAGGTTGGGGCTGCTTTCTCAACCGAAATACTAGGATTTACTGATACCCCCAGAGGTTTTTCCACAAAGTTTCCTTCTACACTGGTGGTAGGTACTATTGTTGGACTAGGGTCTTTGCCAAAAGCTAGAAATTTAAGGAGTCTCAACCTTAAGGCTTGAGTGTTTTGACACAAGACTGATAAGTCATTGTTGCCCCTTCATTTGCGTTTCTTCTCCTGGGGAATTTTTGGTCAAAAAGTCTTCCCAATACTTTTTTCTTTTGCTCAACTCTGCTACCAGTAACATCTTAATTAAGCTATGGTGGCATGTACCAGTCTCAGTATTTTTACTGGATGATTAAACCCCTCTTGCCATGTTATGCAGACTCTTATGCAAAAAGAAGGGAAAGTTAACCTCTCGGCTCTCTATGAAATGTAATAGCCACCTGATATGGTAGAGAAAGATAGTGGTGTACCTACCTTCTCATGTGATGAACCTTTGTAACACCATGACCAACAGGTACCAATTTTCATTGAGACAGTTGCGCAAGACCCATTTGACCAACTCACCGTTGGATATGCAGGTTTAAGGAATTTCGCACAATTTGATAAGTCTATGGGTCCTCCCTTAAAGAACCTTTCACCTATCAAATGTAATCATGTTACTTTGCTGATAGACTCCTTTGTAATTTTGAATTTAAGGTTCATTATCTCCACAACCTCTGCAAGAAGGCCCAGGCCACTTTATCATTATACCCTTGAAACTTCCAAAGAAACCTCATTCAACTGTCCTCTTCTAATAATTATCTACAACTCTCATATTCTAGGCTCCTGGAGAATTGAAAAAAGGTGGGCTCATGTCGATCAACCCCCATGCCTGAGTGAAGACAAGTTCCAGGAGTTTTTGTCACAATAATGGATACTCACAGTCATCTTCTTTATCACCCCGAGCTGAAAATTACCATATTGATTCTTCGACCTTGAAACATTTTAAAAGGAAACTGTTTGGAAGACTAAAGTGACAACCTACATTATGATGATCCGGTACTCAACAAGAAACCGTACGAGTGAGGGGATGGACGAAATGGCAGTGGTAAGGGAAATAGGGATTGGTTGTTATGATGGTAAATTGGCAACCAACGGGTTGTCCCATATTTGAAATTATAGGAAAGTAGCTGTGATAAGGATAAATCAATGACTAGCATGTGGCATTATAATTAGAACAAGCAGAAGGGCGAATGGGGATTAATCATTCATCGAAATAGGGAAGGATGGTGGAATGATAGTGGATAATGGAGATAAATTACTATGTAGCGTATAATTCATATGCTTCTAATTTAGCCTAAGTAAATAAACATTCACATACCTTGGTTCTAACTTATAATAATGTTGGATATCGAAAACAAGGATAGAAATAGCAATTTCCATTGTTGAAGATGCATGAGCCTCATAACTGAACTTGTAATGATGAATTAGCTCAGGGTACAAAAATAGTACCAAAATGTCATTACATTATCACCTGGAGTGCTGCTGGGCAGAAATTATTCTTTGTAATTCTTTTAAACCTTTTTCAAAATTTCTAGGAGAAAAAAACTTTCGAGCCCTTTGAAAATTCTCACCGGATCAGGAGCTCTATTTCGTTCATAACAATGCCATCTTAAGTACATAATCCATTTGAACTGAATTGAAAATGACAAAAATTTCTTCTTGGAATATCCCATGCAGCTTGACTGGAGACTTTGCCTACTGATACTTATTCAAAACCTGAAAACATCATCCCATGGACTTTTAACCGGGCCTGTAATGATTATTGACTGGGGCATTTCATTTTTAGAGAGTTTGAAATGCACAAAAGAAGACTCCGAAGTGTTATTTTCCATCCTTATTTTGTTGAGCCTAAAAAAGGATAATTCAATGTTCAGCATATCCCTAACTATTGCCACCTCATAAGTTTATCAAGCTTGAGTTAGCCATTGCTCAGGGTATTCTTGTTTAGAGAGTCTAAAAAACCCGAAGTAGACTCCAAGTGGTTTATTTTCCATAAATATTTTGCTGAGCCCAAAAAAGAATAATTATGTACTCAACAGATCCCTAGCTACCATTGTTCCATTAATATTTACGATCCTGGATCAGTCTTTTCTTGGAACATTCAATTTTTGGAAATCTGAAACATTTAATAAAGCCAGAAGGTCCTTTTCCATAAATAATCCGCCAAGACTGGTTAAAGGAATAAACTTACCCTTGACAGATTTTCCTTTTATTTATGTGAGCTGTGAGGGAAAACAAAAAGAGTCAATACACTATTATTTTATACTATGTACATAAATATAAATGTAAATATACAAAAAATCAATTTGAGGAACCAATAGGAACTCGATCCTTTCCTTGAACCAACTCCATATCTGGATCTCCTTTTACTTTCTGCAAAAATTCTTGGCGAGAGAGCGGTTTGTGGAATATATTCAAATGATGACCATTCACCACAAATGGGGTTTGATCAACATCAATGATTTTTATTTTAATAGAGCCATTATCGAAGACCTCTTCCACCTCATAAGGTCCATCTAGTTAATTTAAAATGTTTAAATTTATTGTCATATAATAGTGCCCAATCTCATGATCGAAAAACATTCTTCTTGATGTACTTATCATTCCACCGGGCTCTCTCATCCTGTACTAACATGGTTCACTGAAATGCATCCTGCCTGATTTCATCAAACTCATTTAGTTGTAGTAACCTTTGCTTGTGGGCTTCATTCAGATTCATTCCCAATTGAGTGGCAGTTCGGAATGTTTTTACTTGAAATTCAATGGGGAGCAGCACTTGTTTCCCATATACTAACTCGTAAGGAGTGTGTCCAATCACATTCCTCCAAGTTATCCGGTAAGCCCACAATGCATTGGGTAGCTTGTCAACCCAATTGCCATGGTGAAGCTAAATTGTCTTAGTGAGGATAGACTCCAAGAATTTGTTTGTAGATTCCACCTGTCTGTTTTCTTGGGGGTGGTAAGGGGTAGACTTCCGATGCTTGATCTTATATTTTTCAGTAAGAGACTTCACTAGTTTGGATGTGAATTGTGTGCCTTGATTTGTAACTATCTCCCTAGGCACCCCAAACCGAGTGAAGATATCCTCAAAAAGGAAATCTACCACTTCTTTCTCTTAAGCAGAATACAAGGCCTTGGCTTCTACCCACTTTGTTACATAATCAATGCAAACCAATATGTATCTATTTTTCTTGGATGAGGGAGAGATGGGCCCCACAAAATCCAATGCCCACTTCTCAAAGGGTTGGATAGATATTTGCATTTGAAGGGGCATTTCATCTGCCGGAACTGGTATTCCCATTCTCTAACAAGCATCACAATTTGAAACAAACTTTCTAGCATCCTTGAAAAGTGTGGGCCAATAGTAGCTTTCATGTAGGACTTTGTAGGTTGTTCATTTATCTACAAAGTTCCCACCATAGGTCTCACTGTGGCAAGATTTAAACACATCAACAATTTCATCCTCCCGCACACACCTTCTCATGATCAAATCGGGTCCTGTGTGGAACAAGTCCCCATCTATCCAAGAATAATTGGCACTCTACTACACAATATTATGTTTTTCTCTATTGGAAATATTTTGGGGCAGCCTCCTTGTCACTAAGTAGTTAGCCATGTCAGCAAACCAGGGAGTGAATGTTGAAATAACAAACCTATCTTCATTTGGAAAACCATCTAGAACTGGTACTAGAGCTGGATTTTGGGAAAGATTCATTTGGGATAGGAAATCCGCAGCCAAATTATCTCATCTGGGCCTATCAATCACAATAATGTTAAATTATTGTAACAAAAGTAGCCATATTGTAATTCTTCCATTAGTAATAGGCTTATTCATAAGAAATCTAATGGCAAAATGATCAGTATGGACAAAAGTCTCATAGCCAGTAATATAATGTCTAAATTTGTTAATGGCATGAACAACTGCTAATAATTCCTTTTTAGTAATTGTATAATTTAATTCTGTAGGTGAAAGATTCTTGCTAACAAAGTAAATAACTTAAGGAAATGTATCCTCCCTTTGACCCAACATCGCTCCAAGAGCAATGTCTGATGCATATTTACAAATGTGGAACGGGAGAGACCAGTTAGGCCCTCACAACACCAGAGAAATAGTCAATTTATCCTTTAGTTCCTGAAAAGCATTATGATAGTCAGTATCCCATAAAAAATCAGCATCTTTGCTAAGCAATTTAAACATAGGTGTTGCAATTTTAGTAAAATTTTCGATAAATCTCCTATAGTACCCTGCATTTCTAAGGGAACTTCCTACCTTATTTTTTTACGTGGGAGATGGGATATGTGATATTACCTCTATTTTCGTTGGGTTGACTTTTATCCTGTCATGTGATATGTGATGTCCCAAGACAATCCCCTTAGTTTGCATCATTTTACATTTAATACTACTAAGGGCCAAATGGGCTTCTTGACAATGAATCAATACCTTTTCCAAGTTTTCCAAGGCTTGATGAAAATCATCCCCATATACCGTGAAGTCATCCATATAGAGTTCATAGCCATAACAACTCACTGAAAAGTAGTTGGAGCATTTCCTAGACCAAAGGGAAGAACTCAGTAGGCATAGGTGCCCCATGGGCAGGTAAAGATGGTCTTCTCTTGATCTTTCAGGGCTATTTGAATTTGACTATAGAAGCTATATCCATCTAGAAAATTAAAATACGTCTTCCTTGATAATATATCAAGTACTTGATCAATAAAAGGTAAATGAAAATAGTCCCGCAATGTATCCTTATTCATCTCTCGATATTCTATGCAAATTCTCTATTTCCCAGATTTCTTTGGGACCACCACCAAGGGTGACACACATTTTCTGTCGGAAATAGGGTAGTTGAAATTTGCACTCAAGAGTTTCTGCAACTCATCTTTAACGATCTCTTTTAGAGCTAGATTCATACAACTCTGTGGCTGCCTAATAGGTCTAATTTATTCATTTGTATAAATATGGTGTATACATGTGTCTGGATGAATACCTTTCATGTCTAAGTAATCTCAGGCAAATGCTTCGGATTGCGTTTGAATCATGCTCAATACTTGCTTCTTCTATTCTATACTTAACTTAGTGCCAATGTACAATGTCTTTCTGCTCAATAGGTTTAGTACTTATTTCATTGCTACCTTCCAATGATGCCATAGTGAATGTTGCAAATACAGCTGGATGACAGGTTTCCTGAAATTCATTGCTAAAAACATGTCGATAACCATTAAAAGAAACAAGATAATTAATGCAAGTAATATCAAACAAGAACTATTGTAAAACATGATCTTATGATTGTTCCTAGAGTCCCCGTGATTGTTCTAAAGTTAATAAGGGAAACATACAGTCTTCGTCCCCATAAGGACTTTCCAACCATAGAGGTACTTCAGCAGCCATTTGGGTAGGTGGAAAAATAGTCAATGTCTGATTGTGTGATCCATTTGAAATAATCATTTCTCCATTTCTGCACCCAATGACAGCATCAACAATGGCCAACCAAGGTCGTCCTAAAACTACTGGATGTCTGGGTTTAGAAGTTTTTGGAGAAATCACAACAAAATCAATTGGATATTGCTAGGAGGCTATTGTCACCACTATGTCTTCTAGGATCCCCATGGGTTTGACAATGGATTTATCTACCAATTCCAGTACTATAGGTGTAGGCTTAACTCCTTGTAATTGTAATAGTGTCATAGTATCGACTGTCATAGCATTAATGGTTGCTCCTAAATCTACAAGGGTGTTTGGTAAAAGATTTCCATTGATTTCTATTGTAACTACGGGGTTCCCTGGATCATTATACTTGAGTGGAAAATCAGATATCATCTCTGTCATTTGACTCATTATTTTAACATTCTGATTTTTATGTCCCTTCCTTCCTGGTTTCTTTATGCATATATCCTTGATGATCTTGGCTTAAATAGGAATGTCTTTAATAGCTTTCAACAACAATATTTTGATACAAACATTTCTTAATTCAGATTCTAGACCATATTCCAAGGGACTTTCAGTTTTCTTAACAAACAATCTTTCTGGGTAGGGAGGCTCCCTTGGTTCTTCTAGTTCACTAACTTTTTTATTTTTTGTTTGTTGGTGAATTTAATCCTTAGGTTTCACTTGAGGATCCTCCTCTTAAGTGATTACAACCGATTTCTCTTTGTTGATTGTTTTCCCTAATCTTAATTGAATTTCATTGACAGGGACAACAATAATAACATATGTAGGGAAAGGTTGTAATTCAATGTTTTTCACAGGTTGTGGAGTGTTAGATAATCCAAAAATAAAATATTATCATAGGTTATAAAGTTGGAATAAAATAATTATTAATTTAAGATATTAAATTTATAATTATTATTCTAGATATTTAGAATTAGTATATTGTTGTAACAAGGTATGACTCTTCAAATGTGTCATATCTTAGGTTCTATTTTAGGAGATTTGTTAGCTAGTTGTCTGAATAGAATTTATTGTAAGTGGACACTTGTTATTTAATAAGTGATCCATAATTAGAGGTATTTAGGAGATTTGAGCTTATAAATAGCTCATTGCAAGAGTGTTTTGTTGTTCGGGTGTGAACTCTTGCAAAATCAATATGTAATTGTTTTTTTTTTTCTGATTAATAAAATTACGTGTCTGAGGACACTTCTGCCATTATTGTGGTATTAGAGCTCCAGTAATGCTGCAGTGGATGTGAGAAGGAGATTCCAGCTCTACAAGTTTTTGGAAAACTCCATTGAATTGATCAACAAATGATTGGTATGAAATTGTCCAATTTTGTGTTCAACAAAAAAAAAAATTATTCTTATTGATTTTAGATTTTTAATCTGCAAATCAATTTGTATTATAATTAGATTTCTTTTACTGCTATTGTGAAATGGTTGTGGAAATTGTGAGCCGATCAACCTTCATCCTCGCAAGGCATTCCGCAAGACACATCTGGCGACCCTGAGGCCCATCGCTTTGACCCTTCTAGAAAATCACCTTTGAATTTATCACTTTCACCTTTAGTGTATGTCCGTATGTGCCTGGCCACAGCTCCTCAACTTTGATGAATTCTGGTTTTTGAAGCCCTGCATTTGCCTCAGCCATTGTTCTTCGTAGTTTAACTTTACCAACTTAGAAAAGCAGATCTCAAAACCGGCTCCCTTACAAACTAGAAAAATAATAGAACACAACCAAATCAGTGTGAAGGATACTATATATATTTTTCTATATCTGGGATTCTAGATCTTCCATGCCCTCAACACAAATCAAGCATAAAACCCCTAAAACGACAGTAAACATAAAAATCCAGACAACCCACACTACATTTAGCATTGGCAGAAGCGAGTAGATGGATAAATTCCCATGGTTAACGGGTCATCCTACGAATATGTACAAGCTATAATCACAAGAGTCATGACGTTGAAGGGATGAAGTTGATTCTTCAGGGCACTGTGGTTTAGTTCTTTACAACTTTCTTTCTTAGAAATGGTTCCACATCCCGAGAGCCAATTTTTGTTGCAAGTATAAAGTCGTTTTCAGATTAACCCACCTGTCCATAAAATAGTGAAAATTGCTTTCATTGTTCTTCATTGGAATACTAGAGGTATATTGTGATCACCAAAGTTGCTATCTGATGCTCATGGGAAAGGATTAAGTGAAACTATATGGAAACAGAGTAGTTTATTGTAAATTTTGCTTGACAAAGGTTGTGAACAACTATCAGCTTTTTGCGTTGATTTCCTGGGAGATTGTGAAAACAGAAATCTAACAAATTTTAAAGTGATTTATATAGTTCTTGGTTTTGCTATTTGAGAGACTCCGGCACCTTTTTTCTGGACATCACCATGGGCCTGTAGCTTAGTGGCAGAGCATTTAACAGCTTCATATTTTTCTGATTTATCTTCTGACAGAGGAACGACCTGCTTTTCGTGTGACTCAGGGCACTTGCTTATGACATTCTCCGGTAGATCTCAAGAACTTCTCAGTCTCACACTTGCACCTCATTCATTTTTAACGCAGGTTTTAAAGACTTTCATAAAGTTTTAATGGAGAAATAAAGTTGTTTTTGGTCTATAATATGTAATATTTTTTTTGGAGAAATAAGGTGTAAGCAAGTGTATTGTTTATTTATAAATATTGGGGATATTACATTCAGTAAATTTTTGGAGTAATAAGGTGATTTTATTTGTAATTTATTTTTGGAGAGATAAGTGTGGCATTGTAACTCAAAGTAATTTTACTTTGAAGGGGGGTAACTTTTTTACCAGGATTTGCATGAGCATTGTAAAAGTCAAATTTCGAAAGTTACCTTGTAATTTTTTGAGAAATTGACTAGAGCCAAGTGCAAATCTCAGTCATTTTTCTCCTGTTTCAATGACTATACGAGGGTCAAGGCCAAGCCCTGATAGATCGTTTTTTTTTTTGCATAGTGTGTTGTGTGTTGTGTTGCCCATCTTGATATTTTTTCTCTGAGCCTGATTCTTGGTGCGAAGCTTCAACACTACAATGTCAAAGTTGATTAATTTGTTTTCTAATTCCAACAAACTTGAAGGTTCAAAATCTTATAAAACATGGCAATGCCTCATCGAAAGCACTCTCATTTATAATGAATTATGGCAGGGTATATGTGGTGGTGATATTAAGCCAAATAAACCCACAGATGCAGCTGCGCTAGCAAAATGGGAAGTTAAGAATGCCAAAGCATTAGTTCTCGTTAAATCTTCTGTTAATGATGAAATGTATGTCCATATAGAAAATGCTACCAATGCATGGTCTGCTTTGAGAAATTTTAAAGACTTCTTTGATACTCAGCCTAAATCAGAAATTTGATCTACAATTAAAATTGTTGCAACAAAAATTGACTGAAGGAGGTGATGTTCTTGAATATATCTCAAGACTTAAGAATATTAGGCATGGAATCATTAATGTTGGGTTTCCAACAGTAGATGATAGTTTGATGGTCACAATTTTAATTGCTAGACTTCCTTCTTCCTACACACATTTTTTGGAGAATCTACAATTAACTAGAAAGTTAGAAAAACTAAAGTTTGATGAGCTCTGTGAAATTTTGACCCAACATGATAAAACCTTTGGGAAGAAAAAGAAAGTTGGTGAATATGTTTTTTTCACAAAGGCCAGCGCTAGTAAATCATCAACTAACAATTCTAGAAACATAGGCAGAGGGAATTTCAATCAGAATCAAGCCGCACATAATGTACAAAGTCGAGGTTGGAGCCAAAGCAGAGGAAACAACTTTAATAGAGGCAATAGTTTAGGCAAGAGTAATTTTCAAGGTATAGGAAATAATCAAGGAAGAGGCTATTTTTAGGGACAAGGAAATAATAATCAAGGTAGAGGACAACCTCAAAATAGAAGTCAAAGCAAAGGCAAAGGAAAATCTTCAAGAAGAGGAAGAGACTTAAGTCAAATTGTGTGTTGAATATGTAACAAAGTTGGACATCATGTTGAAGATTGTCGAACTTCTCTTAATCAAATTCCCAAGTTTCATTAGCACTCAGCACAATTTGTAAATGATCAAGATGATGATAACTCAAAATATGGTTTTACTTCCTCGTCGGCATTACAACTTTCATCCCATCTTAGAAGTGATTATGAAGATGTCTGGATCTTGGATTTAGGGGCAACTCAACACATGACTTGTCGACGTGATTTCTTTTGGAATTATTAAGATTGCCAACTTAATTCCATTTTTCTTACAGATGATACAAAACATACTCCTTATGGAAAAGGAGCAGTTAAATTTTTTCTCCCTCGCATTAGAGAAAAAATGATTTCAAATGTATGGTATGTACCAACCTTTAAGAAAAATTTGTTATCTTTAGTCACGATTCGACAAGCAGGACATCAGGTCATTATGGAAGATGGCCTAGTTAAGATTAATTCAGTCAAACAGAGCTTGAAAACTGTGATGATAGGTTATGAAGATGGAAAACTGTTAAGGATGAAAGGGATAGTTATTCCAAGGCATTCTGATTTTGTAGGGGTGGTGACTACAGGAATTTCACCTTTAAGATTATGGCATGTAAGATATGGACATTTAAATTTTGATAGTATTTCTCAATTGCAGAAACACGGGATGGTTAAAGGACTTCCCACTTTCAAAAAGGAAAATGCAAAATGTGAAGCTTGCATTTATGGAAAACAAATTCAAGAAATCTTTCCAAAAAGTTCATGGCACGCAAACAGGCATCTACAAATAGTTCACAGTGATGTTTGTGGACCACTACAAACTTCATTTGGTGGTTGCAAATATTTCTTACTATTCATTGATGATTTTAGTAGAATGACTTGGGTTTATTTCTTAAAGCAAAAGTCAGAAGCATTTGAAAAGTTTAAAATTTTTCGCCAACTTGTTGAAAATGAAGTCAAAGAAAGCACTTATTGGGGTTAGTGATAGGTTGTGTAGTGTAGACATTTTGAATAATATGACACTTATTCAACAGAGATTATCCCGATTATACACTATTGTGGAAAACATACATAATACATAACCTCCTCTACGTTGATCATCAATTTACAGAAGCAAAAACAATAACATGCGCACATAGAAGCATCAATCACACATATCAACACAGTATTTTCCCGGGGAAAGCATCTCGCTAAAAACCCCAACTATCTATATATTATATTGATTGAGAACATGTAACAATACATAGTACAATACTCCTCACAAGTATCCAGCACTATCTCCACCTGTTACACACAATACAACTCAGATTTGATCTCCAAATCTCCTCCGCTGCTTGCCTGCCTCCACTGCACAATACCTGTTGAGAATGAATGAATCCAAACTCGTTCCAAATTCTATTTACCTTGGAGAAAATCACTCACACTGGAAATCACATGAGCACAGGCTATATTACTGGGCATTCTCATGGGCATACTCAATACATTGCTTGTGCAAATCCTCATGCACAACTATAGTCACAACTGATAGCAATCTCAACCTCTAACACCTGTCCCTATTGAACTGTACATGCACTGAGTTAACTGATGTATTCTTCAGTTGCATTATGAGTTAATAATTAGTGAATTAATTAATAACTATTTCACACAACTCATCACTTAGTCTATTGATCAATTAGACTAAATACAACTAGTTCAACTAAGTCAAACTGAACACAACTCCATTAACTGCTCATCCAACTCCACAGAACTCAACCACTTGAGTTCTAACTGATGTCCTGCATGCAATAGCTCAACTGACTCATAAGAAAAGCGTATTTCCTTCTGACAGATGCATGTGCCACATCTGTAGCTCAAACTGAAGTGCTCCAAGAGCATAAGATAAAGTTTATAGTCTAAATATTATTATGAGAGAATAATATTTGACTTTTCTATTTTTGACTAGCAGTCTAAAAATAGACTGTGATCACTCCTGCTGTGATCCAAAAATAGAATTTTCACCATAATTTTCCTGCGGGCCCACTTAGTGAAGGCGACTCCTTTCCACTAAGCTCCATCATCTTGTTGCATTCTCAACAAGCATTTCTTGTTGCACACTTTTCAACACTCCCTCTCAACAACAAAGGCTTCCTCTCAAACCCGATCCTGTAACTCTGGAATGTTCTGCATGCAACACATCTTCCCAGTCCACTTTGCTCCAACAACACTTGGAACAAAAACACTCCCAACTGACCACTCTGTTGGGCTAGGAACATACTCTAATACTGAAGCTCTACCTGCTGCTAACAAGTGCTCCCTCTCTGACATCTGCGCTACTGCAACATCTCCATGCATCTCACACCATTGCACACCTATCTGTGCCACCTAGCACTGTGCAAAACACTTGTGCCTCTCGCATTGTTGCAGCCTGCATGCTATGCGCTGCCCTGGGATTCCCTGCACTGTCGCTCTCTCTGCCGCTCCATCCGCATCTGTCTCTACCTAATCAATCAGTTCCTGCTACTCCACATCAGGGATCCCGTCGCAAGGTCTCATCTAAGAGGTTGGTTACCTCAAGGATCTTACCCCTCCTCCTTGGGACGATCAATCCACATCACCCCACCTCCTACCTAGAGGTATGGCTGCATGCGATCCCTCAGCCCACCTGGCTCAAAGTTTCCCCCTACTGGAGGTCTCTGCATGAGTAGATGTCTCTACTCGATCTCCTCTCAGCTTCCCTTGTTGTGGCTGCTCCACAACCTCTTGAAGCTGCTGCACCAATCGTGGCTCCTCCACAATTGTCTGAGACTTCTTCTAGCTCTGCATGTCGAGAGGTAATATACGCTCCCTCTCAACCACCAAGTCTCCATCATTTGCCTCGCTGATCAAGGCTTTGCATGCATCTTGAACCTCAAAGCATACAAGTTCTTGACCCGTGAACCAATCTGCTTCACCTGTCTAGTGATGATGTGTCTAAGGAAAACCTTTCCCTTACTGAAGACTACATCATAGCCTCTGTCTTCCAGCATCGCAATCAACACCAAGTTTCTCTTTAGTCTTGGTACATCCTTGACATCGGTCAAGGTAAGGCAAGCTCCATGCTCCCTCTAAAAAATAACCGTGCCTACACCTGAGACACTATACTTCTCATCATTACCCATCGCTATGAGTATCTGGAGATCTTTCTCCTCCAAAGTACTGAACAAACTTTTGTCACCGGTCATGTGGAAAGAAGCTCCACTATCAAGAAACCAACCACTTCCCACCATGGATGAAACCATGCATGTGAAGAGTGTGAAATCCAACTCAAACTGTGAAGTAAGTGCCTCACCTTCAGATCCTTCCCCAGATCCCTTCTTGAACTTCTTCTTTGGGCAATTAGTAGCATAATGGCCCAACTCATGACAACGAAAGCATCGCACCTTCGAATTGTCAACCTTCTTCCCATCATTGGAAGAACTGGATTCGGAAATAGAAACCTTCTCCTTCCCTTTCTTCGCCTTACTTGCTAAGGCACAGTTCTCCTCATCATGCATAGATGAAGAACTATCTCTGGTGCGCCGTCTAATCTCCTCTTGCACAAGATCTGACCAAAGTCTCTCCCATCCTAGCAATTTCTCCCTTCCATTCACCGGGTCCTGGTAGCTATGCCAACTCTTAGGAAGGCCAAGGAGTGCTAGACTCACCATATCCTCATCCTCAACAGTTACCCCCACACTTCCCAGCTCATCCCGACATTGGGTGAACTTCGTGAGATACTGGGGCATACTGTCTCCATTCTCACACCTAATGTTTCTGAGTTTATCCTTGAGCGCCAACTTCCTCTGGTTGCTCTTGCTTTGGAATAATTCTACCAACATTTTCCACATCAAATATGGAGAAGCCTTTCCATGGAGGCTGGACACAATGTGATCCCTCACACCCTCCAACAGAATCCTTCGACACTTTGCTATTTTCTTTTGCCAATCCCCGACTTGAGTAGCATCAGTAGGTTTTGGGACATCTGCATCTATGAACTCCTTCAACCCATTATCATCTAACATTGCCTCCATCCTATCCTTCCATGCAATATAGTTCAAGCTGCCCTCAAGGGCATACCTCAATCGCAATCCGTTGAAAGACATTTCAACTTTGACACCAAGAAAACACTGCTACAAATTCGAATTCCACTAGCTCAAAAAAATCAACCGCTTCTGATCTAAAATTCATGAGAATAAAGTATTTCTCGTACAGAGATCGACTATATGGGCATTCACCAGATATCTCACCTTCCAAAAGAAGGATGAATCCAGAGGCTACGTGGACCGATCACAAACTCTGCCTGAAGAAATAAAATGTAAACACTTTATGAATAATAGATCTGATGATCAATCCTCATTTTGATATCCTGTAGAACTTTTTATACAAATCAAAGAGCTCTGATACCATGTATAAATTTTGAATAATATGACACTTATTCAACAGAGATTATCCCGATTATACACTATTGTGGAAAACTTTCATAATACATAACCTCCTCTACATCAATCATTAATATACAGATAGTGTGGGGTTTTCAGCTGTAAGCTCTCCCCGGTTACATACTGTGTTAATGTGTGCATGCGATTGATGTTTCATTGTTTTTGATGTTGCTAAATTGATGATCAAAGTAGAGGAGATTATGTATAGTGCATGTATTCCGCAATAGTGTATAATCGGGATAATCTCTGTGAATAAGTGTTTATTATTCAAAATTTCTACATGTAGGAAGATGAGTTGCTTGAGGTGAATTAAATGTTTGAGGTACCTGTTGTGGGGGGAAATTAGAGCTCGAAGGTAGAGGTAGGAGTTGTTGTAATGGAGGTGGTGGCAATGAGGGTTGCTGAACATAGGTTAGATTATATGCCTACTGAAATGGCAAAATGTTGGATGCATAAAGCATATTAGGTGTGCATTGATACTTGGAGTATGGTTGATTTTGTGGTTGGAATAAATTCCCATAAAAGTTTCCTCTCCATCCCTAGTTCCAAGGTGAGTTTTGAGGTGGTTGTGGAGGCCATGGAGGGTATGATGGTTGAGAGTTCCAAGACTGATTTTGGGGAAACCCTTGTAAATTAGGTTCTTGAAAATATTTTGGTTTGACCCTCTCCATGTTGGCTTCCTATTTACTTGTGGTAAATCATTAGTTTCAACACCTCCTTTGAAAATGGCTTGTAGACCAGGAAGGGATGGGCATTGATCGATGGTATGTTCTCATGTGAAAATTCCATAGACCTCAACCATATTAATAGGACATTCTCTTTCAGCATGCTTATGCCTACATTTAGGATAGAAAATTTCCAAAGCATCTTTTTCCTCTTCTTGTTTTCTTTTGATTTTTAAAGTATCAAGTTGGTCACTGATGGTGTTTAAGATGTCTGTTTTAAATTTTTCCAAAAGGTTTCCCAACTTAACCCTAGTGACAACATTTTGTACAGATTTTGAATTCTTAGGCACATAATCTCTTGAATTGTCTTGGGTTCTTTTGCCTACCTTAGCTTGGCTTCTAGAATAAGTTCGACACAATTCAACTATTTCAGCAAAAGGATTTTTATAAATATCCCTGGAACCTAGAAGATTAAGTGTTTCAATGCACTCTTCCCTTAACCCCTTCAAAAAGGCAGTCCTAATAGTTTTCTCATCCAAACTTCCCATTCGTGAGTTGTGATAATTATAGAGGAACCTTTCTAGATATTCCTCCAAATCTTCTGACTGTTGCATCCTAAAGATATCGTTAACATCTCTACTTTTACAGTAGTCTTGGTATTTCTTAAGGAAGACAAATTTCATATCATCCTAGGAATAAATGGTATGTTCTCCTAGGGTCATGAACCATCTTAGGGTTGAGTCTTTTAGGGTGGTAGGGAATAATTTCAATTTGTGTGCATCATCATAATAATTGTAGCTTCTGCAAAGAATATCAAATTCAAATAAAAATGCGTTGGGGTCTTCGAAAAACATGCCATGAAAAAGTGGAAGTGATGCCAAGGGTATATTCTTCATGGTAATATTTTTGGTAATGTCCAAAATAGGAAATCAAAAAGTTGATATGCTTCGTCTTCTTGGTCCTTAGGACCTCCTCTTGGTCCATCCCTCTATTCATTATTTCCTCCAAATAAGGTGTGTACTATGTTGTTATCTCTATAATTTTCCCCAATGTTTTTGTTTTCCTCCCCTCCTCCATTGTTAGCCATTTTTAATATAGGTTTACGAGCAGTCTTTGGTGCAGTGGTTCGATTGAAAGAAGATTCAGCTGGGTTGATCTTGATGCCACCCAGCCCTAGGTCCCTGCGAGGTCCAGAAGCTATTGATTCTAGGTGTGGAATTAGTACCGGTCTTGTGCCCATTATGGTTCCTAGAACATTTTTCACCAGCTATGGAAAAATTGGTGGTTGTTCAAGCCCCTTTCGAAGCAATATTTCTTTCGTTGATGCCACCTTGTTGTTGGTGCCTCCTCCCTCTCTAATACTTATATAACAATTAACTAGATTATTCAGGCGTGTTTTTGTGGGACCAAATAGTTCTAAAAACTATTGTGTATTTGAAATAAACCTACCCTTTCTATCCCTATGCCTACTTCTACTTCTATGCATATGAAAAGAGAATACTACAAAGATTCATTAGAAACAACCAGACTTTGGGGCAACCCCACCATAGTGGATGCATGGCTCTTCACTCACATCTTACCATACACTCCTCACCCTCTGCTTGTCCTACAAAATATTCAACACTCACGAACTCAAAAACACAAATTGTTACCTCGACCATTTGCAACTCCCCGACAATGGCGCCAAAAATGTTAGGAGTTTTATTTTTTGTTTTAAGTCCCCTAAATTAAATCATCGACGAAGTATCATAATCTTCGAGTCACACTACATTCCAATTCAGGTTCCAAAATTAAGTACAAAATGCTTAATTCCTCCTTTCCATAAGCGCCATAAGATGAAGTGAAGAAACCTATTAAATCCAATATTTATCCTATTTAAAATTTCAATAATAATTGACCTATCTTAATAATACACTCATAAATGAAACAGGAAAACAAGTCGATGCAAAGGATTTATACAAACTGCTTCAGGATTTACAATTCAAGTAATATGGATCATTGTGTAAAATAATGCCAATCATTATTTAAATAACCCAATCAATGCATAAACTGAACCATGATATCAAAGTTGGCTTTACTTAATCATGATGTAAACAAATGAGAACCCATTGCTTAAATTAAAAGATCCTAATCACCACCTGAGAGAAACTTATCACTAATAACTATAGTTCACCACTCACCACTCAAAAATCTTCTAATCACCACTCACAAATTAAAAGATTATAATCACCACTCATAAATCTTCAATAAGGAAATCTTCGATTTAAAAAGGACAAATCACTCAGAAAGCCTAACTTCTTCGAAATAATGGAAATCACACACAACCCAAACTCCTATTGTATTCATGCATTTACTATAGAACCAAAGCCACATCATATTTAATCCAAATACAAGTGACACTCAACAAACATATTCTTATGCTAAGAAAACTTGAAAGATTTAACTAAGTTGAACTCTATTTGTTGGGCCTAGATCCTAGGACATATGAAATCATGACTTTCCATCTTAAAAACTAAATGCACACTAACTTTATTTAATTCCACACTAATTGTATTTAACTCAAAAATTCAACCACTCATTCTAGATTAAGGCTATTACAAGCCACTCAGAAAACCTTGCATGATAAGTATTAAACTTCAATCTCAATTCAATCCTTTTCTATCTATGTTAAGTTTAGAATCAACAAATCCAAACTTCATTATCATGAGAAATTTTCATATAAGCATAATGCTACAGGATAAAAAATGAAAAAAACACAAAATCAATTTCGAGACTTAAATCATGATGGTCAATACATGTACCTTTCCAAATTAAATGCATTCCTTAAAAAATTTGCAACGTGAAACCACATTAAAGGACCATTCATATGTCAAAAATCATCATTCAACGAAATCCATACTGGTCTTTGCAGATTTGAGGAATGAAATCTATTACATTCGGTTCAGACTTATGAAATAGGGTAAAGATTTTAAGCATGAAATGAAATAGCGATTATGTAATCCAAACAAGATTCACATTGATAAAGGATGATGAAATATAATTCCTAAGATCTATAAGATCTATACTAAGTACATAACTTGTTTCCAGGTGGTGGTGGGCCCCTTCCACTCTTTGAGCAAGCTTAAATTAATTCAATACTGGTTAAAGAATGAATGAAACCATGACACTTACAGGAAACTTAATGTTGAATCAAAATTATATTGAAGTTCAAAATGCATATTCAAATGTTATATACATCATTATATTGTCTCCTGAGAAATTAGTGTATTGGCATAAAAACTAATCAATAGTCTGTTCAATTACTCCTTTCACTATCTTAGATACAAAGCACATCGAGCCTTAAAAAGGTTGACCGATAGAAATTACATCTAACTAATTAACCATAAAAAGTAAATGGATAATCATCAAAACTAATATGGGTTGTATGAAATCTTCATGAGTGATTCTCCAGATGGATCTCGATTAACTAGGTTGGGTCCTGTTTTAGCAAAATTGATCTATTTTTCAAGCATGAAGAGATTCATCTTAAAATTTCTGAGATATCACTTGAATATCGGCTACTAAATAAGGTATATAATCATAGTGTAGAGTTAGGTACAGAATGGTGGATGATCAGTTGGGTGATGAGTTGTCCATGTTCATGTGCTGAGACTTTTGTTCCCTATCTACATGCTTCCAAGTCTACGAGTTCAAGTAATAATTAGTTTGAAATAATCCAATGAATATGATCTTGTTAATATCTACTTAAACTTAATCAAAAGCAATGAAAATAGTGCTAAGTATTCTACCTCCAGATACAAAATAACATAGTTTGATGATGATGGTGAAATAAAAAAAGGGTAACAAGGGATAAATGTTGGTAAAAATAGTATTAACAAAGATGTATCTAATTCTACAGTTAGCTCTTAAGATTAGTCATTATGAATTAGTTGTTAAGAATTAGTTATTGAATTAATAAATTTATTTATTTATTTATTATTTTTTAATTAAAATAATATTAAATTAAATTAAATTAATAATAATAGAATGAGGTCTGCCTCGGGTAGCTCAAGTGGCAATGGCCGAGGAATGAAGTATCACCGAACCGGAGATCTCGGGTTCGAATATTGTGCTGCCCTCCCTATAGTGTGGTGAATAATGTACATGTAAACTTGAAAATCAGAGAGTCCTACCAAGTTCACAAAAAAAAAATAGAATGAGAAATATATATTTATAAATGTATATTAATAATTAAAAATAAGTTTAATATTTTTTTAACAAATATTTTTTAAAAATAAGATTAATATTATTGAACAATTAGTTATACAAATTATTATATTAAAATATTGGAGAATAAAAGGATATATATATAGACACACACACACACACAGTAATAAAAAAAATTCAAGAAGAGAGGGCAGAGATCTAGCTCCAACTTAACTTCCAACTATCTTCCTTATTTATGGATTTCTGAAGATTCATAAGGCTGGGATCCCCCTGAGACCTATTGTTAACACAATAGGTGGGCCCACTTATCTTCTTGCTAAATTCTGGCTTAGAAATTCAAACCTCTTGTTGGTCACACATATTCCTTTGTTAAAGACTCTTCTTCCTTGGTTAAATATTTGAAGGCTAGAACGTGGGGATCTGTTACTAAGCCTTGACATTATTTCCCTATATACTAAAATCCCTTTTGAGGAGGCCATCGATGTCATTAATCGGATCACTAATCATGACACTACCAAATTAGTTGGGCTATGCCTTACCTCTATTTTTTTCAGCTTCCAAGGTGAGTTCTATGAACAAAATGTTGGGGTAGTGATGGGTTCTCCCCTTTCCCCTATAGTTTCCAACTTATTCAACGAATATTTTGAGACCAAAGCTTTGGCCTCTGCTCAATTTTTCCCTAAGCGATGCAAGAGATTTGTTGATGATACTTGCATTGTGTGGCCCCATGGTCATGAAAAAATAGATTTATTTCTCAACCATCACAATTCTCAATCTAAATTCATCAAATTGACGATGGAAGTCCAAGTATATTGGGTCCTTCCTTTCCTTGATATTCTCCTCTCTAGAATGAATGATGGTTTTGTTTCTCACCAAGCTTTTTGCAACAAAACACACACATAACAATATCTTCATGTCATTTCTCATCATTTTCCGGCACAAAAACTCATAGTTCTTAACACCCTTGTTACTCGTGCTTTAAGAATTTCTGATAAGAATCACTTAGAAGAGGAAAAATCTCATCTTCTGAAGATTTTTAAAATAATGGTTATAGCAGGCAACAAGGCTTCAAAGCTTTTCAAAGGGTTAGTAAAGAATCAAAGGTTAAAAGTGCTCGTGATGATAAAATCTCCAATGTTCCGCTTCCGTTTATCCAGGGAACCACCGATAAGATTTCTTATATTCTAAAAAATATTAAAGTTTCTACTACCTTCAAACCCCTTAATACCATTAGAAATTCTCTTATATTTGTTAAATACCATGCAAACACTAAATACATGAAAGAGGTCTACTCAATTCCTTGTTCTTGTGGGATTCCCTACATCAAGGAAATTGGTCACTACATTAACCAAATAATCCAAGAACATGCAGTAGATATTAAGGGCAACCATTCATGTTCCCCAGCTGTTAGCCTCCTATACCAATAGGTTTCATTTTTCATGATTGGCAAGGGAAATTCCAAATATGTTCTACTTTGATGATGCAAAGATCCCATATTTCTGTGGAAGAACATGTCTGTATATAGTTTGGATAGTGTCTTACTTCTGGATGGGTGATCCAACAGCCTAATCTGGATCATGCCATGTTTAAATTGATGTTGTAGAATAGAGAAAGAGAATCTGTCCAAACTATCTAATCTTGGCAGATTAGTAGATTAGATAGAGAATAAAGGTTCCCAACTGCTTAATCTGGGGCCTTGGAAGTGATAAGGGTAGTTGTAGATAGAAACTCAAAAGGAAAAGAAAAGAAAAGAAAGAGAGCAACTGAGGGTTTGCAAGTCTAAATGCACCCTCCTTGAAGTAATAAAAAATTCTAGGCACTAAGATGGGTAGGTAGAAAGGGGTTGCAGAAGCTTGTTTTCCTTTATATTTGCTGGCCTTGACACAAAGCATATATTGGCAAGAGAAGGTTCACCTATTTCAACATTTTGGTAACAACACAGTGAAGCATGTCTAACTCCCCAATCATTCCTCACAAAACTTCTTTCTAACATTCCCTAAAGGTCCAATGGGATTTCCTCATTGAGTACTAACATCACCTTTTGATTATGGCAACATCAAGCCAAGGTGTTGATTCCTATTACACAAGAAAGCCACACTTCCTGTGTAAAATCCTTGATCATTTTCATCTATTTCTGCACCTAAGTTTACTCATCAAACTTAGTATTCAGTTCCTCTCTCTCATCTCAAATCCATATTAACCCCTAATTTTACTATTTAGCTCCCCAATTTTCCCCTTTTCCCTATTATTATACCATTTTTTGTGCAAAAATCCCATAAAATATATATCCCCCCCCCTCAGGAAATATAGCCTTAATACTCTAAAAGGCGAAGGCATGATAAAGTCGGGCGCTAATGCAAATGTGCATGCATAGGTTATTTTGGGGGATTAAAACAACATCTGGTTGATCTAATAGCCCTAGCGCACTTTATAAACCTGTACATAGTTTACCCGCTGATCCCTAAAACTTCATAAAACCCACAAATTCGGTTTATCCAAAGTTTATCCCGGCGCAATTTTCCAGAAATAATAAATGTTTATTGGACGGGCCCCGCCGTATCGCTCTGCCATCTCCGCGTCCCGTCGTCCGTCGGATCCGGGCCCTCCCATCTGACGGTCCTCGACGATTTCGGACCGCCCCCGATCGATGTCCTTTAGAGCCCGATATTGTCAGAATGATGACGTCTGTCCGTGGATGCGTGTCGACTTTCGATTGTATCGGGCGGCTTCCGACACAAACTGAGCCCGTACCAAAAGCGGTCCGATAAAACTGCTTACCACCATTGCCTTTCCACCTTACGTCATCCTTGCATCACCACCACGTCATTGCCGCATCAGCGTCATGTCAGCTCCCGTTTCGCCATGGTTCTGACAGCTCCGCCACGTCGCTCGTCCAGGTCAGCCCACTCACCGGTTGACACGTCATCCCGCCGTACTCGACCCCACCAGCGACGTCATGCTGACGTCATCCGTCAAAAAGGCGCCAAAAAACTAATTTTTCCATATTTTGCCCAAAAATCATGTTTTTTTGTATTTTTCATGAGTTGGAGCACTCTGTTGATTGCATGCATTTTACGACGTTTTTCCGCCAACCTCCATAAATTCGTCCTTGAGCTGCTGCCGCCCAGAATTCCGCATGGTCATCCCTCCCCGTCACGTGACAACCAGGTATTTACCCGTTTCTTCCACGAACTGGTTTTTCAGTCTTCCTCTGCTAAAAATACAAAATAACCAGTTTCCAACATTCTGAACTCCTGTACCTTCAAAAACTGAACTAGTATCCATTGGAGGGCCCAAATTCATCTAATCCCATCACTCACTGCATTGTGCTCAACCCAGACCCGTTGCAAAGTTTTTTCGTGTCACAGGGCGCACCACAGCTAGATAATTCACCCTGTTTCACCCCCTTTGGCAACATTTCACCTTAATTTTTCCAAAGCTACCCTGTTTCTCTCTGTAAATCTCTTTCTCTGTCAAAATTCACCACATTCATCCACAATTCAAGTATAAATCTAGTTCAAAGGACAAGTGAAGCATGGAGACCCCTGTGGCCTTGAATATTACTCCTCTGAGTGCCCCACAGAGGAACCTAGACTGGCTGGCCCTTGCTGACCGGGATCATCAAATTAAAGAAACAGTTGAGATAACTACCAAATATCACATACACATTGTTTGTGAGCTGAAGGAGAAATACATGAGTGGTGCTGATGACATAGGTATCTAGGAGTCTAACTTGCCCATTTATTACCTACCTCAAGTCAATGTGTTCCCAGACCTCATCCATCAGTGTTGTGAACACTATGAACCCTCACAAAAAGCAGTTTTGGGTTCATCTAGGAATATTTTATTCCACATCACTCCTCAATCCATAAATCAGATGGTGAACTTTAAGCCAACTAAACCTCTGGTCCCCCTATCTATGAATTTTCTGCTCCAAGAAGCTTCCAAGTTGCCCAGCTCAGAGGTCACAAAGATTGGCCAGTTATTCATGAAGCCAGAATATCAGCCCCGGAAACCTCCTCCTTATCTACATGTCTAGTTCAATGATACAGGGAGACTGCTAGTGGATATGATATCCTGCATTCTAGGATTCAATACCAGTGAGTTTGTGGATGATACAACCTTGGTAATGTTATCCATGTTCACTCCAGGGCAGCCTCCTGCTGCCCAGTATGATTTTGCCACATTTATTGCTGACAAGATTCATGAGAAATTCATGAATTTGTAGAGGGAAAGGGTATTCAAGTACACCTCCTACATATATCACTTGATATTATATTTTCAACCTGATAGTTTCCCTGTTTCCTTGAGAAAGCTGGATGCAAAAGGAAACAGGAGGTCAGTGGTATTTTGGTCATCAATTTGTCACTATATCTCTTGCTCCCCATACAGCTATTGTGAGTTCATTGATCTGTTCATCTATCTGGCCTTGTCTCTGCTACAGAGTTCTCCTCTTCCTAGACTCACCGACGAAATGCAGAAGATCCTCCAGCTTTCAAAGAATTATAGCATTAGAGATTGGTACTTCTACCAAGACCACACAGTAATTAGAATATATGGCTGTGAGCTAGCCCCTTACAGACTGCCAAAGTATGTCCCCATGAGACTTTTTGCATTAGAATATTTCCGGCAATTTGGAAATGCAGACATGATTCATTTTCATAGTAGAAATAAAAAAGCACAGATGAAAATCAAACACCAACTGGGCCCATTCATTTTCAACAAAAGAGAAGAAGCATGGCAAGAAGCAGATAAAATTCTAAAGAGCTTCCAGCTGCAAACAAGCTTCCTTTGGTCACCCTATGACCCCAATCATTTTATAAGTCTTAGAAGAGTCAGATACAGACTTGCCAGCTATGACCATGTCAGAATCCCACACATTGAAAAATATGCAAATCAGTTAGAATGGAAAGAGGGCACCCTAGTGGAGGCATGTTCTAAGGAAGAAATGGCACAAATAACAATGAAGCAGTTAGAAAAAGCAGTTGACTTAGAATTTTTTGGACAGGTTTGCTCCCCAGTACTCAAGCATCTTGGAGTAGCTGCTTCCTCTTCTACTACTCCCCAGCAATCTGCCCAAGCCACTACTCAAGCAGCAACTACAGCTAAAGGAAAAGAGATGCAACAAGAGGAGCCACTTCCTAATGTAGAGCAGCAAGCAGAACAACAAGAAGAGATGGCTGAGGCACCTTCAAATACAGAGCAACAAACTCAGGAAAAGGTCCTTCCTAGACAGGAGGTAACAGTGGAAACCTCGGTGCTACAAACTCCAGCTAATGAAGAGAGAACCAGGAAGAGAGATAGGCAAGAGGAAACTCCTCCCACTACCTCAACAGATCAGCAAGGTGAGAAAGGTGAGAAAAGACAAAGGCTGAATCCATTTTCTGAGGAGGAGATGCCTGAAAGACCCACTGATACCATGCTCCCTCCCAACATTGAAACATCGGCCAGTTCCTTTCAGCAGGAATAAGAAATGCATCATGGAGGAGAAGTTAGTTCATCAGGACAGCAGACAAGATCCGAGCCTAGCATCAAGAAACAGTTTATAGAGATAAAAGCAAGAAATGAGCCAATCAGAGTCCAACTCTATAACCAGCTGCTCAAGATTGCGCCAACTAATCAAGAAAGGCTTATGTCGGCCTACGATATCCAAGAGGGAAAAATGACTTTTAGTCATTTTAGGCCCACCATGCTGTAGCCCCAGTCAGCTGCTGACTATATCAGGACTAACCTAGAGGTCTTTGCCAAGGACATCCATCCCATGGATCAGATAGAGCTGCACAAACAAACAGGGGAGATGGTTTATGCCACGTTGGCTGATAAGACTCTATTGGCACATAGGTTGCAAAAATCCCTAAATAACACTACTGCTCAATTGGAGCTAGAGAAAGCTTCCTCTCAAGCCAAGGACAACAGAATCAAGTCCTTGGAAGAAATTATCATAGAACTGGAGCATGATCCAAATGACCCTAAGGGAGTGCAAGCATTAATGAAGAAGAAAGATGAGGACATAGCAGCTTTGAAGAAGCTGGTTAAACTACCACCAACCCTTCACCCTCAAACTGAAGATGTTCCCCAACAAAGAAGAGATCAGGATGTGACGGCCATGCTGGTGGCCTTGCACAAAAGGCTAGTGGAGACAGAGGGTGCCTTGGAGGCGGCCCTAAAGCAAAAGGAAGGAGAACAGGTGTCTCAGCCACCTCAGCAAGTTATAAATCTTGAGGATGCTCCTCAAGTAATAATTCCTCCCCCGGAAAAGACATCAGAAGCAGGCCCTCCAACACTAGCACCAAATGTGGTAGCACCAGAGCAGGCACCCAGCCTTGACATGCAGAATATGAGGAAGGAACTGGAGGCTCTTGAAGCACAGATGGCAGAACTAAAGGTAGCAAAAGAAAAATTGGCTAAACTGGAAGAAAAATATGATAAATCAAAGCAGAATGTGGCTGAAAGGACAAGAGAAATAAGAACCCTGGAAAGGAAGATAAAGGAGATGGAAAATGAATTGACCATGAACAAAACTATAGCTGATGTGAAGAAAATTTTATGGGCTAAAATTGGCCAATCCATTACAGACCAATGGCAGTCCATTGAAACAATTCATGAGCAAATGGATCTTCTAGGCAGAGCTCAAGCTGAAAATCAAAGAGACAGGGCATCTTTAGGGAGTACGTCTGAAATAGCCAACAGAATTATAAATGTCCTTAACAATCGGACTGGCCTTCAGCTAGCAGGAATGGGCATTAGAGACAGGACTGATACTATTCTGCTGATAAAAAGAGTGCTTACCCTGAGAAATTATGTCCAGACATTGGAGAGAAAGTGTCAAGAAATACAAGCAGAAGTGAATGGATTTATTGCAAAAATCACAGTTTTACATAACAGGGGCCTCCCCAGTTTGGTGACTAGTGCAGGGAGATTGTTATCACATGAACATTATGCCAAAAGGGTCAACAACTTTGCAACAAATCAAATAACAGCATCTGCAAGCACTCCAGAGGAAGCAGGGCCCCCATCTGGGCAGGATCTTTATGATAAGCTAGAAAATCTATTTTTTATTGAGCATGAGATCAGGCACCTTTTTGCAGTTCCTCCCAATTATTACAAATACACTAAAGCTAATGAAACTCTAATCAAAATACAGAGGCACCAATTGCCCACTGAAGAATGGTGGAGGAGTATGATAGAAACTTTACTTTGATAAATTAATTTTGGCCTAAGGTCAGCATTTTCAAATGGCTCATGTATTAAATCTACCTGGAGAAATAGTGGGAGACAATTAGATGAAAAGGAAAGTGTCTGGGTACAGCTGGATAATGCAATTGATGTGTCCAATGCAGCAACATCATGACAGGGCAGCATAAACACAAGTATTCTCAAAATCAATGCAAAGGTGCTCAGCCGTCCCAAGACGCTCCAAAAGTCAAGGATCTCTGACAGGAATGACTAGCTGTAATCAACCTGCTTTAATAGCAATAACTATTGTATCCACTATTTCTGAGAGTTGGTAGAGAAAGTTATGAGTCAATGACTCATTTTTGAGATATTTTGTAAAGATAATTTTGTATATATACGCCCCGCTTAGCTTATTTGGGGGTTGTTGTTTATTTGTTCTGAAGAACTCGGTTGTATATTCTGAGAAGTATAATACAAGAAGTTGCTGGTTTTCTCAACTTGGCTATGCTTGGACGTGTTGTGATGGGATTGTTGGCTGTTGCAGAACTCTCGTGTTTTCTCATGATGCAATAAGTGTTTTCCTAACTGTGTCTATGTTTTATATGTTTACATAACTCATCTATGCTATATGTTTGATAATCTTAGTAGGAAGGAAAATGAATAGTTCAGGATTTGTCCAGTAAGACACCCTAAACTCAATCATTCCTGCTAACTATGTTTTCTTCAAGATTAGCTGTAAATATGGAATTCTTAAATGCTCCTGTTTACTCTAATTTTATGGTAAATTCTATTCGGGAATTCTCTTTTGCTCTTGAATAGGATTCAGCCCTTTATTTCCTGTATCACCAAGAAAGAAATCTTTGTTGCCTTTCATGGTGTGATTCTATACTGTTTCTTCTTAAATCAAAAGTTCGTATCATGAATACCTATCTAGCTCTACAGTAACACTCTTTTTATCACAGGCACTAAGTAAAAATCAGTCATGGACTCCAATTGCTCAATGGAATAAACCCTCTTTGATCATTGCAAAACCTTCTTCAGACAACAGATGACAACCAAAATTTAAACAAAATTTTATACTTCATAACTAGCCTAAAATCCCAAACAAATAAAGCTAAGAGAGAGCCCTCTCTGATTGCAGGTAGGCTAGAACCTGTAATCCAAAGTTGGTTTGTGGTTACCTCGGCCGTATTCCCTTGGGAGTCAAAGGGAACAACCTAAGTGTTAACACCAGCTTTAGCAAAACATGTTGTAAAATCCAAGCATCATGTTTTCATTGAGAATTCTCAGGTCATCATAAGAGTTGATCACTTCCATCATAGGAAGCTAAGAGAGGCCATTGAGATTGAGAAACACACATCATAAGAGTTGATCACTTCCATCATAGGAAGGTAAGAGAGTCTTAGGAAGCTAAGAGTGTCCATTGAGATTGAGAAACACACAATTAATATTAACATGGATGATGGTTGGAAGTTGAGTAGGAGTTGGATCCCTACCCTCACTTGGATTTATTATTATTATTATTATTATTATTATTATTATATATATCTTTTTCACTTTCCTATTAAAATATTTTCCAATATTTTAATATAATAATTTTTATAATTATTGAATAATATTAATCTTATATTTAAAAATATTTGTTAAAAAAATATTAAACTTATTTTTAATTACTAATATACATTTATAAATATATATTTATTATTCTATTATTATTATTATTTGCTAACATGGTTAATAATCCACCCAAAGGGATCTACCCTACATCCATAGGTAATAATTCGTGCAGATCCACCCGAAGGGATCTAGTTGCCGCCTTATCTAGTTGGACCTAACTCGAAGAGCGTCGGGGAGATTTGACCCCGTGACCTCCCAATTGGAAATGTACTTAGCAACGGGAACTCGACCAAGTGAGCTATCCTTGGGGCTACATATTTGCTATTTAAACATTTGGATTGATTGATTTTTTTCACCTTTGTCTAGAGGATGAACCACATTAGATGGTTTGAAGCCTCAACCAAATCTTAATGATATGATTAATTGGAAAGACAATCTCATTATAAATAAGATTAGTACTTATAATTATTAATAATTGAACCAGCTTAAATCTGTCAAATAATAATATTCAATTTGTTATATTGTAATTTTTTTTAATTAATAAAAAAATAACTTATATGTACTAGCTATAAGTTAAGATTCATTTTATCTTATAAATGAAAATAATTATTCTCTAACCATATTTAAACTTAGTTAATAAACACATTAAAAAATTAATACTTAAAATAAACTAACAATATAACAATATTTTTAACCATGGATATTCATGCTCACTTTACCATAGATATTACTAACTTGTAAATAGGTTTTGTTACAATACTATGGGCCAATATCATGGCTCATCAATACCATATGCCCAAAAACCATTTTTCACTTCACAATCAAAATATTTTATAAATATTTTATTTGAATTTAATTTTATAACATTTTTTAATTAATTTTAAAAGCAAAAAGTTTATAATTACTTTTGTGATATTCTATCACATTAAAATATAAGATATAAATAGTAGTTATAAATTAACATTCATTTTACCATATAAAATTAAAAAGCAATTGTGTAACCATATTTAAACTTCATTAATAACCACATTACAACTTAATACTTACAATAGAATAAGATTTTTAACCATGGATATTCATCTTCACTTTACCATGGATATTATTAATTTATAAATAAGCTATGTTAAAATATTGTGGACCAATACCATGGCTCATCAATACCACATGTCCAAAAATAATCTCTCAGTTCACAATCAATTTTTTTTTTAATTTAATTTTATTACATTTTATAATTATAATTATTAATTAATTAATATATATATATATATATAATAAAAAAATAAAATAAAATTAATACTTATAATTATTAATAATTAAATCATTATATATTAATTCCAAATCTATCAAGCCTTGAGAGGGATTAAATCTCTGGAAAACTTTTCCTCGGGTTTTACTCAAAAATGAGGTGTCTTATAGGCTATCTGTGCACATTAAAATAATTTCTTCTTTTTAGGCGTTTGACAGATCCATCTTATAAATCCATAGTTAGGATAGATCTAAATTGGTATATAAATTAAACATATATATACATTTGAAAAAACATGAAACAAGATTCTTATCCATAAAGATTCTTACTCCACTTTACCATGGAAATTCTTAATATGTAAATAAGCTTTGTTACAATACCATGGCCTAATAAATTATTAATATCATAAATTAATAATATCACATGCCAAATAATCTAGTGCCCAAATAATACCATGGATTAAAAAAACACATATAAACTCTATATTCAACAAAAAAATCACATAATCCTCATACTAATTTAGAATGCACCTCTTTAACACTCTCTCTACCTTCACATGTTTTACGTCATTCACATCCAAGCACATTGTTTTCTCCAGCGAGTGGCTTGTCCATCACAGCCATCTTTAAATCAATTACAGATTCCCCAAATATTTGAGAATTCAACAAACATGAGCGCAGTCATCAATTTTTTTTATCGCACCTATATCCTTAAGATTCCCAAATATTCGGGAAATCTGCCATGCACTTAAACTCACCGCTCAATCGCAATTTCTTACGTCGGCCCAAAACTGCGGGCTAACTCCTCCATTTATTGCTCCAACCTTTTCTAGGCCTACATGGTCGTTCCAGGACTCTCTCGATGTCACGCTATTTCTACTAGTCATTCATCTCCCTCTCATGCGCGCGCTAGAGTACCATGCAAACCATGTACCCGGCGGTATATCCATTTGGCTTGATTTAAGGCACCGACTAGTTCATTTGATCATATGAAAAAAAACCATGTCAGTGCTTCCGTTTTATGGACACTTTACCTCATCATACTCTCACGACACGACGACCATTTCTGTATAACATCCTCTTTTCCTTGAACTGTGAGACTATCTAATTTTTTATCCATTCTGTGCAAACGGTAATGCAGGCAGCGAATCTGCTGCACACGGATTGAAGTTTTCTCATAAGGAGAGAGAAAGAGATGTGTCTCTGTTAACGTAGATTTGTGCAGACATCCGTAGATTTTAGGCAGAAGGTATCGCTATCTGTTATAGCCATGGACGAAAGCGGGGCAGAAAAATGTCTGTTTTGCGTTTGTTATTTCCGTGCACCTCATGAATTGTGTAATCTGTCCCCACTTGGCGTTAATGAGTACAACCGGTGAATGAGACCCAAAATCTGAACACCACGAGATTTACAGTCACAGTTTGCCTTTAAGGGAAAGGGCTGTGCTGCTAGGTCATCAGCTATCTATGAATCATGAATGAATGGATCTCTTTTGCTTTTCGTAGACAACGACCCCACATTCACGCTCGCTACTACCTCCATTAATTGAAACCTGTAGCAATCAATGACGATACATTAATCATGAATGTGGCCATTAACAGTGATGGAGATGGACCAGCAGGTTCCCACTCCGTCTCCTGTTTCATTACCTTTTGAACAATTCATAAATAGAGCCTAAAAAATTTGTTGGCCTGTCTATGTACAGGCCAAAACTATACATAACTTTTGAAAATTTTAGGCGACCAAATTTTATATTTTCTGCAAAAATCTAAGTACATGGCAGCTTTATAATTTAAAAGAAATCCCTTATTCATTGTAGACAAGACTCCAACATCCAAACACCATATTAGACTGCATATTGGACTGCCATAAAGTAAAGGTGAAACGCACATCTCTACCCACTCACAGGAGTGTTTGAATATGTGAACACCCCAAGTTCAACTCCATGCTTGACTAAATCATATCTTCCATTTTGTGGGTCAAATATAAAGCTGATACAATTTTGGGTCAAATATAAAGCTAATGCAATTTTGGTTTCTTAGTTTTAGTTAACAATTGTGTAGATTTTGAGATATTTTTAGGTAAAAATAGTATCACAGAAATTATGTTTATTTTTTAAATCATTAATTGTGTTTCATCTTGAGGAAAAATTATTAAATTTTATGATAAAGATATATTGACTAACTTGTTACATTAATCACATAATTTTTTTAATGATTAAAGAGTAAAAAAATATTGTTCGCATCATAAAAGGAGGGAGATCCAATATTAGATCTATTGAAAATTAAACACACTTGTTTTTTAGTATAGGAGTAGATTCTTACAAATTGCTTATTCAAGAGAATAAAGGCAACAAACAATTCTAAGATTTGAGCAAAATTGACCCCCCACTAGATTTAGTGGAGGGGAAAGAATGTTTGTGGGCATTTCTTGCTTGGATCTTTTCTACTTTTTGTTAATTGAAAGAACCTTCAATGTCTTTTAGAACATATGAATAGGCACGAGATTAAGAGGAGAGATTGACCACCTCTTTTTCATTTGCTCTTAGCTTCTACTTCCTTCTTTTTGAAAGATGCAGGTTCTTGTTGTTTTTCCTAAATGAAACCTCTTTCAGTGAATTGATGTTCTATGTTAAGACATTGTTGTTCTCTGTTAAGACTTGATTTGCACTTGGTTTTTCATATAGGGGTGCTAAATGAGATTAGGCTTCTTCAACCTTTACTTTTGCCCCTAAAGGTTGCAAAAATTCAAATCTATTACTAGAGGCAGAATGCTAGTGAGACTAGAGCTTACTAGAATGAGGCCTCTTAAACAATGGATTATAGTCTTTCCTTGAAACTGGTTTGAACACTCCTTGCTCATCATTATTTTGAGAAGATGAGGATAGGATAGAAGGAATTTGAGATGCTAGAGATTTTGGAAAACTTTTTCCAAAATGCCCATGCTCTATCACATGGATAACATATAAAAGGAACTTGCTCATAATCCAAACCATGAAGATGTATCCAACATTCCAAGCCACGTTGAATTACCTATGGGAGTCCTTTTGTAAAATAGTTTTCAGCACAAATTCTTGCACATGAGAAGTATTCTCAGTGGATCATGAACTAATAATATAGTAGTCCAATTTGTCACCAATGGCTTAAAAATACCATCACCTTAGGAAAGAAGAGGAAGATAAGAAAATCTAATCCAAATAGGCATAGAAGAAATTTCCATGTTGGGATTAAAATTGAGAATCCTTTGAGTGAGAGAAATACTCGTAGTGCCCATGAAATATGGCACAGATCTAAAGACGAGATCCCTATCATCCTTGCTTTCAAAAATAAAAGCATAACAATTGTTTCCATAGTGAAGAGTACAACTCCGCTCATATTTTTGCCTAATTATCAGAAATTCATTTTAAAATAAAGCTATAACTAGGCCAAAGGATGGTAAACTTACCCATCAACCATTTTTATTTTAGAAATATGAACATTTTTCTTCACAAAAGAAAAAAAAAAATCTCAAATCAAGAAAAAGATTTGTATCCACCCTTTTTATAAATCTACTTTGGTAACTCACTAGCCGCATGACAAAGTCATGATCATTCACGCCAAAATTAGAAAGACCATCCATTAAACCTTCAAGAAAATCTTCAAATCAACCAATCTAAATTAAAAACAAACTCTTAATCCTAGGCCACGTAAAACTAGGTTACATAAATTAAGAACCACATAACAAACACTACCCAAAAAAAACAATAAAACTACAAACCATAACCTGCACCAAATAGAGAAAACCTAAAGTGGTGGCTAAAACTACAAACCATAACCTGCACCAAATAGAGAAGACCTAAAGTGGTGGCTAAGGTTACCTTAGCTATCAAGTGTAGAGCCACTCCTTCAAACCCATCGTTTCTAAACCCAATATTACCTCCCCCGATACAAAGTTTCCTTATATCGTTTCCGTTTACCATTGACAGAGTTTACTTAAACCATTGGTAGAGTTTATTAAACCATTTCCATTTAGTTCTGTTTAATTAAGAATGGGTAGAGTTTATTGAAACCATATCTATTTAGTTGTTTTAATTAAAAATTGTATATTTTTGAGTTGTGTAATTTTGTATGTGAGTGATCAAAATTGAAATTTTGCTCATATTAACCAATATTAAAAATCTAAAAAATATTAAATAATCATACAATAAGTTTAAATAATATTGAGTCCTATTAAATTATATTTAAAATAAATGAGTTAAACTCCTATCTTTTAAATTATTAAACTTTATCAACCTAAACTAAACCATTTAAACTAATAAAATAATTACGTAACAAAGTATCAACATTGCATAGTTTATTTCCATCTCAAACTTCAAACTAAGATGCTGGAAATTAAGAGGAAAAACTTACGTTTTTGGTGTAACTCGGTAGAAAAACATGGTGTAAGGATAATTTTAGAATCAAACATGACGTGGTCTAATTACGTACTGTCGTATATGCTTTAGTTTAAAAATTGAGTAAATATATTCTCCTCAAGTTCAACTGACTCTTAAATTTATCTTTTTATATTTTTCGTATAATTAATAGACCATGTAATTAATAAACCATGGCCAGTTTTTACTTCGTTGTTCTTCAAAACAGAACAGGATTAAAGTGTCATTTCAACTTGATTATTCTTCAAAATACGATGTGAAGATGATTTATTATATATAATTTATAAATTATAAATGGGAGGTTTTAGGTTCAAGTTTATAAATCAATATAATTGAATTTTAATTCATATTGTAAAATAAATTAGGCGCTGCATACTTTATTAGAGGGTGGATGTGTGGGTATTAGATGTGAGATGTTAGATGTTAGATGTTAGATGTTATATATAGGTAGATGTGTAGGCATGAGATGTGATATA
This sequence comes from Pinus tabuliformis, assembly GCA_031772625.1. Taxonomy (NCBI): domain Eukaryota; kingdom Viridiplantae; phylum Streptophyta; class Pinopsida; order Pinales; family Pinaceae; genus Pinus; species Pinus tabuliformis. The sequence goes on from CM062818.1 coordinate 10,647,904, forward strand.
TTTTTTAAATTTAATTTTTTATATTGTAGTTTTATTTTTTATTAATAAAATTACGAACATCCATGCTCCTGAACACCCATGCATGTGAAGCCTGTAAACTAGTGATGAACTGTGGGAGTTCCTCATAGTTCCAGATTTGACTCTGGATGCGTGCCTTCAACTCCACCGCCTTCGACTTCATCATCTTTGGCAAGTGAAATGGGGCTCCCTTGTACCTCATTGTCCATTTTTGCATGTGCTCGACAGTAGTGTGCAAATCTAACAAGATGCGTGCTCTCTTAGCATAATGCTGCTGCCAATTGTTGAGATGGACAACTGACTTATGCATGGTGATGAATCTGGAATACAACGCTCGCATGAATGTCTCAAGAGATCATTTAGTATCGCTCTCCTCAACTCTGCTCTAGTAGATGTTGTAACCTGTTCTCCTCCCTACTTGGCCGCTTGTAATTCCTTAGCCATGCACTCATTCTTAGCTATCAGGAATCTAACACTCGAGTTGGTGGCTTTGGCATATGCTTTGGTAGCACTGTCCAATGCAGCTGGATGCTTGCGCACATCAAACAATCACTCACTCTTCAAACTGCGCAGGACATACATGGGCATCCGGAGTAGGCACTATGCATGACTGCACAACTCTGTGTTGTGACTTGTTGAAAGATATGTTGTACATCTCCACTTCCGGATTGTCTTGAAGGATCTATGTGTCTCCTTGATCGCTTGGGACTTGCTCTGCTTTCGGATCTGTTGAAGTTAGTGGGGTGACCTCTTGGTCTTGAGGCATGATGTCAATATCCTGATCTGACTCTCGCTAAACCAAATCCATGTCCATCTCCTCTACCATTTGTTCAATATCTTGAGCAAGGTCCTACTCATGTGACTGCTCACTTTGTCTGCTTTGTGCCAGCTGCTCGTATGAGTCTATAACATGTATGAGCGCAATTTCATTAATCTGTGCATGTTGCACCTCCTGTTATACCTGTTCCTACTGCGCTTCCCTCTCTCCTCTGCGTAGATCCTGTTCTTCCCTAAGTTATCGCTTCAACTCCTGCAACTCCTTTTTTGTTTCCTCCATCCTCTGTTTCCCTCTTTGCCTTTGTGCAATCCTTGTATCACACTGTCACCTCTTAGCCTCAATCTCCAAAGTTCTTTTCAACACAAGTGGATCTTCTTTGAACTTGCAGCTTTGCTCTGCCTCTACGTTGTCAACAACCTTTCTCTTACCTTTGTCACGCATAGGTCTGCTACCCTCTGTTGCTACTAATGATGCTGCTCTCTGAGATGTCGCCGCCTTCTGCTTTTCTAACAGCTATATAGCTATGTTGACCGGTTCATTGAGCCTGGAGAAGCTATAGTGGTATCTCCATGAGTCTTCCTTAGGCCAATGACACACCTCGTGGATCCAAGGTTGTTGCACTCTCACACACTGGTCCTTCACTAAGAAGTGTGGGTCATACGAATTGAAAATTCTAGTGTTGAAGGTGAATCTTTTGAAATCCTCTGTCTCAGCCTCAGCATGCTTGAGATTTCGTATCTCATACAACTTGATCCGCAAAGGAAAAGCGGGCCAAGGTGCCTTCGTTTTCATGTGCAGTCTCGCTAGAAACCCTGTCGAGATGTGATATGACACTTCTTGCATGACGCGCTTGTCCATGGAAAACTTCGGCAAAACATGCGGAGCCTTCTCTCCGTTGTTCATCCGTATGAAGGTGCCAAGGGGTGAGGCATACCAATCTGTTATATCGATCAATGCCTCCATCATTGCCTACGACATGCAAGGTGGATCTTGCTCAAATATCATTGTGTACATCAGGGTGACAAAGTGGTCTGATAACTGTATGATAACTCCATGGAATCTACATTCAGAGAACAACTTGCAATAAGTGTGCATAGAGGTTTTCGAAGGTGTTTATGCCCAACCCAAGCCCGGGAATTGCTGATGGGCATAGACTACATCGAGTATGTAAGCGGACATGTATATCTTTGCTTGTTGACCCTTGGGTGGATGTCGGGCTTCTGTTACCTGTTCCTTCAACCTGATAACCAACATGTCAGACCAGTTGCAAGGTATTCCTTTCGTTCACCAATTGATCCAACATGATCACCCAACTTTGCGGGAAGGTTTCTGTGCTCTCTTGGCTGTATAAGCGGCATGCAAAGATAACCAAGAGCTTATATTCCTTCTGCAGTATCTTCATCTTGTAAAACTGGCTAGGTGTTGTCCTGAACTTGGCTAGCTCTTTTACCCATCTCTTCAAGATATCTCTTGAGTTTGCACTGCTGCTGGGTCTGCTGAAGGGTTTATCCATCGCGATCATCAGTTGTGGCAAGTGATAAATCTCCTGAAAGTCCTTCACCTTGAAGGTAGCAAGTTGTGTTTTACTGACAATACTCAACACCATTGTCTCTGGATCAATATGTGAGACAGTCTAGTGGATCATGTTTGTGCATGGAAATGTGAGATACCTGCATGCAATCTGATACAAGCCAGACATGTGAATGTTGACATAGACCCTGCGGTCTTCCAAATCTTCCTCAAATGTGCCCAAGAAGGTGTCATTGGTTTCCTGCCATTTCATCTTAATATCCTTGTCTATGAACAACTTGATGTCTTCATAGATGTTCAAGCTCATAGACACTTTCTCAACTACATCTCTAGTTGCACTCTCAATAATGTTCTTTGACCCCGCTCTCTTGGAAGCCATCGTACCTGTATTGGTGAGAGACAAACGAACACCTGTGATACCTGGAGACATAGAAACACTCATGGAAAGCAATCTATTAGTTGAAAACCAAAAGAAACCTGAGGGCTGTCATGCAACACACCTCGGTGACTAACTGGAAAGATTGCGTAATTTTCACCTGGAGGCTAGGGGACTGTCTACCAAAACTATGAAATGCATAGTTCAGGTTGTTAGGAGGTTGATTGAATGAAAAAACTACGCAATGCATAGTCCAGCCTAGCCTGTTGAGGACTAAAATTGTAGAATGTGCATTTTCAGTCAGCAATGATTGCAAACCAGGAACTGCATTTGCGCAATTTCTTGGGCCAACAAGGCATTGCCTCTCAGAATTGCATAGAGAAAGCATGTAGACTAGTGTTGGGCCATCTTTGCGCAATTTCCTGGAGGAAGGTTGATCCTTCACTCTTAGAAATGCACATTTCCAGCTGGGCAAGGCAAGGTCAGGCGAAGGCAGCCCAAACCCACCGATAAGTGACTGAAAACATGAAAAGTATGAATGCATGGTGAAGCTGAGTGCAAACAAGAGTGAATGATCATGCATGCAAACAATGAGTGCAAGATTCAGAAAATGAGAAAACAAGCATGTGTGTGAATTGAATCGCCGCAAAGGCAACTGTAAGTGCAAAAATAGTTTCATGCATGCGACAACAGTGAGATGTGATGAAAAAATTGAGACAATGTTTCTACAAGCTAGCATGCACTAAAATGACAACAAGCATTCAACAAAACCAAGCAGACAACATTCACACAAAAAGAAATACAAAAAGCGATAGAAAAGAAGAAAAAGACGTGAAAAGTGGACTTACCCAGAAAAAGCTAAGTTGAATGTGCCAAATGGTTCTAGATGTGATGTGGGATGTTGAGCTCTAAGATCGATGTGAGGAATGAGCTCTGAATCATCGAATAAATAAGTTTTGATAAGGTCGAGGCTTATGGCGCGTGATGAGCCTCATCATTGGGTAGCTATATGGACTTTAATGCACCTCCTAGGTTATTTAAATCAACTATTCTCATAATTTATTACATATTTTGATTGTATTTTTCTTAATGAGATGAGTCAAAGTGAGATATTATGCCTAGAGGACTAATATACATTGATTGCAGGTTTTTGAGAGAAAATCATGGAAATTTTGCCTAATTAAGGGCTGAAACTTGAATGAGACAAGGCGGAGAGATCGTAGGAGATAGTTCCTCCTCATTTACTCCTCACTCATTTGAATATTCCTCCATCAATCACATTAGCTTAGAGTTACAAGCAGCCAAGTCATGGAGATCAAAAGGCAATCGAGAAATTGACAGTTAAATAGCCAGTTTATCTCGAGTTCTGGAGTCAAGCCTCCCTAGATTTAAGGAATTCATTGGAGACTTCAGTTGTATAAGTAAAGAGGCGAAGAGCCTCATTAGGATTCAAATTTTTGTTGTAAAAACATTAATCATTTTTGAGTTCAAGACTTGTGGAAGACATTGTTATGTAATTTTATGATTTGATAATGAGAATGAGAATTTCCTTGATCTAGCACTGAGTTGACTCAGAGGGTTGAAGCTCTTGGGTTAGGGCCTAACCCTACAATAAAATGCTCCTCTTCTTGTATTTTTATGCTTAGTTGATTTCATAGATTAATGGTTGAATTGTCTTTAGAATTATTTCATTGCAAGTAGTTTTAAATTTGATTAGTTTGCTTCCATTTGTGCTTTACTTCAGTAGTAGCTTAGAAGAGATAAAGGAACATCAAAAGGCTATTAGTGGGTGGATTTGGCCTCACTCCTCCCTTCAGGGATCATGGTTTGAGGATAGAATCCCTATGCAGCCCCAAAAAGACAGAAATATAGTTTCTCATGGAATTTAGGGTTTTCTGTACTTAGGCCAGCATTTGATCAGTTTTCCAGAATAGGATTTAGTCATAATTTCTTATATATTTAGTCTTACATTAGATCTCATCAATGTTTCATATTATTCAGCAAGTTTTCACATGCATGAAATAAGCAGCTAGCTCATGAAATAATGTTTTCCTTAGTTAATTGAAATCATTCTTGTTTATATGATTTTTGGATAAATGTCAGTGGTTGATCCAGCGCAGGATTTTCAGAAGTACAGAGAGATTTCATGATCAACAACCTCATTCCAACTTCATCCATCCATGGCCATCACTTTCTTTCACTACAACCCTCACCAATTTCATCATTTCACAAGAATACTTCTCCAAGTTTGTTGAACAAATCCAGCCATCTCCCTGTTAGAAACTTATATATTACAGAGCAATGGAACACATAAAATATTGCAGAAATATAAACACAGAAAACACATAAAACAAGAGAGACACAGATATATGTGGTTCACCCAGTTTGGGCTACATCCATGGAGAAACAACCAGTCCTTCTTTTATTATATTATCTAGCAAACTGAAGAGATACAACCTACAACAGATCTGATGTAACACCCTCTTCGCTCTTAATCTCCTCTCTCTTCCTCACTCAGAATACCGATCTGCATAGATGCAATACAATTCCCTCATATTTAGTGAGGGGTTTCCTTCTAGGGCAAAAAACCCTAAATTAAACATAACTTCTACCGTTAGATCATCCCCCTAATGAACAACCCAGATTGACTAGAAATTACTAGACTTTTACAAGGAAACTTTACATCTATTTTTATCTTCGAGGGCGCTGCCCCCAAAGCCCCGCCGGGGGACCGCTAGTCCCTGGACCCCCCAGCTGGGGGGGATTTACCCCCCCCCCCCCGCACCCCCCCACGTGGAGGGGTGTACAGTCTTCCTGGGGTATACATCTGGCTTAAACCTTTGAATACAGAAGATAATCAGGCTCCACACCCAATAATCTCCCACTTGGAGACTGATTATAGCAACTCCACTGCTGCTTCATTTGCTAGACAATGACTCCACTTTGGACCTGGTTGTTTCTCATCTTCTTCATTATACTTGAAGACCAAATGAAACTGAGCAGGTTCTCAGTTTCTCCCTGGTTACAACTTTTGTTAGCATATTTGCAGGATTCTGGCTAGTGTGTATCTTTTCCAACTTCAACTGTCCATCTTCCAATGCTAACCATATGAAATGGTACTCGAGTTGTATATGTTTAGTCTTGGAATGAAATGAAGAGTTCTTTGCAAGATGTATGGCACTCTGGCTGTCACTGTATAACCTGCCCAACTCCTGCTTCTTACCCAATTCATCGAAAAACCTTTGTAACCAAATCATTTCTTTACTAGCCTCTGTAGCAGCAACATACTCTGCTTCTGTTGTTGAAAGTGCAACAACACATTGGATTTTTGAAACCCAACTGACAGTTGTTCCACCTACAGTAAATACATATCCTGTAGTGCTCCTCTTGTTATCTCTATCACCTGCCATATATGCATCAACATATCCCTGTAGAGAAATGTTTGAACCACCAAACCATAATGCTTGATTTGTGGTACCTCTCAAATACCTGAGAATCCACTTCACTACCATCCAATGTTCTTTTCCTAGATTTTTCATGTACCTTCTTACAACTCCCACGGCATGTGCTATATCAAGCCTTGTGCAGACCATTGCATACATTAAGCTTCCAACTGCTAATGCATATGGAACTTTAGACATATGAGCCATTTCTTCCTGAGTCTTGGGACACACCTCCTTACTTAATTTGAAATGGCTAGCCAAAGGTATACTAACTGGCTTTGCATTCTGCATATTAAACCTTTTCAACACCTTTTCTATGTACTCACTTTGAGACAATGTTAATTTTTTATTCTTCCTATCTCCAGTTATTCTCATACCAAGGATTTGTTTTGCAGCACCCAAATCCTTCATTGCAAATGAGCTTGCCAATTTCCTTTTGAGCACATTTATTTCCCGCATGTTAGAACTTGCAACAAGCCTATCATCTACATACAATAACAATACAATATAGCTTCCATCATTTTACCTTTTGAGATAAACACAATGATCAGAGTGACATCTAGTATAACCTTGTTCAAACATAAACCTGTCAAATTTTAGATACCACTGCCTTGGAGCCTGTTTTAAACCATACAAGCTCTTCTACAACCTGCACACTAGTTTCTCCTTCCCTTTTACCTCATATCCTTGTGGCTGATGCATATATATCTCTTCCTCCAAATCCCCATGGAGAAAGGTTGTCTTTACATCTAACTGCTCAAGATGCAAATCTTCAACTGCTACTAGACTTAAAATAGTTCTGGTTGAAGTCATTTTAACAACAGGAGAAAACATTTCATCAAAATCAATACCTTTCTTTTGTGCAAACCCCTTCACTACAAGTCTAGCTTTGTACCTCTGTTTTCCTCCATCTTCTTCCTTCAGCCTGTAAACCCATTTATTCTGCAATGCTGTTTTACCTACAAGCAACCTGACTAAGTCCCAAGTCTGGTTATGTGCTAAGGAGTCCATCTCTTCTTTCATGGCTTGCTCCCACTTCTTCCTAGTTTCTACCTGCACTGCTTCTTCATAGCATTCTGGTTCACTAGGATCAGTCAACAATACATAATATAATGAAGGAGATTATCGTTCAGGGGGTCTACTTATCCTGGTAGATCTTCTAACACCACTTTCAGGTGTTTGAGGTGCTTGTTTCTATTGTGGTTGTTGTTCTAGCAGTTGATCATTATGATTTTTAGGCACCATCACTTTTCTTGTGATATCGTCAAGCATTGTGTATTCTATGTTTTCTTTTTCCTGTTTCTTTTCTTGTAACTGATTCTTATACAAGACCTTTTCATTGAATATTACATCTCTACTCCTAATGATTTTGTGATTTTCATAATCATATAAGCGATAACCAAAATCATGAACACCATATCCAATAAAGGTACATTTCTTTGATTTTGCCTCAAGCTTTGTTCTATTTTCTTTATTAATGTGGACAAAGGCTTCGCAACCAAAAGTCTTTAAAAATGAGTAGTTTACCTTTTTACCTGTCCATGCCTCCTCTAGAATACCACCATCCAAGGAACTTGAAGGCCCTTTGTTTATTAGATAAACATCAGTATCTACAGCATCTGCCCAAAATTGTAAAGGCAATCCTGCATGCAATCTCATGCACCTTGCACACTCGATGATTGTCCTGTTCATCCTTTCTGACACACCATTTTCTTGTGGTGTTCCTGGAACTATCTTCTCTCTGTGAATTCCATTCTCTGAATGGTACCTATCAAAATCTTTGCTGCAATATTCACCTCCAATATCTAACCTGAGACACTTCAACCTTTTCCCTGTCTCATTTTCAGCCAAAGCTTTCCATTTTTTGAAAGTATCAAATTCATCAGATTTATTTCGAATACAATAAATCCAGGTTTTTTTGGTTGCATCATCAATAAAAGCAACATAATAACGAGAGCCACCAAGAGATGATACCTGAGCAGGTCCCCATACATCTGTATGTACAAGCTCTAACTTTTTGCTCTTCTTTTCTTTCCCAACTCTAAGGAATCCGACTCTCTTCTGTTTTCCATAAACACAATTCTCACAGAATCTTAAATCAACATGCTTCAAACCTGGCAACAAATTTCTTGAGTGAAGAATCTGCATCCCCTTCTCACTCATGTGCCTGAGCCTATGATGCCACAATGCCATATCTTCTCCTGTAGAGGTTAAAGCATTAACAAAATTAGAAATACCATTGCATAAATACAATGTACCAACCTTTTCTCCTTTCGCTATTACCAGGGATCCTTTAGTGACCTTCCAGGTTTTATCTGTGAAAGTACTTACGCAACCTTCACCTCCCAATTGCCCTGTTGAAATAAAATGTTTCTTCAGATCTGGAACATGCCTTACCTCCTTTAATATCCATTGATTTCCATTCTGCTGTTTTATGAAAACTATACCCATTCCAATGATTTTATAGGGTTTATCATCACCCAATCGAACCTGTCCAAAATCTCCTTGAACATAATCATGAAAATGTTTCTTATTAGGTGTGGCATGGAATGAGGCCCTTGAATCTACCACCCAGGCATCAATAATATTTTCTAATGAAATAATTAAATCATCTTGCAACACATCACCTGTTACATTCACTTCATGATTGTTTTCTTGTTGCGCATCTCCTTCTTTTCCCTTCCGAGACTTGTAGTCTTTCTTCAAGTGTCCTTTCTTCCCACATTTCTAGCACACTATCCCCGATCTGGACTTGGATCTGCCTTTTCTTGACTTACTGCAATATCCAAATCTCTTTCCTCTTTCAATTTTTCTTCCCCTAGTCTCTGCAGTCAAAGCATTACCTGATGTTTCACCAGAGCTTTTCCGTCGCATTTCCTCACTAAGAATTGCACCGACAACATCATCAAACTTTAAAGTAGTAGATCCAGAGACAGAGTTACTAATGACCATAACTAAACCATTCCAACTTTCTGGCAATGAGCACAGAAATAACAGAGCCCTAACTTCATCATCAAAATTTACCCCTATAGAACATAACTGACTTGTAACTATATTAAAATCATTTAAATGATCTGCAACAGATCCACCTTTTGACATCTTCATATTAAATAAACACTTCATAAGAAATACCTTATTTGAGGCTGAGAAATTTTCATATAGTTTGGCCAATGCCGACATTAAACCCTGTGTTGTTGTTTCCTTTGAAATATTAAACACTACCGATGCCGCTAGGCACATCCGTATTGTTCCAAGTGCCTTTTTGTGGAGAATATCCCATTCTGTGTTTGTCATACTCGTCGGCTTCTTTGTCTTTCTTCTCAATGGTAGGCACAGATATCTCTGATACAGATAATCTTCCATCTGCATCTTCCACAGCTGGTAGTTTTGGACATTAAATTTTTCAACCCTAAACCTACCATCTTCCACCATTGCTCCCACTCGAACTAGGAACCCTTCTCTCTTGTGAGTTTATAAGCCAAATAGACCCTCGGCTCTGATACCAGTTGTTAGAAAATTATATATTACAGAGCAATGGAACACATAAAATATTATAGAAATATAAACACAGAAAACGCATAAAACAAGAGAGACACAGATATACGTGGTTCACCCAATTTGGGCTACATCCACGGAGAAACAACCAGTCCTTCTTTTATTATATTATCCAGCAAACTGAAGAGATACAACCTAAAGCAGATCCGCTGTAACACCCTCTTCGCTCTCAATCTCCTCTCTCTTCCTCACTCAGAATACTGATTTGCATAGATGCAATACAATTCCCTCATATATAGTGAGGGGTTGCCTTCTAGGGAAAAAACCCTAAATTAAACATAACTTCTACCGTCAGATCATCCCCCTATGAACGACCCAGATTGACTAGAAATTACTAGACTTTTACAAGGCAATTTTACATCTATTTTTAGCTTCGGGGTCACTGCCCCCGAACCAGCCAAGGGGATTTTACCCCCCCGCACCCCCCCTCGTGGAGGGGTGTACAGTGTTCCTGGGGTATACATCCGGCTGAAACCTTTGAATACAAAAGATAATCAGGCTCCACACCCAACACTCCCAACTCTGGTTTTGAGTGTTGAAGTGGTCCTAGGCACTCCCTTGCCTCATTCCATCTACCATCCACCTTCCCTAAGCCTTCCATCACCTTCAGCATCCATCCTTTTTCTCTTGGTTGTATCTTGTAGAATACAGGGGATCCTGTAGAAATTCAGGACATCTTGTAGAATGCGTTAGGACATCCCATAGGTTGACCTGTAGTGGCCTGTTTTGAGGCCAAATTGTGGAAAAAGACCCTAGGAGGCTAGAAAAGGACCCCTACTTGTCTCCCAAAACTTATAACCATTCACCATCATCCCTAAGCCCCCTGCAACATCACCAAAAGAATTTAGCTTTCACACTTTCACACAAACAAAAAAGATGGAAAGAAAAACAGAGTTATTTTGGTCATTTACATGCACAACAGTACTATGTCTGATGTTTCAATTTACATGCTTAGGATAGTGGGATTGCATACATGTTAACTTAACATTCTTTTGAAGAAAATCCTCTTAGTAGTTAGTTAGAAAAATGGTGTGTTTTATCATTTGATTTTAGTCTTTTTCTTTACTGCAGTAGGCAAGGTTTCTCTTAGTGTCGATTTCTCTTTTCCTCATTGGTAATCAAGCTTCTTCTGAATCCATAGAAATCTAGTTTGAAAAACCTTAGTGTTCTTTCACCAACTTAACAGTGACAAAGAGCAGACCCATCACATTTACTTGTGTATACAACATTGTCACCTCCAAGTTTGTACGGACGCCAGGTTGATAAAGTAAAGTTGGTATCCTTAGGAGTTGTAGAATTCTTGTTGCAATACTGGTGCATATCACTTTTTGGTGCCAGGGAGGTGTCTGAGTAATATGTGATTTCTACTTTCTTTCTTCCATTTCTTATCTCTGACATTCTGTCGTTAGCTTCATTTCTGCAAAAGTAATCTAGCTTTCTTTCTTTTCCATTCTGCAAGTGAGATTTCATTCAAGCAATTAGTTTTCATTCAGTCAATTAGTTTCCATTTAGTTTCTAGTTTCAATCCTGCAATTATTTTCAAAGGTTGAGAAAAACGCAAAACAAAACAAAAACATTTATTTCATGCCTCATAGGAATATGGATAACTTAGGGAAATTTCTACCAAATACCCCCACGACTTCAAATAGCCAACCTTCCCTCTTCTTCGGTGGCTGTGAATTGGAGGAACCCTTATGTGAACAACCTAAGATATTTGAAGAACCTACATGGGGAGAAGAAGAAGAAAAACCCATTCCAACTGACCTAATGGCTGAAAGTAGAAATGACTAAGGAAATAGAGAAAGAGTTGAGGGTGCCTTTCCCATCAGAGAAACTAATGGAAATACCAATATGAAGAATATAAGCCCCTATGCTATTTCTCATTTCCATGGCCTGACCTCAGAAGATCCATACACTTTCTTGTTTGAGTTTGTTGTCATATGCATAACCTATGATTACACAAATCATGAGTAGAAGTTGAAACTACTCCCATCCACTCTCAAGGATGCAGCTTTGCGCTGGTTCATGGGTTTACCGGGGGATAGCATCATAACCTGGGCTCAGATGCAACAAGCCTTCATAAACAAGTATCGAGACTACTATAGGTCCAAAGACACTAAAGAAGAAAGTTTTAGGATGACATTAGGGCATGATGAATCCCTAGAGGATTATAAAGAAAGATTCCAGCTTAGCTATAAAAGGGCTAGGTGCACACTTAATTCTGAGTCACTAAAGCTAGTCCTGCTTAGAGGGGTAAGGGAAGATCTTCTGGATACCATAAACCTGCTAGCAAGAGGGTCTACCAGCTACCCTATGAAGATATCAAGATTTTCTTTAGGAACCATTCTAGGGCAGCTAGGAAAAAGGGTAGGGGTAGTCAACCTATGGTAAGTCCATCCTCTTCCAATATATCCATCAAGGGTGAAATTTGAAACATGCTAGAAGATTTTAAGAGTGATATGCTGCAAATCCTTCCCCCTATAGATGGACACTATGCACATCAAGAGAAAGTAGTGTTTGTTAATCTAGGTTGTCATTGATGTCAATATAGCAGTGTTTGTGATGGCAAATTCCCATTGATGCCCAGTGATCATAATGCTCATAGTGATGAAATTTTGATATGTGATGATATGATGAGATGGAGGACCCAAATCAATTGAACAACAAATGACGCGGGAGGTCAATTGACTAGCAATTGAACAACAATTGAACATCAAGTGACGTAGGAGGTCAATTGATCAGCAATTGAACAACAATTGAACAATGATAATAGAGGAGTAAACAGAATAACCCAACCCAACTCAATCATGGTGATGGAGTGAAAGTGTCATGTTCAAGAGCGACCTGCTACCAATAAAGTTTCTTCAAGTTTTCTTCCAAAATTTTCCCCAGTCATTTCTGACCAGTACCTCTTTATTTTTGTCAAGCTTGAGGAGGATAACATATGCTTGTTCTATACTTTGCCCTTCGGGAAAACCCGTTGCTATGTTTTAATGAGTCTAGCGACAGCGAGACTCGCTCTTGTCTGCATGGACAAGTTTGTCGCTATTGTTTTAACGAGTTCAGTGACAAGGATAACTTGGTACTTTTCAATTTTATAGAGTCTGAAAAGAGACGGAAAGGAAACTCCAATATTCCCTTTTTGTAATATAACCCCTTAAGTCTGAAAAAGTATAAAATAATACGAAAGGGATGAATTTCTGATAGTTTTAATGAGCCGAACAAGACAAGCTCTCAATCTTTTTGTGTAATGATCCCTCAGGTCCAAAAAGATTAAAATCTAGAGGAGGGATAGCACTTTCGATCGCTTTAATGAGCTAGAGAGGCCAATTGCTCAGTAATCTTTTCGTATTTTACGAGTCAGATGAAAAGAGCTTAAAGAAGACTCATTTTTTGAGGAATGACTGATATTTTCGGGTAGTAGCTAGTTCCAGGTGAGGTTTGGAACTTTTCCAATCATGGCAGTGTAGAGAAGGAGGCTAATAGGATCACTCATCATAGTTGTTCCTCAAAAGGGGTAAACAATCATATGGAGGCATATGATCGGCTAAAAAAGAGTGGAGGTGATGGTAAGAACACGACCAAGGCTCAAAAGCTGATAATAATGCGATCACAAATAGTGATATGCCATGTTTCTCAGCATATTTTTCTTGTTGATGGCCTTCTCTAGCACCCTCTCTAAGTCGATATTAGTCCTCTCCAACCAAGACTCACGATCAACTTTGATTTCTTGCTCAAGTGTTGTGAACTTAACTTTCCTCCTTTTGGGATCTTGCTGGTTTTCTTGTATGTTTCTTAGCTCCATTATGGTTTGCTAATCCTATAGTTGTTTGTTTCTTTGCTCCAGATATTTGATGATCCACTTGGCTCTTTGTAGGTTGAGAGACAAATGTTGAATGTCATCTTGTTGCTCCTGAATGACTTCTTTGGGCTTTAAGCTTTGTGAGCCCAAATATGTGTCCTCATCCTGAAGGAGGATGAAATCTGCCTCTGGACCTCTTGATGGTCCCTCGTCATGCAAGGACTTCTTACCGTTGTCCTGTACCTACTCCACTGATGACGAAAACAAGAACCCTTCCACCCCGGGTGGGGATAGTACTCGTTTTGCTGCCACCGCAACTCGGCAAGTGAAGTGGGCTCCTCCCGATTATGTTTTCCACTTTTGCGAGGCCTCCTTGGTGCATGCATTTCTCTAGAAGAATCACTGACTGTCTACTCATCTTTGACTCCATGTCTGCTAATGTGTGAGTTTTCTTGATGAGTATGAAGAGATTTATGGTGTTTTTAGTTTTCTGCTACCAAGGATGATAATGTATGAGGGACAGTGGAGGGAGAGGGTATGAGGGGTTTTGGGAAAGTTATTGACAAGTTTTTTGGGAAATAGGGGGTTTAGGGAATAGTATGTAGCCTTAGGGACAACAATTAGGGTTTAGAAATTTGTAACTAGGGTTTGGGATAGTGGGAGTTTGGGATATGGGTTTAGTGAATTTTAAGAATATGGGAATTAGGGAATGAGTAGATGAAACTAGAAAATAAATAGAGGAGTCAAAAAGTGAGCAAAAACAAAAATGCAAACCCTAGGCAATTGTTTTTGAGCAAAAATTGCAAGGAGGTAGGGTTTGAGTTTTATCTCACTAAATCACCATAAGCACCAAGAAAAATTCATTCATTGGTCATGGAGGGATGTTAACTTAATTTGGGCAATGAAGAATTTAGCAATTTGAGAGTCTTTGGAGGAAAATTTGAATGGATTTTAGGCTTTTTAGCACAATGCGCTACACCATCTCAATGCGTCGCGCGAGTTCATTTTTTACATTGCAGAGGGTTGCCCAATGCGCCGCGCCATCTCAATGCGTAACACCTTTTTGCAGGAGAATTTTGGAGGGATTCCGGTGTTAAAATTGGGTGCAGGATAGCTCGTTGGAAATATTATTAATTCTACTTTGAACCCAACTTTAATTTTTCAATTTGGAGTTCATTTGCCTTGTCAAAAATCAAATCTCCCAAGACTGGTCAAAATGTGAAAAATGAGGCTGCCTCAAGGAAGGGTGTTGTTACAGTAAACTTTTGAAGGTCTTAATAAACTTCAAATTGAGCTCATGATAGCTCATTGGAAATATATTTGTGTCTATTTATCATTTGACTCATCAAGAAAGTGATATGGCCAACCAATCTAGGATAAAACTTGATTTTCCCAAGGTCACTTCAGAGGTTCATCAACTCTCCTGAGGCAACTGTATTTTTGACATTTCTCTAAAACCATGACACTTGTGGAAAAAGTGAAGGAGGTTTTTCTTCCTTGTCCTATTGTTGAAAACAACCTCTCTCAATGTTCCCAAATTCATATTTTCTTTCTCAGAAACATCATTGAAGTAAAACCTATCCCAATGTGTGGAACAGGGGATTTGTCGAAATGAAGTGAAATTAAGTGGATAAGGGGCTTCTAAATTCTTGATAAAATTTTGGGAAGTAGGGAGGGATGTTAGGATGTAGAGGAAAATGGAATTACAGAGATTGAGTGAGGGGAAGAGGTCCAAAAGGGAAAAACACAGGCCTAGCCTAGAAAATTGTCGAGTTGTAGCAAGAAATTAGGGTTTGTGTGAAAATGAGGAATTTGAGGGATATCAATGATGGGAAGTGTTTAATAAGGTACATTAAGGATAGGGGAAGGTGTATGAACATTGGGATACAAGTTTTGCTGATGATTTGACCATCGAAGTGAAATTACCTTCAAAACACTAGGAGAGGGAAATGAACCTTACCTAGGCACAACTGAAGCATGAACAAGGTGTAAAATGACCCTTTGGAAACTGGCATGATGATGACAACCCTCTAAACTATGGTACACGCAGCTGAATGGTGACATGGACCGACATTTGGACAACTTTGACAGGAGTAAAAGCAAACCCTATACCTAATACCTAGTGACCAAATTTTGCTTGAAGACTCACTGAAATGACAAAATTTTACCTTAACACCTTAAAATCACTTTGTAAGAGCATGTTTGATCACTGGAGGAAGGTTGCAAAGACTGACACTAACATTGGCTCCAATTGGGATGGTAGCTCCTTGGAGGTGCCAAGAACGACAGATCTTTGGGAGAGCAGACCAATGCCTTATCTATTGGGCAATGGAGTCAAAAACTCAAGCCAAAATGCATGACTGAAAACTGATGACTTGACGACACAAAGTGACTCTCACTCAACTAAAAACTGACTCAATACTTAAAGACAATCGACAAACTGGAAATGATGCTCAAAACAGAGCTTATTCATCAAAATCTACTCTAACAGTTTCATTCATCACCTAATCGAGTGAAATGAAACAACCAATGCAACCAAGTAAGTATTCGGCTGCTATTTGAATTCTCTGCAAGTGCTTGCTTATGAAAAACAAGAGAGAACTACTAAAAGGCAACTCCAGTGAAAACTTGTGAACAGATCTGTTGAATGATATGGATTCTCTATTTGCTTCCAAAAACACTACATAAGGATCTTGAAATTCATGCACACTGGGACTTAGCTCATCCAATGGATTACTTTTCTTCTTCTCGTACCCTGAATGCAATCTTTGATCTGAGCTTTGTGACGAGACTCCTGCTGAAAATGACAAAGAAACCAGTTGTCGGGTCAAGTTTATGTCAATACACGTTTCAGGCTCACATGTAGTCAATGGAGAAGGACTTTGACTACAGACATCATATAAAACATCAGCTATTGGATCATGAAAATCATGAAAAGATTGTTGCAATCCATTTTCTATTGGATCTGATGAGATTGCATGATTTTCTACAGGCTACTCATTTGAAGATATACTATGCAAATTTCCCTTCAAAAACTGAAATGATTCAAAATAGAATGGAACAGAATAATCTTGCATCATTTGATCATATAGTCCAGTTTCCAAGTCTTCATCTGCAGCTTGACAATCAATGGCATTTAGGGGATACAAATCTGGATATGAAAATTCTTGAACAGGGTTTTCATTGCTCTCATGATGGTCCAGAACAAGACTTGTCGACAGTTGATTTCTGATTGCATGAAAGTTGTCTCTAACGAACTGAAATGAAGCAAAACAAAAAGGCAAAGACCCTTCACTTACTTCAAAGTTTTCTGCACTTTCCTTGTCATTTTCAAAGTTGATAAATGATGGCTAAACATTGTATTCGAGCTGCTGAAAATGAACTTCCTCCTTCCACAGACTAGCTATTGATTTGTCTGCAAGATTAGCTTCTGTTTGGAGAACATAATCATCATCATACTGATCAAACTGAGGCAAATCATCAGTAAAAAATACATCATGAAGCATACATGTCATATCAACAGATCTCTCTTCTCCAAGATGATCTACAAAACAATCATTATCAGATCTATGACAACTGGTATAAGAAAGAAGATGTTTTGGATCAGCAACTTGTTCTTCTTCAATCAGCGAGCGATGGGCTTGAACACTATACTCATTCCTTGTGATGATATTTTGCATCATCTCTTCCACGACACTTACCAATATGTCAAGCTTTACCTATAGAGATGTCGATTCCTCTGGATCTATGTTTTTCATCTCTTTTTCCTTCAACTTTGCCCTTCTGATCAGAAAATGAGCCTTTACATCTACTGCACTATTCTGCATCTCTTCAAGTGTTGCAATATTCCTTTCTCTCAGCTGAAACTCCATTTCTAGATCAAAGGCACCCGGGTAGTGCAAGAGAGCGGATCCAAGAGGAGGTCTTATATTAACTGGCATTGAAAAATAAACTTGGTTAAATCTGGCAGAAAATTGGTGTACTGTCTCCCCTGGAAATCTTTTCAGCTGGTTATACTCTTCTATAATCAAGAAAGGGTTTTGTCTGATCATCCACCTATCGAGGAAAACTTTAACAAACTGCTGGAAATCTGAGATGCTCGCATCAGGCAAGGTTTCGAACCAACTCTTGACTTTTCCTTGCAAAGAAAGAGCAAAAAGCCTAATACTGACGTCTTCTTCATCAACTTCAAAAAGTTCGAGAAAAGAATCAAAATTCTGTACGTGTCTCTCAGCAGTGATGTGGTCACATTCACCATCAAATCTTGGTAGATATAGGTCATGAGTTTTAGGGAAAGCATGGAATATAGGAGGTAAAATCAGAGGCTTGTATCGATCTGGAATTTTACAAGGTATAGGGGTATGTATAGAAGGTATAGAATCAATCTTGGTCTCTTGAGGCTCATCAGTTTGAAGACGGTCATCACAAGGTTCAGAAAAAGGGTCTTGATCAAGCTCAAAGGCATGCAAATCTTTGGTATTCAAAATATTCAAAGGGAAGGAATCAAATGCAGGCTGAGGATCTTTTCTCATATACAATATACTTTGCAAAGCCTTCTTGACATTCTTGGGAAAAGAGAAGAAATAATTTATGACAAAGAAAAAAAAAATTGGATGAAATTCCAACTTGAATACCTGATCTTTCCACATTGTCCTTTCATGTTTTTGTTGGTCGGGTTAATCCTCCAGTGGAGTCCTTGGATCTGATCTTGGAACTAACTTAGAGTCACCAGGTGAATGATTTCAGCCTTGCGGTGTCTAATTGTTTTCCACCATCAACAATCAAATTTGAAATTGATTACATTTTGTTGAGGAAACTAGATGTTCAGTTCATAAACTAGAACGGAGATTGACTGAAGCAACATTCATCTACTTTCGCTAATGCAAAGCAAGAGCATTTTGAAGGTTACCTGGCTAACTTCAGGTTTCGTCTGTAGTTTATAAAGCAAACAACAAACTTTTCTTCCCCAATATGGTCGCCACTATGTTAGTGCCTAAATCTACCTCAGGCTGAGAAAGGTAGGATCTAGGGTAACATCAAACCACGCTTAACCTGGTAGCTAGCCCTACCAGGTCGGGAGAGGGCTATCTCCTTATCAATCTCAGGAAAAGATGGCTACTATAGCTTGAGATGACTAATGTGATGACTGATTTTAGGCTAGGTATGAGTACAAAGGTGTTTGTTTGAATTTAATGATGTTTTATTGGCTCAAATGTGAAAGGCATATTTGGGCCTGGGGAATGAGGCTCAGTTTTGCAGAGATCTCTATGGGACGAGGTAGGAAAGTGATTTGGTACTTCAAATTGAGTGAGACAAAGAGGTTTTAGATAGATGAGGAGTTGAAAAGGGTATGAAGAGCTCAAGAATCCTTTTCAATCAGCTGAAAACATAGATAACTAAGAAAACCCTAGGTAGAGCACTGCATTTTCAATGTATTCTACCTTTATCCTTGTTTGTTTAGTTAAGAAGAAATAAAGAGAGATATGGCATACATAAAACACATGTAAATTTACAATTATAGAGGAAAGCACAATAACAAAGTAAAATTCCACATGAATCCCATAAAGTGCTGCAAACCACTGGTCTATTCCTTAGCCAAACTGCTGAAATGAGTATACAATGAAGCTCCAATCTTTCCCAAAAGTCCAACCATGCTAATGACTGAAAATTTACAAGATATAGGCAACCAAAAAATCATACTAGCCTATAGGGGTCGATCTCATAAGATTAGGAGATGTTCCAACAAAATCTAAGCTGAGAACTAAAATGTAGGCAGTGGAACAACTTGCCTCTAAAAACTAGGAAACTGATTCATTCAGTTGTAAACTACCTTTTGATGGATGAATCTACATCTAAGAGTGAAAATGTAGCATAATTACATCAAAATCCATCAATTCATATTAAATTACATCATGAGTTTTACATTTAGAAGAATAAAAGTCAAACTATCAAGAAACTACAAGAAAAACAGAGTATTTTTGGTCAAACTGAGCAAAATTCCTCCAATGCGCCGCACTGATTTCCCTATGTGTAGCGCCTTTTGCAGCTACTTTTGGAGGCCTTTCCAAAGTCCAAATTTTCTCCAAGTGGGCGTGTTGGAAAGGTCTACCTGTATATTTTCTAACACAAGTGGAATTTTTGAATTTTGCCTCCATTTTACCTTCCAAAACTGAGTTCTCCCAAGACTGCTTCCTTTGTGTCAAAAAAGGGGAAGAAAGGTCATTTTTAGGGTGTTTTTGACCTTTTTGGGGGCTCAAAACCTGTCAAAATTTCTTGGTCATTGGTGAGCATGCATATTTTTTCATGAAATATCCAAAAATGCTGAGTTTTCATCAAAAGGAGTCCCCCACCAAAAGTGAGCGCCAGGTGGCGCGGCACATTGGGCAGAAAAACCTGTTTTTTGGCCCAAAAATTCCAAAAATGAAAAAAGTGTCCCAATTTTTTTGAAATTTGGGCTGAGTGTCCTCCATTAGGTGCTATGCTGGGCCAAGGAAGCCTTGGACAAGATCTGAAGTTTATCTTGCGCTTTTTGCCTCCTCGATATCTTCTTCAACTTGGCCTTCAAGTTCCTGATTCTAAATTGGCACACCATATTCCTTGACAAATAGTGATATTCCATGTTTCTCAAAATATTTTTCTTGTTTATGGCCTTCTCCAGCATCCTTTCCAAGTGGATATTAGTCCTCTCCAACCAAGACTCATGATCAGCATTGATTTCTTGCTCAAGTGTTGTGAACTTGACTTTCCTCCTTTTAGCAGCTTTCCAGTTTTCTCGTATGTTTCTTAGCTCCATTATGGTTTGTTGACCCTCTATTTGTTTTTTTCTTTGCTCCAAATATTTGACGATCCACTTGGCTCTTTGTAGGTTGAGAGACAAATGTTGAATGTCATCTTGTTGCTCCTGAATGACTTCTTTGAGCTTTGAGCTTTGTGAGCCCAAATCTGTGTCATCATCGTGAATGAGGATGAAATCTACCTCTTAAACTCCTGATGGTCTCTCATCATGTAAGGACTTCTTACCCTTATCCTGTACCTACTCTACTGTTGGGTTGGGTTATTCTGTTCACCGGTTAGGAAACCACGCAGAGTGTGGCTAAAGTAGTAGTTGTGCAGGTGGAGTTGGGGGATCTTCATAGCAAGATCACCACACCAGCCGAGTAACTCGAGGGAAAGTCACGACCTTTGTGTTGGGGGCCTATTGGGATGGGGTCCCCTGGGTCAGTTTTGGGGCAAAAGCCCAAGCTTTGATGTATAGTATGATGAGAAGATGTAAAGTCTTCGTGAATTGTGGATGCAGAGTGCTTAGTTAGTTAGAAGTCAAAAAGGGTTTTTACCCTTGTTTATGTAAAGTTGAGTCGGTTCTTGAGATCTACCCATGGTCCATGGACCATGGGATTGTATAAATAGGTGTGTCTTAGAGAGTCTGAGGCAGATCTATGTCTTTGCCTATGGGTACGATGAATGGATTCTTAGAAAATTAGTGCAAAGAAGTAAGTCTTAGAAGAGGAAAAGGCTCTACAGCTAAGTGTGCAAAGGCCTAGAGTAGTTTCTGTAGTTGAGTGCATGGACCCCTGCCATTGAGTGCGTAGGGAAGTTTTGAGTCTGTAACCTTATACTGAAGATCAATAAAGAACATTGTTGGAGAAATTCATATGTTTTATCTGTTTATTTATATTGTTATGTTTACGATATATATTATGGTGAAGAAATGTCTTTATGAATTAATGGTGTATTGATGCATGAATATATTGGATGAATCTCTTTAATTGAACATGATTCATGTTAAGTGTTTACGCGAAGAATATAATACCTTTTGTTAAGTTTATTAAGCACTGAAGAAAATATGTGTGGAGTTTGATCTAAGATTAGTCTATGATGCGTGTAAGTAAATAATGTAGTTTTTAAAGATCCACAGAAGTTGATCGTAGACCTTCGCGGAGGTCTAGGGGCCAATTGAGGCAAATTACAGCGATAATCCTTAAGGGCTTAAATATCTGTGCAAAGGAAAATCTAGGTCATAAAAGGACATCACACTAATCTTAGGGTGCGGAAACTTGGTTCCAACATCCCCCCATACTGCTTCAGATGAGACTTCAGTCCCCGCAACATGGATTGATACCGAAAGGGCTAGTAGTGTAGGCTTTTTTTGGCACAATTAACTCTAAACCTGGGTCAGGATCCACTAAGCCAACACTCTTTCACACTGAAATCTAAAACTAAACATTGTTGAAGTGAAATACTTGTCACTGCAAATTAAAATAATCACAAGAGTGCCTAATTCATCGAGCTAAGGATTCAATTAGTTAATCAACAATAATTTTACTCCTTTTAATCCCTTGGAAGTCATTGCACTCAACCAAACCAAACTTGATACTGCAAACTTGAATCATAACTGAAACAACTATTGATCACATTGAAAATGAAAATAACTAATGAATCCCACACACCTTTATCTAACTGAACTGAAAAAAATTACACTGTTAGGTGTAATCTGCTTTCCAATGTAACCAAGTGAGGAGTGGGTTTATTGACAAACCACATTTCCAGTAGCTAAAAATCTGAAATATATGTACAATATAAACATCAAATCCCACATGAAACTTATACTCATAGGTGATCTTTAACAGTTGCATCCTCTGTCGACATCTTAGATTTATAATCATGGCTAAGAGGAAAAGAGATATATTGTTGATTGCAACTATCAACGAACCTTTCATAGCAGCAAAAGCAGCTAAAATCTTGAAACAGTGGAATCGGTAATCCAGTGGAATCGCCATATGACAAAGTGGAGTTTCCAGGTGAAATAAATGCAACTAGTAACAAATTCCTCTCCTTGTTCACTAGCAATGAATAGATCTAATCTTTATCGTTCTCCGGAGAAAGATCTCTTCGTTACTTCACTCCTCGGTAACGGTGCCAAATGTTGTATGTGTTTCACATAGACAGTCCTTGGCTGCAAAAACTACGCCAGGAAACCAACTCAACCAACCTTTAGGTTCAAGTTGGCCCTTGAATCAGAGGGGGCTCCCTTAATTGTTACGAGGCTTTGTTTAACATTGTTCACCTGTCACTTAACAACAGCCTTTGAAGCACAATGGCCAAATTTATGGTTTTAATAGGATTCAAGATGATGATGTCAACCATGGGGGATGATTCACCATTTTTGGAGTAAAAAAGTACAAATATTAAAAAATAATAAAATAATAAAACTACTTTTTCAACTCGTATTTTGTACTTATATCCCTAAGCTTTTACTCAAATTTTGAGTGGGAGTACTCATTGGATGCAAAATTTAATTCCTCATCCAAGGAGTGCCCATGCTGCATACTTTTGATGGACTCTACTACACAAAAAATGAGAAATACATGAAAAAACGTGATTGCAATCATGTTTTTCATGTATTTCTCATTTTTCATGTAGCAAGGCCCATTGAAAATATGCAACATGGGTACTCCTTGGATGAAAAATCAAATTTTGCATCCAACGAGTGTTTCTGCTCAAAATTTGAGTAAACCCATATGGAGATAAGTTGAAAATACGAGTTGAAAAACCAGTTTTGTCTTTTTTCCCTCTAAAATTTGTTGATCTAATCTAATATTATTTTATTATTTCCAATATTATTTTATAATTTCCTTAGGAGACCCATTTTAGACCTCAAAAATCCCCTAATGGGGCCTCTCTCACAGGGTCCCTTCTCAAAGTGTCAGCTTCTAGCCTCACATAATGACTTAGCTTTTCAAGGATTATGATAGAACAATGTACGAAGATTCCTAATAATTGAGCAGTGAGCCTGACTACTTAACAACTAGGGAAATTTGGATGCATGTAGAAGATTTCTACAGCCCAACAAAACATATTCAGGAGAAGATAAAAGGAAAAACAATAATTATTTCAATGAAGAGCTAACTCAGACAAATGGTCTAATACTCTAATCTCTTTAAATGATTATTAATCTGTAGGGGATTTCAGAGAGATTGAAAATCAATCTATTCTTACCCAGATCGTATACAATACTTTGAACATGTTCAGAAAACAAGTTATGGATACATTAGAAAGACATAATAGAAACAAAAATTCTGTCATAAACTAGAGCCGTAAGGCTTTCATTAGAAATACTATAATAGAATCTATTACAAAGTCAAGAGCCTTGGCATCAAAATCCAACCACTATCACTTCAATTGATGAAGTATTTATACCATTGCTTCACACAATCTCTTGATAGAAAATATCAAGAGCTATTAAAAATATTTGAAAAATGTATTACAAAATTAGAACACAAATAAAGGAAACTATAACTATTTGAAGAGTTCTGGCACTATTTCTAGGCATTCTGGTGGTAAAGAAGAGAAATTTGAATTTGATTGCAACTCTTATTTGATGATGTGGCATCCAAGTCACTAATTGTCCATGAGCGTTTTCCTCCCGAAATTCTGAAACATACAGTCCAATGATCCATTTTCATATCCCAAACCATAATAGATATTATAAACCTGAGAGAGGTTGTTGTACATGAGGATGTTAGAAACAAAAACCTATTTCCGTTATTGAAACTTCATTTCCACCTGCTCAGAAAATGCATTTGAAAACACTAACTAAACATAGGAAAATTCAGGAAAATATGTCTGCGAAGATTCATCTGAATCTCTGAAAATATAATAGATGTTAGAAAAATGAGAGCGGTTTTTGTACATGAGGATGTTAGAAACCAAAAAATATTTAATATTTTGAAATTTTGTTTTAATTTGTTTTCAAAATATGTTTTAATTTACTGTTTTGTGTAAAAAAAAACCATACTTTTAATTGATCATGAAACGAACATATGACATGGAGGCGGGAGGAGATATGGAGGTGGGAGATAACGTGGAATCACATGGTTGGTGGAAATAGTTGACATGTAAATGTGGAAGGAAGGTGCAGGATTAGAGATGTAGCGGGGAAAATGATGTGACCAGGGGTAAATAGATGTTGGCGGGAAGGAGAGGGTTAGGTAGTTTTCAGAGGGAGGGGGAGAGTGTTTCAAGTGTGGGGGTGTGAATTGATAAGAGGACACCACGTTGCATGGGGCCCACAAAAATCGATACCACATTTTGGACCCCCCCCCCCTTAACGAGGGGGTGTGAAATAGCTTCCTCGTCGTTGATCTGGGCGGGGAAGATCTTAACTGTGCAAAAATGCTCAAACTTTTGTGAAAGCAACAAGATGTCTTATCAATCCTTGATCATAGGTAAAAAATCAGATTTAAACATTATTACAACATTTAATCATGTTTGGATGCATGATTAACTAAATCAACCTACTAATGAAACTTAAATTTACAGTTTTGATGGCGCATTTACTCTTGCAGACCCATTTATTATTTCTAAACTACTAAAACCTATCCTATCAACTACTTTAGATGGAATTTGACTGATGATTTAATTTATTCCCTAGTCTAAATACATAAAATTTAAAATCGTTTGATCATGATTAAACTATATGATACAAACAAAATGTTTTTCTAGTGGCATTTTGGCTTGTTCACTGATACATTTTCTTTTCTTTTCATGGGGTTTCTTTTCATCATTTTTTATTCTTTTGTTTTATTTAGTTTTTATCTTTTATACCCTCTTTTATAAGAATAAAAATTATCAAAACTTATCATGTTACAACAGGTATTATCATTGAGTCAAATGTTGCCATGTCATTTTTTTGTGTCGCCAATATGTTCAAGAGAATTCTAGACCTTAGTTCAAATTACCTTTCATTTGTAACCTTCAATTGCGTTGGCCATCCATGAGTCAGTCCTTGCAAACTATTTTCCAAAACTTGACATTGTGTTTCGCGTCGTAGGCTTTCCTGCGACAGATCGCTTCCTATCGACTTCAGCGCATTATCTAGGAAGTTGTTCTAGAAACCTTGAGTACCTTGAGTCCTACATGCCTTAATGGCAAGTTTCTCAGCTTCGATGATAGGATCTCATCATTAGCCTTCGATCAAATGATTATATGAGTGTTCAACTTTAGATCACCTATTCACACTTCATAGATTGTACTGGGAGTACCTTGAAATCCATTGTTATTATTGGTGGTTTCTCTCGCACTTGTTAATGATTCACGTCATTGACAGGTAATCACGTGGTTTTTACCATGTTATACTTTGATACATTTACTCACATGGTTAGATTTGTACTATGGATCAAGAGATCAAGATCAAGACTGTGGATCTAGTTTCATCCATCCAGGTTGCGAGCAGTTTTGTATTCATGATTATATAGAGATTTGTATGTTTGATGGTTGCGTCTATCCCATATCTACTTTGACATGATATATTTCCATATTGTGCTTTAGACTTTCATGTTCTGAGTATGGGAATGCCTACCTTAGTGATGATTATTATATTTCATTGTATTCCTTGATTGATTGTTGCAGGTTTCCAACCATGATCTCCAATCCAATCCTTGATATGATAAATTACTTTAGTCCTCAAACCTTTTGAATTTGCACTTTAGGGGGCCATTTTTTACACGTCATTTTGTCGCATTAGGTAAATAATCATCAAATTGGATCTCTCACCATCCATCCAAGTCTCATGAAGCACTCCCTTGCAATTCAACAACTTATATACCTGTAATAAAGTGGAATTTCTGGATCTCATGGTACAAAACCCTGTTTTTGAACATCTGCGTAGTTTTTTTGAACAAAAACCACACATGTGCAGTTTCTTCCACTATAAACTGTGTAGATCTGTGCACTTTCTTACACTATAAACTGCACAAATCTATGTATTGTCTTCCACTATAAACTGTGCAGGTAAATCAATAAAAAGTAAAAATAAAAAGTGAGATCTAGAAGCATTGTTGAGCGAATCATTCCAAATAGAAAGCCTTGAAATTATGTTTATTTGAGCCTAACCTCATCTTTTAGGGAACTAATTACCATTCTTCAAGGATCCCTCGTCCCTCTTTTAGTGGATCTCATCCTTGGACTAAGGATCTTAAACTACTTCCTTTTGGCCTATTAATCAAGCCATAGGTGGGGGAATGGGGAGGGGCTGATGAGAATAAGTTTATGCTGGTGGGAAACAGGTTGGAGAGCTTATCATTCTTGGACAGGATTGAGATTAATGGGAGGATCTTCACAACATCAAGGCACAAGTTTTGTAGCTCCTTTATGTTTCTAAAATTAATACAAACAAACATTTCTTCTCACTTCATTGTTTAATGGATTAATTGATGAATTTCATGGATGGTTTATGTTATTAATATTTGTCCACTAGAATGATGTTATTTATATTTTTCCATTGGAATGATGTTTGTTACTAGTCTCCTTGATCACTAGTTTGATTTCATGAATCATTTATGTTGCATATGCCTTTCATCCTTTGTTGTTTCCATGCATGCAAGTCTAGATTCAAGCATAGAGGAGATACACTAAAGCACAAAGGGGGATCATCACCAAGCATGTCATAATAAGGTATGAATTTCCTTTAACCACCTTGTTAGGTCATGATTCAAGAAATGATAGATTCAGGGATGGAATTAGCTTGATTTTTTGTTTGTTAGTAGTTTACTTTTAGGATCTAGGGAGATCTCTCCTGTCTACAAGAGGGATTTACCTGTCAAGTGGTTTCTGTCGTGTTTGATTCGTACTATGGATCGAGAGATGGAGATCAAGACCCTCAATCTATTTTCATCCATCTAGGTTGCGAGGATTTTTATATTCATGATTATACATAGAATTTTGTGTTTCATGGTTGCATCCATCCTATATCTACTTTGACATGATGTATTTCTATACTATGCTTTAAGACTTTTATGTTCTGAGTATGGGAATGCCTACCTTAGTGATGGTTATTATATTTCATTGTAATCTTGGATTGATTGTTGCAGGTTTTCGAGCATGATCTCTGATCCAATCCTTGATATGATAAAGTGCTTCATTCCTCAACATTTTCTGACTTCGCACTTTAGGGGGGGATCTGTTACACTTCATTTTGTCACCATGACAAATAATCATCAAAATTGGATCTCTTGCCATCCATCCAAGTGTCATGAAGCATCCCTTGTAATTCAACAACTTATTAACCTTGAATAAAATGGAATTTTTGGATTTCATTATACAAAACCCTTTTTTTATCATTTTCGTAGTTTTTCTCAATAGAATCAACACATGTGCATTTTCTTCCACTATAAAATGTGCATATCTATGCAATGTATTCCACTATAAACTGCACAGGTAAATCAAAAAAAGTGAGATCTAGAAGCATTGTTGGGCGAATCATTCCTAATAAAAAGCCTCAAATTCATATTCATTCGAGCCAACCCTCATTTTTTATGGACCTAATTCCCATTCTTCAAGGAGCCCTCATCCCTCTTTTAGTGGATCTCATCCTTGGACTAAGGATCTGAAACTACTTCCTTTTGGCCTATTAATCAAACCATAGGTGGGGGAATTGAGGGAGGTTGCTGAGAGTAAGTTTATGTTGTGGGAATCAGGTTGGAGAGTTTATAATTCTTAGAAAGGATTGAGATCAATGGGAAGAGTTCACAACATCAAGGCACAGGTTTTGTAGCTCCTTTATGTTTATGAAATTAATGCAAACAAGCATTTCTTCTCACTTCATTGGATTAATTGATCAATTTCATGGATGGTTTATGTTATTAATATTTTTCCATTGGAATGATTGTATTTATATTTGTCCATTGGAATTTTGTTTGTTACTAGTCTCCTTGATCACTAGTTCGAATCATTGAATGATTTATGCCATGTATGCCTTTGATCCTTTCTTGTTTCCATGTGTGTGGGTCTAGATTCAAGCATGGAGGAACTTCAGTGAAGCACAAAGGGGGATCTTCATGAAGCATGTCATAATAAGGTATGAATTTCCATTTCTCACCTTGTTAGCTTATGATTCCAGAAAAATAGATTCAGGGAAGGAATTAGCTTTATCATTTGTTTGTTTCTAGTTTCCTTTTAGAGTCTAGGGAGATTTCTTTTGTCAGCAAGAGGGATTTATCCTCCTGACAATTATGCCTTCAATATTGCTACTACAAGACGTCTTTGAAAAATGATTCTATATTTCTCATAAGATGTTTTCGACTTGCTCCAAAAGGGTTCCCAAAGGTTTCTTCTTGAGCTCTAGACTTCAAGAAGAGATCTGCAACAAAGGACTACTTCAAGGTTTGCAACAGGTCTTCAAATATTCCCTTAAAAATGATTTACTTCAAGATTCTTCCACAAGATTATTTAAGTGTTAACATTAAGATGCTTCACTTTAAGAAACTCCAGCAAAATTAAAAAAATTATTTTCCTCTATTGAGGATATATGCCAGCTGCTACAAAAGAATCAGTCAATTCTGCAAGGTCTTCTTCAAGGATTCTTCAAAGCACAAATTTTAAGAAATCTAACACTAGCTTACTTCAACAGATGCCTAATAGAACACTTCAAGTATACTCCAAATAGTGTCTTCAAGTGAGCTGAAAAAACTATCCTTATAATTGTAAGTTCGTCACTATACTGCTCCAACATAATGTCCAAATGACTACTCTTAAAAAAAAAACAAATTGTCAACCAGGTGCTTCAGATGTTATAGGTCCAGTTGATGCCACAATTTGTTTTCCTTATGCTACAAGTATATAGGTATGCTTATAAGTTATCACATGTTTGAAATGTTTAAGAATAAATCATAACCACATTTGGTCAAGTATTATAGGAGAATCAAGTCCAAATTGCAGGCCTATTCTAGGAAGATTTCATATCCAAATTGCAGGTTTGTTACAGGTGAATTGAAAGTCCAAATTGCAGGTATTCCATAAAAAAGTTGCAAGTCCAAATTGCAGGTATGCCACAGAAAAGTTGCAAGTTCAAATTTTATTTTGTCTACATATGTCACAGGTCCAAGGATACTGGGATTTCTGCAATTGTGTCACAGGTCCAAAAACTTTTTACCACTGGCCTGAAATTTGTTGTACATTCAATCTCATTTTTTCTTCAAACAAAAAATAGAAAAATCCAATGAAAACCACTTCCAAACTCTTCCCGAGGTGTATATTTTTTACTCTGTGCTTGACCGA
Source organism: Pinus tabuliformis (assembly GCA_031772625.1). Taxonomy (NCBI): domain Eukaryota; kingdom Viridiplantae; phylum Streptophyta; class Pinopsida; order Pinales; family Pinaceae; genus Pinus; species Pinus tabuliformis. The sequence goes on from CM062818.1 coordinate 10,677,459, forward strand.
ATTTCTTACTAAACTTGATCGAAAATCTTTGTTGAAACGGATGAGTTTTAAGTTGTGTTTATAGTGGTTTTCCCATATTTTGAATAGACACATCCTTTGGTTATGGAGCCGACACTTTCTAGTGATCCTACTCAAGTCGACTAGCAATCTTTTAAATTTTTTAACATACTCAGATTTAAAAACTTAAAATCTCTATAATTACAAGGAATTAGGAGGTGTACAAATATTCATTCGAAATAGGTGAAAGCCCTCTATGAGATGGTATAAGACTCACTTCAAGATGATGTGTCTAATGAAAAGAGAAATTTTCTTTTATGATAGATCTTAGGATTTATGACAACTTATTCGAATTAGGTATGGTTTTCTAGATTAGGGTTCCTTCACATGGCATGGTCTTAGGATATTAGGATTAGGGTTTTATACATCTTCAAAAATGCCATATTGACATCAATGACAACTTTGACCAACAATTCTACCATTCCAAATCTTTCTAGTAGCTTAACAACATATTTCCCTTGAGAAAGGAAAATCTCACTAGGTCTCTGCCGCACCTCTAATCCCTAGGATGAGTGCATCAAAACAATATATTTCATTTCAAATTTAGTGGCTAACTCCCTCTTACACTCGAGAATAAGAGGCTCTCCACCTATCACGAATAAATCATCAACATATAATACCAAAATCAGCGACATACCTTGGACAACTTTAAAGTAGAGATTCTAGTATGCATTTCTTCTCGTAAATTTAAGCTTCATCAAGTATATCAATGTAGGAATAACAATCCCCGAGCGATTGCTTCAATCCATAAAGTGTTTTCTTCATTTAACACACATGAGTCTTCCTACCATGCTCCTCAAAGCCCTGTGTTTGGTCAAGAAATACTTCTTCACTAAGAATGCCATGTAGAAATGAAATTCTCACTTCCATTTGGTGAAGTGTCCATCCCTGGCTAGTAGCAAGGGAAATGATAGATTGAATAGTAGTGTAGTGGAAAACTAGTGAAAAAGTGCCATCATATTCCTCTCTCTTTCTGGGAGAAACCTCTAGATACAAATCTCTCCTTGTCTTTATCGACACTTCCATATGCACCATGCTTAATCTTGTAGAACCATTTGAATATTATAAGAGAATTTCCCTCGGGTCTTGGAACCACTTCCCACACATCGTTATTCATGATGGATTCATATTCCTCTGCCATAGCATCCTTCCATACTTTTTCTTTCATTTCTTCTTCAAAGGTTCATGGTTCAACTTGTATCATGTTGCTCACTACTACAACATATCCCTGATATCATCATGGATTCTTGTTTTCCCTAAAGGTTCCTCTTGTAGTAGCATGTCTCTCAGCATCTTGTAAAGTGTCATGAGGCCATATTGGTCTCTCCCTAATGGGAGGATCACATATAGGTGGATCTAGGGGGTCCATGGGTTCCATGAGATCATCAACATGTCACTCTCAAGCTCAAGAATAAGAGAGTCTTCCATGGCATCATCCTTTTTCTCAACATTGGTAGGGGGAGGAGTGTCCCTTAATTTCCCAAGGGTAGCATATTCATTAAATGTCACATATATACTAAAATACATACTCCTTTGACTAGGTACATATATTCTATAATATTTAGAATTCTCGCAATAACCAACAAACACAACTTTCTTCCCTGAAGCTTCTAGCTTTTTACTCTTGTCCTTTGGCACATGAAAGTAAATGGGGTGGCCAAAAATCTTCAAATGTACAACATCTAGTTTTACACTTGTGAAAACTTCTTTGGGAGTCTTTTCACCCAAGGTTTGATGAGGAGTCCTATTTTGAATGTAGACAACAATGTTTTCAACTTCTCCCCATAGAAACTTTATCAAATTTTGATCATGCAACATGGCTTGAGCAACTTCTATGAGAGTCTTATTCTTACTTTCGAACACATCATTTTATTCAGGGTTGTAAGGCATGATGGTCTCCTTCTTTATTCCTACTTTCTTGAAAAAATCAATGGACTCAACTAAAATTAATTTTCCTCCATTATCAAACTTCAAGATTTTGATCCTTTTCCCTATTTGACTCTCTATCAGGGCCTTGAATTCCTTAAACATGTCAAATGCTTGGTCCTTGTGTTTTAAGAAGAAAATCCATGTCTTGTGAGAGAAGTCACCCACAAATATTATGTAGTACATGTAGCTACCAAGAGAATCGACTGGCATGGGTCCACATAGATTAGAATGTATGAGTTGAAGTATATAACTAGTCCTACTCCTGCTTGAAGAGAATGGTCCCTTCTCCTTATTTCCACTTGCACATCTCAAAAAATCCCCATCATGGTTTATTTGAACCTCAAGCATTCTGAAAAACATATTTCCTACCTTAGGAAAGGATTCATAATGAGGGTGAGTGAATATTCAGTGTCACAACTCACATTGATGATTACTATCATGAACCAAGGCCCAGATCGGTCTTCCATTGAATTTGTAAAGGCCTTCAATTCTTGATTCTAGGTTGAAGGTATCCCTAAAGTGAGAATCCATTGTCCAAGTGAGGACCTTCCCATTTATGAAGGCAAATTTCATTCCTTTGTCTTCCAAGGAAGATATAGATACAACATCCTTTTCAATCACGATACATATAGAACATCTTGTATATGCATAGTTTGACAATAATCCAAATGAAATGAAATAGAATGAGGGACCCCAATAATTATCTTCAAATTTTTCTCCCACTTCACGATAACTAATAAAGTGTCTAGAGGCCTCACTATCCACTAACCAATTATCAAACAAATTAGGATTAGAGGAACTTAAAAGTATAAAAATGAGAAAATATTCAAGTTGAGTAGTAGTTGCATTATTTTCATACCTTCAGTTCCTTGATCTCTTGGTTTGACAATGGATTTATTCATGGGAAGCAATGGATTCTATTTTTCTTCTATCATTAGACCTGTAGTTGTTGTAGCCATGATTGTTGTAGTTGGACCTTAGAGAAATTCACTTTTCCAAAAAATCTCAGGCATAGTGACCATGCTTGTTGCAATTGTAGCATTCAACTTGTGGCCTATCCTTTCTATATCTTCTCTTGGAGTCCCTGTATTTAGGAGCATGATTTCTTTAATTATATGGTGTTCCTCTTCCTTTTCTCTTCATCTTTAGTAGAAAATTCAAAGCGCTATCCTTCTTCTTGATTTTGAATTCTTCCTCTAGAAATCATCCTAGTCTCCTCTTGAGTACACTTGTCCAACAACTCATCAAATGAAGGAAACTTATCATTATTTCTAATATTTATAACGAATGTATCCCAAATCAGAGGAAGAGCTCCAAGTCATTAGCGGAATTTTGAGGTCTAAAATGGGCCTCCTACAAAAAATCTACAACCAAAATAAAATTAATAAGAACCAATAGGATTGAAGAAGATGATGTCAACCATGGGGGCTGATTCACGATGTTTGGAGTAAAAAATTAAAAAGATTAAAAAATAATAAAATGATAAAACTATTTTTTCAAATTGTATTTTCAACTTATCTCCCTAATGTTTTACTCAAATTTCGAGTGGGACTTGTTAGTATCAGTCTTTGCAGCCTTCCTCCAGTGATCAAACATGCTCTTACAAAGTGATTTTAAGGTGCTAAGGTCAAATTTTGTCATTTCAGTGAGTCTTCAAGAAAAATTTGGTCACTAGGTATTAGGTCTAGGGTTTGCTTTTACTCCTGTCAAATTTTTCCAAATGTCGGTCCATGTCACCATTCAGCTGAGTGTACCATCATTCAGAGGGTTGTCATCATCATGCCAGCTTCCAAAGGGCCATTTTACACCTTGTTCATGCTTCAGTTGTGCCTAGGTAAGGTTCATTTCCCTCTCCTAGGGTTTTGAAAGTAATTTCTCTTGGATGGTCAAATCATCAGCAAAACTTGTATCCTGATGTTCATACACCTTGCCCTATCCTTAATGTACCTTATTAAACAATTCCCATCATTGATATCTCTCAAATTCCTCATTTTCACACAAACCCTAGTTTCTTGCTACAACTTGACAATTTTCTAGGCTAGGCCTGTGTTTTGCCCTTTTGGACCTCTTCCCCTCACTCAATCTCTGAAATTCCACTTTCCCCTGCTTTCTAACATCCCTCCCTACTTCCCAAAATTTTCTCAAGAATTTAGAAGCCCCTTATCCCCTTCATTTAGCTTCATTTCGACAAATCCCCTATTCCACACATCATGATAGGTTTTACTTCAATGATGTTTCTGAGCAAGAAAACATGAATTTGGGAAAAATGAGAGATTTTTTTGTCCACAATAGGCCAAGGAAGAAAAACCTCCACTTTTTACACAGGTGTCATGGCTTTAGAGAAATGTCAAAAATACAGTTACCTCAGGAGAATTGATGAACCTCTGAAGTGACCTTGGGAAAATCAAGTTTTCTCCTAGCTTGGTTGGCCAAATGACTTTCTTGATGAGTAAAATGATAAATAGACACAAATAGCTTTCCAATGAGCTATCATGAGCTCAATTTGGAGTTGAGTAAGACCTTCAAAAGTTTACTGTAACAACACTCTTCCTTGAGGTAGCCTCATTTTGACATTTTGACCAGTTTTGGGAGATTTGATTTTTGACAAGGAAAATGAACTCCAAATTGCAAAATTAAAGTTGAGTTGGAAAGTAGACTCAATAATATTTCCAACGAGATATCTTGTGCCCAATTTGGACACCGGGAAGGCCTCCAAAAGTCTCCTGCAAAAATGCGCTATGCATTGAAATGGTGTGGCACATTGGGCAACCCTCTGCAGTGTAAAAAATGAACTAGCGTGATGCATTGAGATGGCGTGGTGCATTGGGCTAAAAAGCCTGAAATCCATTCAAATTTTCCTCCAAAGACTCTCAAATTGCTAAATTCTTCATTGCCCAAGTAAGTTAACATCCCTCCATGACCAATGAATGAATTTCTCTTGGTGCTTATGGTGATTTAGTGAGATAAAACTCAAACCCTACCTCCTTGCAATTTTTGCTCAAAAACAATTTCCTAGGGTTTGCATTTGTGTTTTTGCTGCCAAGTCCACTCCATCACTCCCTCACTCTTTGACTCCTCCATTTATTTTCTAGTTTCATCTACTCATTCCCTAATTCCCATATTCTTAAAATTCACTAAACCCATATCCCAAACTCCCACTATCCCAAACCCTAGTTACAAATTTCTAAACCCTAATTGTTATCCCTAAGCCTACATACTATTCCCTAAACCCCCTATTTCCCAAAAAACTTGTCAATAACAGTCCCAAAACCCCTCATACCCTCTCCCTCCACAGTCCCTCATACATTCTCATCCTTGGTAGCAGAAAACCAAAAACACCATAAATCTCTTCATACTCATCAAGAAAACTCACACATTAACAAGCATGGAGTCAGATATGAGGAGACAATCAATGATTCTTCTAGAGAAATGCATGCACCAAGGAGGCCTTGAAAAAGTGGAAAACATAACCGGGAGGAGCCCACTTCACTTGCCGAGTTGCAACAACAACAAAACGAGTACTATCCCCACCCGGGGTGGAAGGGGTCTCGTTTTCTTCATCAGTATAGTAGGTACAGGATACGGGTAAGAAGTCCTTACATGATGAGGTACCATCAGGAGGTCAAGAGGTAGATTTCATCCTCATTCAGGATGATGACACAGATTTGGGCTCACAAAGCTCAAAGCTCAAAGAAGTCATTCAGGAGCAACAAGATGACATTCAACATTTGTCTCTCAACCTACAAAGAGCCAAGTGGATCGTCAAATATTTGGAGCAAAGAAACAAAAAAATAGAGGATCAACAAACCATAATGGAGCTAAGAAACATACGAGAAAACCAGCAAGCTGCCAAAAGGAGGAAAGTCAAGTTCACAACACTTGAGCAAGAAATCAATGTTGATCGTGAGTCTTGGTTGGAGAGGACTAATATCCACTTGGAGAGGACGCTGGAGAAGGCCATAAACAAGAAAAATATGTTGAGAAACATGGCATATCACTATTTGTCAAGGAATATGGTGTGCCAATCTAGAATCAGGAACTTGAAGGCCAAGTTGAAGAAGAGATCGAGGAGGCAAAAAGCGCAAGATAAACTTCAGATCTTGGCCAAGGCTTCCTTGGCCCAGCATAGCACCTAATGGAGGACACTCAGCCCAAATTTCAAAAAAATTGGGACACTTTTTGCATTTTTGGAATTTTTGGGCCAAAAAATAGGTTTTTCTGCCCAATGCGCCGCGCCACCTGGCGCTCACTTTTGATGGGGGACTCCTTTTGATGAAAACTCAACATTTTTGGATTTTTCATGAAAAAATATGCATGCTCACCAATGGACAAGAAATTTTGACAGGTTTTGAGCCCCCAAAAAGGTCAAAAACACCCTAAAAATGACCTTTCTGCCCCTTTTTTGACACAAAGGAAGCAGTCTTGGGAGAACTCAGTTTTGGAAGGAAAAATGGAGGCAAAATTCAAAAATTCGACTTGTGCTAGAAAATATACAGGTAGACCTTTCCAACACGCCCACTTGGAGAAAATTTGGACATTGGAAAGGCCTCCAAAAGTAGCTGCAAAAGGCGCTACACATAGGGAAATCTGTGTGACGCATTAGAGGAATTTTGCTCAGTTTGACCAAAAATACTCTGTTTTTTGCGTAGTTTCTTGATAGTTTGACTTTTATTCTTATAAATGTCAAACTCATGATGTAATTTAATATGAATTGATGGATTTTGATGTAATTATGCTACATTTTCACTCTTAGATGTAGATTCATCCATCAAAAGGTAGTTTGCAACTGAATGAATCAGTTTCCTAATTTTTAGAGGCAAGCTGTTCCATTGCCTACTTTTTAGTTCTCACTTTAGATTTTGTTGGAACATCTCCTAATCTTATGAGATCAACCCCTAGAGGCTAGTATGATTTGTTGCTTGCCTATATCTTGTAAATTTTCAATCATTAGCATGGTTGGACTTTTGGGAAAGATTGGAGCTTCATTGTATACTCATTTCAGCAGTTTGGCTAAGGAATAGACCAGTGGTTTGCAGCACTTTATGGGATTCATGTGGCATTTTACTTTGTTATTGTGTTTTCCTATATAATTGTAAGTTTACATGTGTTTTATGTATGCCATATCTCTCTTTATTTCTTCTTAACTAAACAAACAAGGATAAAGGTAGAATACATTGAAAATGTAGTGCTCTACCTAGGGTTTTCTTAGTTATTTATGTTTTCAGCTGATTGAAAAGGATTACTGAGCTCTTCATGCCCTTTTCAACTCCTCATCTATCTAAAACCTCTTTGTCTCACTCAATTTGAAGTACCAAATCACTTGCCTACCTCATCCCATAGAGATCTCTGCAAAACTGAGCCTCATTCCCCAGGCCCAAATCTGCCTTTCACATTTGAGCCAACAAAACATCATTAAATTCAATCAAACACCTTTGTACTCATACCTAGCCTAAATCAGTCACCACATTAGTCATCTCAAGCTATAGTAGCCATCTTTTCCTAAGATTGATAAGGAGATAGCCCTCTCCCGACCTGGTAGGGCTAGCTACCAGGTTAAGCGTGGTTTGATGTTACCCTAGATCGTACCTTTCTCAGCCTGAGGTAGATTTAGGCACTAACATGGTGGCGACCATACCGGGGAAGAAAATTTTGTTGTTTGCTTTATAAACTACAGACGGAACTTGAAGTTAGCCAGGTAACCTTCAAAATGCTCTTGCTTTGCATTAGCGAAAGTAGATGAATTCTGCTTCAGTCAATCTCTGTTCTAGTTTATGAACTGAACATCTGGTTTCCTCAGCAAAATGTAATCAAGTTCAAATTTGATTGTTGATGGTGGAAAAAAATCAGACACCGCAAGTCTGAAATCATTCACCTGGTGACTCTAAGTCAGTTCCGAGATCAGATCAAAGGACTCCACTGGAGGATGAACCCAACCAACAAAAACATGAAAGGACAATATGGAAAGATCAGGTATTCAAGTTGGAATTTCATCCAAAAAAATTTGTTCTTTGTCATAAATTATTTCTTCTCTTTTCCCAAGAATGTCAAGAAGGCTTTGCAAAGTATATTGTATATGAGAAAAGATCCTCGGCCTGCATTTGATTCCTTCCCTTTGAATATTGTGAATACCAAAGATTTGCATGCCTTTGAGCTTGATCAAGACCCTTTTTCTGAACCTTGTGATGACCGTCTTCAAATTGATGAGCCTCAAGAGACCAAGATTGATTCTATACCTTCTGTACATACCCCTATACCTTGTAAAATTCCAGATCGATACAAGCCTCTGATTTTACCTCCTATATTCCATGCTTTCCCTAAAACTCATGACCTATATCTACCAAGATTTGATGGTGAATGTGACCACATCATTGCTAAGAGACACGTACTGAATTTTGAGTCTTTTCTCGACCTTTTTGAAGTTGATGAAGAAGATGTCAGTATTAGGCTTTTTGCTCTTTCTTTGCAAGGAAAAGTCAAGAGTTGGTTCGAAACCCTGCCTGATGTGAGCATCTCAGATTTCCAGCAGTTTGTTAAAGTTTTCCTCGATAGGTGGATGATCAGACAAAACCCTTTCTTGATTATAGAAGAGTATAACCAGCTGAAAAGATTGCCAGGGGAGACAGTACAACAATTTTCTACCAGATTTAACCAAGTTTATTTTTCAATGCCAGTTAATATAAGACCTCCTCTTGGATCCGCTCTCTTGCACTACCCGGGTGCCTTTGATCCAGAAATGGAGTTTCAGCTGAGAGAAAGGAATATTGCAACACTTGAAGAGATGCAAAATAGTGCAGTAGATGTAGAGGCTCATTTGCTGATCAGAAGGGCAAAGTTGAAGGAAGAAGAGATGAAAAACATAGATCCAGAGGAATCGACATCTCTATAGGTAAAGCTTGACATATTGGTAAGTGCCGTGGAAGAGATGATGCAAAATATCATCACAAGGAATGAGTATAGTGTTCAAGCCCATCGCTCGCTGATTGAAGAAGAACAAGTTGCTAATCCAAAACATCTTCTTTCTTAAACCAGTTGTCATATATCTGATAATGATTGTTTTGTAGATCATCTTGGAGAAGAGAGATCTATTGATATGACATGTATGCTTGATGATGTATTTTTTACTGAAAATTCGCCTTAGTTTGATCAGTATGATGATGATTATGTTCTCCAAACAGAAGTTAATCTTGCAGACAAATCAATAGCTAGTTTGTGGAAGGAGGAAGTTCATTTTTAGCAGCTCGAATACAATGTTCAGCCATCACTTATCAACTTTGGAAATGACAAGGAAAGTGCAGAAAATTTTGAAGTAAGTGAAGGGTCTTTGCCTTTTTGTTTTGCTTCATTTCAGTTCGTTAGAGACAACTTTCATGCAATCAGAAATCAACTGTCGACAAGTCTTGATCTGGACCATCATGAGAGCAATGAAAACCCTGTTCAAGAATTTTGATATCCAGATTTGTATCCCCCAAATGCCATTGATTGTCAAGCTGCAGATGAAGACTTGGAAACTGGACTATATGATCAAATGATGCAAGATTATTCCGTTCCATTCTATTTTCAATCATTTCAGTTTTTGAAGGGAAATTTGCATAGTATATCTTCAAATGAGTAGCCTGTAGAAAATCATGCAATCTCATCAGATCCAATAGAAAATGGATTGCAACAATCTTTTCATGATCCAATAGCTGATGTTTTGGATGATGTCTGTAGTCAAATTCCTTCTCCATTGACTACATGTGAGCCTGAAACGTGTATTGACATAAACTTGACCCGACAATTGGTTTCTTTGTCATTTTCAGTAGGAGTCTCGTCACAAAGCTCAGATCAAAGATTGCATTCAGGGTACGAGGAGAAGAAAAGTAATCCATTGGATGAGCTAAGTCCCAGTGTGCATGAATTTCGAGATCCTTATGTAGTGTTTTTGGAAGCGAATAGAGAATCCATATCATTCAACAGATCTGTTCACAAGTTTTCACTGGAGTTGCCTTTTAGTAGTTCTCTCTTGTTTTTCATAAGCAAGCACTTGCAGAGAATTCAAATAGCAGCCGGAATACTTACTTGGTTGCATTGGTTGTTTCATTTCACTTGATCAGGTGATGAATGGAACTGTTAGAGTAGGTTTTGATGAATAAGCTCTGTTTTGAGCATCATTTCCAGTTTGTCGGTTGTCTTTAAGTATTGAGTTAGTTTTTAGTTGAGTGAGAGTCACTTTGTGTCGTCAAGTCATTAGTTTTCAGTCATGCATTTCAGCTTGAGTTTTTGTCTCCATTGCCCAATAGATAAGGCACTGGTCTGCTCTCCCAAAGATCTGTCGTTCTTGGCACCTCCAAGGAGCTACCATCCCCATTGGAGCCAATGTTAGTGTCAGTATTTGCAGCCTTCCTCTAGTGATCAAACATGCTCTTACAAAGTGATTTTAAGGTGTTAAGGTAAAATTTTGTCATTTCAGTGAGTCTTCAAACAAAATTTGGTCACTAGGTATTAGGTATATGGTTTGCTTTTACTCCTGTCAAAGTTGTCCAAATGTCGGTCCATGTCACCATTCAGCTGTGTGTACCATCATTCAGAGGGTTGTCATCGTCATGCTAGTTTCCAAAGGGTCATTTTACACCTTGTTCATGCTTCAGTTGTGCCTAGGTAAGGTTCATTTCCCTCTCCTAGGGTTTTGAAGGTAATTTTTCTTCGATGGTAAAATCATCAGCAAAACTTGTATCTTGATGTTCATACACCTTCCCCTATCCTTAATGTACCTTATTAAACACTTCCCATCACTAATATTCCTCAAGTTCCTCATTTTCACACAAACCCTAATTTCTTGCTACAACTCGACAATTTTCTAGGCTAGGCCTGTGTTTTTCCCTTTTGGACCTCTTCCCCTCACTCAATCTCTAAAATTCCATTTTCCTCTACTTCCTAACAACCCTCCCTACTTCCCAAAATTTTATCAAGAATTTAGAAGCCCCTTATCCACTTAATTTCACTTCATTTCGACAAATCCCCTGTTCCACACATCGGGATAGGTTTTACTTCAATGATGTTTTTGAGAAAGAAAATATGAATTTGGGAACATTGAGAGATGTTTTTTTCAAAACTAGGCCAAGGAAGAAAAACCTCCTTCACTTTTTACACAGGTGTCATGGTTTTAGAGAAATGCCAAAAATACAGTTGCCTCAGGAGAGTTGATGAACCTCTGAAGTGACCTTGGGAAAATCAAGTTTTATCCTAGATTGGTTGGCCAAATCACTTGCTTGATGAGTCAAATGATAAATAGACACAAATATATTTCCAATGAGCTATCATGAGCTCAATTTGGAGTTGATTAAGACCTTCAAAAGTTTACTGCAACAACACTCTTCCTTGAGGCAGCCTCATTTTGCACATTTTGACCAGTCTTGGGAGATTTGATTTTTGACAAGGCAAATGAACTCCAAAAGTCTCCTGCAAAAAGGTGCTACACATTGAGATGGCGGGGCACATTGGGCAGCCCTCTGCATTGTAAAAAATGAACTCGTGCGACGCATTGAGATGGCGCAGCGCATTGTGCTAAAAAGCCTGAAATCCATTCAAATTTTCCTCCAAAGACTCTCAAATTGCTAAATTCTTCATTGCCCAAATTAAGTTAACATCCCTCCATGACCAATGAATGAATTTCTCTTGGTGCTTATGGTGATTTAGTGAGATAAAACTCAAACCCTACCTCCTTGCAATTTTTGCTCAAAAACAATTTCCTAGGGTTTGCATTTGTGTTTTTGCTGCCAAGTCCACTCCATCACTCCCTCACTTTTTGACTCCTCCATTTATTTTATAGTTTCATCTACTCATTCCCTAATTCCCATATTCTTAAAATTCACTAAACCCATATCCCAAACTCCCACTATCCCAAACCCTAGTTACAAATTTCTAAACCCTAATTGTTGTCCCTAAGGCTACATACTATTCCCTAAACCCCCTATTTCCCAAAAAACTTGTCAATAACATTCCCAAAACCCCTCATACCATCTCCCTCCACAGTCCCTCATACATTATCATCCTTGGTAGCAGAAAACTAAAAACACCATAAATCTCTTCATACTCATCAAGAAAACTCACACATTATCAAACATGGAGTCAGAGATGAGGAGACAGTCAGTGATTCTTCAGTTCACAACACTTGAGTAAGAAATCAATGATGATCGTGAGTCTTGGTTGGAGAGGACTAATATCGACTTAGAGAGGATGCTAGAGAAGGCCATCAACAAGAAAAATATGTTGAGAAACATGACATGTCATCAATTTGGATAGTCTTGCCTATAGCATGACTACCCCATCTACAATGACGCTTATAAAACTCCTCAATATTCCTCCCACGAGGTAGCACTAGATGTATCTCCCATACCACCCCCAAGGGGGGTTGTCCAATGAAAAAGTATATATCCTGGATCGTGAGCTCGATCTGGTGCCCTTGCACTACAAAGGCCTCCTGATCCAGATCCCAATAGCTCACTATCCTCGATAGCAAGGGCTCACCAACCCTCATCAGTGGGTTCTCCAAGAACTTTAGCACGCCACATCATGTTAGTATCCCTCTCACTACTTGATTCCCCTGAATCTCAGCACAGAGGGTATCAAACTCTCTTTCTTGCCATGATATCTTTAACTCTACCATACCTACAAGACACCATTAAGTTTTGTCAGTTCAGAATACAAAAGACAGTCATGGATGCACTTAACCTCAATTCCCAGCAAACCACAGTCCTACCCACCCTCTCAGTCTAGAGCGTGGTTTTTCCCTCAAAAATTGCGTTGAGTTCACTTGTAGGCCCCATTTATACACTCCAAAGTACATATTTGGCCCCAAAATGTGTGTTACAGCCATAATGGAAGGGAGGGGTCTCCCAAAAAAAACTGAGGACCTAATCTCAAAATCTAAACCACTAAAATTGATAACTATGGTTACACCACCTACCTACAACTCGTAAATCCTATTTCCGATGGTTGGTTTACTTGCTACGATCTCCACAAGATTTAGGGCCTTCTCATCCTCTCCAAATTCTCCACAACTCACTATGAAAATGAATTGGATTTGTAGGTAAGAAGCCCTTTTATACGAAAAACCCTAGTTTTTTCCATCGACCACTGCAACCAAACCGTAGCTTCACTTGAAAAACCATCAACACTGTTGGAAATATCTCACTGAGTTCTATAATGGGTCTCTCTTGGCTTTTGGTAATTTGACTCTTCACTAGGAAGCCATTTTTTCCATGAAGTTTCACTTTGTCGCCCTTTAAAATCGAATCTCTTCATTTTAGCCACCTGTTCTTTGGTACCACTTTACATTTGCATTGGTTGACTTTCATGTCAATTGTTTTCATGAGTAACCATCATTTACTCATGTTCTTATGGTCCCAAATGGGCCTCCCCCATGTGGCATCATCATTGAGTCACCCTTGTTCAGAGCATATGAGATGTGTCACCTTTATACTTATGGAGTCTGTTATGAGTCCACATTGCATCCCATTACAACGTTTCATTTTTCATTATGCTGCATTTCTTCCATTATATTTATAGTTGGCATCCAATCCTTCTACTTCATCTTTTCCGAACCCCTGTTTGAGTCATTAACCATCCCCTCTAGATTCAATTCATTCATTTCTGGGTCAACCATTTTTATTATGTTCTAAAAAGGGAAGTTGTCAGTATGCCATCCATCATTATCATCCCTGGTGTTAGTCCATCAATCATTATGCTATGTTACCTCGTGCCTTTGTTGAGGATTCTTCATTGCCTCAACTCTAGCAGGCCCTCTTTTGTTGACTTCAGTACATTTATTCTAAAAGAGTAGTCTAGAGGGTGGTGTACTTTGATTCTAGCTTCCATCATTATTTAGTGTATGGGATCAGGAAAAGGGACTCATTATTGCCCTTTGACTTTGTTTTTTCTCACATGCTCGACATCACCTCCTTATCCTACAATTGAGATTCGTATGCTTGCCAGTTCAATGATCCAGACGATTGTCCCAGTGATTCTCGGGTGTGTGTGAGATGTTCCAAACCTCATGAGGGAGTGGCCCTTTAGGTAGGCCCCCACATGCCCGAATGACCACATATGTTGATCTAACCTCTGTATAGGTTTTAACCCCATACAAAAATTACCTACATACGAATTCTAAAAACTAGAAAATAAACAATGGTGAGAGCATAACCCATAAAACAAATATACACAGAGATTGTCCCCTAGATCCGAAAACTGGGACTACCATATTGATTTTTCATTATTTTCATTTCAATGTTACAATACATATATATGCATGTCAAAGCATCCATAAAACCCAATCCATTAACCCTGGATTAGAATATAATCGTAGTTCCCTTGACCAGATCTACAAAATACCATGGACCGAAAACCATCACACCCAAAACCATGTACGAGAACCATGCACAAAACCATAGGTAGGCCTGCCCACCTAATATAGGGTCCAAAAAAAATTTCCCCAAGGGGCTATTGCCCCCCCCAAACCCCCTGACAGGAGGGGATGCTGCCCCCCCATGACCCCCCCGTTGTGCATCGGTGCAACAAAGGGGGGGCTCCACCCCCCCTCTAACCCCCCAGTTTCACTGTTGGGGCTAGTCGTGGAAATAATATAACACAACACAACACAACACTCCAATGCAGTTCTATAGATTTTATGGGTTCATTTTCCACCACTTGCAGCACCCACAACATGCGTGTCTCCTTCAGATGATGCATTCATATTTTCAAAGCCCTTTCCTATTCAATAGGGCTTCCTTGGTTGTGATCCCCCCTCCCCATATTAGTTTGAGGGGCATTGTATCTCATGTACTCATATATTATTGTATTCAATCCTAGCCTATGTTTTTTCTAGGTGCATTATGTATATGGATTCGTTGTATTATTTTCTGGCCCATTGATGCCAGTGTATCATGTATCATGTATCATGTACTTTATAGCTCAGTCCCACATTGTTGGGCTCACCATTATTCTTTGTACTCAGTTATCTTAGTGGGTATGGGTATGCCTCCCCCGCCTCATTTGAGATCATGTACTACCACATAAAAGGAGACTTCTATCAGTATTGTAGGTCTCACCTCCTCCGTTATTTGTCCATCCTTGATTCAGATCTCTCTCTCTCTTTGACTCCCATTTTTGGTGTCTTTTGGAAGTGTAATCTACAGTATTTCAGTCATACGATTTTCTCCTAACACTCATATGTGTGGGGGCAATTTGTTATCAAAAAAAATGATTACCTAGCCATTTCTAACTAGGTGGATCGAAATACATCATGTGGATTTAATTTTACCATAGTAAAATCAATTTCACCATAGTAAAATCAATTTCACCATGGAAAATAGTTCAGTAAACCACTTAATTTTTTTTTTATTTAAATCAAAAAACACATGGGAATAATTAGATAAATCATTATTTATAATCATTATTTAATAATTATTCCTTGTCCCATTTGACTAAATCCCTTAGGAATATTTAAAGAAATCATTATTTATTTGAATTTCCTTATTTTTTTATTAGAATAATTATTAAATCACTATTTAATAATTATTTTGATTTCATACCTTTCTTTTTTCTCGCTAAATAGTTAATAAATCATTTTATTTGTTAATTATTTCTAAATAAAGGAATTTAACCATTTTAAATTCCTTTTCCCTCTCCAATAAATATAATAAAGTATTCCAAGTAGTTAGATCTAAATTTGTTCAATAATGTTTTATTATTCTCCATTTTCGAGATTAACTCCATACTTTGTTATGTAAAGGATGGTTTTTCATTCATTCTTGACCATGATCATTATCATTGTCAACATTATTGTCATTTTTTTTCTTGAGCTCCCACTTGAGTTATTCACTTTGTTTGCGTTTTTCACATGATTGAGAGAGAGAATCTACTTCTGAAGCATCAAGGATATCAAAGAACCCATGCCACATAAACCTATCAAATTTTAGATACCATTGCCTTGTAGCCAGTTTCAATCCATATAAGCTCTTCTTGAATTTGCCCACTAATTTCTCCTTCCCTTTGACCTCATAACCTTGTGATTTCTACATATATATTTCTTTCTCCAAATCCGCATGGAGACAGGTTGTCTTTACATCTAATTGTTCAATATGAAAATATTTTGATGCCACTAAACTTAAAATAGTTTTGATTGAAGTCATTTTAACAACAAGAGATAAAATTTCATCAAATTCTATACCTTTCTTTTGTGCAAACCCCTTCACCACAAGTCTAGCCTTATACTCTATTTACCCCCATATTCTTCCTTCAACTTGTAAAACCATTTATTTTACAGTGTTGTTTTACTTGTAGGAAACTTGAATAAGTCCCAAGTTTGGCTATGCATCAAGGAGTCCATCTCTTCTTCCATGGATTTCTCCCACTTCTTCCTATTTTCTACCTAAATTGCTTCTTCATATATTTTTGGTTCACCAAAATCAATCAACAATACCTAATATAATGAAGGAGAGTATTGTTCGGGGGTCTACTTATCCTGGTAGATCTTTTAACACCACTTTCAGGTGTTTGAGGTGCCTGTTTTCGTTGTGGCTTTTTGTTGTTGTTGTGGCTATTGATCATTACTATTTTCAACCACCTTTACCTTTTCTTTGTTTTCCTTTTCCTATTTCTTTCCCTGCATTTGATCCTTATACAAGACTTTTTCATTGAATATGACATCTCTACTCCTAATGATTTTGTGATTTTCATAATAATATAAGTGATAACCAAAATAATTAACACCATATCCAATAAAGGTACATTTCTTTGACTTTTCCTCAAGCTTTTTTCTATTTTCTTTATTAATGTGGACAGAGGCTTCAGAACCGAAAGTCTTTAAAATGAGTAGTTTACCTTTTTGCCTGTCCATGCCTCCTCTAGAATACCACCATCCAATGAACTTGAATTCCCTCTGTTTATTAGATAAAAAATAGTATCTACAACATCTTCCCAAAATTTTAAGGGAAATCCTATATGCAATCCCATTCACCTTGCATGCTCCATGATTGTCCCATTCATCCTTTCTGATACACCATTTTCTTATGGTGTTCCTGGAATTGTCTTCTCTCTACAAATTCCATGTTCTGAATGGTATTTATCAAACTCTTTGCTACAATATTTAACTCCATTTTCTGATCTGAGACACTTCAACTTCTTTCATGTCTCATTCTCAACCAAAGATTTCCATTTCTTGAAAGTATCAAATACATCAGATTTATTTTGAATACAATAAATCTAGATTTTCCTAATGCATTATCAATAAAAGTAACATAATAGAAAGAGCCACCAAGAGATGATACCTAAGAAGTTCCCCATACATATGTATGCACAAGCACTAATTTTTCACTCTTCTTTTCCATCCTAACTATGAGAAATATGACTCTCTTATGTTTTCCATAAACACAATTTTCACAGAAACCCAAATCAACATGCTTCAAACCTAGAAACATATTTCTTGAGTGAAGAATTTTCATCCCCTTATCACTCATGTGCCCGAGCCTATGATACTATAGTTTCATATATGCTCTTGTGGAGGTTAAATTATTAACAATATTAGAAATAACATTGAATAAATACAATGTACCAACGTTTCTCCTTTTTCTATTACTAGGGCTCCTTTAGTGACCTTCTATGTTTTGTATGTAAAAGTAGTTACACAACCTTCACCTCCAAATTTCCCTTTGAAAATATATTTTTCTTTAGATCTAGAACATGCCTTACCTTCTTTAATAGATATTGGCTCCCATTTTGTTGCTTTATATAAACCTTACCCATTCCAATGATTTTACAGGGTTTATTATCACCCAAATGAACCTGTCCAAAATCTCCTTGAACATAGTCATGAAAATGTTTCCTATCAGATGTAGCATGGAACGAATCCCCTGAATCCACCACCCAAGCATCAATAATATTCTCTAATGAAAGAATCAATTCATATTGCAACATATCACCTATCACATTTGCTTCATGGTTGTTCTCTTATTTCCCATCTCCTTCTTTTCCCTTCCAAGATTTGCAGTCTTTCTTTAGGTGTCCTTTCTTCCTTCGCTTCCAGCACACTATCCCTTGTTTGAATTTGGATTTTCCTTTTCTTGAATTATTGTGATTTCTTGGGCTCCTTTATCTTCCATTTTCCTTCCCCCAGCCTCTACAGTCAAAGCATTTATCAATGTATCAATGGAGCATTTCCATCACATTTCCTTGCTAAGGATGACAACAACAATATCATCAAACTTTAAAGTACTAGATCCAGAGAAAAACTTACTAATAGCCATAACTAAGCCATTCCAACTTTTTGGAAATGACCACAAAAATAGCATAGCCCTAACTTCATCATCAAAATTTATCCCTACAGAATTTAATTGACTAGTAACCATGTTAAATTCATTTAAATGATCAGAAACATATCCACCTTCTGACATCTTCATATTAAGTACACACTTCATAATAAATACCTTATTTGAGGCTGAGGGTGTTTTTTATAGTTTGGCCAATGTCATCATTAAACCTTCTGTTGTCATTTCCTTTGATATTTTGAATGCCATTAACGCTACCAGACACAACCATATTGTTCCTAATTCCTTTCTATTGAGAAAATTCCATTCTTCATTTGTCATATTCATTAGCTTCTTTGATTTTCCACTCAATTGTAGGTAAAAATATTTTTTATATAGATAATCTTCCATCTGCATCTTCCACAACTTGTTGTTTTGGTTATTAAATTTATCGACCTTAAACCTACCATATTCTGCCACTCGAACCACAGACCCTTCTCTCCTGCGAGTTTATCATCTAGATAAACCTTCAGATATGATACCAATTGTTAGAAATTAATTAACGAAGCAATGAAACATATAAAATATTGTGGAAACAAAAATATAGAAATAGATAAAACAAGAGAGACAAAAATATGTGTGGTTCACCTAATTTAGGCTACATCCACAAAAAACAATCTAGTCATTCATTTTATATTATCTATAAAAATGAAGAGATACAACCTACAACAAATCTTTTGTAGTTTTCTCTTCACTCTCACACAGTCTCCTCTCTCTTTCTCACTAAGAATAATAATATGCAACCGCAATACAATTCCATCATATAAAATGAGGGTTTACTTCTAAGGAAAAAACCCTAAATTAACATAACTCTTACTGTCATATCATCTGCCTAATGAACGACCCAAATTGACTATGAAATTACAATATTATACAAGGAATTTTTTCGTCTATTTTTAGCTTCAAGGGTTCTTCCCCCAAACCCCTACCAGGGAGGGCTCATAAAATCATAGTCGCCCCCCCTATACTCCCCTGACAATGATCATATGGGTGGTGTTGATGCCCTGTTAGGAACAAGGATCCAACACAGCTGAAATGAAAACCTCTGAACACTCAGGAAGATTATTAGGCTCCTCACCTAACATGTATCTAGTCAACACTAGGCCAGATATATGCTTTCCAGTCAATACTCTAAGTCAGTTTATGGTGGAACCAAATAGAGTGCATTAGAACAAGGCACATTTTGAGGTATGTTTGCAGCACAATAGAGTTTGGGTTGAAATATGCTTAAGGGGATGGCGTCACACTATGTGGATTGATAGATGCAGATTGGGAAGGAAATTAGGTGGACAAGAAAAGTACCTTTGGGTATTGCTTCGACGTTGGATCAGGCTTGGTTTCTTGGTGTAGCAAGAAACATAAGTTAGTAGCACTAATCTCTACAAAGGCAGAGTATATGGCAGTTACCACATCTACATGCAAATCTATATGGATTTGGAAGTTGCTTGTAAGTTTGTTTAGAAAGAGGATGGAGGTGACCAATGTCTATCGTGATATTCAGAGTTGCATCAAGATCTATAAGAATCCAGTGTTTCATGACAGGTTGAAACACACAGATGTTCGATGTCATTTCATTAGAGGTTGTGTGCAATGTGGAGTAGTCCAGCTATAGTATGTTCCCATAGAAGAACAGGTTGCAGATATACTCATGAAAGCTCTAAGGAGAGCTAATTTCATCTATTTCAGAGAACAAATGGGTATAGTGGAGAACCCGTTTTAGTATTAGGGATAGAGTATTTTGGATTTTTCTCAGTTGTAGTTGTTACAATAGAAACAACAGCTTGAGAGGGAGTGTTAGTGGGGTTGTAGTGCAGATGCAGAGTTGTCAACAGTACATGATGTATAGTGTAGTTTTAGTAGCATAAAAGACACAACAATGTGGTTCAAATACAATTAGTGGCAAATGAATTAGGGTTAGCGCAGTAGTCGGTGGATAGTGTCAGGAAACTACAGTTTTCACACTTCAACAACGTGGTTGGAGGATGTTATAGAGCCATGGTGTTGTGACAATTGTGCAACCTAGTTGGATAGAAAACCTTCCTTGCTAAGCGGGAGTGTTATTTTTTGTAGCATCATATGGTGTTGTAGTCTCAAAAAATTGTGGAGGGGCTAAACCATATGAGTTCTCCAAAACCTAGACATCGTTTCTAGAAATTCCACCTAGAGATAACTCAACTAAATTAATTGACCATAGTTAAAAATTTCCTAAGTATAACTTAGGAAAAATGGTCAATTAATAGTAATTAATTGAGAAAGGTGAGAACTCTCTAGAAGCTCACACATAACAACTTGGTGATGATCTCAACCATCGATTAAGTTTTAATTGCGACCATTGGAGTCCCAACTAGATATTATAAGAAGAGTTCGATGGGTAGATGCAGAACACACAAGTGCAGATACTCAGTTTCCTAGGCATTTCGAATTCCCAGTAGCAGGAGTTATTCAACAGTGGATATCGAGCCACTGGGTGAGTAGCAGGTGGTAAAGGAGCAGTACAGCATTATTCCGGAGGAGGTTCCACTTCCAAAGAGTCAGAAAGAGGAGGTTGAAATTTTCTCCAGAAAGCGGTGCAGGAACTACGCATTTGCTTCAACAAACTAGGTCAATTGGGTTGAAGGGAAGGCCGTTTTCAGTTCCAGAGGCTAGGAATATTTTCCAAAGTGTCAGAGAGATAGTTTCTCAGTTAAAATCAAGTAGGACAACTTGATTTACAAGAATTTTGAGCTGAGCATGTAGAATATTGTGTAGGAGTGACGTAGAGGCTACGCAAATCATCTTAGATGACTTGCTTTTTAGAGACATTCAGGTGTCAAGATTGCTTGGAGAGAGGGTAAAATCCCCTCAATATATTTTTTCCAGTATTTCTCTTAGCTATAATCACTAGTTTGGCAACATTTTTTATTATGCTCATAATTTTTGCTACAACATAATAAGAAAAACCCTCGCTACTGCTTTGGTTTTCCCACATTGGGTTTTTCCGGGGACATTTATCCAAAAATAACGATGTCATAATTTGTGTGTGTGTTCTAGAATTTCTTAGTTTCCAGTATTTTTTATTTACGCAAAGTTTATTTTATTTGGTGAAAAAATTGTAGTGTGAATATTTCGTTATTTTGTCTTTTACAAAATAAATTGCATAATTAATTTATCAGTTAGAATACATATTTCCAGTTTTTTCATTTGAAGGACTTTTCACATTCCAACACTTGTAATGCCTATGAAAACATTAAAAACACCTCAATAACATGTCACCAAGCCTCTGATCTCATGAAAAGACCTCCAAACTTGTTAACATCAATTCCAACACAATTAACTCTAGGATTGAATCCTTAGGTAGACATCCTAGGTTGACATAAATTCCAACACCATGAGGCAAACACGCCCAACATGCTCCCCCTTTGGTTTTGATTTTTACCTACAACCACAACACCAAGATGATCTCCATAATACACTAATTGTTGGTGTCAATATCACTCAAGTGGTTGTGTAACTCCCCCCCTGTGACATTAACAGAAAAGGGTGGACAAGTATCGTTGATCCATATGTTGAACATGGCTGATATCAATTGATATGCAGATGAAAAGTGTTCACCTCCTCATGTAAAAAACCCAACACAATGCCAAAAAATGATGCCTCTATGCCAACACCATGTGCTTCCTTCTGTTGCTAGGTTGAACATGCTCCCCCTGAACATGTAATGGGGCTACAAAACATCTATCCTTGATTGTGCATGTTATTCACTACTTCCATTTCTTCCTTTTCATATGCAAGAGACTACACCTCAACATGGGCTAAATCTTCAAACAACCATGGAAGAGTGATATACAATGCATTATAGGGCTTCATGATGATGATACATGGCTATATCAAAGAGATATAATAACCCACAAATGGCTGAAACAAGTTACATCCAATAGCACATCCATGGTTGAACAAATTTCAAGACTCTTTCACATGCTTGACTAAGACTCATATCACTCAACCAATGGCCCATAAGAAAAACATGATAGTACATGGTTAGAAGAAATAATTTAAGCTCTCACATGCCTGAAACACATGACATCTACTAGCCCAAACATGGATGTAACATGACTCTAAAAATCCATACATGGCTACCACAATACTTAAGACTCTCTCTATTGCATGCTAGGCATCAAGATGACTCCATGGAAAAAGCATGACTCTCACTCATGACCCAACTATAGAATACTCAACCACAATATAAAATGAGCATATATGGCTAAAGAAAAATCTCATGAAGACACTCTTCAATGCATGCTTAGACCAAATTACTCTTAAACAATAGGCCCAATGATGAAAGAACAAGGAACATGGCTTCATAATGTGATTACATGGCTGAAATAGTTTAAAATGATGATATACAATGTGAAACACATGGTTTTTACATCATGCTCATGAAGGTGTTTTCATGGCCAAAATAATGTCTCCTCATAATGCATGCCAATCATCAAGTGCTACTAAACTAATTATCCAAATAAAATGCATCTACATGGGCCATTTCACCCTAAATATCAATGAGAACATGTAGAAACATATGGATTAAAGTATCACCTTCTTCTACACATGGCTAGATCAAAGATCATCTTCTATGCATGGTTGTACATGAACTTTTCAACCAATTGTTAATAATAACCAAGAACATATATATGGCTCAAAATTGTACTCTTTCACTCATAAAAACATATGTAAGACAACTACCAACAAATGAGTGAAAACAATGAGAAAAATGTATAAAAATCGTGAAACTCTAAAACCATGCATAGCTCCCCCTGAGCTCATTATACGTCCAACAGGTAGGTTGATCCCGTGGACTTGAATGTGCATGAGGCTCATGAATATACAATATTGTTGCTAGTCATCTCCATTAACTCATCAAGCTTCCATGTGCTCCCCCTGAGGCTACACACCTCCCATGTACTTTTGAAGTCAATCATAAATATGCATCATATAACTATTGATTGCAAAGGGGGTTAATCCTTCTACTTCACTGGTTGTTTTTCCTTCTTCTTCCACATGGTCCTATACTTCTTATTTTCTTGGAAATTATCCTTGGTCTTCCTACCAGGCCTACTCTGAATCTATTGTTACTTTTGCTATTTCTACCTTGAAGAACTGAATAACATGTAATATCTCACTATGTGGCTGAATTTGTGGCGTGTCTAACACTCCACATGACCAAGATACAATGCAAGGCGATTAAATCTTCTGATAACCATGTTATATCTCTACCTTTCATAAGGCATGTCTCTCCTTCATGGGCTAGATCTACAATCGATTGCCTTACAACTAAATAGGTTACATGAGAAAAAAAATCCATTAAATGCATAGGTATACCTGATGGTTGATCTCCTTGGCTTTTCATATTGTTGCAAGGTTTGTTGACTAGATATGTACACTTTTCTCTTATAGTTGGCTGCAACATGCCCGTAATTCTTGTAGGCATAATGTTACACTAAAATTTGTCACCATGACTATTTGCAGTTACTATGGCTCCATCAACTGTCATACTATCCTCCTTGGCAAGCCTCATACCTCTGCTCTCCATGTCAAACTCCAAGAAAGAGAGAAAGTCATTAAAAATCTATATATCTCTGGGTACGCAGTTTCTCTTAGCCTTACCTGCGTGTACGCACCTCAAGTTCGCAATACCTGCGTACTTGTACGCTCTGTATATAAAGCAATGGGTGCGTACTCCTGTAAAGGTCAAAAGGCGCAAGTTTCACTCCAAAAAAGTTACTTGTGGTCATTTCTAGAGCATTCTAGAAGCTTGTTTGACGTGTATGGAGCGCCTCCAGATGGTTCATGTATCCCTATCAAAGAGGAACTTATCCCATCAAGAGGGGAGCTATCCCATCCAAAGAGGGGCTTATCCCATTGATGGTGGACCTGAATAACTTCCTCTAGAACACTATAAATACAGGTATTGGGCCAGAGGGAGGGAAGGTTGAAGGCTGAACATTCCTAAGGGTAGATGCTACTGGAATTAGGACTCCCTTATAAAGCTTGAGAGGAGAGATTCCCATCCTTTCCTAGCCTTATTTGAGAGTGGGTGAGCTGATCAAAGTAAAGGAAAACTCTTGCTAGACCCTAGGAGGGACTTGCACAACACCAAGGCTCAGGTTGTAATGGTTCCTTTTGTTTCCTCTTAATACAAATGAACTCATTTTTCTCAACAGATTGTTATTCATGATTTGTTTCATATACTCCTTGGTCTGTATGGTAGATATGTATTGTTTTATGAGTTTATCAGGTGCTATTTAATCTTTTGGCTTGTTAGTGAATGCAGGTTTCTAAGAGAAGGAGGAGCTCATCTGGATCGGCGAGACTGGACTACTACAAAGTGTTGGACTAAAGGTATGTTAAGATGCCCTGATTACTTGTATTCTCAATGCATGTTTAGAGAAAGGTAGTGTTTATTTGTCTTGTTTGTCACTAGAAAGCTTTTGCTTCTAGGGAGGTCGGTTGTGTCCGCACTATCGACTCTTTCCACATGACAAAATGGCGACTCCGCTGGGGAATCCATTGATGTGAATGATTTTTCCTTTGTGTGAAACTTTGATTTGAGAAAAGTCGTTTGTTTTCTGGTTTTTGGCTATTTGACTGTGTATTTGGGTGGGATAGCTTAAGGTTAAATTAGATTTTAGTTTTTCTTGGTTTTGCTAGCAGTACGCACCCTCTGAGTTAAGCACAGTGCGTACCTGTACGCAATGCAGCTTTGTGCACAGAGCGTACACGCACCTGTGCAAATAGGCTGCCTGTGTACCCCTGTCAAAAGCCTAGAAAATTTCAATTTCTTCTTTTTTATCTTTTAGATTTTGTTTATAGCTTGTTTTTGCTGCCCAGATTCATTGTTCACCTGTCAGAAGCTTTCATCTTGGCTAATTTCATTGGCATTCCTACTCTAAGCTTTCATCAATTGGGTGTTTTGAGTCTCTTTTGAGAAATTCTTGATTTGTTTTCCTTTGGTCATTACTTGGAGGTTTGTCTCAGTATTTTCACAATTTTGCATCTTTTTGCTTCTGTTTTTGCAAAAAAATTTCCCCCTCATTCGCCGGGGGGGGGGCTAAATTGTGTATGAGTGTTAATTGCCTTTGAGTGTTTTTATTTTTTGATCTTTGGAACTCTCACCCAATTTTCTCGACTTGCACTTGATTGATTCTTACATTACATTAGAATCATCTTGTGTTTGAGAATTCTCTTGCATAGATCACATTTGCGTAATTAGAATTCTCATTTTCAGAATATGAATGAAAAATGTGCATAGATTACATTTGCATACTTTTCAAGTGAATTGTGCTTAGATTACCATTGCATAGTTTACATTCTGAAAAATCAATCGTAGATTTAGATCAGCTTTCTTTGATTTGAATTTACACAAAAAAAAATATATATTTTGGAATTGATTTGCATTAGTTTTTCTTGATGAAATTAGTGCATTAGAGAATTTGTTATATTTTCTCTTAGTGATCAATTTTTGCATTGTTGGAAGTGAATGGAAACTCTCTCCTTACTTTAGTTAGGATTCATCGAATTGAAAAGATCACATTATCATACTCGATTGCATTCAGTTGAGTCGGGTCATAACACCATTGGTTTCATATCCATTTACCCCTTTGAGTAATAACAGCCTTAATAACACAACGCTTAATTAAAATTCATCTATTAATTTTTACATTTCTAGGGCTCTGATACACCAACATAGCTTAGGCTAGTGTCTTGGAGTAGGAGAGTAATTAACTCTCCAAGACAGCAAAACCAAAAAAGTAGCTCATCTTGTGGTAGGATAAATCCAACTGTTACATTTACGCTCTGGGAAAGCTCCTCTTAAAGGAGAAGCACGAGACCGTGTCCGAACCAGTGAGGGGATCAATTCTCCTTCATTGGGAAAGACGCCAGATACGCACGTACTACAAACGGTAAACCTCGGATTATTGTCGAGGAGCCTGGGGTCACTTGTCGGTAAACCTTGGATTATTGTCAAGGAGTCAGCAAGGGGATTGAGCTTGTTACTCTGCCCTTGCATGCTATCGGGTCGTAGACTGTTCCCCCAGGTGTATTTGTTGCTGTTGGTGACCTTAGTGACCATTATCTTTAGGGTTCTACCCAAGGTGATGGTGGAGGGAAGATCCCACTGTACCTGGAGCAGACGTCGGCTAGACTCACTTGGATTTTCTGGGGGGTTCACTTCACTGGAGACGGTTAAAGTGGAGGAACTTGGTCCAGTCTATTCATTAAGCAGGTTGCCAGGGTAACTGTTCCACCTGCCACTTCTGTACTGAATTCTGCGATGTTGGATTTCATCCCCAACTAGTGTTTTCGGTCCAGAAGGTTACTGTTTGTGTATGGTTTGACTCCTAGATTTGATAGCGCGTGTTAATTTGTTTGTTTTTATTTTTAGAGACCATAGGTGTGAATTGTGAGTTTTAATTGTTAGGTGTGAATTGTGAATTGTTAATTTTAGTTTTAAATTGTTAATAAAATTCACTAAAGTTGAATATAATGGCAAACGTTCCGAAATTTACCAACCTAGGAACCCCTCCTAACGAGAATCCTAGTACTTTTCCTTACTTTGGAAATGTTGGTCCTCCTTATATGGCTACTTTGTCATTACCTGGATTTACAATAGGATTACCGATATGGTTATTTTCAACTTCGTTGGCCCAAAGTACTCCAATTGTTCCACCTCAACCGGATGCTTCACCTCAACAGAGTTCACCATCTCAACATCACCAACCTTCTGTTGACCCTTTACCTTCTTCGCCTAATTTTTCTTCCTCCATTTCTTCCTCTTCGCCTGGTAAAAGCCTTGATGCTAGTAACCAGGAGGCTAAGAAGAAGAAGAAAGGGAAGAAGAAGAAGAAGAAGAAGAAGCAAGATAAGAAAGAAGTCAACCAACCAACCACGACTGTAAGTGTTAGTTGTGTTGAGGAAAACTCCGACATGCATCGTAAACCCAAATACCCTTGCAGGCTTTGTAAGGGTGACCACTTCCTTGTCAATTGTCCTGGTATTCCAAAGGTCTTGGAAGTATGGTCAGAAAAATCTCATCAACCTTCCGTTGATCCATCAACCAGTGATAGTCAGGTTCCTGGGAAAAAGGGTAAAGTTAGGTTTCCTTGTAAGTTATGCAAAGGGAGTCATCAAACTCACATTTTCCCTCACATGGATGAAGCCTCAAAATTGTTGGAAAACCTTACTGTTCCATAGCAAGAATTTCCAACTGGTTACCGTAAACTTTCTCCCAACCTACCATCAAATGACGGAGTGATTGATCTCATTTCAAGTACAGTAAATCACTCTCTTCAATTGGAGAGTGAAACTCATGTCACTCAGGTTGATGATCCATTAGTTGATAAAGTGGTCGATTCAATTTCATATTCGGTCGATCCCACTTTCCCTTTAGAAAGTGAACTTCATACCACTCAGGTTCTTCTTGTTACATCAGAATCTTCTATGTCGGGGGGCATTTACCTGTTTCTACAGAACCCCCTCCAAGTACTGAGGTCTTTTCCTTTGATTGGAATAGACTGACAGAACCTCGTCTTCCTTCCTCCATCCCTTTCCAAATCATTGTCAAGGTTGGTGGTAGGGACATACATCGTACTCAGGTAGATGAAGGTGCTTTTGTTAGTATTTTATCCTCAACTGTTTGGAAAGCTTTGGGTTCCCCTCAGCTTGCGCCTATTACGTAGAATCTGAAAGCTTTTAACCAAACCATTAGTGAACCTTTAGGGATCCTTCCTAAGTTTTCTATTACCTTGGAAGGTAAAACTGTCTGTATTGATCTTATGGTAGTTACAGGTCCCTTGGATTTCAATTTACTCCTTGGACGAGACTATGTATATGCAATGAAAGCTGTCGTATCGACACTCTTTCGCATGATGTCTTTCCCTCACAATGGCAGTATTGTGACTGTAGACCAGCTTTCGTTCCCTAGTCTTGTTTCAACTACCAATAATATGACACCCCTAAATGTTCCTGATTCTAAAGTGGTATCTACCCTGCCACGGGTTAATTATGTGGCAACTGGTCCCATGTTTTCAGTTACCGATGTAAGTGAGCCTCTCACTGTTTGCTCATCTTCCTTTGATTTAGATCCGGTAATTGACATGGAAAACTCTATGGGATTACTTGAACACGATTTTCTTATCCCTTTTGAGTCCCTTGACATGTGTTCCTTCTAGAGAACTATTCTTCCTTCTGATGAAGACCTCTTGGAAGCCATGATCAAGGTGTGTCCATTGACATGTTTTTCTTCCAGTTGGAAGCCATGATCAATGTAACAAGGATTTTGAGGATAGTTCCTATTACTGAGTCAACCTCGTTAAAAAATGAATCAGGTATGAGGATAGTTCCTGTTACTGAATCAACCTCGTTAAAAATGAATCAGGTATGAGGATAGTTCTTTTCTTGTGTCAACCTCCTTAAAAATGAAACAACTCCCTTTTCAAGTTAAATATTGAAAGTAAACCTTCATTCCATCCATCTGGTTGAATGCAATGAAGCCTGGGGGGGCATGTACCTCGCTTTGCATCATTATACTGGGGGCATGCGAACTTTTTCAGCATAGTTCTTTTCCAGTGTCAAGCTCGTTAAAAAATGAAACAAGGGTAGGTTAAGTAGGTAGATTGTAGAGAGTAGTCAAGAGCATAGTTCCTTGTCTTGTGTCAAGCTCGTTAAAAAATGAATCAAGGATTTTAGAGCATAGTTCCTTGTCTTGTGTCAAGCTCGTTAAAAAATGAATCAAGGTTTTTAGAGTAAAGTTTTTGTTAGGTAGATTGTAGAGAGTAGTTATGAGCATAGTTCCTCATCTTGTGTTAAGCTCATTTAAAAAATGAAACAAGGGTTTTGAGGATAGTTCTTTTCCTGTGTCAACCTCACTAAAAAATGAAACAACTCCCACAAGTCTTTCCAAGATCTTGAAAGTAAAGCTTCATTCCATCCACCTCATTGAATGCAATGAAGCTTGGGGGGCATGTACCTCGTTTTGCGTCATTATGCTGGGGGCATGTGAACTTATAACAAGCATAATTTTTCGTTTCAAGCTTGCGTAAACATGAAACCGAATCCGAGCATAGTTCTTTCCCTGTGTCAAGCTCATTAAAAAATGAAACAAATCCTCCTCTACTTGAGTCGAGAGTTTGACTAGATCTCATAAATGTTAAGTTTAGGTTAGTTATTTTAGTTTTTGCATAATTTTCTTACAGTTTTAGGTCGAGTCTTTCAAATGATCTCGTAACTGAACCTTCATTTCATCCAACTGGTTGAATGAAATGAAGCTGGGGGGCATGCGCTCTAACAGTTATGCTTAGGGGGCATCAAGCACAGTTTTCTCTCTGTTTCAAGCTTGTGTAAAAATGAAACTACTTTGAAGCATAGTTTTTCTCTGTTTCAAGCTTTTGTAAAAATGAAACCTATCTCGAGTCAATTTCAGTTATTTTCAAGACTCGTTAAACTCATGAAAATCCCGAGATTATTTTGCTATCTTTCATTCTCGTAAAACAAATGAAAATACCGAGTTCTTTTCGTCTTTTCCTGCTCGTAAATTAAATTGAAAGTCGGCCATATGAGTACATTTTTATCATTTTTTCGAACTCATTAAAACTTACGAAAAAGTGAAAACCATGAGTACATTTTTATCATTTTTTCAAACTCTTAAAACTTACGAAAAAGTGATTCCTTGGAGTTCTCTTTTAAGCCCTTTTCAGACTCCTAAAACATGAAAATATTGCCGAGCGTTTCTTTTACACTCGTTAAAACGGAATTAAAAGACGGTCCCCTTATAGCCCTTTTCTGACCGTAAAAACAGGAAAAGATTGTCGGGTTTTTGTCGTTTCAAACTCGATACTGGAAATAAAACGACGTGTCCTTGATCGCTTTTTACTTTTCAGGTCAGAGGCACTAATCATGAAAGTACTCCTTGGTCGCAAGATCAAGCGGTTCTCTCAAGTATTATTTTATACTTTTTCGGGCTTGGGAGACACAACTTTACGAAAAAGTTCAACCTGGAGCCTTCTTAAGTTTTTTCAGACTCTCTAAAAATGAAAAACACCAAGTTTCTCCTATACTGGACTCATTAAAATTTCACAGTAAAGGACCTGTTCGATTACAAACAGGAACGGACCACTCCTTCTTATGGTTCGAATCAAAACTAAGTTGGACTCATCCGAAGGATGAGCTTATAATCAAGCATATGTTATCCTCCTCAAGCTTGTAAAAAATAAAGAGGTACTTGCCAGAAATGGTGGGGGAAAAGAGAGAAAAACGAGCCCATTTGTTATCCATTGTCTCAGAAGAAGCCTTATTACCACTCTTGAACACGACACTTTTCATTCACCTGGGTTGGGAAATCCTTTGCCTCACAGTTAATCAAACCACATTGAAAGTCTTTAGCCGGGTATTAACTTTGGGTCAAATGTCACCAAGCCATCTGTCGTGTCGTTATGTGTTCAAGAGGTCTCTGCAATAAACATTCATCTGCAAAATACTCGTCATCTATTTTGACCATCCCTGAGTCAGTCCTTACAGCTACATTTCTTCAACTTGATCTATGATTTCGTGTTGTGGGCTTGCCTGCAACGGGTCGCTTTCTATCGACATCAGCACATTATCTAGAAAGATGACCTAGGAATCGTCAGTACTTTGAAGTCTGCATGCATCAATGGCAGGTTTCTCGCCTTTGACGACAGTTTACATCATTGACTTTCGATCGAAGGGTTCCATGAAATGTTCGACATCAACTCATTCATTCACATCTCATGGATTGTACTGGGTACTTTGAGAACCATATACATCACTGGTGGTCTCTCTCACGCTTGTTAACAGTTTACATCATTGACTGGTAATCAAGTGGTTTCTACCATGTTCGACATCAACTCATTTATTCGCATGGATAGAATCGTACCTGTTCAGGAAGTAGAAATGAAGACCCTGGATCTAGTTTCCACCATCCAGGCTGTGAGGAGTTTTGTATTCGTCATACAGTAGACTAACTATAAACAAATGGCTGCGTCCATACTGTGTCTACAAAAGTCTATGATTATTATGTACTGCAGAATCATTCCTGTATCAGAGCAGTAGATAGTCAATTAGTTAAAGTTTTCAATCTGAGTATGGGAATGCCTACCTCAGCGATGATATGATCTTATATATGTATTTTGTGTTGAATAATTGCAGGTTCTGACTGGGATCTCCACAAGATAATCCTTGAAATGATAAAGTACTTCACCCTTCCTAGATGATATGAAACCCTTATCTACTACAGGCTTCGCACTTTAGGGGGCAATCTGTTACACTAAAATTTGTCACCATGACTATTTGCAGTTAGTATGGCTCCATCAACTGTCATACTATCCTCCTTGGCAAGCCTCATACCTCTACTCTCCATGTAAAACTCCAAGAAAGAGAGAAAGTCATTAAAAATCTATATATCTCTGGGTACGCAGTTTCTCTTAGCCTTACCTACATGTACGCACCTCAAGTTCACAATACCTGCGTACTTGTACGCTCTGTATATAAAGCAATGGGTGCGTACTCCTGTAAAGGTCAAAAGGCGCAAGTTTCACTCCAAAAAAGTTACTTGTGGTCATTTCTAGAGCATTCTAGAAGCTTGTTTGACGTGTATGGAGCGCCTCCAGATGGTTCATGTATCCCTATCAAAGAGGAACTTATCCCATCAAGAGGGGAGCTATCCCATCCAAAGAGGGGCTTATCCCATTGATGGTGGACCTGAATAACTTCCTCTAGAACACTATAAATACAGGTATTGGGCCAGAGGGAGGGGAGGTTGAAAGCTGAACATTCCTAAGGGTAGATGCTGCTGGAATTAGGACTCCCTTGTAAAGCTTGAGAGGAGAGATTCCCATCCTTTCCTAGCCTTATTTGAGAGTGGGTGAGCTGATCAAAGTAAAGGAAAACTCTTGCTGGACCCTAGGAGGGACTTGCACAACACCAAGGCTCAGGTTGTAATGGTTCCTTTTGTTTCCTCTTAATACAAATGAACTCATTTTTCTCAACAGATTGTTATTCATGATTTGTTTCATATACTCCTTGGTCTGTATGATAGATATGTATTGTTTTATGAGTTTATCAGGTGCTATTTAATCTTTTGGCTTGTTAGTGAATGCAGGTTTCGAAGAGAAGGAGGAGCTCATTCGGATCGGCGAGACTGGACTACTACAAAGCGTTGGACTAAAGGTATGTTAAGATGCCCTGATTACTTGTATTCTCAATGCATGTTTAGAGAAAGGTAGTGTTTATTTGTCTTGTTTGTCACTAGAAAGCGTTTGCTTCTAGGGAGGTCGGTTGTGTCCGCACTATCGACTCTTTCCGCATGACACATAACATTCTACATCATTCATAAAAAGGAACAAAGGGGCTTTTATTCCTTTGAAATTTGACATATCTACCACAATATTTAACCCTAGGAGCGAAAAATATTCTATTGTTAGATTCTCCTTGAGGTTTTCATCTCGACTCTTGATGGATCTGCTGCTTCATTCCTCCTTTTCTATTTTTGTTGTTGTTATTGTTTACTACAGGCCCTTTTTCTATACATAGTTGTTCTTGCCTACATGCATGTTGGACTCTACCTTTTGAAAATGAATACTAGATCTATTCAATGGAGACCTTTGGTTCTCAAGAAAATTGTCCAAGGCTATGGTGCTATTTTCCATCTTTAATTTCTTCTCTTTTTATTCCAATTTCTTCCTTAACATGATAGCTTCACCTTCAAGTTGGCCAACTCTACCCTCCACTTTTTGATGGTTGGTCATAAATTTTTCAACTCTTTTCGATTCTTCCAACTGCGTCCCCAAACTGATAATCTCCTCCTTGAGGTACTTCTCCTTTTCATCACAAATATGTAAAATATTATCTTGATCTTTGCATGAAACTATTAACCTATTAAATTCAATGGATAATTTTTCAACAACACCCATGGAAGACTTATATACATATTTAAGAAGCTTAACATTATCCTCATCTTCACTAGGTGACTTAGCATGACTAGAATAGAAACCATCAAAAGCTTAACTCAAAATAAACTCATTAGTATTTATACCTTTAGATTTGTTGTATGGGAGAAAACTATGTTTTGTTGAAGCTTCATTTTTTGGATTTTTAGCTCCACCATTCACACTAGGGGGATTGATCTTCTTGGGCTGAGATTCTTGGTTCTGTGAAGCATTCTTCTTTTTCTTATTCTTACTCCTCAACCTCTCCATTTTTTTGTTATCACTTCCAAACAATTATTGTAGTATATCCCATATTTCCTTGGTAGATTTTAGATCTCCTATTTTCTTCAAATCTGCATTATGGATATTTTCATAAATAATGCATCTCGCTTGAGAATTTTGTTTCATCACCTTAGGTTCAAGTGGATCCTCACCACATCCTTAACATGCTAGCTTTAAAATTTTAGAAGCATAAGATAATAATTGAGATTTTACATTTTCATGCCATACCTTGAAATTTGTAGTAGTGAGGACAAAATATCTTGGAGGATTCATTTTGGAAAAAGAAATTCAAATTTTTACCAACATTCCCTAGATCTACTCTCCAACAATTAAGTTGCAACCAATATCCCCTACTTTGATACCAATTTTTGGAAGTGTTGACGGACAAACGTGGCTCCTAAGGAAACATTAGAGAGTCTCTATATTGAAGAGACCATGATAGGTAATACAGACAAATGAAAGTCTCATCAAGTGAGCAATATTAGCCATCTAAAGAAGTTTTAGTATGATGGGACCAACCCAACACTTTATAAACTGTCGTAATTGAAATGATGTTGTAATGTTTATATGTTTGATTGAATCATTCGGTGGTGTTTACATGTGGATGAAATGCACCGTCGGATATTTTGGGTTTTATATTATATGGCATTCAATTACACAGTAATGAATAGGTACTTGCCTCGGTTTTTAGATTCCCACTCAGTCCAATGCTTGAACCCTTTGTTCGTCATTCATTTTGGTCATTTGCTGTTGGTTAGTCGAGGGTTTCCTTCACTGTGCTCTACAAGGTTTTGGTGGGTAGCTCTGCTGCAAGTCTTGGGCGTGCCTCTGGTTGTTCTTTGCTATGAATGTGATTGTCCTTAATCCTTGGTTTTTTGGCAGTTTTGGTTTGCCCTGTAGCTGCCTGGGTAAGTGACCTCTGTTGTGTTTCGTTTTCCTTCCGCCGTGGGTTCAACAGGCTGCCGTATTTCAACTCATGCACTGGTATTTCCCATTCTCATTGGCAACTCAATGTTTGCTTGTTTCCAGGTTCAGCTCGATGGCTTTCTTTCATCCTCGACTTAATACACAAGTAATTCCTCTTTCTCTATTTCAATTTATGGGTCTCTGTCCATAGTTTCTGACTTGGTCTGCTCCTTCGTCTCCACAGTTAGTCGAAGCTATTGGTGGAATACTGGTCTTTGGTCTCACTGCAAACTCTTAGGTAAGACGAATGCAACTTTCACTGTTTTTTTCCCTTTCCAGCTCTGTATTTCACTTCTGCTACAATTTATGCTCTAACACCTGTGTATCATGGTTGTGCAAGTGTTAAGGGTTTGCAGTTGGAGGGTTTGGCCATATACGTCTCGGTCTTGTCCGGTAGACTCTGCCTCTTCGAATTTCTTTTAGTGTTCGTTTTGGTTTTTAACTTACGCCTTCGGGTTGTATGTATTTTCACCCACGTTGCTTGTCGAATGGCTCACATTGTGAGTGATGCTCTGCTACTTTGGAATTTCGGGCTTCCACTATGTCTTGATTACAATCTTCTGTTTATAGTTGCAATTTCTACCGAAACCCTCACCTAGGGTTTGTCGTTCAAGGGTCTGTGTGTCTATGGATGTGTATGAATATTTGATTGAAACCCTCACCTAGGGTTGGTCGTTCACGGTTTGAGCATTCATGGCTTTGTTTTTTCAGTTCTATTATGTAACTGTGATATGTTGGACTCTGCAATTTTTGAAAGGAAAATTCTTCAAGGAGATATAATAAGATTAGGTTTGATTTACTTGAATAACGTTCGTTGTTATGATTCTTCTGTTTTCTTGAGATTTGATGTATAACTGTGCACGAACCTTGTAGTTATGCTGGCAATTTTATATGGCTGTCAATTTAAATGTATGGTGGAAACTTTCGTCCGGCCTATGGGTGTTTGGCCTATACCGAATTCTGGTTGTATCACTCCTAGTTTATTTTCGTTGTTTGCTTCAAACGAATTACAAACCCTCGTATTGTATTTGCTCTTCGGCCTCGCTATGAGAACTGGTTCTTTCTCTCAGGAAACAAAAAGAATTTATTATCAAGAATCTGTGTAGAGTTAGTTGTATGCTGAGATAGTCATCAATTGGAAAACATAATAAATTACAATAGACATACAGATGGACAGAACTTAATTTCTCTATTCTTTCTATTATTTGAGTGCGAGAGGTACTGAACTCCTTACATGATTTGTCCTGTTACATTTATATGTTCCTTGTTCCAGTTAATGAAATTGTATAGTTGGTTTTCAGTTATAGACTTTACAGTTACATGGTTATCAGTCATTCATTATATCTTATGACAAGATTTTCCTTTAATATACATTTGTCTTTTTCCTTTTAAAATAGTAGGACAATCATTAATCCACGACTTGTTAACAATAGACAAACAAATAATCCTAACTGATCAACTACCCTTGATTAATTTAGAAATTAAGATAAGAATAAAAAGTTCTACCTACTATTCTGTCAACTAACTCAAAGACAAATAAAAGTAAACTCAACTCTTTGACCTGGCAGAGACCGACACCCGGTCATGGTGCCTGAGTTGGATGCTCCTGCATCAGGCTCTCGGGCAAAAGAAAATTATGACTCCGGTCCATGAGCTCGTCAACTGAAGAACCTGTCTGCTCAATCTGCCTGGCATGAAGCCATGAACTCTCCTCAATAGGACGGTTCTTCCACTTGACCAGGTATTGTAGATACTCCTTCTTCCGAGTTCGTTTGGCCACCTGAGTATCGAGAATGCACTCGATCTTGGGAGGCTGAACGTAAGGAATCTGTCTCATCCAAACTTCTCCTCCATCCTGGGTATTCCATGTAGGCCGCTTGGTTCCATCTTCTTCCTTCACCTTTGGGTCAACCATGTAGGGAAACAGGTCTGCTATGTTAAAGATAGGTGAAATGCCTATTCTAGGTGGCAACTATATCTCATAGGAATTTTCCAAAAATTTCCGGAGGACTTTGCAGGGTCCTATCTTCTTATACTTTAATTTATTGTATGTACCCCTAGGGAAGCGTTCCTTGTGCAAATGCGCAAGGACTTCATCTCCCACATTAAACTGTACTTCCCTTCTCTTCAAATCTGCTTGCTATTTATACTTTAGGCTGCTATCCTGTAATTTGATTTTTACCTGCTCATGCAAATCCTTCATCGTGTTAGGGAAATCTTCTCCATCTGCGCTTCGCCTTTCTTACAGTCCAAGATCCCGCAACTCATGCACTCCGCGAGGATGCATGCCATACAGGATTCGAAATGGACTAAAGCCTGTGCTACAGTTAGGTGAGTCGTTATAAGCGAACTCTGCCTGTTCTAGCACTCGATCCCACATCTACTAATTCTCTCCAACCAGACTTCATAGCATGTTTCCTAGACTCTTGTTCACAACTTCTGTTTGTCCGTCAGTTTGCGGATGATAAGCAGAACTGTAACTCAACTATCTATCCATTTTCTTCCATAGGGTACGCCAAAAGTGTCCTATAAACTTCACATCCCTGTCTGATAGAATAGATTTAGGCAACCCATGTAACCTAACAATCTCTGTGAAAAACAAGTGGGCCACGTGAGTGGCATCACTGGTTTTCCTGCAAGGGATGAAATGCATCATTTTCAAGAATCTGTCCACTACCACCATCACCAAGTCATAACCTCTCTGTGTCTTAGGTAGGCCTAAGATGAAGTCCAAGCTGACTGAATCCCACAGTCTGCCTGGAACAGGTAACGGTGTGTACAGTCCCGTGTTTTCACTATGACCCTTTGCCAACTGGCACACTTTACATCTGGCCACAAATTACTGCACATCCCTCCACATATTTGGCCAAAAGTAGAAATGACTAAGCTGCTCGAGTGTCTTTTCCATGCCGAAATGTCTGGCTAGACCTCCACCATGCTTCTCCCGAATAATATTCTCTCTCATCAAGCAGTCAGGTATGCATAGCTGTCCTCCCTTAAACAACAGTTTCTCCTATAGGTTGTAGTCCAACCATGGATTGTTATCTCTCACCAAGGGATTTTGACATGCCTCGTAGGCCTCCTTAAAATCTGTATTAGTCTAGTATAAGTCTTTTAAGTGCTCAAAACCCAGCACTTGCACAGTACTTTCTTGTAGAAGTAAAGCCCTTCTACTTAGTACATCCGCCACCTTGTTGGCCTACCTGCTAATATGCTTCAATATGAATTTGAAACTCTGCAAATACTCCACCCATTTGGTGTGTTTGTGGTTCAACTTGTGTTGTTGCATTACATACTATAATGCAGAATTATCTGAGAACAACACAAATTCGTTTCCCAACAGATAATGCCTCCAGTGTTTTAATGCCTGTATAACAACATAGAACTCCTTATCATATCATGAATATTTCTGTCGACATTCATTCAGCTTCTCGCTAAAAAATTCTACAGGCCTATCCCCCTGGCTGAGTACAGCTCCAATAGCCATACCGCTAGCATCACAGCGAACCTGAAAAATCTTCTTGAAATCTGGGAATCTCAAGATCGGCCTCTCAGTAATCTTCCTTTTTAATAACTGGAAACTTCTCTCTGCTGCATCTATCCATCAAAAAGTTTGACTAGCCTTTTTAATGGTGTCCAACATAGGTGCACAAATTTCATTAAAATTCCTTATGAATTTCCGGTAAAAACTCGCTAGTCCATGAAAGCTACGTACCTCGAATAAATTTTTCAGAGATGGCCAATTAACTATCGCCGCAACCTTCTCCGAATCCATCTTCAGTTCATTTTCTGTTATTACAAAGCCCAAATAAATCAATTCCTTCTATAGAAAAGTACATTTCTTCAAGTTTATGAGAAATTTATTCTGCTGTAATTTTTCCAGCACCTTCCATACATGTTGAAGGTGTTCTTCCCTTGTCCTACTGAAAATTAGTATGTTGTCCAGGTATACTATCACAAATTTCCTGATGTGCTCCTTCAACATCTCATTCATCAACCTCATAAATGTATTGGGCGCATTTCTCAGTCCAAATGGCATGACCAGCCATTCGTACAACCCCTCATTCGTCTTAAAGGTTGTCTTCCATTCGTCCCCCTCTCGTATCTGAATCTGATGGTACTCGCTCTTCAAGTCTATCTTAGAGAAATATGCTGCCCTTCTTAAACAATCCATCATGTCATCCATCCATGGTAATGGGAACCTATACCGGATGGTGATTTTGTTGATGGCCCTTGAGTCCATGCACATCTGCCACACTCCTCCCTTCTTAGGGGCAAGAACCATTAGGACTACACAAGGGCTCAAACTTTCCCTTATCAATCCCTTGTCTAACAATTCTTGCACCTGCTTTCTAATCTCTTCATTGTCCTTGGGGCTCATTTGGTATGCCGCTTCGTTCGACAAACTGGCTCCGGCTATGAAGTCAATATGATGACTTATGCTTCTTTTGGGGGGTAATTTGTCTGGCAAGTCATCCACCACTATATCTGTAAATTCCTGCAACATCTGCTGGATTTCTATAGGTAAATCTGATACCTCTGTATGCAACAACATTGTCCTTGATTTCTTTACAACTACGTAACCCATCTCACTGTTTCAGAAACTATTTTCCACTAACCAACAATGCTCTTCATTCACTTGTCCCTGCTGTCCCTTCTTCCTTGATGGGCACAAGCGTATGCTTGATTCCATCCTTAACAAACTTATAACAGTTCGTCAATCCATCATGTACCACTTTCCTATCATACTGCCAAGGCCTGCCTAGCAGTATGTGACATACATCCTTCAGCATGATGTCACAAACAACTTTATCCTTATATCTGCCTATTTGAAACTCCACCTCGTACTGTTCATCCAACAACAACTAATGGCCTTTTTGTAGCCATGAGACTCTGTAAGGGTTGGGATGTTTCAAGCGCTTCAACTCTAACTTTTCTACCATCTTTGTAGACACTAAGTTATCAATACTACCACTATCAATAATTAACTTACAACACTTACCTCGTGACTTACAAACTTTTCTAAACAAAGGCTTTCATTGTGTTTGTTTGATGACCTCCTTGACTGGTTTTAATAATACCTTGTGTAGCACCAGGGCTTCCCCTGTCTTTGGAGCATTTTTTGCTTCTTGGGGAGGTGCCACTGCTTCTTCTGGTTATGCAACATATGCACCCCGCTGTCAAGCTTGTTCTGCTTCTAGACATTCAAATGATTGGTGTCCCCTTTTATGACACCTGTAACATTGATAACCAGCCCCTCTTCCTCGGCCATTTCCCCTGCCTCGTTGGGATGACCTACCGCCTCTCGCATTATCACCTTTGTCCGCTGATCCAAAAGCTCTAGAACTATTGCCTTCCTTATTATTATTAGCAATTTGACCTCTGCCATATGACTGGCCTCTTCC
The DNA here is from genome assembly GCA_031772625.1 of Pinus tabuliformis. Taxonomy (NCBI): domain Eukaryota; kingdom Viridiplantae; phylum Streptophyta; class Pinopsida; order Pinales; family Pinaceae; genus Pinus; species Pinus tabuliformis. The sequence goes on from CM062818.1 coordinate 10,717,413, forward strand.
CCAGCCGACTCCTCATCCTCTCTGGGAATTCTGCCTTCTAGTAATTTTCTCTTTAGCTTTCATCACACTCTGATACGCTTCTTCAGTGTTCTTTGGAGATAAAATACTGATTTCATCTAAAAATTTTAATCTTAACCCATTCACATACCTGGCTGTTCTTTCCGTGGTATCCTCTGTATATCCGGCTCGCAAGTTCACTCGATAGAACTCCTTCATGTACTCCCTTACCGTCAATCCTTTCTGTCTCAGATTCTGCACCTGCCTGTGCAGTGCAATCTGATAGTCTTTCGGCAGAAATCTACCCTTTAACTTGGCCACCATCCTTGACCAGGTTTTAATCGGTGACTTGTTCAATCTTTTTATCTCCGTCTGGACACTATCCCACCATAGGGCTACGTGTCCCTTCAATTTCGTTGCAGTGAACCTAACTCTGCGGTCTTTTTTGACTTCCTTGCACTCGAAATACTTATCCATCTCGCTGATCCAATCCAATAAAACCTTGATAGACAGACTGCCATCATAGGTTGGGAGTTTTGGATTGGGTTTACTGCTTGCCACTAAAACAGATCTCAACAATCTCACTTCTGGGCTCTCACCCTCTGGTCCATCTGTTACTGCTTCAATTTCCTCTTTGCTATCATTACCTATCTTCGGGTCTCTTCTTCTCCCTGCCTCCACTGCCTCCAAACGGGCAGCAAGAATTCGGATCTCCTCTCTCAATCCTTCCTCCACTATCCTTCGAGCACCTCTACCATGACCTCACCTTCCTATTTCCATGTCTTCAATCAATTTCACCTGCTCTGGTACCACTTTGATGGGACCAGCCCAACACTTTATAAACTGTCATAATTGAAATGATTTTGTAATGTTTATATGTTTTATTGAATCATTCGGTGGTGTTTACACGTGGATGAAATGCACTATCGGATATTTTGGGTGGTACTTGCCTCAGTTTACGGATTCACGCTCAGTCCAATGCTTGAACCCTTTGTTTGTTGTTCATTTTTGTCATTTTTTGTTGGTTAGTCGAGCGTTTCCTCCACTATGCTCTGCAAGGTTTTGGCGGGCAACTCTACTGCGAGTCTTGGGCACGCCTCTGGTTGTTCTTTGCTATGAAAGTGATTGTCCTTAATCCTTGGTTCGTTAGCAGTTGTGGTTTGCCCTGTAGCTACCTGGGTAAGTGACCTCTGTTGTGTTTCATTTTCCTTCTGTCGTGGGTTCAACAAGCTGTCTTATTTCAACTCATGCACTAGTATTGCCCATTCCGGTTGGCAACTCAATGTTTTCTTGTTTCCATGTTTAGATCGATGGCTTTCTTTCGTCCTCGACTTAATACACAGGTAATTCCTCTTTCTCTATTTCAATTTATGGGTCTCTGTCCATAGTTTCTGACCTGGTCTGATCCTTTCTCTCCACAGTCATTCGGAGCTGTTGGTGGAATGCCGGTCTTTGGTCTCACTGCAAACTCTCAGGTAAGATGAATGCAACTTTAACTGTTTTGTTTCCCTTTCCAGCTCTATATTTCACTTCTACTACAATTTATGCTCTAACACCTGTGTATCATGGATGTGCAGGTGTTAAGGGTTTGCAGTTGGAGGGTTTGGCCATATACATCTTGGTCTTGTCCAGTAGGCTCTGCCTCTTCGAATTTATTTTAGTGTTCGTTCTGGTCTTTAATTTACACCTTCGGGTTGTATGGGTTGTCACCCACGTTGCTTGTCGAATGGCTCACATTGTGAGCGATGCTCTGCTACTTTGGAATTCTAGGTTTCCACTATGTCTTGACTGCAATATTTTGTTTATAGTTTCAATTTCTACCGAAACCCTCACCTAGGGTTTGTCGTTGAAGGGTCTGCGTGTCTATGGTTGTGTATGAATATGTGATTGAAACCATCACCTAGGGTTGGTTGTTCACGGTTTGAAAATTCACGGCTTTGTTTTTTAAGTTTTGTTATGTAATTGTGATACATTGGACTTTGTAATTTTTGAAAGGAAAATTCTTCAGGGAGATATAATAAGATTAGGTTTGATTTATCTGAATAACATTCGTTGTTATGATTCTTCTGTTTGCTTGAGATGTGATGTATAATTGTGCACGAACCTTGTAGTTATGCTGGCAATTTTATATGGCTGTCAATTTAAATGTATGGTGGAAATTTTCATCCGGCCTGTGGGTGTTTGGCCTGTACTGAATTCTGGTTGTATCACTCCTGGTTTATTTTCGTTGTTTGCTTCAAACGAATTACAAACCCTTGTATTGTATCAACTCTTTGGTCTCGCTATGAGAACTGGTTCTTTCTCTCAGGAAACAAAAAGAATTTATTTTCAAGAATCTGTGTAGAGTTAGTTGTATGCTCAAATAGTCATCAATTGGAAAACATAATAAATTACAGTAGACATACAAATGGACAAAACTTAATTTCTCTGTTCTTGCTATTATTTGAGTGCGAGAGGTACTGAACTCCTTACATGATTTGTCTTGTTACATTTATATGTTCCTTGTTCCAGTTAATGAAACTGTACAGTTGGTTTTCAGTTATAGACTTTATAGTTACATGGTTATTAATCATTCGTTCTATCTTATGACAAGATTTTCCTTTAAGATACATTTGTCTTTTTCCATTTAAAATAGTAGGACAATCATTAATCCATGACTTGTTAGCAACAGACAAACAAATAATCCTAACTGATCAACTACCCTTGATTAATTTAGAAATTAAGATAAGAATAAAAGTTCTACCTACTATTCTATCAACTAACATAAAGATGAATAAAAGTAAACTCAACTCTTTGACCTGGCAGAGACTGACACCCGGTCATGGTGCCTGAGTTGGATGCTCCTCTATCATAGTACCTTCAAGACAAGTCTAAATTGATCTATGAACAAACACATTGAGAAGAAGTTTTTTTGCATTGCGTGGAATTCTTGTTTGGTAATTTGGAGGAGCACAAGTCTAGCAAGGACCCTCAAGTCTATTTTTGAGAAAAGAAGGAGCATTGTATCCCTAGTAAAGGGTCGTAAGACCTTATAATTCTGCCTAGAGGAGGCAGAAGTACTATACAGGTACATCGAGAAGATTATCTCCATTCGTAAGAGGGTTTAGACCAGGTTGAGAAACCTCAGGGTCTAAGACAAAATCTTTGAAATATGTTCTGATGCAGGTTGAGGACTCTTACAACTAGTCGAGGATCATGAGACCATGTGGAAGGATGGTGTAAGGTGTTTTCCGAAGATTGTGTGGATAGTAGCAAAGACTGAGTGAAGAGGGATAATGAAGGAGGTATGTTAGGTCAAAGGAGAGACCTAATAACAAGGTTGAATGCTAATATATGCAGTGAATTTGAAGGGATTAATTCACTGTGAGCAGTTGGGTAAGTAGAGAATTGCCCCCGAGGGATAGCTCAAATGGTCGAGTTCCCGTTGATAGTACTCTCCCGGTTTGAGAGGTCACGGGGTCAAATCTCCTCGACGCCCTCGGGGGTAGGCCTGATGGCCGTGCCTGTCTACGTGGACGTAGCGGCCCACCTCCGGTGCCCCGTGAACCACATCGAAAAAAAAAAAAAAAGTAGAGAATTTAAAGGAGTTATTTCTTTCGTGTTTTTGGAGTCAAAGGATAGTTATGTAGATCAAGTGCAATATGATAGAAAGGGATGTAAGGCAGGGGTTGCTACAACAAGTAAGTCAAGTATTTTCTTTCGTGTTGTTTTGGGAAGATTGAAGGTCAAAGGTAGTTGACCTGAAGCCTTAGGAGAATATTCTTGTTTATTATGTCATGTATCAGGTTTCTAAAGGGTCGTAATCCTTGGTACGTGAGCCCTATGTTTGTTTTATTGTAGGAAAAATGACAACTTTTTGGCCATATACATATACATATACATATATACATAGATATATATACATAGATATATATATATATATATATATATCTATATATATATATATATATATATATATATATATATATATATATATATATATATATATATATATGCACTTTAGTTTTTCACTGTTGTTATATTTCCATTGTTCAAAGTTGGCTTCGTTGAATGCTCCTAGTGTGTTTGAGTGGTAGTCTAAGCATAGACCAGACCATAGATGCAAGTAAAATTCAACAAACTCTATGAATTCGACTTCGCTTAAATTGATTTTCTTTTTCCAAAGGCGAAAGGGTTCTTGATTTAGGAGGAAGAATAGGGAAAATGGTGAGAGAAAAAGGGAGATGATTTTGGGAGACGTGTGAGAGGAAACTAGGAGAGAAAGTAGGATAGAAAATAGGGAATGAGGAGAGAAAATAAGAGATAATTTAGAAAAAGAAAATGAATAAGGAGAAACAAAAATATTTTTTCTCAATTTCCATGTCAATTCATCCTATGCTATGTCACTAATGAGTCATCTAAATTTTCACTACCTATGCACTCTAAATTATTATGATGTGTCAACCCCAAAACTACCACCTCATGCTCCTAAAAATAGACATGCCAAAAATAGCCCCCCCCTAAGAACATTAAAAGGTATCAAATGTCTAAAATAGATAGAGGGACCCTATTATATTTTGTTAGGTAAACTTGACATAGGGAAAAAGTCAAAGTTGATTGGGTCAAATGGTAGTGGTTTCAAGCACATTGTTTTGTGTACCCAATGTTTTCTACCCATGGATTTCATGTAATGGATCCTTTAAAAGGCTGGGAATCCTCTAATGTAAATTAGCTAGGGAATGTGAGCAACGAAGATTCACTTGGCCAGATTGACCAAATTTTGGCCACATGATCTAATGAAATTTCATTATTTAGGTTTTTCCCTGGATTTGAGGTTGTCCAAGGGACATTGTGTGCATTATGTTTATGCTATATGCTTAATGTTGGTGTAATGTTTCACTCAATAATTATTTTATGTCTATTTGGTTAATTCTTTAACAATTGAAATAAAAGCCAAAGGTTTAATTATATCTTCAGTACATGAATGTGATGGATATATCAAAGTTGAGTTTTGGCTTCAAGAGGATGCCTTTGTTGTCAAGGTTTTATTTGGCTTGCTAGATGTCAAGGTTAAGAACCACAACTAGTGATATGAAGTGGTTGTTCTATTGTAGATCAAAAATTTTGCATGGATCAAGTGATCAAGGAAAAGGTTTGATGATGTGAGAAGAAAGTGGAAATTACATTGAAGTTCAATTGGGTTTTGATGAGTGGGCATGTTGCTACATATTGAAGTTAGGGTAATCATTGTGTGAGAGGATATTTTAATTGCACAATGAGAGAATGGAATTTAGAATAGAAACAACTAAAAAAAACTTATAATGGAGTTGAAAATTTATTGCATGTAAATGGGAATATGAATATAAGATCTCATAGGGAATACATACTCTAAAGAGATTATTGGTAAATTCTATTGTTATACTTAGGTGTTAAAGGGGCATGCAAATACCCTGGGTATAAAATTTGAGGGGGTTAAGGAGTGGAGGTGAGTGTTGTTGACTTGTTTGGCCATTTTGACTGCGTTTGGTCAAGGAAACCCCAAGTCAAGGTTTAAGGGGGGATTGTTAGGTAAACTTGACTCAGGGAAAGAGTCAAACTTGACCAAGTCAAAAGGTAGTGGTTTTAGTCACATGGTTTATCATACCCATAATTTTATGCCCATGGATTTCATGTAATGAATCCTTTTGAAAGGTTGGGAAGACTCTATTATAAAGAGGGAAGGGGATGTGAGTGGTGAAGGCTCGCTTGTCTAGCTTTGTCGGGTTTTGGCCAAGGAATCTAAGGAATTTTGTTAGATCGGTTTTCCCCAGAGTTGGGGGTTTTCCAAAGGTAAACATTGTATGCATTGCGTTCATGTTTTATGATTGTTGTCAGTGTAATGTTTCTCTTAGTATCTATTTATGTCTCTCTAGCTAATTTTTTAACATATATAGTACGCATAAAAATATGTACTGCTAAAAACAAAAATCTCAATGAATGCCCACAATATTATTCTCATTAGACTTAGAATATGAATGGGAATCCAAATACACTATCAATACTCCCATGACATCAATGCTAAAAATAGAAAGTACTCAAATTCTAATAAAACCACCACCATTAGACTCATATTTCAATGAGAATCTGATAATGTTATCACCACTATCGTGCATGATTTGTTAAAAATAAAACTATCTCAAATTTGGATGATGTAATTAGAATTTGAATGTTGTGGGGAACTTGAATGTGTAATCATAGCTGATATGCCACCCATGCAAAAAATAGAACCATCTCAGAATTAGATGAAAACAATGCCATTTGATTCAGAATACAATGGCAAATCTGAATATGTAATTAGAGATCATGTGCGATTGTCAATAAAAATAAAGTCCTTGGAACCTCATGAAATCAAACTCATTGGATTTGAATTTTAGTAAGGAATCAAAATCCATAATTAGAATGTACATGCAAATATTGCTAAAAATAGAAAGTTATCGCATGTCACCTCTAGGTAACCCATTGGACTCAAAATATCACAAGTATTCCAAATATACCATTATATCCGAGAAGTAAATCTTCAAACAAAACCTACTAAAAATAATAAGTTACATATATGTCAATTAGAGAAGCCTCATTGGAATCTCGAGTTCATAAGGAATCCCAATATGTGATCAATATTGTTGTACCATCCCTAGAACTCTACCTTCTACAAAGTAGGGGACCTACTAAAAATAAAAACTTTCTTCAATCCACGCAAAAATGTGCCTAAATCATCATTGAATCAATCTAAAAATAGTTTCCCTAAGAACCAATACATAGTATGTATTTGCATCTGTATATGAGCCTCCAACCTAATGAAATGTATGGGTAATTAACCCTCCAAATTTGTAAAGGGAAAATTAAGGGGTTAACACCACCCCTTTACAATTTTCTTTTCTTATTTAATCTATTTGGATTTTTTATTTTTATTTTGATTTTGTTTCACTTATTCATTTTAGATATGCATTCATTGCATAGGACTTAGAGTAATGGTCTCATAGCAAGGGGGCATTACTGATGCTTAATTTTCCTATTTTTTAACATTTCTTCATTTATGTTAGACCGAGTCTAATTGAACACAAGAAATAAAGCATGGAATATATTTCCTTATAATACTCCTAATATGTTTGTGTGATAGTCTATCCATAAACCAAACCTAGGTTATAAGGAAAATAAGCATGATATCATAGCCAGGATTGAAGGGAAAGTTGAATCACAATGTGCATGGGAAGAAACCTAAGAGGGAGCTAGATCCTTTTTTGTGGAAGGAATACCATGGAAAAGTTGATTTCTAGTCTAAGGTATGAGGATGGTTTGGATGGGTTGTTCAACTATAGCCCTTGGAAATAAAGGATCGGGATGGTCTTATTAGTGAACAAGATATGAGAGTTTGCTCACAAGGATATTTCTAAGCCAACAACTCCTAAAGAGTTGGCTGAATTTGAATAGTTGGATGCGAAGGCCAATATGATCATCCTAGATAGAGTAAAGGATCACTTGTTACCTCATATTATAAAAAAGAACAATGCAAGTGATATGTGGAAGTCTCTTTAGGATTTGTTCCAGAATAAGAATGAGAACTCGTTAATGGTATTGAGAGAGAAGCTCAAGAACACCAATATGTTGAATGGCAAGAGTGTAGATTCGTATATAATGAGGGTTTTTTAAGTTCGTAATGATATTAGTGCCATTCGTGGTAACATTCCTGAGTCATAATTACTAAGGACTACCTTGAAGGGCTTCACCGAGGAATGGAAGCCATTTATTAAAGGAATAGTTGCTTGAGACAAGTTGCTAGGTTGGAATAGGTTATGGGATGACTTAATCCAAGAGGAACTATAGGACAAAGAACTTCATAAGAAGAAATATGATGTATAAAATGCGGTTCTCAGTAGTAAGATGAAGGAAAAGTGAAGAAGGACTTGGGAAAGGTGAAGTGTTTCACATGTGGCAAGCATGGTCATTATGTAAGTATCTGCATCAGCAGAAAGGAGATAATGAAAATAAGAAAGAGATTGTGATGGCTGCTACATCCAAATATGAGTAAGATGACTTGACAAGAAGGTTATAAGAGGATTTTTCTATATTCTCTCATTTCTCTGAGGGTACCATTCATGAGGGGGCATGGTTCATAGATAGCAAAAGCATTGAAACATATGAAAATATCACAGGAAGTATTTGAGACTCTAATCGACGGGACTCTAAAATGAAAGTGGAGGTTGGTGATATGAGTCAAAAGCCTATCAAAGGATCATGTATGGTACTGTTCAAGATGGAGTTAGGATGGTTGCTACAAGTTTAGGATGTATTGTAGGTACCAGAGCTCAAGTGAAACATGTTATCTGTCTTAGTGATTGAGGTTAAGGGGTTTGCAGTATTGTTCTGGAATGAAAAGGTGATGCTCAATCACAGAGGCTCTAACTATACAGGAGCAGTTATTGTACTTATGGAGAGTGGTCTATACAAGATGAAGGGAAATCATATAAATCAAGGGAAGACATAATTTTTTGAGTCTCAAAGGAAGTTGAGTTTGAGTGAGATTTTCTAGAGTGAGAGGGAGGCTCCAGAACCCAAGAAGAGTGCATGGATAGTGGGAAGTAAGGAGACTTCTATAGTTGGAAAGAAGGAACCTTGGAATGGCCTGAAGGCCTATTAGCCATAGAATATGTGAGAGGCTTCTAGTGGAAGAGACACTTTTGAGGAAAGTGTTGTACATTCTACAAGATAATGTTGTAGTGATGGATGCCAAATATTGGGATTGTGTTACCTACCTAGTTACTTTTGCGGAATGGAAGTACCTCCCTCACTTAGAGGGAGTGTTGAAAATAGTGTCGATTGGGAAGTACTCCTACAAGTCATTGGTACTTGACTTGTGAGTATTTGACACACTTTGTGGAAATAAGTACCAAAGCCAGTGGATTTTGGAACGAAAGTCATGGGCTTAGAACCCAAATAAATTATTTTTTGATTATAATTGTTGTGGAGGACACCTTTGATGGGCAAAAGCGGTTCCTAAAGAAACATTAGAGAGTCTATATATTGAAGAGACCATGAGAGGTAATACACATGAGTGCAGGTCCCAGCAAGTGAGCAATATTAGCCATCTAAAGAAGTCATAGTACCTCCAAGAGAAGTCTAAATTGATCTATGAACAAAGACATTGAGAAAAATATTTTTTACATTGCATGGATGGTTTGCTTGGTAAATTGGATGAGCACAAGTCTAGCAAGGAGCCTTAAGTCTATTTTTTAGAAAAGGAGGGTTGTATCCCTTGTAAAGGGTCGTAAGGCCTTAGAATGCTTCCTAGATCAAGCTGAAGTAGTGTACAAGTAGATCGAGAGGATTATCTCTAGTCATAATAGGGTTTAGACCAAGTTGAGAGATTGCAGGGTCTAAGATAAAAGCCTGGAACTATGTTTCTATGCAGGCGAGGACTCTTACAAATGGTCGAGGATCATGGGACCATGTGGAAGGATGGTGTAAGGTGTTTTCTGAAGATTGTGTGGATAGTAGCGAATACTGAGTGAAGACAGATAATGAAGGAGGTTTGTTTGGTCAAATGAGAGACCTAACAACAAGGTTGAATGCTAATGTATGTAGTGAATTTGAAGGGCTAACTTCACTGTGAGAAATTGGGTATGTGGAGAATTTAGAGGAGGTATTTCTTTCTGGTTTTTCAAGGCAAAGGAAAACCAGGCACATCAAGGGAAAGAGGATAGAAAGTGATGGAAGGGAGGGGATGCTACAACAAGTAAGTCAAGTATTTTCTTTTTTGTTGTTTTGGGAAGATTGAAGTTCAAAGGGAGTTGACATCAAGCCTTAGGTGAATACTGTTTTATATTGTTTCATGTATCAGGTTTCTAAAGGGTCATAATCCTTGGTACGAGAGCCCTATGTTTGTTTTATTGTAGGAAAAATGGCAAGTTTTCAGCAATATATCTATATATGTACTTTATTGTTTCATTGTTGTTATAATTCTGTTGTTCAAAGTTGTTTTGGTTGAACACTCCTAGTGTGTTTGAGTGCTAGTATATCCATAGACTAGACCTAAAGTGTAAAGAAAATTAAAAACAATCTCCTATATGAATTCGACTTGGCTTAAATTGATTTCTTTTTCTTTTCCAAAGGAGAATGGTTTCATAATTTAGGAGGAAGAATAGGGAAAATGGTGAGAGAAAAAGGGAGATGATTTAGGGCAACGAGTGAGAGGAAAATTAGGAGAGAAAGCAGGATAAATGATAGGGAATGAGGAGATAAAATAAGAGATAATTTAGAAAAGGAAAATGAATAAGGAGAAACAAAAATAAATTTTCTCAAGTTCCATGTCAATTCATCCTCTACCATGTCACTAATGATTCATCCAAAGTCTTACCACCTGTACACTTTCAATTATTATAATGTGTCAACCCCAAAACTACCACCTCATGCTCCTAAAAATAGACATGCCAAAAATAGGGGTCCCCCTAACAATAAAGAAAAGGTATCAAATATCTGAAATAGATAGGGAGACCCTATTATATTTTGTTACGTAAACTTGAATTAGGGAAAAAGTCAAATTTGATTGGATAAAATGGTAGTGGTTTCAGGCACACGGTTTAGTGTACCCATGGTTTTCTTCCCATGGATTTCATGTAATGGATCCTTTAAAATGCTGGGAAGGTTCTAATGTAAACTAGTTAGGGAATATGAGCAGTGAAGATTCACTTAACCAACTCGACCAAGTTTTGGCTAAGGGATCTAATGAAATTTCGTTAGCTAGTTTTTTCCTTAGATATGGAGTTTTTCCAGGATAAAAATTGTGTGCATTATGTTTATGTTTTATAATTGATGTTGGTGTAATGTTTCTCTCGATAACTATTTTATGTCTCTCTTGTTAATTTTTTAACAATTGAAATAAAATCCAAAGGTTTAATTATATCTTGACAACTATAATGTGATGGATATATCAAAGTTGAGTTTTGGATTCAAGGGGATGCCTTTGTTGTCAAGGTTTTATTTGGCATGTTAGATGCCAAAGATTAAGAATCAAAACTAGTGATAGGAAGTGGTTGTTTATTGTAGATAAAAAAAATTGCATGGATCAAGTGATCAAGGAAAAGTTTTGATGATGTGAGAAGGAAGTGGAAGTTGCAGAGAAGCCCGATTAGGATTTGATCAATGAGCATGTTGCTACATATTAAAGTTAGAGTAATCATTAGGTGAGAGGATATTTTAATTGAAAAATGAGAGGATGGAACTTAGAATAGCAACAACTAAAAATAAATTATGATGGAGTTGAAACTTTATTTCATGTAAATGGGAATATGAATATAAGACCTCGTAGGGAGTAGATACTCTAAAGAAATTATTGGTAAATTCTATTCTTAGACATAGGTGTTAAAGGGGAATGAAAATACCCTAGGTATAAACTTTGAGGGGATTATGGGGTGGATGTGAGAGATGCTAACTCACTTGGCCATTTTGGATGCATTTGATCGAGAAAATCCCAAGTCAAGGTTTAAGGGGGAATTTTTAGCAAAACTTGACTCAGGGAAAGAGTCAAAATTAACCAAATCAAATGGTAGTGGTTTTAGGAACATGATTTAGCATACCCATTTATGCCCATGGATTTCATATAATGGATCATCTTAAAAGGTTGGGAAGACTCTATTGTAAATAGTGCATGGGATGTGAGTGGTGAAGGCTCGCTTGGCTAGCTTGGTCAAGTTTCGGCCAAGGAATTTAATGGAATTCTGTTAGTTTGGGTTTCCACATATTTGGGGGTTTTCCAAATGTAAACATTATATGCATTATGTTTATGTTTATGATCATTGTCAGTTTAATGTTTCTCTCAATATATATTATGTCTCTCTAGCTAATTTTTTAACATATATAGTACAACTAAAAATATGTATTGCTAAAAATAAAAATCTCACTGGATGCCCACAATATTATTCTAATTAGACTTAAAATATGAATGGGAATCAAAATACACTATGAATACTCCCAAGGCATAACTGCTAAAAATAGAAAGTACTCAAATTCTAATGAAACGATCACCATTAGACTGATAATTCAATGGGAGTATGATTATGTTATCACCACTACCATGCACCAATTATTAAAAATAAAAATATCTCAAATTTGCATGAAAACATTGTAATTAGACTCAGAATGCAGTGGAGAACTTGAATGTTTAATCACCGCTAATATGCTACCTATTGTCTCTCCTAGAGACAACCTTGGATTGCTTACAAGACCAGTTCCTGGGCACATCTAAATTATGTGTATCTCATATGATCCTCAAGAAACCGAAGGCATCATATGCATCTTCTACACATAGTAATTACAAATATACAAATATACACCTGACAACATGGGTTGGTTCCTTCATCCAAGCATATAAGCCATGTATTTATGGTATCCTTTCACATATACAACTCACAAGAATAAGGCAAAAACAAGTGGAGGCTGAGTAATCAAGGATTTACAGTTTAATTAGATTTTGCAGAATAATGAAAGAAGAGAAAGAGAATAATAACTCATCACATAGAGCTTGAAACATCAAGAGTTATATACTTATCTGAGCTAAATATAGATAGGTGGATGTAAGAAGAGTGAATTCTATGGTTTCAGGCAGTGAATATTTAAAGATATAATCTCAAACTTGCATACAGGCATATGTATTAACTAGTTAACACCAATGAATTTGTAAGAATATAAGATATATTTCTGGTAGCTACAATTGCTTGAAATCAGAGAGGAAGTGCGAACATAGTGGAAGTTTAACAAAGAAACAACATATTGTAATACTCGAACATGGGAATCACCACTGTTTCATTCATATTAAGTAAGATGTAGATTTGGAATCCATACAACTTCAGAAGTGTTAGTGCCTACATCTACCTCAGGCTGAAGGAAGGCAGGTCTAGGGTAACATCAAACCAGGCTTAACCTAGTAGCTAGCCCTACCAGGTCGGGAGAGGGCTCTCTCCTTGTTAATCTCAATTAGAATATTTGCCAATTAGGGCTTGAGATGACTGAAATGAATGTTTATTTTAGGCTAGGTATAGTAGATTAGGGTTTCTGGTTTGATTTTAGGTTTTGGTTGTTGGATCAATTGGAGAAGGCAGATTGGGTCTGGGAAATCAACTCAGGGATACGGTCACGTTTTGTGGGGCGAGGTAGTCAAGGGCTTATGTACTAGAAATGGATTGAGATGGTAGATTAAGAGAGTTGAGGAGTTGAGGAGGGCATATAAGAAACTATGAATCCTCTTCAAACAGTTGAAAACAATGAAAACCAAATGCATTCCCTAGACAAAGCACAACAGTGTATTTTGTCTATTCACCTTGATTCATTTAGTTTTAGAAGAGAAAGATAGATTTGGATACATATAAAACATAAGAAAAACTCATTACAAAGAAGAAACAATACATAAACTCACTGTCATAAGAATCCCACAAAAATAGCTATGAAACCTAGTTTTATTCCTTGCCAAACTGCAGATACAAATGTTCAATGAGTGCCACCACTTCCCCAAAGTCCAACCTTTACAAATGAATCGAAAAGTACATGATATAGGCAAGGAAACTAATCAAGCTAGCTATCAAGGTCGAATCCATGAGAAAAGGGGTGGTTTCAACCATATCTAAACTAAGAACAGGAATATAGGCAGTGGAACAGCTTGCCTCTAAAACCAAGGAAACCAACTCATTCAATTCAAAACCACCTTTGACTTGATGTATCTACCCTATTAAGTGTTTTAAATACATAATTTCATTGAGTTACATCATTTACCATGCTAATTTCACCAAGAGAGCAAGAAAAAGTCAACTGTAGAGAAAACTAGGCGAAATTTGGAAAATCAAGCAAAACTGGCAAAATTCATCCTATGCGCAGCGCCACTGATCCTATGGGTAGTGCCTTTTCTAGGCCAATTTTGGAAGGCTTCTCGGAGTCCAAATCAGGTGCAGGATAGCTCGTTGGAAAGCTTGATGAGTCTACTTTCTGGAAACACTTGAATTTTTGAATTTGGAGTCCATTTCCCCTCCAAAAAGTGGTTCGCCCAAGACTGCTTCCTGTGTGGCAAAAAAGTGGCAAAGAGGGCACTTTTCGGGTGTTTTTTGCCCTTTTGGAGACCTAGAACTTATCCAAAATTCTAAGCCATTTCCAAGCTTCCATATTTTTCCATGCTAATTCCAAAAATATAAATTATTTTGCAAGAAAGTGTCCCCAACAAAAGCACCTATTGAAAAAGCCTATTTTTTACATTAAAAATTTCAAAATTGACAAAAATTTCTCCAAATTTCTTGAAATTTGGCATGATTGACCCCTGTTAAGTACTTTGATGAGCCAATGATGCTTCACCCAAGATCTTGAGTTTATCATGATCTTTCTTGGCCCTCAAGGCTCTCCTTAACCTAGCTTTTAGCCTCTTTACCCTTGTTTTGCAAATTTTGTTCTGAGTTAGGTAGTGATAGGCCATATGACGCAACATTTTCTTCTCTTTGTTAGCTTTCTCAAGCATCTTCTCAAGGTGAATGTTTGCTCTTTCCAACCATGATTCTCGGTCAGCTTCAATTTCTTGCTCAAGGGAAGTCATCTTAATCTTTCTTTTCTTTGCCTCTTGCCTATTTTCTCTAATCATTTGCAGCTCCATAATAGCTTGCTTATCTAACAGTTGCTTGTTTTCCTGCTCAAGAAAGTTGATGATCCATTTGGCCCTCTCAAGGTTAAGTGATAAGACTTGAATTTCAGCTTCCTTCTCTTTGATAATCATGTCATTGAGTCTTGAACTTTGAGAGCCCAAATCAGTGACATCCTCCTCAATCAAAATAAAATCCCTATCTTTCCCTTCAGGAGGGCTCTTCTCATGCATCTTTTGCTTTTCTTTGTCTCTGCCCTGTACCTGTTTAACTGGACAAGAAGGCAAAGCCCCTTTCACCCCTAGTGAAGATAGCATCTGCCTGTGACATCTAGGCTTAATGTAAGGCTCATAATGTTCTCTGTCCACATGCTTCCCCTTTTTCCACTGTTCACCTACATTAGGGATGCCTGTTGCTGCTGAAATGGTGGCAAGTTTCAAGGTGAAAGAGACACCAGCAAGGTTCACATATCCATTATGCAGATGAATAATAAACAACCTAGCAAGCTCATGATGAAATTTCACCCTCTCTACCATTTCACAAAATTGATAACAAGACTGGTGTTTAAAGCTAGTTACATCAAGAGGGCAAGCAAGTAATTCTGTAAGAGTGGTGGGATCTTCCCGAATGATCTTTCCCCCTTTGTGTGGCTTCTTCTGCTACAAATTCCTTTCCCTAGAACTATCACTAAGGGTATCTTCCTCTGTTTCATAATCACTATCCCTCTCCATTGATTTTGATGACTGTGAATATTAGTGGTGGAATGAAGACAAAGGGTGAATGAAGATGAGTATGAAGAGATTTAAAAAGGAAATTAGGTGAGGCGAATAAGGATATGAAAGGGATTTAGGGAGTGAAGGATTTGGTATGTAGGGTTTAGGGTTCTAGGAATAGTGCGTAGAAGGGTTCACATGTGGAGGGTTAGGGTTTAGGGAAAATAGATTAAGGGAATGGAAACAACAAAAAACAAGTACCCTTTGCAAACCTATGAGGCAGTTTGGAGGATACCTAGGGTTTAGTTTTTTGAGATATGAAAATCACCACAATTGATGAAAAACCCTTCCTAAACTAGGTGGGAAGATTTACTTACTTGATGAGAGGCCAATTAAGGAATTTGAAGTGAATTAGGGTGACTTGAGTCGTTTTGAAGCTCAGTGGACAGGTGCGCAGCGCTGCCTCTCAGGTGCACAACGTTCTTTGTATGCGCAGCGCCCGTTCAATCTTCAACTGTGAGAACTCTACAGGTGCGCAACGCTCTTTGTATGCACAACGCCAGCTGCCAGGTGTGCAGCGCCTTCTGTTTTTCCACAAACTTCTATAATTTCTTCCCTTAGCCCAATAACACTCAAAATCGTGTTTTTTTCTCTCCTTAGCACTTACAATTTCAAAAATGAAGTGAGATAACACATGGATGACCTTTTTATGGCTTTCATTTTTTTTATTTTCATTAATCAAAACCCACTTTATAAAGTTCTTGGGCTTTGTCAAATGCTTTGTTTTTTAGTTGTGGATGCTTGACCCTTTTTCCTTGAAATCTGATAGGCTGATGTTTTGATTTCTTTGACTTTGAGGCAGCAGGAGTTGGCAGTGTGACCAAGAGTAGCTTATGAACACTTATTACATATAGGAAACATAAAATTTACAAATATAAACAAATGCTCTGCTTTCACCTCAAACTGAGTTTGAAGTGAAAAACTTATTAAATTTACAAATTATGAAATTTAAAGCTTTTCCAATAATTTTTGTCTTCCTCAAGTGTCTGCTTACCATTATTCATCAATGATTTTTGGACATTTGACAGGGTGAAACCTTAATACCTAATGAGATTGAAACCCTAAAACCTGATTTTTATAAATGAAGTGAAACAGGATGACAACAAATGACCTAAAAAAAATGTGTGAACAAGTCAACAAGTGAATGTCATGAGGAAAATTGACATGAAACCACTACCATCAGTTGATCCATGACCTAATGGAATGTAGATGATCGGATGAAACACCTAATATGTGTGCAAAAGAGAAATTTAATCACTGATGGAAGTGTGAAGATACTAACACTAACATTGGCTCCAATGGGGATGGTAGCTCTTGGGAGGTGCCAAGAACCACAAATCTTTGGGATAAGTAGACTAGTGCCTCTTCCATTGGGCAATGGAGTCAAGATACTTCAAAAATTAAAACTGACACTATGACTCAAAATGACTCAAAACTGAACTAACTAAAACAAAAAATGACTCAAGACTTACTTAACTGAAACAAGAACTTACAAAGCTTTTTAATGGCAGCAGACCATCGAGATTTCAGAGCTTCAAATCATGATGAAAACCACCTGCCTACTGATGAAATATGTACAATCATGTGAAGTGGGCCTTCTAATGTAACCAATCCAGCAGATGGATACATACTGAAATTCTGCTCTCATTTTCCCCGAGCAGGTAGAACGATGTACATGTAGGAAAATCACAATAACAACTGAAACCAATTCTTATGCTAACGAACCAGGCAACATTCATCTTTTCTAATACTTGCAAAAGAATGCCGAAGGGATCTTGAAAATCCTAAAGCACTAGGTTGTCTTGAGACCTAGTAGCAAAAATACAAGTACTCCCTTCATTCTGATCTAAAAGAAAAATTGGTTACTGATTGATAGGAAGGCATAGAGTAGTATAAGCTTTTTCTATCTGAGTGTTGGCTGTAAATTCCTCGACCATGAGAAATTCTGACTCAAATTCTAGCATATTATATCTCTCAGGCTCATACTCCTCGATTTCATAGTCTAAGCCTTTCTTAAACAGAAAACAATCTTCAAGATTATCAAACATGATAGCCTTATCATCTTCATGAAGGAAAACAATATATGTTCATTGATCTATAAATCTAATTTCAAGATTTTCCTCACTTTCAAAAGTGGAAGAAGCTTCACCAACACCTTCTTGACCATGTGCACACTACAGACCTGCATTAGCTTAGGCTCTAACATGACCTTTCAGGAGTTGATCTATTTCATCTTCAGACAGAGGAGATAAGACTTTTTGTTTTCGTTTGCTCAAACAAATATTGTCTTCTTGAAATAGCATTTCAAAACATGAAATTCCCTGGTCTTCTGTAATTTGAAAACATTGTTGCTCATCTTCATATGACATGGCAATCAAATACTCATCAGAAGATTTTTCACTTACATGAACAAATATCTCATCTTGCTTTTGATAAAAGGACTGGATTACCTCCTCATGAAGACTATGTTCTAATGAAGTGAGAAGACTTGGGTCAATAACTTTGTTTTATTCATTCCAGATGATCTCATCAATAGAGCTATCTTTCATGGGATTCAGAACAAGGTATTCTTGATCATCACAATCTGAATCTAGATCTGAAATAGCCAACCTGATTTAATCACAATCTGAAATTGAAACTTGATTTCCCTACATACTATCTTTTTCTATGCGCAGATCTGAAATAAGCCCTTATCTTTCATCATTTTCACTTGTACTAAAATCTTGAACCTGCTGCAAAGTTTCCTGAGCATTTTGATAAGTGTCCTCTAAGCTCAGTTTATGCTACTGAAATGGATTTTCGTACAGAGCCTCCATGATCTCATCATCCATGAAGTCATCATCTTCATAAATTTTCTCAAGATTTTCAATAAAACTATAAACATGTCTACAACAATTCTGAACTAATTTTAAGGATGGAAAAGATTCTTTATACCTTTCAAAGAACATGGTATGAAAATCCTTCAAACAGTAAATACTAGTAGGCGACAAACTTTCATACCAAGATCGGGCTTCACCTTCTAGAGTGGCCATGAATATCTTCATCAAGTAGTCTTCAGGAAAATCAACCTTCAACTTGTGAATATGTATGTGAAATCTAACCAGATGTAAAGCATCACCATTCCTATCATCATCTTTAAACATAGGAAAATTCCTTTGCCAATCTACCTTAGGAATTTTATTTGGGAAACATGGAATGTGATCTCGGCTCATGGGAGCATAACTTCGAGTAAACAAATCCATTTTGTTAACAATTAATTCACCAAGAAATTCTTTAGGCTACTGGTTCTTGAACAGTAGAGCTTCCATAAAAATTTTGAACCTTAGGATTCTTCGACACTGGAGTCGCCAGGTGAATGATTTCAGCCTTCCAGTGTCTGATCGTTGTCCACCATCAACAATCAGATCTAAAATTGATACTTTTTACTGAGGAACATAAAACTACGTTCCCCACTATGGTCTCCACTATGTTAGTGCCTAAATCTACCTCAAGCTAAAGGAAGGAAAGTCTAGGGTAACATCAAACCACGCTTAACCTGGTAGCTAGCCCTACCAGGTCGGGAGAGGGCTCTCTCCTTGTCAATCTCAATTAGAATATTTGCTAATTGGGCTTGAGATGACTGAAATGAATGTTGATTTTAGGCTAGGTATAGTAGATTAGGGTTTCTGGTTTGATTTTAGGTTTTGGTTGTTGGATCAATTGGAGAAGGAAGATTGGGTCTGGAAAATCAACTCAGGGATACAATCATGTTCTGTGGGGCGAGGTAGACAAGGGTTTATGTACTAGAAATGGATTGAGATGGTAGATTAAGATAGCTGAGGAGTTGAGGAGGGCATATAAGAAACTATGAATCCTCTTCAAACAGTTGAAAACATTGAAAACCAAATGCATTCCCTAGACAAAGCACAACAATGTATTTTGTCTATTCACCTTGATTCATTTAGTTTTAGAAGAGAAAGATAGATTTGGATACATATAAAACATAAGAAAAACTAATTACAAAGAAGAAACAATACATAAACTTTCTTTCACAAGAATCCCACAAAAATAGTTGTGAAACCTGGTTTTATTCCTTGCCAAACTGCAGATACAAATGTTCAATGAGTGCCGCCACTTCCACCAAAGTCCAAACTTTACAAATGAATCAAAAAGTACATGATATAGGCAAGGAAACTACTCAAGCTAGCTATCAGGGTCGAATCCATGAGAAAAGGGGTGGTTTCAACCATATCTAAACTAAGAACAGGAATATAGGCAGTGGAACAGCTTGCCTCTAAAACCAAGGAAACCAATTCATTCAGTTCAAAACCACCTTTGACTTGATGTATCTACCCTATTAAGTGTTTTAAATCCATAATTACATCGAGTTACATAATTTACCATCCTAATTTCACCAAGAAGCAAGAAAAAGTCAACTATAGAGAAAACTAGGCGAAATCTGGAAAATCAGGGAAAACTGGCAAAATTCATCCTATGTGCAGTGCCACTAATCCTATGTGCAGTGCCTTTTCTAGGCCAATTTTGGAAGGCTTCTCAGAGTCCAAATCAGGTTTAGGATAGCTCGTTGGAAATTTTGATGAATCTACTTACTATAACAACTTGAATTTCTAGATTTCGAGTCCATTTTCCCCTCCAGAAATTGATTCTCCCAAGATTGCTTCCTGTGTGGCAAAAAAGTGGCAGAGAGGGCACTTTTTGGGTGTTTTTTTCCCTTTTGGAGCCCTAGAACTTATCCAAAATTCTCAGCCATTTCTGATCTTCCATATTTTTCCATGCTGATTTAAAAAATATAAACTTTTTTGCAAGAAAGTGTCCCCAAGAAAAGCGCAGCGCCACTGGCACTGCACACCTATTGAAAAAGCCTGTTTTTTACATTAAAAAATTCAAAATTGACAAAACTTTCTCCAAATTTCTCTAAATTTGGCATGATTGACCCTTGTTAAGTACTTTGATGGGCCAATGATTCTTCAACCAAGATATTGAGTTTATCATGCTCTTTCTTGGCCCTCAAGGCTCTCCTTAACCTAGCTTTTAACCTCTTTACCCTTTTTTTGCAAATTTTGTTCTGGGTTAGGTAGTGATAGGCCATATGGCGCAACATTTTCTTCTCTTTGTTGGCTTTCTCAAGCATCTTCTCAAGGTGAATGTTTTCTCTTTCCAACCATGATTCTCAGTCAACTTCAATTTCTTGCTCAAGGGAAGTCATCTTAATCCTTCTTTTTTTTGCCTCTTTCCTATTTTCTCTAATCATTTGCATCTCCATAATAGCTTTCTTATCTTCTAGTTGTTTGTTTTCTTGCTCAAGAAAGTCGATGATCCGTTTGGCCCTCTCAAGGTTAAGTGATAAGGCTTGAATTTCAACTTCCTTCTCTTTGATAATCATGTCCTTGAGTCTTGAGCTTTGAGAGTCCAAATCAGTGACATCCTCCTCAATCAAAATAAAATCCCTATCTTGCCCTTCAGGAGGGCTCTTCTCATGCATCTTTTGCTTTCCTTTGCCTCTACCCTATACCTATTTAGTTGGAGAAGAAGTCAAAGCCCCTTTCACCCCTGGTGAAGATAACATCTGCCTATCATATCCAGGCTTAATGTAAGGCTCATAATGTTCTTTGTCCACATGTTGCCCCTTTTTCCACTTTTCACCTATAGTAGTGATGCCTATTGCTGCTGAAATGGTGGCAGGTGTCAAGCTGAAAGAGACACCAGCAAGGTTCACCTGTCCATTATGGAGATGAATAATAAACAACCTAGTAAGCTCATGATCAAATTTCACCCTCTCTACCATTTCACAAAATTGATAACAATACTGGTGTTTAAAGCTAGTTATAGCAAGAGGGCAAGCAAGTAATTTTGTAAGAGTGGTGGGCTCCTCTCAGATGGTCTTTCCCCCTTTGTGTGGCTTCTTCTGCTACAAATTCCTTTCCCTAGAACTATCACTAATGGTATCTTCCTCTGTTTCATAATCACTATCCCTCTCCATTGACTTTGATGACTGTGAATACTAGTGGTAGAATGAAGGAAAAGGGTGAATGAAGATGAGTATGAAGAGATTTAAAAAGGAAATTAGGTGATGTGAATGAGGATATGAAAGGGATTTAGGGAGTAAGGATTTGGTACATAGGGTTTAGGGTTCTAGGAATAGTGTGTAGAAGGGTTCACATGTGGAGGGTTAGGGTTTAGGGAAAATAGATTAAGGGAATGGAAACAGCCGAAAAAAAGTACCTTTTGCAAATCTATGAGACACTTTGGAGGATAGCTAGGGTTTAGTTTCTTGAGATATGGAAATCACCAAAATTGATGAAAAACCCTTGCTAAACTAGGTGGGAAGCTTTACTTACTTAATGAGAGGCCAATTAAGGAATTTTAAGTGACTTAGGGTGACTTGAGTCATTTTGAAGCTCAGTGGACAGGTGCGCAACATTCTTTGTATGTACAGTGCTCGTTCAATCTTCAACTTTGAGAACTCTACAGGTGTTCAGTGCTCTTTGTATGCACAGTGCCAGCTGCCAGGTGTGCAACGCCTTCTGTTTTTCCACAAACTGCTATAATTTCTTCCCTTAGCCTAATAACACTCAAAATCGTGCTTTTTGCTCTCCTTAGCACTTAAAAATTCAACAATGAAGTGAGATAACACATGGATGACCTTTTTATAGCTTTCACTTTTTTTATTTTTCATTAATCAAAACACACTTTATAAAGTTCTTGGGCTTTGTCAAATGCTCTATTTTTTAGTTGTGGATGCTTGACCCTTTTTCCTTGAAATCTGATAGACTGATGTTTTGAATGCTTTGACTTTATAGTGGCAGGGGTTGACAATGTGACCAAGAGCAGCTTATGAACACTTATTACATATAGGAACCATAAAATTACATAAAATTTACAAATAGTAAACCAATGCTCTGTTTTCACCTCAAACTGAGTTTGAGGTGAAAAACTTATTAAATTTACAAATTATGAAATTTAAAGCTTTTCTGATAATTATTGTCTTCCTCAAGTGTCTGCTGACCATTATTCATCAATGATTTTTGGACATTTGACATGGTGAAACCCTAATACCTAATGAGACTGAAACCCTAAAACCTGATTTTTATAAATGAAATGAAACAGGATGATAGTAAATGACCTAAAAAAAAAATGTGTGAACAAGTCAGCAAGTGAATGTCATGAGGAAAATTGACATGAAACCACTACCATCAGTTGATCCATGACCTAATGGAATGCCGCTGATCAGATGAGACACCTAATATGCATGCAAAAGAGCAATTTGATCACTGATGGAAGTGTGAAGATATTGACACTAACAAGAAGCACATATATTTTTTTCCTAAAATTCATAACATATCTTCAATGTCTCTTCCTCCCTTTTATAATGAGAGGGAGGGTAAGAAAATCAATTGCAGAAATATCTTCAGGTGGAAATTTACAAACGTCTGTATGAATGGTTGTCTTGGCGTAAATCCTCTAACTACTATAGCAGTGAGATTCCTTTCTTGAAGGAAAAACAGAATAAGAATAAAATGATCAAAACAACAAAACAGAATTAATTCATCGCAACTGAAATGATGGTTTTTGGAAATATATTCATGTCACTCTTCTTTGCTGGCATTTGGTCCTGGTGTGTTCTTGCTAAGTCATGGTATGTACCTATAGACCAGTAGTCTTTCCTTCCATTGGGAATGGAGTTATTCTTAAACAGAATATAATTCCATGAAAAGGAATTTTTTGAAAGTAAACTAAAAAATTCAAATAACAATCTCAACATACACATCAGATATTTACAATGAGAAAGAGACAGATATCTCTAATTCTAAAAATAAAGTTTGAGAAGCTTACCATTTACAGGAAGTTCCAGCAGTTCACCATCCAATTTTTCAAACATTTAGGTGTTGTTTCCCCTTTCTTCTGTGATCTTGAAAGGGTCGAACCATAGTGGATCAAACTTCCCATGTTTTCCTTTGTCTTCTCGCTTGGCATCCCATCTAAGAACTAAATCTCCTTGCTGAAGAGGTTTTTCCTTAGCCTTCTTTTCAAACAGATATTTCATCCTTTATTGGAAGTTTGACAGTTTGGTCCCCACCTATTCTCTGTTCTCGTCAAGCTCCACCAGCTGATTCATTCTTCTAGTTAAGGTGCTTGGTTCTTCCTTGGCTTCTTGTAGCAACTTAGCTGATGGAATTGCTAATTGGATAGGAAATACAATAACCTTACCATATACTAGCTCAAAGGGTGATTTCTCAGTGGATATTTTGGGTGTGATATGGTTAGCCCACATAGCAAACTTTAGTTGAGCGTCCCAGTTCCTTTGATTTTCAGTGATGGTATTCTTTAGAACTCTCACCACAGTTTTATTATAAGACTCAGCCAAGCCATTCACTTGAGGTTAGTATGTAGTGGAGTGTCCATTAATGATGTTGAATTTGTGGCAGAAGTTGGTGAACTTGAAATATTTGAAGACCTATGCATTATCAATGATTATTTTAAAAGGAAACCTGAAAGATGACAATATCTTCTCCTCCATGAATTTTATCACCACTAAATCAGTAGCATTCCTAGCTGGGATAGCCTCTACCCACTTAGCGAAATAATCAGCGGTTGTTAAAATCCATTTGTGTTGGCAGCTAGAAGGTGGGTTGATTTCTCTAATGAAGTCCAATCCCCACTATCTAAAGGGCTCCTCTGCATGCACATGACTCAGGGGGAGAGGAGCAAACTTCTGTCTTTCAATAAACAACTGGAATTTTTGGCATGACCTAACCTTAGAATAAACATCTCCAAACAGTGTGGACCAGTAAAATCCTGTCTTGAGCATTTTGTGTGTTGTTTCCTTCCAACTATAGTGTTCGCCAAAGAATACCCCATGGAAATTCTCAATCACTTCATGGTTTTCTCCCTCAACCAAACACAATACTAATACCCCCACCGGGTCCTTCTAGTAGAGTAGTCCATTGGATATAATTTATTTTTGTGCCTACATTCTCATACTCTGGTATTTTGATCTATCCAGTCCCAATGGGCATTTTAGAAATAAGAGGTAATGAACAATGTTCTTATACCTGGGCGATCCCTCATACTTGGCATAGATATTTTGTTCAACCATTTTAATTCTACTATGTTCATCATATGGGCTACCCTCCTCTGTGATCAGGCTTATCCCTAGAGCTTGGCAGTTGGATTCAGACAAAATCTTGGCCAACCCATGGCCTTTGATGGGCTTGGGAGGCTTGATTTCCATCTCATATTCTTGTATTTTGGCTATCCATATACCACTCTTTCCTTTGTTGTCTCCCTGCATCATAATGTCTTTGACTACAGTCGTTGGGACAAATGCTATGATTTTGGATTGCAGTATATACATACGGAATGACTTCAACACCTTGACCATTGAATAATCTTGCTTCTCCAATATATCATACTTTAGCTTAGCATCCCTTATGACTTGGCTAAAAAAGGATATGGGTTGCTCGTAACCTTCTTTATTTTTCTGTAATAGCACAACAACAATGGTATGTGGAGAGGCGAAAGAAAATATGTAGAAGGGCACTGAATAATTGGGGTTGACTAGCATTGGGGCCTCAGCCAAAGCTTCTTTGATCCTTGTGAAAGAATCACAAGGGATGGAGCTCCACTTAACTTCGTTCTCCTTCTTGATCATATATGTGATACCTTTAACTATCTCAGCATAGTTGGGTATGAATCGCCTTAAGAAATTTATCCTCCCCAAAAAGGCTTGGACTTCTTTTTTGTTTCTAGGCAGGGGAATAAGGCTGATGGCTTTGACTCATTCAGGATCAATATTTACTCGTTCCTACGCTACTATGTGTCCAAGTAGCATCCCCTCACTTAGGGAAAATTGAGATTTCTTCGGATTCAAGTAGATGCCATACCTTCCTGCGCTTCTCGAAAGTGACTTTTAAATGAAGGATATGCTCTTCATCAGTGTTAGAAAAGATTGTGATGTCATCTAAGTAGAATACCACAAATTTATCTTTCTAGCCCATGAAAGATATGTTCATTGCTCTCTGAAATGTGGCCCCTGCATTTATCAACCTGAATGACATGAGCGCTTACATGAAGGTTCCCCATGAAGTGGTGAAAGCAGTCTTTCTCTGGTCTTCAGGGTAGACCACTACTTGGTTATATCCTGAGAATCCGTCCATCATGGACATTCTAGCTGCACCTACTACCTTCTGAAATATATTATCCATCTTGGGTAGAGGGTAGTTATCTTTTAGAGATGACCTGTTTAAACTCCGGAAGTCTGCGCATAACCTTATCTCTTCACTCTTTTTATGGATAGGGACCATATTAGCTACCCACTCAAAGTATCTTAGAGGGACTATGATCTTGGCCTGCAGCAACTTCCTTAACTCCAGAGTAAGAGTGGGTTTATTTGTCTGAGTTTCTATTTGCATGGCTTTATCCCACCCTTAAGAGGAATTTTATGCTGAATAATATTTGTATCAAATGATTTCTCATCATTATAAGACCAAGCAAATACATCTTTGTAAGTTTTGAATAGATCTAAATACTTTTGTATGTATTTCAAGTGGATTTCTTTCGATAGCCTGATCATCTAGGGTTCCTCGTTTGATCCGATGTTGCAGTCCTCTACTTGCTCATCCTTATCTAGGGCCATTTGTTTGGATGCTATGTCATCTTTATTGAAAATTCTTTCAAGTGGAACAAGTCCACAAGGGATGGTGTTCGCTTTTAGTTGCAACTTCTTTCCCAGCCACAGTGTCTTTCCACAAAGTGGCTTCTTGTTATGCTTCTTCTTCTTGGTCGATGGTGGAGTGGGAAAACTCCCCAGCAAATTCTATGAATATTTTGACCTGCTCGTCATCTTCGAATCCCTACCAATGTTTGACATTATCATGTATTGAAGGCTAGTGTCTGACTTCTATCTCATATCTGAGGAGTGGATTATGTGGGGGCCTAAAAGTGCTTGCAGCTACTACAAGAGAGTCAACCATCTTGTTTTATTCCTTGGGAAAAAACTAGATGTTAAAGGCCAGGAAGACATTGTCGATTAAGTCCCACACCTCATTTTGGTACATCCTCAGCCTAGGGTGTTTTGCCTGGCATTGATTTCTAATTTTCCTTACAACCAGTTTAGAATCTCCATAGACTGTTAGGCATTCAATATTCATCTTTTTTTTTTTTGTAACCCCAGGAGCAATGCCTCATACTCCACTACATTGTTGGTTGCCTCAAATTCAAGCTTGAACGAGAGGGGTATAATGCTTCCTTCTAGGGATACCAACAATATTCCAGCTCCATTTCCCCCTTTTTAGTTTGCTCCATCAAAGTAGAATTTCCATACTTCATTTTCATTTAAATGTTGGTATTTCAACTACCTTGTTAGGTGCATTGATGCTTCTTCTAAGAGGTTCTCATCTTCCTCTAAGAATAAGCAGGAGATGTCAGTGTCTTTCCCATGTACTGGGGAGTTTTTTGAGCCTTTAGCTCAGGTCACAATTTTCACAAACCAGGATTCTCTGTAAAACCTTCTTTGTTCACCTCCAAAAGTGGGAATGGTGGCATAAGTCAAATCTAGTTTGATAGAGTCACGCACCTTGGAACCCCAATATCTAGATAAGAGAATTCCAAAACGAGGAGGTATATTGGCCACCACTATATCCATAGCCACACTTTTGATCGGGATCTAAGCCAAGTTTACCACCAGATCCTTTATCATGCCTAAGAACTTGACTCTCTTGGAGTCAAAGGAGTACAAGTCTTTGTATGGTCTAATGATCTCCAAACCTACTTGTTCCATTACTAATAACGGCATGAGGTTGTGGGAAGATCCTAAATCCAGCATGAAATTATGCAGTAAAAGGTCATGGATCATCAAAGTCACATAAAAAGGCGTGGTAGAAGGATCCAACTATTCCACATGCGGTCCAAAAACAATCATTGGCCTCATTTTATTACTGATAGAAAACTGGTAATTACAAGAACACTCGAAGAGTCATCTCTCCCTTGAGAAATTACAAGATTTAGAATGACAACATGATCCTTAATGAGATTGACTACTGTGGCATTTAACAGATATATATCCTTGCATAGAAAGAGAAATCTGTAGGCTACCTGGCACACAAATCAGACTCAATCTAAAGATTGAAACAGACACAAAACATCCTAAAATGATTCGGCCACTTTAGGTTCTTACCAATGCCAAGCACACTGGTACGCAGGCTCCCAAATCACCTAATGACTTGAGTTCTTATCGTGATGCAAGTAGATCAGACTGAATGTCCGCAGTTGCAGAGCAGGAGAGGTTCTCGACACAATGACTTCCTAAAACACTCTAAGAATAGATCCAAATGCCTTCATCTGGGCATTCCCCTTCTTTATATAACCAATTCTTGGAGAAAAATCTTCCCTCGTGAAATCCCTAACTTCAAAAGTAATATTCCTTCATATTGATTTTCCGTGCAAGGAAATCGTCCAAAGAAAGAAGGATTTGATAGTCCCATGCAAGGGTATCAGAATCCTTGCAATTATTATTTGACATAAAGAAAGTAAAATGTCAGGAATCATTGCTTTTGGGTAACCTTGGAAGGACATCCGCACAGAGATTCTCTGATATATCTAATACTATGTGCTGATGTGTACAAAATGGAGATTCTTTTATGAAGAACCCATGAAAGAAATGTCTAACACCATTGTCGGTTGGAAAGACTTTACAGTACAAAAAATGACACCTGTGGGTGTGTATAGTAGCTATGTCGGAAATGATCGATGAGACTTGTGGAGAAGAATTGAACCATAACCTCTTTTTCAGATTCCCAAATCTGATCTTCATGATTTTCTGGTGGTTGAAGAAAGTTAATTTCTTCAAAAGGATTATTGTCTAGATCTGATTGATGATGAAATTCATTGTATTCCATTATGGTCCCATCAGTGCTGGAGGCAAGTTGTCTCGCACAAATTCTCTGGCTTACGAACCAGTGAGTATGACCACATCTCCTTAATGCATTTAGGAAAGTGAGATCTTCTATTTCCTTGACATCTTTAAGACTTTTATACAGAACTCTAGTATGGAGTGAGCCGGGTACTGAAAAACCATCAATCTTCAATCGTGTAAACTGATAGGGCATGGTAAGGATAGCACTGAGACCATAGATTTTCCACCAATCCATAAACCAATCTGGGAAAGGATCTTCACGATTCATTCTTTTCGTTGGCCAATCTTCATAGGTAAAATCAAATTGGAGATGATAGAAAAGATTGGAGGAGATATTTTCTAAATTCATCATTTGGAAGAAAGCAGACCTTTGTCTCTCTGGATCAAAATCAGCCCTTCTAAGAGGATTGTTGAATTGTTTAATTGTGAGTTTGCAATTTCCAATCCTGTTATCATCTTCATAATAAATTTCATAAGCGATGTTTCTGATATGAGCCAAATAATCAAGTTCTTGAATGGCCAGATCATTTTCAACTTCTTGATCATCCAAGTCTAGAGATTAGGAATACCTTCTCTCCACCTTATCTCCTTTACTGGGTACCATTCATCATCATGATCAAATAGCATGGTATGACTAATATTGGGATACCTGACCCATCCATAAGGGGTTTCAATTTCAACACAATCTTCTACTCTTCTTATGAAATTGCAAGTTAAAGAATGAATAGAATTCTTTTCTAAGAATTCCCTGGATAGCATATCAGCAAAAGAATTCTTGTGGCCAGGGATGAATTCAATTTCAAAATTATATTGACTGAGTGTCATCATCCATCTTACCATTGCAACATCTTCAAAATCACATCTTTGGATGGAAAATTATAATGCTTGACAATCAGTCTTTACCAAAAACTTTGTATAAATAACAAAATCTTTGAATTTTTCAATTCCCAGACAGATTGCTCTGAGTTCTTTCTTGAGGCTTCCCTAGTTTTTTTGAGTTGTAGACCATAATTCAGAGGCATATTAGCAAATTTCTAGAGGTTCTTTCTTTTTCTCTGGATTTTCTTGGAAAAGAACAACTCCCCATCCAATATTACTAGCATCTGTCATGATTACCTTTTTCCAGTTTTCTTGTATGGGACTTAAAGGCTGGATTCTGCGGATCCTTTTTTTTATTCTCCGGACAGCTTTGGTGCATTCTTCATTCCATGGGATTGATTCTTTTTGTAACCTTTGGTTCAAAAGTTTTCTTTCTTGGGCACAATGCTAAACAAATTTAGATACACAATTAAGGCTTCCTAGAAACCTCTGCAGCTGTGTCTTATCTAAAATTTCATCAGGAAAATTATCAATAAAATCCAGACACCTCTGGATTACATGGTAGGAGCCAAACTGTACATTGTATCCCAGAAAATCTATCATGTCTTAAATAATTTCATCTTTGATTCAGAAAGAACTATTCCTTTTTCTTTCACTCTCTAGAGGAACATATTCAAATGCTTGATATGAGCAGGAATATCTTCTGAATGAATTAAAATATCATCAATATATTTCTTAAGAAAATCTTCCATACCTTCAAAGGTTTCATCCATAATGCTTTGAAAGGCCGAAGGGGAATTTATCAAT
Organism: Pinus tabuliformis; assembly: GCA_031772625.1. Taxonomy (NCBI): domain Eukaryota; kingdom Viridiplantae; phylum Streptophyta; class Pinopsida; order Pinales; family Pinaceae; genus Pinus; species Pinus tabuliformis. The sequence continues at coordinate 10,747,346 of CM062818.1, forward strand.
CCAAAAGGCATTATTTTCCATTCAAAATGGCCTTCTGGTACAGAAAAAGCAGTCTTCCATTTGTCTGATTCTTTGATCCCTACCTGCCAAAATCTTGATTTTAAGTCAAATTTAGAAAAAATATTTGATTTAGAGATCTATGCCAAGATGGTGGATGGTTTTGGAAGAGGATAGGCATCATAGTCAAGTAAATTTTTCAGAGGTTTATAATTTACTACTAGCCTAGGCTTTCCTCTGGCAACTTCAACATGCTTTTTAACATAGAATGCAAAGCAAGCTATTTAACTCTTACTTTTCCTAATCAAACCTTTTTGTAAGAGTTCTCTGATCTCTTTCTTGTAGAGAGTTAACTACTCCTGATTCATTGGAATGGCCTTTGATCTTCTGAGTTTTCCATTAAAATCCTTTTTTAATGGTAGCTCAACTTCATACTTATGTACATGCCAAAAAGCATTAGGATCTTCTGAGAAACATTCCAAAAACTTATTTCGAAGACTCATTATTTTAGATATCATTTTTTGGGATTCAACTGCGTTAAGTAAGTCATTCAAACGTATGACCATTTCTTTATCAAACTTTCCCTGTTCCATATTTTCATCTATCCTTAGGATTTCTTTCTTCTTTTCCATTTTTTCCAACAAATTCTCTAATCTTTCAATTCGTTTTATCCTATTAGGGGAGCTTGAATTTATGAAAGGGAAAAATAATTCCTTACCTTCCAATTCCAGAAAATACCTGAACCTCTTTGTTTGCTAGTCAAACTTTGCTCCATGCTTCTGGAAATTTTGAAAGAAAGGTGTTCCCAAATACATTGCACAATCCATACCTGTGACAATTAGACAAACAACTTTGATTCTAATGGATTCTGTAAGAAAGATATCCACTGATACTTCTGAAGTGGTCTTGGTATCTCCACTGGCTGTCGTGACTTTTGGACAACTTGTAGGCCTTAAAAGATGAGATTCTACAACTGAATTATTTACAATATCAAGCCTAGAACCAGTATCCATGAGAAATTTCCAGTATTCAAATCTAGCACCAATTCTGACTTTAAGCTTAATACAATACATCACACCTCCAGTGATTTGATTGCATCCTAGACCAGCCCGATCTATTTCTTCATCATAATTTTTCTCATGAATTTCTACTCCTTTAAACGATTTCTGATGATAAGTATAATTCTGTGTCTGGGCTGAGAAAATAGGTTGCTTTGAACTGGATCCTTGTTCATTCATTCCTCTAAGTTGATAGTCCTGATGAATTTCAATACAAAGCCTTCGATTCTCCTTCAATATCTTTCTCAATTCCTTTACTGCTTTATGGATGCTAAGCAAGGTTTGTGGTAGATCTTCACCAAAGTCTTCATGCCTGAAGTGCGTTGTTAAAGCTTCTACTGAGAAAAGAGAAGCTGGTGGCACATTCCCTCTGTTAGGATTATTCTGCTTTTCTGGTTTTGAACTTAACTGATTTACCAGCAATTCTTTATACATTTATTTCAACTGGGGATCTGTGGCTGCCATCATTTGTGCGAATAAATTCCTAGTTTGTTCTTCTGTCTCAGGCTGCTTAAACATATTAAGAGAATGACACTAGCAGACATCTGGATCGCTGCAATCACAATTGTCTTTGAAACATTCTACACAATGGGGATCATTACAATATTCATCCTCAGAATCAGAAGTGTTAGAGTCAAAATTAAATTTATTTACATAATCTGATTCTTCTTCACTAGTGATTTCTTCACAACTTTCAGGCAAATTCAAATAATTTACCTTTCCAGATTTATTTATGTAGAAGATTTTTTTCTTACCTTTCTCTAGTTTATTTTTCTGTAAGTCTAGACAATTTGGAGAGATATTTCCTTTCTTATTGCAATGATAGCATTTGACTTCTTTCTTTCTGGAGTATAGTTGTGTCTTTTGTAGTCCTTTGGTTTTTTCTAATGGATGACTCTTTTACTAGAAAAATTCCTTGAAGAGTGCTTCTTTTTCTTGTAAGCACTTTGTTCTCTCCCCCCTAAATTTTTAGGGGCAAAAAGATGCCATTTTTTGCATAATTATTGATAGCCATGCGGATTTCTTGGATTTGTGGCTGCTCTTGCAATCTTCATTTGTGAGTAGAGTTCAACAATTATTGCCTTAATTGCTTGCCTTATCACTCCAAATTTGTAGTCACCAATTTTTCCAGGTAATTTGGTGACTATGGCTTGTGAAACCCATAATGGTAAAGGGGAGATGAATATTTCTTTCCATTTTGGTTCAAGGATGAGTTCAGGGGATAAAGTATGCAACCTGTGTAGGAACTCATTAAAATATTCATCAAAATGCTGCATGTTATGGAGTTTCATAGCAACCAAAGTGATAGCAATTAAATCATTGTTAATCTGTAGAAACCCAATGAAATTTACAGTAATGCCATAAAGTAAACAACCAATCATATTGTTTACAGGGAGTGACGTTGTCGGGTCCATGTACACACTTCCATCTGCATATAAAACCTGTGAATTTTCCCACATTTTTAATAGGGCAGGATCTTTCAGTGTTTCAACTTTTAACCATGAGTCTAAAGATCCTTCGAACCCACCTATAATTTTTCTGGTAGAAGTAATGGGTCCAATGTCATCAGCCAAATAAGTTCTATAAAAAATAAGCATAGAATGCATGACTGACAGAATTTCTGCCTCAGTGCAATTATCTATATTCCACGAATATGTGGAAGATGTAGACCAATCTTTATGATATTCAAATTTCATCAAATCTCTTCTGTCTGGGGCAGGGCTCTAGGTAGAGTTCCAGGTAGATCTGAATGTGGTCGCATTGACTATATGGTCTTCAGGAATGTTAAACTGAGCTTTATCTTGAGGAGAAAAATTCTGTACATACTCCTCAAGTTGTTCTAGGGAAGGTTCTTCATCATCTACCTCTATCTTGTGCAACTCGGTAGCTTCTTTTTCTTCCTCATCATACCACTGTCTTCTTCCTGTTTCTTCCTCTTTTACATTTTCCTCCTCTTCTTTCTTCATTTTAATCCATTCTGTCAGAGAGGAGCTGGTTGATGTACTAGAATGTGAGGAAGTTATGGGATTGGATTTTAAATGTCCAAAATAACTTGGGGTAGCAAAAAGACTGTATCGATAAGAGGTTCCTGGTTTGGGAAATTCTATTTCTACAGGCTGCTTTATAAGGCTTGATACTGAACCGGAGATAGTGTAGGGCATCTGTGAGGATGTTTCACTGAACAAGTTAGTGGATTTGTAGGAATCTGATGAAGGTTTTTTCTTCAATAATTCAATAGAATTGGAAACATTCAAAACTTGCTTCTTTATAATTTCAAGACTAGAATTTACTCCAACAATTTCTTTTCCATTGACCATAGCTGCATCAACTATCTTTTTTTCTGTAGATATCCTAAGTTTATCCAAATTTGCAGCTATATGTTTATCATTTTCTGCTAGAGTCTTGACATTATCATTCAGACAAACCAAAGCATAATCCTGATTTTGCAACATTCTATTCATTAAGTCTTTCAGAATGTCATTCATTTCTTCTATGGACTTATGCCGGTTTCTCAGATATTTTTCCAAACTAGAAAGAGCAAGATTAGTCCAATTTGTAGCAAGGATGGAGTCTTTCACAGAGTCCTCTGTCTGGATTGGGAAAAGTTTGAATATTTTCCCATCATTTTTTCTGATGACAAAGTTTTTCCAAGGTGGAAAATCATTGTCAGTTTCATAGATTTGTCCATCAAAAAGTTCCCATTTGTGTTTTGCAGGGGAACCAAATCTGATCATGTTTACCTGCAAGCAACTGCAGATATCTCTTATCAATTTTTCTCCTTTCACCCTTATGGCCTGAAAATCCCTGGGCAGGTTGGGTTTGGATATCATACTTTGTATTTTTGGAGAAAATTCTGGAGCCACAAGGGAAGATGGAATAGTAACAGGATTGGATTCCATCTTTTCTGCTACAAAATCATCAACATTTAGAATTCTCTTTTGCTTGGCTTGATTTAAGAAACTTTTTCTCAAGGATTCCTTTATTTGATTAGAGGCAGGATAATACCATTCATAAAAGGAAATCCATTGATTGTTGGATTTCATCCATTTCTTCCATTCTTCATTTTTCTGGATGTTGAAATTTTTCCTTTCTTCTTTAGGCAGCAGTCTGAGTTCTTCAACATATCTGCTTTCAGATTTATGTGTGAAAATGTCCCAGTTAAACATTTCCTTTTTCCATTGATTGTCAGGATCATATGGACTAATTCCTTTATAGATTTTTAGAAAGGAAGAACTTTCATTATCTGAAGGAATTTCCACATTCCTTGGAATTTTGTTTTTGGGAATTTTCTATATGATGGAATTTTTTATCCATCCGTGAAACCTAAAACCTGATGGCTATTTTTCTTTGTTGACTAAATCATTAGTTCTTCATGGATGCTAAAGAAATTTGTCTTAGTATATTCTTCTTCAGATTTACTTTTATCTGGTATAAAAGTAATCATGTTTATTCTCCTTCTGTCATCTTCAACATCACCATGTGGATTTGGTGGAGGTGAAGAAAATTGACAGAAAGTTTTAGAAAAATGTGGATGCTCATAGACAGCAGCGAGGGAATTACTGGAGGAAGCAATTTCACTCAGAACTAATTTTTTATAGAATGGAGAAATGTAGGATCAACTGAAAATGTGGGACTAGTATCTACAGATGTGGAAATATTTACAGAGCGTCCACCACGCTCAACTCGTGACTCTGGAAGGATAGTATGGACATTACCATCTTTGGTGGTAAATATTGTGGAGGAATTGATAGGAGAAGGTCGAGTTGGTTTTCTGATGGATTCCCATTTAGTAACCCATTCGGAAGGAGGTTTCAATTCAGACTGGGGAATCATCTGGGGTGCAGTAAGATTCATGCCATAATCATGGGTGATTAAAGTGGTGAATTCAGATTGTGATGAGATAGATTTAACCATAGAAGGAGTAGTCTTTTTATAGAATTTGACTACTGAGGACCACCATATGGCTATGTTTTTACTATCATCCTCAAAATCCTCATAACCATGTGTTTGTAAGCCTAACATCAAAGCATTTATAGCATTTGGATCTGTCAAGGCTATGGAGAAATCAGGAAAGCATGACCATGAAGTTGGGCCATAGGCAAGGGTCCCTCGGCATCCACCAATAAGGGCTTTAGGGAGAGTTTTCCATCGTTGATAAAAAACACAGGAGAAAAATGCAACATCTTGGCCTTTCCGGTGTAGAGGCTGGATACCTATTTGGACAAGGCCAAAATGGGAAAAATTATAGCCTACTTTTCTGGCAACATCAAACTCAGACTGATTTATGATATTCAAAGAATGGAGGATATTGTTATTTGAGGTTGTTTGCAGGACTTCTTCTTTGACCTTATATCTCCAGAACTGGATGGAGTCCAGTAATCCTAAGTTTTTGTAAACATTTTTCGGGTCTACTTTTGGAAGAGTCCAAGAATTAGATGCAACAGGTTCTGAAAATAGATTAACAGACTTATCAAGAACTATAGACTCTGTAACAGATGATTTTCTTTTCCCTATATTTGCTTCTTCTTGTTCTTTTAGAATTTCTTCAAAGGATCTATCCCCAAATTCATGACGAGAACTAGATGCAGATAAAGAGTCCATGACAGCGTGAAGAAATAAGAATAGTGGAAAACAATTAAATTATGCAACTTCAGAGTAATAGATATAGATCTTCAGAGTGTTGTGTACTAGATTTATCAGTATTGCGATCGTAAGTAGAGCAGGCTTCGCGGCTCCTCCTAAAAAGAAGTTCTAATCTCCTAGGCTTCAAATGCCATAGATGCCATCTTCGGCTTTAACAGGCAACAGACATTATTGAGACTCAAATATAGAGAAAAGAAACTCATATAGTTTTGAATGTTTCCAATTCTATTGATTATTATTGAAGAAAAAACTTTCATCATATTCCTACAAATCCACAACCTTGTTCAGTGAACCCTCCTCACAGATGCCCTACACTATCTCCGGTTCAGTATCAAGTATTATAAATTAGCTTGTAGAAATAGAATTTCCCAAACCAAGAACCTCTTATCCATACAGTGTTTTTGCTGCCCAAGTTATTTTGGACATTTAAAATCCAATCCCATAACTTCCTCACATTCTAGTACATCAACCAACTCCTCTCTGACAGAATGGATTAAAATGAAGAAAGCAGAGGAGGAAAATGTAAAAGAGGAAGAAACAGGAAGAAGAAAGTGGTATGATGAGGAAGAAAAAGAAGCTACCGAGTTGCACAAGATAGAGGTAGATGATGAAGAACCTTCCCTAGAACAACTTGAGTATGTACAAATTTTTTCTCCTCAAGATAAAGCTCAGTTTAACATTCCTGAAGACCATATGGTCAATGCGACCACATCCAGATCTACTTGGAACTCTACCTAGAGCCCTACCCCAGACAAAAGAGATTTGATGAAATCTGAATATCATAAAGATTGGTCTGCATCTTCCACATATTCGTGGAATATAGATAATTGCACTGAGGCAGAAGTTCTGTCAGTGATGAATTCTATGCTTTTTTTTATAGAACTTATTTGGCTAATGACATTGGACCCATTAACTCTACCAGAAGAATTATTGGTGGGTTTGAAGGATCTTTAGACTCATGGTTAAAAGCCAAAACATTGAAAGATCCTGCCCTGTTAACAACATGGGAAAATTCACAGGTTTTAAATGCATATGGAAGTGTGTACATGGACCCGACAATGTCACTCCCTGTAAACAATATGATTGGTTGTTTACTTTATGGCATTACTGTAAATTTCATTGGGTTTCCGCAGATTAACAATGATTTAACTGTTATCACTTTGGTTGCAATGAAACTCCATAATATGCAGCATTTTGATGAATATTTTAATGAGTTCCTAGACAGGTACCATACTTTATCCCCTGAACTCATCCTTGAACCAAAATGGAAAGAAATATTCATCTCCTCTTTACCATTATGGGTTTCACAAGCCATAGTCACCAAATTACTTGGAAAAATTGGTGACTACAAATTTGGAGTGATAAGGAAAGCAGTTAAGGCAATAATTGTTGAACTCTATTCACAAATGAAGATTGCAAGAGCAGCCACAAAACCAAGAAAGCCACATGGCTATCAACAATTATGCAAACAATGGCATCTTTTTGCCCCTAAAAGATCAAGGGGGGAGAGAACAAAGTGCTTACAAGAAAAAGAAGCACTCTTCAAGGAATTTTTCTGGCAAAAGAGTCATCCATCAGAAAAAACCAAAGGACTACAAAAAGATACAACTATACTCTAGAAAGAAAGAACTTGCAATAAGAAAGGACATATCTCTCCAAATTGTCCAGACTTATAGAAAAATAAACCAGAGAAAGGTAAGAAGAAAATCTTCTACAGAAATAAATCTGGAAAGATAAATTATTTGAATTTTCCTGAAAGTTGTGAAAAAATCACTAGTGAAGAAGAATCAGATTATGTAAATAAATTTAATTTTGACTCTAACACTTCTGATTCTGAGGATGAATATTGTAATGATCCCCATTGTGTAGAATGTTTCAAAGACAATTGTGATTGCAGCGATCTATATGTCTGCCATTGTCATTCTCTTAATATGTTTAAGCAACCTAAGACAAAAGAACAAACTAGGAATTTATTCGCACAAATGATGGCAGCCATAGATCCCCAGTTGAAAGAAATGTATAAAGAATTGCAGGTAAATCAGTTAAGTTTAAAACCAGCAAAACAGAATAATCCTAATAGAGGATATGTGCCACCAGCATCTCTTTTCTCAGTAGAAGCTTTAACAAGGCAGTTCAAGCAAGAAGACTTTGGTGAAGATCTACCACAAACCTTGCCTAGCATCCATAAAGCAATAAAGGAATTGAGAAAGACAGTGAAGGAGAACGAAGGCTTTGTATTGAAAGTCATCAGGACTGTCAACTCAAAGGAATGATGAACAAGGATCCAGTTCAAATCAACCTATTTTCTCAGCCTAGACATAGAATTATACTTATCATCAAAAACCGTTTAAAGGAGTAGAAATTCATGAGCAAAATTATGATGAAGAAATAGATCGAACTGGTCTAGGATGCAATCAAGTCACTGTATATGTGATGTATTTTATTAAGCTTAAAGTCAGAATTGGTGCTAGATTTGAATACTAGAATGTTCTCATGGATACCGGTTCCAGGCTTAATATTGTAAATAATTCAGTTGTAGAATCTCATCTTTTAAGGCCTACAAGTTGTCCAAAAGTCATGACAGCCAGCGAAGATATCAAGACCACTTCAAAAGTATCAGTGGATATCTTTCTTACAGAATCCATTGGAATCAAAGTTGTTTGTCAAATTGTCACAGGTATGGATTGCGCAATGTATTTGGGAACACCTTTCTTTCAAAATTTCCAGAAGCATGGAGCAAAGTTTGACCAGCAAACAAAGAGGTTCAGATATTTTCTAGAATTGGAAGGTAAGGAATTATTTTTCCCTTTCATAAATTTAAGCTTACCTAATAGGATAAAATGAATTGAAAGATTAGAGAATGTGTTGGCAAAAATGGAAAAGAATAAAGAAATCCTAAGGATAGATGAAAATATGGAACAAGGAAAGTTTGATAAAGAAATAATGAATCTCTGAAATAAGTTTCTGGAATGTTGCTCAGAAGATCCTAATGCTTTCTGGCATGTACATAAGCATGAAGTTGAGCTACCATTAAAAAAGGATTTTAATGGAAAACTCAGAAGATCAAAGGCCATTCCAATGAATCAGGAGCAATTAACTTTCTGCAAGAAAGAGATCAGAGAACTCTTACAGAAAGGTTTGATCAGAAAAAGTAATAGTCCAATAGCTTGCTTTGCATTCTATGTTAACAAGCATGCTGAAGTTGCCAGAGGAAAGCCCAGGCTAGTAGTAAATTATAAACCTCTAAATAATTTACTTGACTATGATGCCTATCATATTCCAAAACCATCCACCATCTTGGCACAGATCTCTAAATCAAATTTTTTTCTAAATTTGACTTAAAATCAGGATTTTGGCAGGTAGGGATCAAAGAATCAGACAAATGGAAGACTTCTTTTTCTGTACCAGAAGGCCATTTTGAATGGAACGTAATGCCTTTTGGATTGATAAATGCCCCTTCGGCCTTTCAACACATCATGGATGAAACCTTTGAAGGTATGGAAGATTTTCTTAAGAAATATATTGATGATATTTTAATTCATTCAGAAGATATTCCTGCTCATATCAAGCATTTGAAGATGTTCCTCCAGAGAGTGAAAGAAAAAGGAATATTTCTTTCTGAATCAAAGATGAAATTATTTAAGACAATGATAGATTTTCTGGGATACAATATACAGTTTGGCTCCTACCAAGTAATTCGGAGGAGTCTGGATTTTATTGATAATTTTCCTGATGAAATTTTAGATAAGACACAGCTGCAGAGGTTTCTAGGAAACCTTAATTATGTATCTAAATTTCTTCAGCATTGTGCCCAAGAAAGAAAACTTTTGAACCAGAGGTTACAAAAAAAACCGATCCCATGGAATGAATAATGCACCAAAGTTGTCCGAAGAATCAAAGAAAGGATCCGCAGAATCCAGCGTTTAAGTCCCATACAAGAAAACTGGAAAAAGGTAATCATGACAGATGCTAGTAATATTGGATGGGGAGCTGTTCTTTGCCAAGAAAATCTAGAGAAAAAGAAAGAACCTCTAGGAATCTTCCAATATGCCTCTGGATTATGGTCTACAACTCAGATAAACTGGGCAAGCCTCAAGAAAGAACTCAGAAAAATCTATCTGGGAATTGAAAAATTCAAAGATTTTGTTATTTATACAAAGTTTTTGGTAAAGACTGATTGTCAAGCATTAAAATTTTCCATCCAAAGATGTGATTTTGAAGATGTTGCAATGGTAAGATGGATGATGACACTCAGTGAATATACTTTTGAAATTGAATTCATCCTTGGCCACAAGAATTCTTTTGCTGATATGCTATCCAGGGAATTCTTAGAAAATAATTCTATTCATTCTTTAACTTGCAATTTCATAAGAAGAGTAGAAAATTGTGTTGAAATTGAAACCCCTTATGGATGGGTCAGGTATCCCAATATTAGTCATACCATGCTATTTGATCATGATGATGAATGGTACCCAGTAAAGGAGATAAGGTGGAGAGAAGGTATTCCCAATCTCTGGACTTGGGATGATCAAGAAGTTGAAAATAATCTGGCCATTCAAGAACTTGATTATTTGGCTCATATTAGAAACATCACTTATGAAATTTATTATGAAGATGATAACAGGATTGGAAATTGCAGAATCACAATTAAACAATTCAACAATACTCTTAGAAGGGCTGATTTTGATCCAGAGAGACAAAGGTCTGCTTTCTTCCAAATGATGAATTTAGAAAATATCTCCTCCAATTTTTTCTATCATCTCCAATTTGATTTTACCTATGAAGATTGGCCAACAGAAAGAATGAATCGTGAAGATCCTTTCCCAGATTGGTTTATGGATTGGTGGAAAATCTTTGGTCTCAGTGCTATCCTTACCATGCCCTATCAGTTTACACGATTGAAGATTGATGGTTTTTCAGTACCCAACTCACTCCATACTAGAGTTCTATATAAAAGTCTTAAAGATGTCATGCAAATAGAAGATCTCACTTTCCTAAACGCATTAAGGAGATACGGTCATACTCACTGGTTCATAAGCCAGATAATTTGTACGAGACAGCTTGCCTCCAGCACTGATGGGACCAGAATGGAATACAATGAATTTCATCATCAATTAGATCCAGAAATTAATCCTTTTGAAGAAATTAACATTCTTCAACCACCAGAAAATCATGAAGATCAGATTTGGGAATCTGAAAAAGAGGTTACGGTTCAATTCTTCTCCATAAGTCTCATCGATCATTTCCGACATAGCTACTATACACAACCACAGGTGTCATTTTTTGTACTGCAAAGTCTTTCTAACCGACAATGGTGTTAGACATTTCTTTCATGGGTTCTTCGTAAAAGAATCTCCATTTTGTACACATCAGCACATAGTATTAGATATGTCAGAGAATCTCTGCGCGGATGTCCTTCCAAGGTTACCCGAAAGCAATGATTCTTGACATTTTCCTTTCTTTATGTCACATAATAATTGTAAGGATTTTGATACCCTTGCACGAGACTATCAAATGCTTCTTTCTTCGGACGATTTCCTTGCACGGAAAATCAATACGAAGGAATCTTACTTTTGAAGTTAGGGATTTCGCGAGGGAAGATTTTTCTCCAAGAATTTGCTATATAAAGAAGGGGAATTCCCAGATTAAGGCATTCAGATCTAGTTTAGATTGTTTTAGGAAGTCATTGTGTCGAGAACCTCTCCTGCTCTGCAACTGCGGACATTCAGTCTGATTTGCTTGCATCACGAGAAGAACTCAAGTCATTAGGTGATTTGGGAGCCTGCGTACTAGTGTGATCGACACTGGTAAGAACCTGAAGTGCCCGAATCATTTTAGGATGTTTTGTGTCTACGTCGATCTTTAGACTGAGTCTGCTTTGTGTGCTAAGTAGCTTATAGATTTCTCTTGCTATGCAAGGATATATATCTGTTAAATTCCAAAGCAGTCAATCTCAGTAAGGATCATTTTGTCATTATAAATCTTGTAATTTCTCAGGGGAGAGATGACTCCTCGAGTGTTCTTGTAATTACCAGTTTTCTATCTTTCCTCCTAGAGGTTTAAACTATCATGGACTGGTGTTGAGATAGAAGGATGCATAAATTGAGAGACTTGAGATTAATAAATAGGCTTCTTTGGAAACTCAGTCAAGGGAACATGATTTTTTACCTTCTCAAGCTCCTTTTGGAGATTGAATGCAAGTTGGACCTTTTCTGTACCTCCTGGCTCTGTTCCTTCTTCCTTACCACAGGCAGGTTTTGGCAGAATAGGTGTCTCTTGTTCTATGTGTCCCTTTGAACTAGTTCTTTACTCATTAGAGGAGACTTTTATCTCGGAAGGGTAAAGATTCATCTTACCCTTCCCTTTATTTAGTACTGGGGGAGAAACTTGGGGAGTAACTTCCCTTTGTTGTTTTGGTTCTCTAGTCTGGTTGACCTCCTGGTGAGCCATAGTCTCATATTCTTCTTCGGTAAAAGCATAATACATATTTCCTTACATCTCTTGTGTATCCGATGATTATTCATTGGGACCATCTTCTAAGTATAAAGGATGATGGATCTGATCAAGTTGTTCCTTTCTATCCCTTGAAAGTAGCTGTAATGGAGGCCTTCTATATTAAGAGTTATAGCCCCAATTGTTGAATTGAGCGTTCTGTCTAGAAAGGTTCTTGTTCTCAATTTCAATATTTCCAACCTTTTATGTTAAACTCCTGATGAGTTTCTCCATCTCATCCCACTTCATTTCTGATGATTCTTTATCTTGACCAGAGGAGGATGCCTCCTCTTTCCATCTTTTGGGTTCAGTAGTTTCTTGCTTTACCCTTGACTTTCCTGCCGAGACCAGATTGGCATCCACTTCAAGAGCATTGATCTGATGTTGGTCTAGAGTGAGAGACTTCCTTTATCTCAGGGAAAAACCAATGTTGGACTCAAAACCTCCCAGGAAAACCACATGAGCTACAGTTTTAGAAGGATTAATGTCAGCAGGTAGGTTATTGTACTGCTTATTGAATCTTTTGATAAATTCTGAAGTATCCTCCTTTGGATTTTTTTCTTAAGGCACTAAACTCAGTGAGGATGTACTCATGATCCCTCTTTTCTCCCCATTTTTGGCTGAAAGCATTTTCGAGCTCCTCCTAGGTCGCGATGGAGGCATTGTGTAGATCTTTGAACCATTTTCTAGCTTCTCCCTCAAGACTTTTTACAAAAAGTCTCATGACCACCTCTAGCTGATCCACATCTAGGATGTGAGTAAAAGAATTGAAGGCTTCAATGTGACTCTTTGCAATGCTATCGTCTTCCCCATTGAACCTAGGAAACTGCTTTAGGTGGTTCTATGGTATGGCATCACACTCCGAGGCTGAGGTAAATTAAGAGGTGCATATTTATTTAGAAAATATCTCAGAAGAGCCATTTGGAGGAGGGGGATTAAAATTTTCTTGAGGAACTGGGGTCAAGACCAAAGTGGTTGGAGGAGAATTAGGTTATGTCAAGGCCTTAGGAGTAAGTCCTGAATAATGAGCAATAGTGGGCTGAGAATTGGAGGTGGAGATGGCAGTACAAGCTGGGGGAGTCTTCTCTTTCCTGACTTTCTTGGAAAATAACTTTTCTGGATCAGATATAAATGGGAATTTCTTTTGGGATGTATCTAAACGATTATGAATCCTTTTAAAAGCCAGGGTTATGAATGATAATATTGGGGGTGTGGAGTTGCCAAGGTGATATGAATGAAATCATAACAGACTTTTCTCACCTACATGAAGGGTGTTCAATTTTTCATATCACTGGGGAAAATTCCTTCAATAAGCTCCTTGACAATGGCGTCAAAATATGTTGTCTCTCCAAGAGACATCCTTGGATTTCTTACAAGACTAGTGCCTGGGCACATATAAATTCTGTGTATCTCATATGATCCTCAAGAAACTGAAGCCATCATATGCATCTTCTACACATAGTAATTACAAATATACAAATATACACATAACAACATGGGTTGGTTCCTTCATCCAAGGATATAAGCCATGTATTTCTAGTATCCTTTCACATATACAACTCACAAGAATAATGAAAAAACAAGTGGAGGCCAAGTAATCAAGGACTTACAGTTTAATCAGATTTTGTAGAATAATGAAAGAAGAGAAAGAGAATAATAACTCATCACATGGAGATTGAAACATCAAGAGTTTTATACTTATTTGAGCTAAAGATAGATAGTTGGATGTAAGAAGAGTGAATGCTATGATTTCAAGAAGTGTATATTTACAGATATAATCTCAGACTTGCATACAGGAATATGTATTAACTAGTTAACACCAATGAATCTGTAAGAATATAAGAGATATTTTTGGCAGCTACAATTGCTTAAAATCAGAGAGGAAGTGAGAACATAATGGAATTTTAACAAAGAAACAATATACTATAACACTCAAATATGGGAATCACCACTGTCTCATTCATATTAAGAAATATGTAGATCTAGAATCCATACAACTTCAGAAGCACATACAATTTTTTCCTAGAATTCAGAACCTTTCTTCAATGTTTCTTCCTCCCTTTTATAATGAGAGGGAGGGTAAGAAAAGCAGTTGCAGAAATATCTTCAGGTGGAAATTTATAGTTGTTTGTATGAATGGTTGTCTTGGCGTAAATCCTCTAACTATTACAGAAGGGAGACTCCTTTCTATAAAGCAAAACAGAATAACAATACAATGATCAGAACAACAAAACAGAATTAATCCATCACAACTGAAATAATGGTTTCTGGAAATATCTTCATGCCACTCTTCTTTGCTAGAATTTTGTCTCGGAGTGTTCCTACTAAGTCATGGTTAATCCTCTCATGGCTAGTTCTGGGTCACTCCCAATCTTTAACATCCTCTGACACAACTACTAACTCATACGCCCTTTTAACTTTCTGTTAGATAATATCAGTGCCCTGAAAAGTCTAGTGTCATGTTTCATGGAGTACCGTAGAGCCTTTCAAACACTGGCCTTTTAACACAGGAACATTGTGAAATAGGCAAGCCCGATTACCCCTTACACCCTTGGGAATATAGTCCCCTTCCTCTTCTTCTTTTATGCGACAGAGGGCTTGAACCGAACACTTAGTCCTTTGGGCACTAAGGCTTTCAATTGTCGTGCAGGAGCCTTTTCCTTTGTTACTTGAAAAACATTTAATAAACCCTTACATCGCATCAGCTTATATCCCAGACATGAAAACCTTATGAAATACAACCTATGGAACATCGCATCTAGGGGGCCCTTTTTCTTATTGCAATCGCAATCTCACATCTGACACTAAATACATTTTCCCTTTAGTTTTTCTGCTAAGAATTTGCGATCATCGATATGTGGGATGATGTCATCTTTGCCACGTGTCACCCTATGAGTGGTGACATGTGTCACCTGGAAATGGCCCCATAAGACACCTGAAAACGCTAAAACCAAGTGACACATGTCAGCCTGCCACGTCAGCATCTGTACTGCCATGTGTCCTCGATACTACCACTTGTCATCCATCCTGCCACGTCATTGGTAACATCAGCTACCATGTCTGCTCCGAGGACCAATCAGAGGTCGCCACATGGCCCCCGGGAGGAGAGAGAAAAGGGTCTGCCTGACCCTGTTTTTGTTTGAAATACTGAGAGGGGGGTGAATTAGTAATTATTTTCAATTGTTATTATTACCAGTTTAGATTCTTTGGAATTTTAATCAAAGAAATGATTTTATTAAATATAGAAAAAGATTGAATACAATATCTGATGATTTTTTCCGAGCACCAACTTGGACTTTGATGAGGATCCAACCTCTAGGGATCCAACCTTATCTTACTCCAACTCTAGGAGCACCAACTCCAAGGACACCAATCCTTCCAATTCTGAGGCACCAACCCCAAGGGCTATGACCCTATAGATTTATTATCTCAAGAAAAGTTTGATTGTAATATACTACTTCCAAGGACTTCTTTACAACATCTTGTCCTTGTATCCTTTGTAACAGGTCACTTGTCTGCGCTATGGGTTCACTCCGGGTCTAAAACTTCGAAGATGGATCAGTTCAAAATATTGTCCTCCCACTCTATCTTCTGCTTCCTTCTTCATGCGACCTTCGGCTTCTGGTGCACCTTCATCATTGACTAGACCTTTAGCTTCTCGACCTTCCACTTCCTTTGTCTCTTCAAGTCCACAAGTTGTGAACTTATTTAATTATTCTTTGTGATGATGCCCAAACTCTCCTTAAGGTGAGGGTTTATAACTTGTATTTATATGGGTTTCCCCAATACTCAAAAGACACATTCATTTGAAAGGAGAGGATGAATTATGGATATTAATCCAATTACTCATAAGCCTGTTTTATTTACAAAAGATTTCATAGGAGAGACCGTACCCCAAATAGGTCCCAAATCCACGTCATCAATCGCAATCGCAACTTTCGGAGGTCCCACAATCGCAACTCTTAACATCACCGATGTAACATGGCCGATATTCATACTGTCGATGAAATGAACATGAAATAATATTAAACCATCGTCAATATATATTTCAGGTCCATAGCTAATATCGCAATCGACAGCTGGGTTCACAAGACTTATCACAATTATCGGTTGGGTTCACAAGTCTTCTCGCAATCAGCAATCTAACGGTAACAACCCTTATGATTTGCATAACTTCCCTGGTACCTGGATGTAATATTACATAAAGTATATTCTATGGAGATATCAGGTCTACGTATTATATCGCAATCGGCGGATTTGTATGTGACAAGGTTTTAAGGTTTAGCGATATGGTGGATGCAATATTTTTTAGGGCGTGTTGTAATGGGACTAACGGGTCTGTAACTCATATCACAATCAGGGGTTTGAGTAGTGCTTACATAACTTAATATAATAAAAAAATCGATAAGATTTTTTCGGATATTATATACTGTCACTTCCTCCAATATGGCTCTTACTCTTGGCATATGTGATTGATCTACATTGTCTTGGCTCGTCGCTCTTGAGGTTTCTCTTTACTCCTATGACTTCTAATAAACTGATCCAATAGCTCTTCTTCTCATTAGCTCTTCTCTGCTCCAATAGGTCTTCTTTGATGTATTCTGATGAACTCTTTCTGCCCCTGTTACTTCACGGATCTGCTATGCTTGGCTTCACATCATTATTTACTGTCCATAATATTTCGATATTGACATCAATGACAATCTAGATCAACAATCTCCCCCTTTTTCATTGGTGGCAATATTCTTCTTCTCTCCCCCTTTGACATTAATGGCAAAGGAGTGCACAAGGACTCCCCATGTCGAACTACTCCCCCTGTCATGTGGCATCTTAAGAATTGGTTTAGTGTGATGCTAAAGCAATAACCCCCATCTTTTGACAGAGATGTTCAAATGATTCTCAAGGAAGAGGTTTGGTGAAAATATCTGCAATCTGTTCCTTGGTATTGATATATTCCAACTTGATGTTTTATTCAACCACCTGTTCATGGAGAAAATGATACTTGATTGGTATATGTTTGGTTTTTGAGTGCGTCACTGGATTTTTATTGATACTGATAGCACTTGTGTTATCACAATGGATGGTGATTCACTGTTTCGTTTCTATGTTGACATACTTCAAAGCTTCCTTCATCCGTAGTGTTTGTGTACAACAGTCAGTTGCAGCTATATATTCGTCTTTAGCTGTAGAGAGAGATATAAATGATTGTCTTTTGTTGAGCCAAGCTTCCAGGAAATCTCCCATAAAAAAATGCATTTCCACTGGTGCTTTTATGATCATCCACGCTTCCAGCCTAATCAACATTATTATAAGTTGTCACTGTAGTATTTTTGCTTTTGGGAGACCAAAGGCCAAAATCAGAAGTTCCTTTCAAGTATCTAAGAATTATTTTCACAACCAACATGTGGGATTTCTTAGGAGCTGATTGAAATCTTCCCACCATTCCCACTACTTGCATACTATCGGGCCTTGTAGAAGTTAAGTATAAGAGAGCTCCAATTATTGACATGTAAAGAGTTGCATCTACCGAGGGGGAACCATCGTCTTTGCTTAATTTGCAGTTTGTGGTCATCGGAGTGCTCATAGGTGCACATTCTTTCATTCCATAGCTTTTAAGCATATCTTTGAGATATTTTGTTTGATAGATAAACATGCATGTTGTGGTTTGCGATACTTGTAGTCCAAGGAAGTAGGATAGATCACCAATCATTGACATTTTGAATTCTTTTGACATATTTTGAGAAAACTCATGGCTCATTTCATCATTATTGCTAGCAAAACTCAGATCATCAACATATACAAAGGTTATTAGTAATTTATCCTTAAACATCTTCATGTAGAGATTACTTCTCGCCACCCCCTTTTTGAAGTTTTGTTGTTGTATATAGTGATCCAATCTTGCGTACCACGCTCTAGGAGCTTGTTTCAAACCGTATAATGCCTTTTTTCATCTTACATACAAAGTCTTTTCCTTATGCTAGATCAAAACCTTTTGGTTTCTCCATGTAGACTTCTACCTTGAGTTCCCCATTCATAAATGATGATTTTACATCCATTTGATAGACTTTGGATCCTTTTGAGCATGAAAATGGCAAGAAAATCCTTATAGCTTCCATATGAGCTACTGGTGCAAAGGTTTATTCAAAATCAATTCCTTCAATTTGTGAATAACCTTTATAGACAAGTCTTGCCTTATTTCTGAAGATTTGTCGATCTTCACTCATTTTGTTTTTGAGCACCCACTTAGTTCCAATTATATTTTTATCCTTTGGACGAGGTACTAGCTCCCATGTCTCATTTTTCTCGATTTGAGACATTTCTTCTTCCATGGCTTCCACCCAATTAGGATCCTTGCTTGAGTAAAAGTTTTTGGTTCTATCATAGATGGGAGAGCAATGCCATTTCTTTTTGGTGTACTTGTCATCCTTATTTGGGTATGTATTCCTTCATCTACATTTCCAATAATATGTTCTTCTAGGTGATTATTTTGGAGGAATTTCACTTTTAAAGGAGTTCGAGATGATTCTTTTTCTTTTTCTTTTTCTTGATATTTTTCTTCCTTTTTAGGTTCTTATTCACTTTCTTCAATAAAGGGGTCAACTTCATGATCTTCAATTTTCTTTTCTGGAAGCTCTTCATCAATCTTCACATCAATACTTTCCATTGTTTTCCATAGTCAATTATTGTTGCATTTGTAAGCTTTGCTTCTGGTAGAATTCCCAAGAAATATTCCTTCGTCAACCTGAGAATCAAATTTTTCCTGGTGAGTCATCATTGATCTTTAGGAAGAATTTACTTCCAAAAATCTTGAATTATTTTACTGAATCAGGTTTTCCTTTCCATAATTCATAAGGAGTCTTCTCATTTTTTGGTCTTAGTTGAGTTCGATTTAAGGTATAAACTATTGTCCCGACTGCTTCCTTCCAAAATTTTGGTTGTAAGTCAACTGCTAGTAACATAGTTCTGGCCATTTCTTGAACAGTTTGGTTTCTCCTTTCAAATACCCCATTGTTCTTAGGTGTTCTAGCATCGGAGAGCTCTCTTTTGATTCCATGTTCTTTACATAATTCATCAGATTCTTTTGATGTGAATTCTCCTCCTCTATCCATTCTAAGACATTTAATTTTGGAATCCTTTTCATTTTCTACAAGAGCTTTAAGATTCTTAACACATTCAAATGCTTCAGATTTATATTTTATGAAATATACCCACATCATTCTAGTATAGTCATCAATAAATAAAGCAAAATACATTTTTCCTTGGAGTGCTAGAGTTCCGGTTGGCCTACATAAATCTACATGAATGATCTCTAGAGGATTTGATGTGGAGAACTCCTTAGTCTTGTGGCTGGTTCTAGTTTGCTTACCATGTTGACATGGGCCACATACAACTTGATCTAGTTTTGACATCTTTGGAATGTCCCTTACTGCATTGATTTTGCTGATATTGATCAAGTTATCAAAACTTATATGCCCTAGTCGTTTATGCCACAACCAACTTTCACCTGTTGACTTAGATAGCATTTATCTTCTTGAATTTTGTTCAAAATGTAGACATTAACTGATGTTCTAACTCCTTTCGCCACAAGTTCTCCTGAGGAAGAGTTCCTTATTTCACAATTTTTAGTGTTGAAGACAACATTATGTCCTTGATCACAAATTTGGCTAACACTCAATAGATTGTATTTGAGCCCATCTACCAGCAAAGCATTTTGAGCCTTTCCTTTTCCATTAATAAGGGTAATGGTTCCTTTTCCAGCAATTTTGGCAGACCCACTCCCAAAGGATGCATTTCCTTCCCTTTTTTTTAATGAGACAAACATCATTTTGTTCCCTGTAATATGTCTGGATCACCCACTATCCACCAACCAAAGATTTTATTCATTGTGAACACATAAATCCAGACCACATTTATCCATATTGGGATTTTCATCTTTTGCTTCTCTACTTTTGAGGGGGGAATTTTGTTCGCTATGTCCATTATCATTACATAATAATCAAATTGGATCAAATTAGGCGAAAGGATCAAACAAGTTGAAAGTCTTCATTTGTCCTTGTCATTTGAGACTACATGGTTTGTTTGTCTGATTCTTCAATATTGGTGCTTCATTCTTACAAGCCATGCAATGTTTAGCTTGATGACCTAAATTTTTACAATAATAACACTGTCCAAGAAAGATAGTTTGGTACCAGTTATAATAGCCAGGATTTGAATAAACCTTCTTCCTTGGAGTTTCTCTTTCTTCATTCTTTGGATTTGAATCGGGCCTTTGATGAGATGATTTTTCTTCTTTTGGATTTCTGCAAAGTACGTCGGCATAGATTCTGGTATTATCCTTGGCACTTGATGAAAAACCGATCTCGGACTTGTCACTTTGATATTTTTGAGTGTTGAGAATGTGATCAAATGTTTGAGAACTTTTCCAAATTCTTTTGATTTGTTCCACTTCCTTTTTGAGAAATACTATTGCAACTTCATGTCTTTCACATATAATGTCCTCCCTTCTTTTAGCTTCCTCTTTATCTGTTTTAAGAGAGATAGCCTTCTTTTGTAACTCCTCATTTTCTTCAATGGTACTTATCACTAATTCATTTGTATCTTCCTCGTTTTCCTATCTTGGTTCATCATCTTTAGTGAATGCCATAAATAGTACTTCCTTTCTTCCAGCATAGTCATTTTCTTCATATGATTCATCATTACTTTCTGTGATGGAAGATATCTTTGGATGATTTATTCTTGATGACCACATATTCATCCTCATCAAATTCATCTTGTGTAGAGAGGAAATTCTTCTTAGTAAGTCATTTCTTTTTGTATATCCTTCCTTCCTCATTATCACCGGCATGCTTATGAGGACATTTTGTCGCATAATGACCTATTCTTCCATAGTTGAAACAAATAAGAGGATGCTTACCTTTTAGCTTGAATCCTTTCTTTAGTCTTCGTACAAATTGCGCCAATTCGAATTCAACATCGAAGTCATCACCACTGGTAATCCGCCCAGTTACCTTTTTTTGATTTTGAGGCCTTGAATGCTACATCTTTGGAACTTTGGATTCCTTTTCTCATCTCATAGGCAGTGAGGATTCTATGAAGTTCATCCATTTTGAGAGTGTCTAGTTCCTTCGTTTCTTCTATAGCACTTTTTTGGAGTCAAATATGTCTGGGAGAGATCTTGTTGGACACCTAATCCTCAATGGGTTAGTGTGGAAGTCGAATGGAAAAAAGCAGTCCAAGAGACCTTGGGATCTGAAACCCAAGAGTCACATAATGTACTATAAATGTATATCTCCTGTTAATAAAAAATGTATCACATGATTTATCTTTCATATCTTTCTTTGCTGTCCATGTGTGTTTAACATGGTATCAGAGCAGGCGAATTCTGGCCCTGCTCATATTTGAGCCACTTGTTTTTGTGGCCTATGTAAACCAACGCTTCTATGTCTTAATGAAGCTTGTGGGTTTGTGATTATTTGTTAGGATAAATTCATATTTCTCATTGAGATTGAAGTGTGTAGTATGGCGTGAGTGCTGGTTCATTGGTTCAAATATGCTTTTCATATCTGTGTTAATTGATTTGCATAAAACGTTCTCTGCAATTATGCGTACAGAAATCTTGGGAAATCAATGCGCCCAAATCTGAGGCACACGTTGCACTGCCAGCCACTCCATATTCAAAACGTTGCACTATCCTCATTCTGCCATTTCTGTCTACAAACGCAACGCATCCGCCATCCTATCAACGAGAAGCTGGAGAGCCACCTTGCTGTTCCTGGTTATTTTTAAACTGAAATTATAACACCTCTGGTCCATGTCTGCTCCTATTTCATTGATGCGCAGAGAAACGCTCCTTCACTCAGCGATATTTGTGCCATACTTTACCTGTGCCCTCTGTCTTTTACAGTCCAGACTCTTGAAATTTTACCTGCGCTCTCATTCTCTGCCATTTCCTGCGCTCTCTGTCCATAAACGCTCCATTTAAAAGCACTGCTCCATCTGCATTCTCTGACATTCATCTGACAGTCATACGTTTCATACGTTTGAACGCTGTTGTAATTGATTGTCCTTAACGCTTGCTCTTAATCGAGTGGCCAATTCTTCACAACCTTGGCTTTGTGTAATGGACGAAATGGAAATACTGTGGAAAATCTTGTTATCGCGAAGACATTTCAGCTCCCTTTGGTTGCATTGATGAGCTCTCTGAATTCAATTCTGATGCCACTGCGATGTTGTATGCATAACTCATGGCTTTGCTTCCAGGCTAAGGCCGTGGATTGGGTGCCCATTTCTTCAAAGAGTTAAGGATCCGAGATTGTTGTGCGAATGCTTCAGTTGAGAGGCCGAATGCCATTCTCTTCCAGAGCAGAAGCCGCATCGCTGGTAGAGGAACGAATTAAAAGCAGGGGACCGAGTTCTTAAAAGAAGCCGAGTTCCAATTGCTTTCAGTGGCTCGAATTGAATTGCTCTTGGGAGGATCGATCTTCCTCAACGTAGGGTCGTGGGGATTGTGATTGTAAGCTGGTTCTTTTGCGGCGTGTCTCTCTCTAAATTTCACGCACAAGATACCTGCTTTCACACACAAGATACCTGGGCATATTTTCTTTGTGGATAGATTAAGGTTCCACGCATATTATGAAAGCGATTTTCATTGTATGGCAGTCAAAATTATTTAGATTGAAGCCACTCTCTCTTTATCTCCTGGGCCAAGTTATCCACAGAGAAATTCTGAGCATATATCTCATTCTCAATCAAACATTCCAGATTTGAGATCAAAATCGTGAATTTTGAGGCACATTTCTTGAACACTGTTGAGACAGTCCCTCATAGCAACCGAATTTATCTTGCAAGAAGAAATTATCCTTTTCATGAGGTTGAATTATTAGCTCAAAAGGGAGACGAGTTCTTCTATTTCAGAGTCACGACCACCTGCAGGTCCTAGTCCGATTTATGGCATCTGAACCACAGTCATTTCCATGTGCTCTGACTGAACGTTGTCATTTAAGGGACTGAGTTTAGTTCTCTAAGAGCTGTGTGGGACAAATTCCGTTGCGGAAGGTTGCTGGAAAATTCTTAGTTGGCCATCGAGATAGCTGCTAATACCATACCTGTGCGTATAGAGCCTAAAGGCCAGATTTCCAGTGAAGGCTCGAGTTGCTGGGAGCACACTGCTGAGGAAGAGAAGACTGATACGCAGAAGGGAGATGTCTGGAGCAGAGTACAACCAAGCTGAGTATTATTCTTCATTTCCAGAATTGCATGGACCAAACACGCAGTTGAATAAGTGGTTCGACTTACATCAGTTCCTGCTTGCTCCGGCTCTTGGCCTCATCAAGCAAATCTACAAGGCGAACGACCTCTGAACTACGAGTCCGAAAGCATTTACCATCTGAACCAAGAACTAGGCCAAATCCAACCTGCCTTGCTTTTGGATATGGTAAATGCAACGATTGACCAACATCTGTCACGTATATGATCCACTGTGCCTTCTCTTCATTAAGCCGCTACCACAGTGCTGTCATATCAGTCGAAGCATAGTTGAAGCCACCATCCCTCTTTACAACAATTAATGGAATGTTTTGCCCTTCGATTTGGATTACTTTGGCACCGTCACTTTCCATGCTGGTAACAAGTTAGTGAAGGATTGTTGCTGATTAGTGGAGGTCAAACTACCCTATGAAATGCCCATTCGAGCTGCCTCTTAAATCTGGGTTATTTGCTGAAGTTGGGGTCTCTGATATACATATATTTCTTGCTCCAAAAGCTTGCTGCTGATTCTATAAAAGGAGGACTATAAACTCAGATCTTTATAGTGCCAGAAAGTGCCCAGTTGGATCCTACTGAAGAATGGAGCTTCTTTGATGTTATAACACTTATCTACAGCCACTGTTCTTCCTAACATTTGCTGGTATATTCTACTTCAGATCTCTGTTAGAGTTGATATATCAGAGGTATATGTAATCCATTCCTGTAGTTGAAGTTCGAATTTCAAAGAAGGAAGAAGTCATTTAATTATGCATCCATACAAAGCGTATCTTGGTATACCTGAGCATTTTAAGGGTGAAACATATCTATTGTATCTGTGTTGGAAGGACTTTGAGCCTCTTATTCTTGTTGGACACAAATCTATTAGTGATTGGCTAAATTCTTAGCTGGAATTAGTTGAGTGCCTTTTCAATAGCTGGGGTTTGTCTAGACTTGCTGAGTGTTTATTTCTTTGTTAAGACAATGGCTAGATTTGATGATGTATTAGAGTTACTGAATACACTAATACACTCCACTATTGGTGGGAAGGTAAATCTTAGCAAAGACACTCTTTGTGACATTCAGACCTGCCTGCATGATGCACAAGAAAAGATCGATTTTTTGCAGCTTGAATCACAGCTACAGCAAGAAGAGCTACGTCAAAATAGACACCATTCTGAACCTGTTTCTGTTCAGAACATTGAGACAACCACCCATCAGCAGCATATTAATAATGGTACAGTTCATTCAAGTAAAGCAGCAGTTGTATATGCAGATGCAGAAACTCAGTCTGCACTTCCCAAGCCCATCATCAGACCTTGGGAACAGCTTGTCCACAACAAGCACAGAACTGGTCTTGGATATGACAAGGACTTGTCCTTTCATATTCCAGACTATGCCAAGCCCATTCAGTTTCAGAGTGCTGGATTCATTCATGACAGTTCAGCTGCTCCTCATGACAGTTTAGCTTCAGCTGTTCCAGACTCTGCCCCTCTTCTACAGCAACAACAACAACAACAACAGATTGTGAAATGCCAACACTGTGATCGAGTTGGCCATTTGAAAGATCACTGTTTTGATCTTCATCCATGTAAGCACTGTCATAAAACTAGCCATTCTTCACATAGATGCTTCAAAAACAAACGTCCTGCAAGAACAAAGATTCATCTTGGATGGATCGCTTCTTGGCAATGGGCATCAACAGCCAAGAAGATATTTCAAACACATTTCAGAACTTGTTCCAGAATATTGAACAGTCTTGCAGTTGAGTTTTCTCCATCTTCTCACCTTGTATCTGACAGGGGGGGAAATGATGGTCATCTACAAGCTTCAAAGCCACATCAAGCGAGCCTGAGCCACAACCTGCCACACCAGTTTCAGAGTTGTAGCCAGAGACAAGATGCCTGAACATGCCTTCAGTTGGCAATCTGGGACTTCCTCTAGCAGAAGACTCCAGCTTCTTGCCAGTTTTGGAAGAGTTCCAGGAATTGCATTAAGCATTCTAGAGTTGTTGGTCATCCTTAAACCATCACAGATTAAGAACACTTCCTCTAGCAGAAGACTCCAGCTTCTTGCCAGTTTTGGAAGAGTTCTGGGAACTGCACTAAGCGTTCCAGTGTTGGTGGTCATCCTTAAACCACTGCCCTTTATACCAACATTTCATAGAGCACATTCAGCCTAGTGCTGCCATGCATTTTTTGCACATTTTGTATTACAGCTCTCTTCTTGGACTCATACATAACCCTTCGGATTAAGGGGGGGAATGTTGGACACCTAATCCTCAATGGGTTAGTGTGGAAGTCGAATGGACAAAAGCAGTCCAAGAGACCTTGGGATCTGAAACCCAAGAGTCACATAATGTACTATAAATGTATATCTCCTGTTAATAAAAAATGTATCACATGATTTATCTTTCATATCTTTCTTTGCTGTCCATGTATGTTTAACAGATCTTAAGACCTTTTGAACAACAATTCTTTCTTCAATCCTTTCTCCCAATCCTTTAAGAGAGTTGACTACTTCAGCTACTCGAAGGAAGTATGATGCAATATCTTCTTCATCATCCATTTTCAGACTTTTGAATTACCTCCTATGAGTTTGAAGCTTTTCTTTCTTAACCTTGGAGTCCCCATCATATAAGCTAACCATTTTATCCCATACTTCCTTGGCCAAGTCACAATTCAAGACTTTCGTAAACTCAGAATGAGTAATTCCACTGGTAATGGAATTTAGTGCTTTGGCATTGGCAATGTGCACCCTCCTTTCATCTTGATCAGTAGGTAGAGTGGGAGGGGAATTGTACCCATTCAAAACAACATTCCAAACTTTAGGTCCAATGGAAATTAAGTATTAAGACATTCTCTTTTTCAAAACGCCAAAATTAATACCTTCGAACAAGGGAAGCCTTCCTGCCATCATTTCTTGATTCTTCATTGTAAGTAAGAATCCTTCTTCCAGATGTTAGGTTGATTCTGAAGAAGCCGTCTCTGATACCAATTGTTGGAAATACTAAGAGGGCAGTGAATCATTATTTATTTCCAATTGTTATTACTACTATTATGAAACTAGCTCACAAAAAGATGAAAATATAGATCAACGCCTTATAATTCAACCTCTTCGAGGGGGCAACCTCCTTTACATTACACAAATGAACAATTCTTGGATGATACAAATGAAAAGACTTCCTTTCTATATATAGGAGTCTAAGGGGTCATAATATAATCAGAGGTGACATAACAATAATAATGTAAGGGCACAATAATAACAATATGGGGACTACATGGGCACAACAATATAATAAGGGGGTTGTACTAATAACAATAAGGGTTTACACTAGTAGTATAGGGACCTAACATGCCCCTCTCCTTCAAAAAGTGTTGTCCTCAATGCTTGAGTAGTTCTTGATGCTCCTGTATAAAATTTTTGTCCTCCCATGTGGAATCTTTAGCTGGTAAGTTCTTCCACTTGATGAGATACTCTGAAATTGATCGATTTCGTAGCTGTCGGGTTCTTATTTCTTTGATTTCTCCAGGATCCAATATGATTTTTCCTTCCTCGTCATGTTCTGGAAATATTGTTTGAATCGGGATCATACCTTCTTCATCCTTCTTCCACTCATACCTTGTTTCATTTATCCAATCTGGTTGGATAATAGAAATAGCACAAAACAATGCTTCCACATCCTCATCCTTTCTTGAGAGTGCACCTGCCACAAAATTTTGCTTCCCTTTTTCATAGATGATTTCAAAGTCATAACCTAACATCTTTGTGGCCCATTTTTGTTGCTCTTCAGAGGATAATCATTGTTCTAAAAAGTATTTAATACTATCATGATCTATTTTTACCTTGAAGAGTCTTCCCATTAGGTAAGGTCACCATTTCTTAAGTGCATGTAGTATTGCCAACATTTCCTTCTCATAAATAGCTTTCTTGAGGGACATTTCTTTGTGTGTATGTAACCATAAAAATACCCAATCACCTACATGAAAACTGCTTTCATTGTGATGTTGATCTGCCTGTTGTTTCATTCAGTTCTGCACCAAAGTGGCGTTATCCTTTAAAAGTTGGAGAACTTGTTGTTGATGCTCGATGTGATCTTTCACTGCTTGAATCTTTTTATTCTTGATATGTCCTTCTATATTGACAGTTTTAGGAGTGGTAATTTCATCCAGTGCATTACAACATATGGTCAGATTCATTTCTTGATGCTCTATGTGATATTTCACTTCTTGAACATTTTTCTTCTTGATATGTCCTTCTATCTTGATAGTTTGAGGAGTAGTAACTCTGGCCATTGCATTACAAGATATGGTCAGATTCATTTCTTCTTTCTTGATGTGGTCTTTCACTTCTTGAACCTTTTTCTTCTTGATATGTCCTTCTATCTTAAGAGTTTGAGGAGTAGTAATTATTTCCAATGCTTTACAAGATGTGGTCGGGTTCATTTCTTCTTTCTCCGGGGTTGGTTCCTGGAGTATATATTCTTATTTTGACGTTTCTTGATCCTTTTCTTCCTCCTCTCCACAATCAATGTAAAATAATTTCTTCTCAGCACACTTATGACCTTTAATGTATTTTTTATCAAAATTGTAACATAGCCCTTTTTCTCTTTTTTCTTCCAATTATTGTGGTGTAACCCTTGTAGGTTGTGGAAGGCTAGGAGAAACAACACTTACATCTTTATAGTTGTGACGGGTAGACTTCCTTGTTGCCATAATTTTTCTTTCCACTTTGTAACAAAGACCCTTTTCTCTTTTTTCTTCCAATTTTTGTAGTGTTGCTCTAAAGAAGGTGTTGCTCTTTGTATCCTCATAATGTGCTATAATTTCCTCCATGAAAATTGACCATGTAACAAGTGGTTTACGAGAACAAAGCTGTTAGGATATTCCAACACATAGGAAATAGTTAAGTTCAACTTGGTCTAGTATAGAGTTAGGTATAGAGTTAGGTAAGTGTGTTTCTTTACCGTTGTACATTTTGTAACTTACAATCCGACGGTCACGATATGTAGTGATCCGACGGTTCACTCTCTCCTTGGTATTACCGACACTTGATCTGTGGCCTGACACCCGATTGGTCCATGAGTTCTATTTAAAGCGCATGGAGGGTCATTGTTCGGGTAATCCGTGCATGAGAGCAGCTTATGTAAATTTTCATTCTTTGATTAATAAATTGCATGTAGTAGCCACGTTGGCGCAGGCCGTGGACTGTTTCCCTCTTTGAGGGTTTTAACCACGTCAAAAATACTGGTGTATTGATCTGTGATCTGGTTGTGAGCGGTGTCCTTTTGGTGTTCTTTCTGAGGAACTTACCCTGTAAATTCCTACATGGTATCAGAGCTATTTGAGGGCCGCGTCCGTTGGTGATCCAAATCTGAAGCCGGTAGAACTGCATCCGACTGCCGTTTCCTAGATTTGCTGTTTCTGACTGCTTTCGGGTCGAGAGGACTGCTCTGTTGTGTTCGGAGCATCTGTTCCAGTGAGGAACCCCTTTCGTTTCACGCGAAAAGGTTTCCGGTAGCCCTAGCTGCGTCATTTTTAAGATCTGGAGGTATACAGTCTTTATTTGCAGTTTACTGTTATTTTCTCTCTGCTTATTTCGGTTTCAGTTTATTTAGCTTTTTTTAACCGGATCTATACCTTTCATTTCTGCGTATGCTCTTTGCCCTGCGACTCTGTGCGATCTGGGCAAATCAGAAACAGAAAGGAAGAATTTTTCTCATGTGTATGCTCTTTTCCCTGCACCTCAGTGTGATCTCGGAAAATCAGAAACATTGAGAAAAATATTTAGTTTTTCGGCTAAAGCTAACTTTGAGCCGCAAGGTTCATTTTTTAAAAAATATCTAGTTTTTTGGCTAAAGCTAACTTCGAGCCATAAGGTTCGTTTTCTTTGCATGTCCGTGTTGGGTTTTGTGTTTTGTGTTTTGTAGGGAAAAAGAGCTTTCTCAAGGCAAGCACGCAAACCAAGGCCCCCCCCCCCCTCTCTCTCTCTCTCTCTCTCTCTTAAATTTTTTGTATAGATCAATTGGTTCAAAGCTATTTTAAGAGAGTAGAGGTCTTGGGTTCAAGTCTCCATTTTGTGGGGGCGGATTATTTCATTCCCGCACATTCGCGCACTTTGCCGACAACTTCAACAATTTTTTTTCAAAAAGCCATAACTTCTTCATCCGGAAGCCTTTTTCAGAGCCGTTTTTTTTAAAACAGCCTAATTTTTCGAGATCTATCCATTGGAACACTTACTTTCAACATCTTCAGCTTCAGTTTTTTTTAAAAATGGAAAGTCCATGCCAAGTCATTCTTGACAGCACTAACTACTTCCAATGGATATCCTACATGGAAGATTTACTTAGAAGTAAATGTCTCTACAGAATAGCCACAGGCCAAGAGAAGAAACCAAAAGATGAAGACAAGGCTACAAAATGGGAAAATAGACAAGATCAAGCACGTGGTTTGATAGGGATGTCTATTTCTCCTGATCTTAGATTCCATATTGCAGAACTTGATACTCCTCATGAAGCATTGGAACAAATCACTAAAGTTTTTGGGATTAAAAATGAAATTAGAGCCCATCAACTTGAAAATGAGTTGCTTACATTGGATCCTAATAATTTTTCTTGCATTGAAGATTTCTTGTCCAAATTCAAGACCCTTAGATATCTCTTGGAAGGTGTTAAGGTTAAGAAAGAAGATAGTAACCTTATTTATTCCATCCTTACTAAGTTGGGACCAGCATACTTTGTATTTGTTTCCACTTTCCATTCTACAAGGGAAGCCTTCATTTGTCAAGGAAAAGACTACAAGGCCCCTTCCTTTGACTCTTTTTGTGATTCTTTAATAAGAGAACAAGAAAAACTCTTACACCTTGGTCTTCTCAATCTTGGAAACTCTTCCAAGAAAGCGTTAGCCGCCCAGCAGCAACCAAATTCAAAGAATCCTAAGAAGTCCTATCCTAAAAAGAATGGTCCTAAACCAAACAAGGGTCCTAAGCAAACTCAGCCTCAAACTGAAAGATTATTTCAGCAAAATGATAAGACCAATAAAAACAAATGGAAGAAGACTTATAGACATTGTAACTTTTGTAATCGAGATGGCCACTTAGAATCTAAATGCTTTAAGAAGATGGAAGCCTTGGAAGCCGCAATGAAGAAATATAACATCCATGTGGAGCATACTTCAACTTCAACTTCAGGAATGGCACTTTCTGCATGTTGTTGTCAATCATCTCAGTCTGGTTATGCATTAAATGTATCTTCTTCTTCTCATTCTCATGAGTGGCTCATCGATTCTGGAGCCTCTTATCACATGGCCAAAAACCAAGCCATGTTTTCTTCTTTAAATGATTGTAACACCAAAAATATATATGTTGGTGATGATAGATCTCTTAATGTTGTAGGGACTGGAACTGTTCATCTAGACAATGGTCAGTTTAATGATGTATTATGTGTTCCAACCTTATCCTGCAACCTTCTATATGTATATCAGATAACTCATTCAGGTGAAGGTAAAATTGTTGAATTTTCACCTCATGATGTTGTAATCAAGGATCTGAGAGATCCTAAACAGATTCTAGCTACTGGTATTGCTGATGATTCCACAACGTTGTATAAATTTCACAACTTTGGGTCATCAAATCTTCCCTCAGTATTTGTTGCTCATAATGATGAAGTGAGCAAACTTTGGCATGAGCGATTTGGTCACTTAAACTATCGCTCCCTTCAACATCTATGTAAAGAAAATATGGTGACAGGTCTTCCTATGGTATCTTGCAGAGATGGTGTTTGTTCCGGATGTGTACTCGGAAAACATCATCAGGACAGTTTTGAAAAACGTGCCTCTTGGCACGCCTCAGCCCCTTTACAGCTTGTGCACAGTGATTTATGTGGTCCACTCCCTGTTGCTTCATTCTCTGGCTGCAAGTATTTCTTAACTTTCATTGATGATTTCTCCAGACGCACTTGGGTATACTTCTTAAAACTCAAGAGCGAAGTATTTAACACATTTTTGGCCTTCAAAGCCTTTGTTGAAAAACAATCTGGACATCAAATTCTTAAGCTAAGAACTGATAATGGTGGAGAATATGTTAAAAACACATTCATCAACTTTTGCACCGAAAATGGAATTCAAATGCAACATACTGTTCCATACACTTCACAACAAAATGGTGTAGCTGAAAGGAAAAATCGCACCTTAAAGGAAATGGCTAATTGTATGCTGCAATCTAAAGGACTCAGTCTTAGTTTTTGGGCCGAAGCAATTAATTGTGCAAATTATATAATCAATCGCACTCCTACTAAGGTTCTAAAGAATATCACTCCAGAAGAAGCTTGGAGTTCCATTAAACCAGATGTAAGTCACTTTCGTGTTTTTGGAAGTGAAGCATGGGCCCATATTCCAGATGAAAAGCATAAAGCTTTAGAACCTAAGAGTGAGAAATGTACTTTTGTTGGATATTCTGAAGATGTAAAAGGTTATAGACTTATTCCATTTAAGTCCAAAAATGTTATCATTAGAAGAGATGTAAAATTTGATGAAAATAAATCGGCCTGCGAGCCTAGTCTGGCGGATGTGCCACCTCTTCCTATCTCTTATACTTTTGAAAACATTTCTTCTTCAGATGATGAAAGTGAGGATGACAATCCTCCCCCACCTTCTCAGGATCCTCAACTTCCAAGATGGGTCCGTGCTACTCGGGATGCAGCAGGTGATCTTGCCGGTGATCCTACAGATCAGCGACGTACACGTTCTCAGTTTGAAAGAGCCTCTTCTTTACTGGCTCAAGCTCCAGTAAATCATGATCCTGACACTTTTGCAGAAGCTTCAGGCCATCCACATTGGGAAGCAGCTATGAATGAAGAATATCATTCATTGTTGGCAAATGATACATGGGATCTTGTTCCTCTACCAAAGGGACGCAAACTTGTTAGATGTAAATGGGTTTACAGAACCAAGTATGGACCAGATGGGAAAGTTGATAAACATAAAGCTCGTCTTGTTGCTAAGGGCTTTTCACAGGTTGAAGGCATTGACTACACTGAAACCTTCTCCCCTGTTGCCAAAATGAACTCTATCCGCCTTGTTCTTTCCCTTGCTGCCTCTTTAAAATGGGAAGTCCATCAGATGGATGTTAAATCTGCCTTCTTGCATGGGGACTTGCATGAAGAAATCTATATGGAACAACCCATTGGCTTCATCCAAACAGACTCCAGCCTTGTATGTCGACTTAAGAAATCTCTTTATGGTCTCAAGCAAGCTCCTCGGGCTTGGTATGCCAAAATGGATAGCTTTCTTTTAGAATCTGGCTTTTCTAGGTGTTATTCTGACAATACTGTCTACACCAAGAAAGTGGGCAACTCTCTTATCATCCTTGTTCTTTATGTTGATGATCTTATTCTTACTGGTAGTGATCCCAACCTTATAAACCATGTGAAGTCCAGCCTTAAAAAGAAATTTGAAATGACAGACTTAGGACACTTACACTATTTTCTCGGTCTTCAAGTCTTGCAATCCAAGGAGGGTATTTCCCTTTCCCAGTCCAAGTATGCTTGTGATATTCTTCGTCATTTTCACATGGAAGACTGTAAGCCAGCCCCTTCTCCCTTTCAGTCTGGAGTCAAACTTTCAGTCTCTTATACTTCTCCTGAAGTTGATGCTACCTTATACCGTCAACTTGTAGGAAAAATCTTGTATTTAACCCATACTCGTCCTGACCTTTCCTTTGTTGTTGGCCTTGTTGCTCGTTTTATGCAAAACCCCCGTGAAAGTCATTGGAAAGCAGCCAAAAGAATACTTTGTTATGTTCGAGGTACAGTACAGTTTGGGATTCATTACAGTGCCAAAGCAGCTCCTCTATTAGTTGGTTTCACTAATTCTGATTGGGCTGGTGATCCTGATGATCATAAGTCTACTGCCGGTTATGTCTTCACTCTTGGTTCAGGACCTATTACATGGGCTTGTAAGAAACAGGCTGCCATTTCTCTTTCGTCAGTAGAAGCAGAGTATCGTGGTGCTGTGGAAGCGAGTAAGGAAGCCTTGTGGCTTCATCAGATCCTATCAGAGTTTGGCTTTGAGCAGCAGCATCCAACCACACTTTGGTGTGATAATCAAAGTGCCATTCAGCTATGCAAAGATCCAATCCAGCATCAGCACAGCAAACACATTGAACTACACATGCACTTCATCAGAAAGCTCATTCATGACCATGTTCTTGAAGTGCAATATTGTTCAACAGATGATCAGGTTGCAGACATCTTCACAAAGGCTCTCACAGAGGCGAAGTTCACTAAACTTCGATATATGCTTGGAGTTCAGGAAGTTGTCACTAAGGGGGGATAGGCTCTAGTGCCTCCTTCCTTCTCCTATTGTGTCATATTTGTAAATCCTTCAATCCTATCCCGAGTTGTTCTTAAGGGGGGATGTTAGGATATTCCGACACATAGGAAATAGTTAAGTTCAACTTGGTCTAGTATAGAGTTAGGTATAGAGTTAGGTAAAGTGTGTTTCTTTACCGTTGTACATTTTGTAACTTACAATCCGACGGTCACGATATGTAGTGATCCGACGGTTCACTCTCTCCTCGGTATTACCGACACTTGATCCGTGGCTTGACACCCGATTGGTCCATGAGTTCTATTTAAAGCGCATGGAGGGCCATTATTCGGGTAATCCGTGCATGAGAGAAGCTTATGTAAATTTTCATTCTTTGATTAATAAATTGCCTGTAGTAGCCACGTTGGCGCAGGCCGTGGACTGTTTCCCTCTTTGAGGGTTTTAACCACGTCAAAAATACTGGTGTATTGATCTGTGATCTGGTTGTGAGCGGTGTCCTTTTGGTGTTCTTTCTGAGGAACTTACCCTGTAAATTCCTACAAAAGCCCTTTATACCATAAAAATTGATCTTTTTCTAAATATGAAGAAGCAACACATACTTTTTGTAACAGTGGTACACCATGTAGATCAAAATATTTCTCCATCTGTAGTATCCAATTTACCAGATCCTTGCCATCAAACTTCCTCATCTCGATTTTTCTTGATTTTAGGAGCTCAATATTGAAACGACTGTAACTTTGTAATTTTAGATCTCCAAGTTCTGAAATTTATTCTTGTGGTAGCTCTCTAAGTTCTCTTTCTAACCCCGCAAGTATGGTCAGAATTTTATTATCCAAGAAATAGGCATGCCAAATCTCCCACGGTGACCTGATTATAGACTAGTTTAGTAGAGCAAACTTGTATGACATGTCACATGTCACTGTTTTGAGCTTAGTACCTGAAATTGATACACAGAAAAATACAGGAAGTCCTCTTTCTGAAAATTCTTACGAAATTTCAATTTGATGCTCAAAACAAAAGTTATCATGATTTTCCCTCGGTCACCTGTTTGGAATGTAATTCGGGAGTCTGCAAAATCTCTAACTTCCTCAAATCATATCTCTGCAAATATAGCGAGACAAGCTCTAAAATTCGGACCCAAAGTTCAAAACGATTTCGGCTGAAATGATTTTTTTTTGTAGCTTCTAAAATATCGCAGAAAAAAGTTATAGCAAAAAATGCCACGATGACTTGTTTGGAGCAGCGAAACCCTAGAATCCAAAGTTCTGATACCAAATGTTATGAAACCAGCTCACAAAAAGATAGAAAATATAGATCAACGCCTTATAATTCAACCTCTTCGAGGGGGAAACCTCCTTTACGTTACACAAATGAACAATTCTTGGATGATACTAATGAAAATACTTCCTTTCTATATATAGGATTCTAAGGAGTCATAATATAATCAAAGCCGACATAACAATAATAATGTAAGGGCACAATAATAACAATAGTGGGCTTCTATGGGGCAAAATAATAACAATATGGGGACTTCATGGGAAGAAAAATATAATAAGGGGGTTGTACTAATAACAATAAGGGGTTACACTAGTAGTATAGGGACCTAACAACTACCAGTTTAGATTCTTTGCAATTTTAATCAAAGAAATTATTTTATTAAATATAGAAAAAGATTGAATACAATATCTGATGAGTTTTTCCAAGCACCAACTTGGACTTTGAGGAGGCTCCAACCTCTAGGGCTTAGAACCTATCTTACCAAGGCACAACCTTGAATTTAAGAGCACCAACTCCAAGGACAACAATCCTTCCAATTCTGAGGCACCAACCCCAAGGGCTCTGACCATATAGATTTATTTTGTCTAGAAATGTTTGATTGTAATATACTACTTCCAAGGACTTCTTTACAAAATCTTGTCCTTGTAGTGTTTGCAACAGGTCGCTTTTCTGTGTTATGGCTTCACTTCATGTCCGAACCTTCCATGATGAATTAGTTCAAAAGATTGTCCTCCCACTCTATCTTCTGCTTCCTTCTTTGCTCAGCCTTCAGCTTCTGCTGCACCTTCATCATCTGCTAGACCTTCAGCTTCCTCTGTCTCTTCAAGTTCATGAATTGTGACCTTATTTAATTCTTCTCTATGTCGATGCCCAATCTCTCCTTAACGTGAGGTTTTATAACTTGTATTTATACGAGTTTCCCCAATAATCAATATACGCGTTCATTTGAAAGGAGAGGCTGACTTATGGATATTCATCAAATTATTCATAAGATTGTTTTATTTACGGAATATTTTATAGGAGAGACCGTACCCAAAGAGGTCCCACATCCACGTCATCAATCACAATCGCAACCTTCGGAGGCCCCGCAATCACAACTCTTAACATCACTGATGTAACATGGCTGATATTCATACTACCGATGAAACATACACGATATAATATTAAACCATTGTCAATAGATCCATCAAGTCCACGACTAATATCAAAATCAGTGGTCGGGTTCACAAGACTTATCGCAATCGGCAATCGAGTTCACAAGTCTTATCGCAATCGACGATCGGGTTCACAAGTCTTATTACAATCGGCAATCCAGCGGTAACAACCCTTATGATTTGCGTAACTTCCTTGATACCTGGACGCGATATTACATAAAGGTATATTCTATGGATCTATTGGTTCCGTGTATTATATCGCAATCGACGGATTTGTATGTGAAAAGGTTTTAAGGTTTAGCGATATGGCAAAAGCGATATTTTTTAGTACGTATTGTAATGGGACCATCAGGTTCGTAACTCATATCACAATCGGGGGTTTGAGCAACGTTTACATAAATTAATATAATAAAAACACCGATAAGATTTCTACCTATATTATATATTGTCACTTCCTCCGATATGGCTCTTACTCTTGGCATATGTGATTGATCTGCATTGTCTTCGCTCATTGCTCCTATGATTTCTCTTTACTCCTATGACTTCCAATACACTGCTTTGATAGCTCTTCTTCCGATTATCTCTTCTCTGCTCTGATAGCTCTTCTTTGATGGCTTCCAGTGAACTCTTCCTACTCCTATTGCTTCACAGATCTGCTCTGCTTAGTTTCACATCATTATTTACTATCCAAAATATTGCCATATTGACATTAATGACAATCTAGATCAGCAATTTTTTCATGTTTTTCCTTTATATTTGGTTTTCTCAACCCCCTGGTGATGCACCACTTTATCGTGATATCGGCGGTTTGTAGGTATTTTTAAGTTTAAACCCCATCGATCCGCCGATCTTCGATGCCATGTGGAGGAGAGAGAAAGTGGGCTGCCCACATTGGTTTTGTTGATCGTTTCCTTTGTTAACATTTTCAATCCTTTCTAGATGATAAAACATTATATCACAGATCGTCCCCCATAAGTCTTTGAAGTTTTGGATTAAGAATGTCCCCTGGGATCCTAATGATAGCCAATTTTCAATTGCGATCGGCTCCTCGGACCTCTGATTGTAATTTTCCCACCGTACTCAATCATTTTTGGTTTGCTAGGCTTCTCCAAGCTAGACCTTCAAAATGCTTTATCTTCTTCTCTAGGAGTCCATTTTTGGACTTCCATATACCGTTGGAAAGGTATTTCCAAGCACTACGCAATGGAGAGGGTTTGATTCAGCTCTGAGATCTTCAGTGGCCTAAGAAAGGGGCTCTAAATTTCACTACACTTGGGAAACTTTGACCATTTGAAACCCACAATGTAGTGAGTGACAACACCATCCCTGTAAAAATACAACCATGTCAAAGTTGGATGAAAACACTGCCATTGGATTCATAATACAATGGGGAATCTGAATATGTAATTAGAGCTAATGTGTGATCATTGATAAAAATAAAGTCCTTGGAACCTCATGAAATCATACTCATTGGATTCATATTTTAGTAAGGAATCCAAATCCACGGTTAGAATGGACATGCAGATACTATTAAAAATAGAAAGTTCTTGCATGTCACCTATAAGTAGCTCATGGGACTCAAAATATCACAAGGATTCCAAATATACCATTATATCTGAGAAGCAAATCTCTAAACAAAACCTACTAAAAATAATAAGCTTCATACATCTCAATTAGAGAAGTCTCACTGGAATCTCGAGTTCATAAGGACTCCCAATATGTGATCAATATTGGTGTACCATCCCTAGTACTCTACCTTCTACAAAGTAGGGGACCTACTAAAAATAGAAAGTCTCTTCAATCTATGCAAAAATGTGACTAAATAATCATTCAATCAATCCTATCACTAGTTTCCTTAAGAATCAATACATAGCCTATATTTGCATCTATATCTGAACCCCCAACCAAATCAAATGTACAGATAATTAACCCTTGAAATTTGTAAAGGGAAAATTTAGGATTTAACAACAACCCTTAAATTTTTCTTTTCTTATTTAACCTATTTGGATTTTGGATTTTGGATTTTATTTTGATTCACTTATTCATTTTAGATATGCATTCATTGCGTAGGACTTATAGTGATGGCCTCATAGCAAGCGGGCATTACCGATGCTTAATTTTCCTATTTTTTAACATTTCTTTCTTTATGTTAGACCAAGTCTAATTGAACACCAAAAAGAAAGCATGAAATATATTTCGTTAGAATACTCCTAGTATGTTTATAGTCTAGCCATAAACCAAACCTAGGTTATAAGGAAAATACAACATAGTATCAAATCTAGGTTTGAAGGGATAATTTAATCATAGTGTGCATGGGAAGCAGCCTAAGAGGGAGCTGGCTTACTTGTTGTTGAAGGAATACCATGGAAATGTTGATTTCCAGTCTGAGGTATGAGGACGAGTTGGATGGGTTGTCCACCTATAGCCCTTGGAAATAAAGGATCAGGATGGTATTGTTGGTGAACAAGATATGGGAGTTCACTGACAAGGATATTGTTAAGTCAACAACTCCAGAAGAGTTGGATGCGAAGGCCAATATGATCATCCTAGATGGAGTAAAGGACCACTAGATACCTCATCTTATCGAAAAGAACACTGCAAATGATATGTTGAAGTCTCTTCAGGTTTTGTTCCAAAATAAGAATGAGAATTGGTTAATGGTATTGAGAGAGAAGTTCAAGAACACCAAGATGTTGAATGGCGAGAGTGTATCTTCGTATCTAAGGAGGGTTTGTTAAGTTCATGATGATCTTAGTTCCATTTTTTATAACATTTATGAGTCAAAATTACAAAGGACTACCTTGAAGGGATTCACCGAGGAATGGAAACCATTTATCAAAGGAATAGTTTCTTAAGACAAGTTTCCAGGTTGGAACAAGTTATGGAATGACTTCATCCAAGAGAAATTGTAGGATGAGGATCTTCATCAGAAGAATTATGATGGAGAGAACGTGGCTCTCACTAGTAAAACGAAGGCAAAGTGAAAAATGACTTGAGCAAGGTGAAGTGTTTCACATGTGGAAAGCATGGTCATTATGTAAGTGTCTGCATCGGAAGAAAGGAGATAATGGGAAGAAAGATATTACAATGGATGCTACATCCACAACTGAGTAAGATGACTTCACAAGAAGGTTTGAAGAGCATTTTTATCTAGTCTCTCATTTCTCTAAGGGCACAATTGATGAGGGTGCATGGTTCATTGATAGCAAAGAATTAAATCATATGAAAAGATCACAGGAAGTATTAGAGACTCTTATCGATGGGACTCTAAATTGCAAGTGGAGGTTGGCGATATGATTCAAAGACTATCAAAGAGTCAGGTATGGTACCACTTAGGATGGAGTCAGGAGGGTTGCTACAAGTCCAAGATGCATTGTGGGTACTAGAGCTGAAGTGCAACATGTTGTCTATGTCAGTGATTGAGGTTAAGGGGTTTGAAGTATTGTTCCGGGATGAAAATGTGATGCTCAATCCCAGAGGCTCTAACTCTACAGGAGTAATTATTGTACTTATGGATTCTAGTCTATACAAATTGAAGGAAAGCCTATAGATAAAGGGAAGACACAAGTTTTTGAGACTCAAAGGGAGTCAAGTTTGAGTGAGTTTTTTCAGAGTCAAAGAGAGGTTCTGCAACCCAAGAAGAGCACATGGATAGTGGGAAGTGCAGGTTAATTGATAGCAAAGCATTGAACCATATGATAAGATCATAGGAAGTATTCGAGACTCTAATTGATGAGACTCTAAATTGCAAGTGGAGGTTGGCGATATGAGTCATAATACTATAAAAGGGTCAGGTATGGTACCGTTAACAATGGATTCGGGAGGGTTTCTCCAAGTCCAGGATGTATTGTGGGTACCAGAGCTCAAGTGCAACATGTTTTCTGTCTAGGTGATTGAGGTTAAGGGGTTTGAAGTATTGTTCCAGGATGAAAAGATGGTGCTCAATCCCATAGGCTCTAACTCTATAGGAGCAGTTATTTTACTTAGGGAGAGTGGTCTATACAGGATGAAGGGAAAACCTATAGATCAAGGGAAGACACAAGTTTTTGTGACTCTAATGGAGTCAAGTTCGAGTGATATTTTTCAGAGTCAGAGGGAGGCTCTACAATTCAAGAAGAGTTCATGGATAGTGGAAAGTAAGGAGATTTCTATAGCTAGAAATAAGGAACCATGAAATGCCATAAAGGCCTATCAAGCATAGAATAAGTGAGAGGCTTATGGTGGTAGAGACACTTTTGAGGAAAGTGTTGTTCATTCTACAAACTAATGTTGTAGTGATCGATGCCAAAGGTTGGGATTATGTTCCTAATGAGTTACTTCTGAGGAATGGCAGTCACTCCTTCACTAAGAGAGAGTATTGAAAATTTTGTAGCTTGGGAGGTACTCCCACAAGTCATGGGTACTTGAATTTTGAGGATTTGACCCACTTTGTGGAAATAAGTACCCAAGCCAATGGGTTTTGGAATGGAAGTCATGGGCTTATAACCCAAAGAAATTATTTTTTGATTCTAATTGTTGTGGAGGACACCTTTGATGGACAAATGTGGCTCCTAAGGAAACATTAGAGAGTCTCTATATTGAAGATACCATGACAGGTAATACACACAAACAAAAGTCTCATCAAGTGAGTAAGATTAGCCATCTAATGAATTCATAGTACCTTCAAGACAAGTCTAAATTGATATATGAACAAACACATTGAGAAGAACATTTTTTTGCATTGCGTGGAAGGCTTGTTTGGTAATTTGGAGGAGCACAAGTCTAGCAAGGACCCTCAAGTATATTTTTGAGAAAAGAAGGAGCATTGTATCCCTAGTAAAGGGTTGTAAGACCTTATAATTCTGCCCAGAGGAGATGGAAGTACTATACAGGTACATCGAGAAGATTATCTCCATTCGTAAGAGGGTTCAAACCAGGTTGAGAAACCTCAAATTCTAAGACAAAATCTTTGAAATATGTTCTGATGCAAGCTGAGGACTCTTACAACTAGTTGAGGATCATGAGACCATGTGGAAGGATGGTGTAGGGTGTACATATTAGCACCAACAAATAGCAATATAATCTGAAACACAATCATGTTAGACATATAGATACACTACATCTCCATCATCTTCTAACATATTCTCCAAATTTGATCTTTGATTTGCACATTATCTCTGCATTTTTGTAGCTTCCTTTCTCATACTCTCTAACCCATTTTATCACACACTCTGACATTTTATCAACGATGAAATATGAAACCAATACAAAGGTCTAATCCTCATTATCTTTTACTTGATCACCTTCTAGAATGTGGAGAAACTCAATTTGACTCTAAACCATCAAAAATCTTATGCAAATACTCATGGGAAATTATGTGTGTGCACAAATCATAATTTTCCCTATACAGCTATTTTTGTTGGGACAGTAAAGGCATCCCATAGAATATTTCCACTTGGATTCTATAGGCTTCTCGATGAAGATAGAAACATCTTCGCTCTATGTGTAACTTCATAGAGAATATGCCCTAACTCATGCAAAATCATCTCCTCTTTCCCTAGAATTTTTCCATTTGTCTTCAATTCTTCTCCAACACATGTAGATCATATGCAAACATTAGAAATAGCTCAAAAACATTTCATCAAGCCTCTGATCATCATGACAAGGCCTCCAAACTTGTTGACATTAATACCAATATAATTAACTCCACGATTGACTCCTAAGGTAGACATCCTTGGTTGACATCAACACCAACACGATGAGGCCAACATTCCCAACAACACCTAAAAAATATAAAAAAAAAGATGTAAAAGACATAGTAGAGGGGTGGAAAAGGAAGATGGAGGAATGAGGTAACTCATGCGACTAGGATTCCTCCCTCCTACATCTATAAGCTTGGGGCATATTTAACACTTATGGAGGATGACGTCATAATTGAGGATGTTATTTCCTACATGTGTCAACTATTTTGGAATTTATTGTGATGTTTTTGAACTATATTGAGTCCCACTTGTGAACTCACACTTGTTGAACACTTAATAAAAAATTGTTAAGGTATTTTCTTGAAAAAGTATAAAAATAAGAGTTGTCAAATCTCATATAAGTAGAGGTAGCCTTATTTCATTTTCATCATCACTCACTCAGGTAGCCTTATTTCATTTTCATCATCTCTCACTCATCACTCTTCTAAAAGAGTTTGAAGTAGTCCTCTTGCTTCTAATTAAGTTGAAATGTTATATTTTATGGTGCAAGTTTCTCTTGAAGATGACTTTTGCATGGCAATGATTTTTTATAATAGATTGAAGTGCTTCTCTTAGAAAATTTTGTAAATTTATTGTCTATATTCTATATCTTGCATTTTGTATTTGTGCAGTAGGGTTTCTATTTGTGCCATGAACTATTGCTTAATTTATAGTGAAACCTTACTCTTCTATGACATGTAAAAAAATATTCCTAAAATCCTTTAGGGAAACTCCGAGTTTATATTCCTTAAATTTAAAATTTCTCCTCACAAGGAAATTGCTAGGGTTTAAAGTGGATTCCATAGTCATCCTCACATACTCGTGAGAAGGTTGTTCTTATCAATTTAGCCTTAGAAGAATATATTTTCCCATTTAGGACAAAGCACTAGCCAAAGAAGTGTTGGAAAACCCTCTTTATTTTTAAGTTTTCTCCTCCTTTTATTTAATTCCTAGATACCTAGGGGTTAAGGCTAGGGTTTTATGTCAAAAACTACTATATATATATATATATAATCTAGCATTATGGCATGTTAAAATCCTATATTTTAGGGTTGACATAATCATTCCCTTACTATTTATGCATGATTCCAGCCATAAAATTCCATTCAAAACCTTGTATCCTAAGTATATATTTGAAGGTCTTGCCTCCTTTGTTAATTAACCATTACATTCTCTCTAGGCTGTTATAGGACATGACACACTTTATCATTGAAAAGTTGCAAACTCTAACTTATAACTCTCTTATTGGTCTACAAATAGAGTACCTGCAATTTAACATAGATTACATAGGAATTCTAGGCTTTGTTGGTACTATATTCCAATTAGTATACCTTATATTATTCACCTTGAGCTATTCTCATTGAATATATTTTGGGTGATCATTTAGGGAAGCATACCTTGTGGAAAAACATCACTAAAGAGTAGAGGAAATGTTTCTAAGTTGACAATGGAAATGAATTCTCTTGTTTGCCTTAGGTATAGTTTCGCCTAATGGGGATTTTCCCTAAGTTGGGTAAATTTTGCAACAATAGGGACTAATTTAGAAAATTCAACTTAAGTTTTTTAGTAACATTTCCTCATTATAAAAATACTCCAAGTGAATTTATACAATTTGATTTGGCTAATTTTCCTCTAGAAAGTTGACTTTAATTTTCTCTTCTGCTTTTTCTTATCTATTTGATTTTTCTTAAATTTCTCCACTCCGTTGAAAATAGTGTTGCTTGGGAGGTACTCCCCTAAGTCATGGCTACTTGACTTGTGAGGATTTGATCCACTTTATGGGAAAAGTACCCAATCTAGTGGGTTTTGTACCCAAAGTCGTTGGTTCAAAACCAAAAGGAATTATTTGTTTATTCTAATTGTTGTGGAGGACACCTTTGATGGACAAAAGAGGATCTTAAGGCAACATTACAAAGTTTATATATTTAAGAGACCATGAGAGGTCATACACACAAGTGAAAGTCTCATCAAGTGAGCAATATTAGCCATCTAAAGAAGTTGTGGTACCTCTAAGAGAAGTCTGAATTAATATGTGAAGGAAGAGGTTGAGAAGAAGTTTGTTTACATTAAATGGAAGGTTTGTTTGGTAATTTGGAGCAAAAAAGTCCAACGAGGATCCTTATGTCTAGTTATAAGCAAAGAAGGAGGGTCGTAACCCTAGTAAATGGATATAAGGCTTCAAAATTCTAACTAGAACATGCTGAAGTATAACATAGGTAGACCAAGAATAGTTTGTCTGATTGCATGAGCGTTTAGACTAGGCTGAGAGACCTCAAGGTCTAGAACA
Organism: Pinus tabuliformis; assembly: GCA_031772625.1. NCBI lineage: Eukaryota > Viridiplantae > Streptophyta > Pinopsida > Pinales > Pinaceae > Pinus > Pinus tabuliformis. The sequence goes on from CM062818.1 coordinate 10,791,542, forward strand.
GAAGGCCCGAATTATGTTTTTAGATAGGTTGAGGACTCTTATAGTTGGTCAAGGATCATTAGACCATGTGGAAGGTTGCTTTAAGGTGTTCGTTGATGAATATGTGGACAACAACAAAGGTCGAGTGAAGAGGGATAATGAAGGAAGTCTATTAGGTCAAAGGAGAGACCGAACAACAAGGTTGAATGTTGATTTATGCAATGAATTTGAAGGGCTAAATTCATTATGATAAATTGGGTATGCAAATAAGTTAAACGAGTTATTTATTTATGGTATTCAGAGGAAAAGGACAACTAGGTACATCAAGGGAAAGAGGATAGAAAACCCTAGAAGCAAGGGACTGCTGCAACAAGTAAGTCAAGTATTTTATTTTTTGTTGTTTTAGGTAGATTAGAGGTCAAAGGGAGATGAACTCAAGCCCTAGGTGTATATCGTTGCATGCTTTCTTATATGAGGTTTCTAAAATGATATGAGCCCTAGTATGGGATCCATATGTTTGTTTTATTGAAGGAAATATAAAAATAAATTTTGGGCCATATATCTATCTATGTACTTATTATTTCACTATTGTTATATTTCCACCATGAAAAGTTGTTTTGTTTGAATACTCCTAGTATGTTTGTGTGATACTATAGACATAACCAAACCTAGGTTATAAGGAAAATACAACATGGTATCAGAGCCAGGTTTGAAGGGACAATTGAATCATAGTGTGCATGGGAAGCTAAGAAGGAGTTAGTTGATTTGTTGTTGATGGAATACCATGGAAAACATGATTTCCAGTATGAGGTATGAGAACGGGTTGGATGGGTTGTCCAACTATATCCCTTGGAAATAATGGATCAGGATGGTCTTGTTGGTGAACAATATATGGGAGTTTGTTGACAAAGATATTTCTAAGCCAACAACTCCTAAAGAGTTGACTGAGTTCGAAGAGATGGATGCGAAGGCTAATATGATCATCCTAGATGGAGTAAAGGATCACTTGATACCTTATCCTTTCAAAAAGAACACTGCAAATGATATGTGTAAGTTTCTTCAGGATTTGTTCCATAATAACAACGAGAACGCGTTAATTCTATTGAGAGACAAGCTCAAGAACACCAAAATGTGGAATGACGACACTGTAGCTTCATATCTAATGAGATTTTCTTAAGTTCGTGATAACATTATTGATTCATAATTACTAAGGACTACCGTGAAGGGCTGCACCAAGGAATAGAAGCCATTTATCAAAGGAATAGTTTCTTATGATAAGTTTCTAGTTTCAAATAGCTTATGGGATGACTTCATCCAAGAGGAACTGTACAATGAGGATCTTCATAAGAAGAAGTATGATGGAGAGAATGTGAATCTCACTAGTAAGATGAAGGCAATCTGAAGAAGGACTTGAGCAAGGTGAAGTTTTTCACATGTGGTAAGCATGGTCATTATGTAAGTGTCTGCCTTGGAAGAAAGGGGATAAGGAGAAGAAGAAATAAATTGCAATGGATGCTACATCCATAGATGAGTAAGATGACTTCACAAGAAGGTTCGAAAAGGATTTTTCTCTAGTCTCTCATTTCTCTGAGGGCACCATTGATGGGGGTGCAGGTTAATTGATAGCAAAGCATTGAATCATATGACAAGATCATAGGAAGTATTCGAGATTCTAATCGATGAGACTCTAAATTGCAACTGGAGGTTGGAAATATGAGTCAAAATACTATAAAAGGGTCAGGTATGGTATCGTTAACGATGTATTCAAGTGGGTTTCTCCAAGTCTAGGATGTATTGTGGGTACCACAGCTCAAGTGCGGCATGTTTTCTGTCTCGGTGATTGAGGTTAAGGGGTTTGAAGTATTGTTCGAAGATGAAAAGGTGGTGCTCAATCCCAGAGGCTCTAACTCTACAGGAGAAGTTATTGTACTTAGGGAGAGTGTTCTATACAGGATGAAGGGAAAACCTATAGATCAAGAGAAGACACTGGTTTTTGAGACTCTAAGGGAGTCATGTTCAAGTGATATTTTTCAAATTCAGAGGGAGGCTCTGCAATCCAAGAAGAGTTCATGGATAGTGGGAAGTAAGGAGACTTCTATAGATGGAAAGAAGGAACCTTGAAATGGCCTAAAGGCCTATCAGGCATACTGATATAAAATGAGATCTAAAAACAATTAATAAGGTATTACAAACTTATATGCATGGATTAGTCTATGTCATTATATGCAATGGATCAATAAGATTGCAAAATGAACAGACAATGAAGCAATAAACATACATAATAGATAACACATGACACAACAAATTTAATAAGGAGTTCATCCAATACTCCTAGGCTACATCTCCTGGTCTAGCCTGTGGAGTACTAAAGAAGGTATGTTTTTGGTGATTATTTCAGCATCTTTTCATTAGAACTTACAAACCTTTTGCATCATGAACTAGGAAAATGATAAAGGATTGTAATAAAACTTGTGAGATTAATGTGCAAAACAAAAACACTGACAATTTTCATTTTCTTATGTAGGAAGAAGGAAAAATGAAAAGTTGTCATTCCAAAGGAGAGGACAAGGATGGGTTAACCGCTGTCCCTTTGACAGGGAACCGTATGCAAACAAGGCAAAACAAATCAAAGCGAATCAGCCCTAGAAAGGAAGTGGAGATATCAGATCGGCGCAAGAAAGAAAAGAGATAACTAAGGACTAACAATTCGGTGAATCCCTCAAGATCCCTTGATCCTGAGGGATCTCTCCTTTAACTATTTTTTGCACCTAGACATCTCCGCCTTCACCATTATAGAAGGGGCAACACTATTAGCTCGGGGGGTCTGTCGAGTCCTTATGTTTTATGTAATTTCTCTTAAGATTGAAACTTTGATCATCGAGTCTCGTTGAGAACTGATCTGTTGTAATTCCGCCTTATGCATTAATACAAACTCGGTTGCTATTTCATCTCTGAGTTTGGAATAACTTCAAGCGGTGTACCCCTGGAGGACACTTGCTCCTGTACTATTATGTTTGGTTTATGCGTGGTTTTATTATCAGCGTTATTTGGTAATCTGATGTGTTTTGTTAGTTTACATCACATGCTCTGTTATGTTTAATTTACTAAGGTTTCTAAAGACAGAACTCTTGCATTAACTCTGCAACGTATCACTGTTCTTTGAAGTGTTAATATAATATTGTCAGTCTTTATAGAATATTGTTGCTGTTCAATTATAGAGCCTTTGTGCTATGCACTTATTCATTGATATTACGGAATTCATCTTAGTGATTATGTTCTTTGCGATTGTTGGATATATAGACATTGTTGTTCCATTCTGAAACACAGTCGTAATATCTTATAACTGAGATTTATAACTAGTTTACCAAGATCAGGTTACTATTAAGGTGTGTCGTGTGCATATATGGTTTTCAAGCGTTGTTCTATAATTCATCATTAATTAGTGTTGTTCCATTTTGGTGTGTTGTTCAATTCGTCCTTAAGAGTGAAGGATTGCCATTTGATTCCTGTAGGTCACTATTCGTGCATTTGATCCTGTAGATTAAGGTGTTACTGCTTGTTAGACTTAGTTGTTGTTATAGTTTCCTGTTTGATGTTCCATTTCATATTTGTTGTTCTATTTCTTATTTCGTTATTCCATTTCTTATCTACCGTTCCATTTCCTGTCATTTGTTATTTTGGTGTGAAGAACGATCCAAGGCTGTAGTGAGCACTGAAATTTACTGCCTGGCTCCCAGATCCACGATCTATTCTTTGATTTACTTTAGTTCCATAAGTTTACAAAGGGATGAGTTACTGCTACTGAACCGTTGACTGATAAATTGCTTAGTTTTCCGAATGTGTGGTTTAATCTTTTGAAGTAGTTTATTGAAAACAAGCATCCGTTTACTCTTGTATTTTTGAGCACTGTACTACTAGCATTACTCTGGCAAATGATAGCCTTAGACTGAGACACTCTTTGAAATAACAAAACGTTCCTGGATTGACAAACTAATGTGAGGTAATTAGAGGTGAAAGAGACCCTTTTTATAGCTCGACATTTTGGTGCCATTGCCGGGGAAAGAGTGTAGCCATTTGTTTCTTTCCAGAGTAGTGTAAGAACCTGTTATGGAAGAATTGGGTTTTAAAAATGGAAGGTAAGAACCTACGTGTGGAGCATGTAACAACCCTGCTCCCCTGCTCGCTTTCCTACAGATTTGTTGTTATTTTGTTTGGGTAGAATCTAGCAGTTGATTTGTGTGCATGACTAAGCAGAAAAAGCCAGAAAAGAATCCCAAACCTCTACCCAAGCCAGAAAAAGCTAAGGGGCCAGTGACCCTTGGCCGATCAACCTTCATAGACGAAATCTTCAAGAAAGCAGAATCTCAGCCTTCAGTAGGACCCAGAAAAGTTATTTCTAGACAGCCTACTAGTTCCCTTCAAGCCACAAGATCACCATCTGTAGCCTTTGCTGAGGTGCATAGTTAAACTAAAAAGCAGGACTTTCAAGAAATTGAAAATTCTACTCCAAAACTATTGCAAGAAGGGAATTTCAGCAGTCTTTGTGAAGGAGGAGGAGAGATAGGGGAAACTGAAGAACCGAGGAATCCTCTTGGGACAACTCAGCCATTGAACAGCCCAGACAAGGGAAGTGCTGCAAAAATCATTATTGAAGAAACTAAATCTTTGCAGACATTAGGCACTCTCATTATCCCAGACAGAGGAAGTGCTATTAAAACCATTCCTGTTAGATCCATTCCTTCTCAACCTAGGAATACCCTCCTAGATATCCCAGAAGGTTATTGGCATATATTCGACCAAATGGCTCAAAACCAGCCAAACACCCAAACCTCTACATTGCAATACCCCCCAGTGGATACTGCAGCAAATGCGCCCATGAAAGCAATCCCTCTTCAACATATCCCTACATTCCATGGTCTTACATCAGAAGATCCGAATGCATTTCTATTCGAGTTCGATGTGCTGTGTAGGGGATATGATTACACCACCGACCCCTAGAAACTAAAATTATTTCCCTCTACACTAAAAGGGGCTGCCTTAAGATGGTTTATGGGATTAGGTGGCGGGGTTATAAATAACTGGGATCAAATGAAAGAATCTTTTCTAAAAAAATATCAGGACTATTGCAGGTCTAGAGAACTGAAGGATGAAATATTCCAGATGGTAGCTAGACCAAATGAAACATTAGAGGAGTATGTGGAACATTTTCAGTATAATCTTCAAAGATCTCCTTTTGAATCACTACCTTTACCTGATAATGTGTTAAAAAGAACATTAATTAGGGGCATGAAGAAACAATGGATTGAAACATTAAACATTATGGGAAAAGGAGATATTTATGAGGAAAATTTTGCTGACATTATTGACTTATGTATCAGGAGCTCGAGAGGCAGCACAAGATTAAAACCAGCAGAACATGATCGGTTTGTAAGAGATAATAAAATTTCGACAGAAGGAGTAACGCGTGCAGAAATTGGAAATCTATTGGAAAATTTTAAAACTGATATACTAGGGACGCTAACTACACAACTTGATGTTATGCAGGCCAAGCAGAAGCAAATGGAGGCAGAGCAGAATTTGGCAATCTTCTGTCCCCGATGCAGGAAGAAACATAGCCATAAGGAGTGTCCACTAGATGTAGTCCAAACATGCGCCATCTGCACAAAAGATCACCTTACGAAAAGTTGTCCCTCACTTCCCGGATTAAAAGCAGTATATAAGGAAGCAGGAGAAGAGCCAGAATCGATATATTTGCTCAACCAATGCCATCAATGGAAGCAGCGACAATCTGGTATGTTTTCGGATGCAACCTCTTCTTTTTAGTCTCCGTAGTATAATGCTCAACAATATAATATGTGGCAAAGTCAATCCAAATCCCCATTTCCAAACTGGTCACCACAATCGTTTCCTTCATCAACCCCATGGCTGAATCAGGCAAGCCAATCCGATTGGCCGAATCTTCCCTATACCCCTCCATATTGGCAAAGTAATGCATACCCACCACAATGGACTCCCCCTACTTCACAAATTTCAGCCTGGCAGACAAATTGGAAAAAATCGATGCATCAACCAGTAGGAACCATGCCGCTCCCTCAACCTACAGTGCCAACCTTACAACAAAATCCCCAGTGTAATTTGAGACCGCAACTCCCAACCCAACCCAACCCCAATCCAAATAACAGACCAGTCCAATCTGTCCAAATAGTAGAAACATCAGAAATAGGAGCTGATCTGAGGGAGTGTAATGATCTTCAGCTAAGATCTGGGCGTATTATTGAAACTGAGGGAGATACGACAGCCCATGTTGAAAATCAGTTACTAAGAGAACATCTGTCACAAGAAGAGGATGTGAACAAACAACAAACTCATAACCAAACAATCGCATCCTCTCCCCCGTTCCCAGAATGATTAATCATACCTTGACCTACACAATATCCTGATTTTGACATTCTAGGAGAATTACAAAATTTGTACATAAAAATTCTATTCCTCCAAGCCATTCAAGACATCCCGATATATGCAAAGACTATTAAATAATCGTGTGTAAAGAAATCAAGGAGGAATATGGCAAATAATCCAAGAGTCCAAATAGTTGGCACTCTATCTGACTTGTTATCAGGAAAAGAAACACCCATTAAATACGAAGACCCAGGAAATCCAATAGTCACCGTGCAAATTTATGGTCAAACCTTCCCTAATGCCTTAGTTGATCTAGGAGCTACAATCAACATATTAACAACTACTACTTTCCAAAAGCTAGGCATTACATCTATAGAACCCACTTCTACTTTGCTAGAGTTGGCTGACCGATCTATGGTTAGGCCAGAGGGCACACTACATGATGTCATGGTATCTGTTGACTCCTGGGAATATCCGACAGATTTTCTGATAATAAATCCCAAAAGCCGACTTGATGGACACCCATTGATTTTAGAAAGACCTTGGCTTGCAACTGCCGATGCTTATATTGGCTGCCAACAAGGTAATATGACCATAACGAGGGGAGCGAATATCAAGAACTTAGCCTTATATCCTCCAGTACAGCCAAGTGTCACAATGATCAAAACTAATAAGCACCCTGTATCATACCTTACTGACAACATTAGATCTCCATTAACTATACAAGAGGCACTTGATTTTAAAGATTAGACAGAGGACAATTCCATTAATAAATTTATTAGTCAAACTGAATTCAGATCCCGCACACAGTGTCACATGATAGAGGCAACATTTGATAACGAATTAGAAGAAGATCCTCTTAAAGATACACATGATCAAACGATACCTGTTACCTCTGTTGCAAATAGTAAAATTGTGGAAATCGAACCAGGAAAAACCTTAAACATTATTGCCAAGCTCACCTCTGAACAAGAAACGAAGCTCATCCATCTGTTGAGGAAATATAAGGAAGCATTTGCATGGGACTATCCTGATATGAAAGGAATTGACCCCCAATTATGTACCCACCACATTTATATAGAAAAATATGCGAGACCTGTTCGCCAGCCTTAGAGGAGACTTAATCCTCATCTAAAAGATGTGGTAAAAGCTGAACTTCAAAAACTTTTAGATGTCAATTTCATCTATCCTATTTCCGATAGTAAATGGGTCTCTCCACTTGTGTTGGTACCAAAAAAGAATGGGAAATGGAGAATTTGTGTGGACTACAGAGAACTAAATAAAGCAACACAAAAAGACCACTTCCCTCTCCCATTCATCGACCAAGTATTAGACACTTTGGTAGGAAAGAAATTCTTTTCTTTCCTTGATGGCTTCAGTGGATATAATCAGATTCAGATTTCCCCTGAAGACCAAGACAAAACCACTTTTACTTGTCCTTGGGGAACATTTGCCTACAGAGTTCTACCTTTTGGCTTATGAAATGCTCCTGCCACATTCCAAAGGGCTATCCTCAGCATTTTTGCAGACTTAATAAATGAAGGAATTGAAGTATACATGGATGACTTTACACCGTATGGAGACGATTTCGATCCAGCACTGGATACACTAGAAAAAGTCCTACAATGCTGCATTGCTACCAGGCTTTGTTTAAGCCATGAAAAATGCTATATGATGATGACTGAAGGACTTATTCTAGGACACTATATTTCAGCAGCTGGCATTCAGGTAGACCCAACCAAAATCCAAATAATTTTTCTTATTCCCACTCCTACCACTCAAACGGAGGTACGCAATTTTCTTGGATTTTCTGGTTATTATAGGAGGTTTATAGACCATTTTTCGTATATTGCTGCACCTCTGTATGCATTAACTAGTAACATTGATTTTCTTTGGACAGAAAAATGTGAACGTGCTTTCCAGGATCTAAAGAAGCTTGTGTCCACAGCCCCAGTCCTTCGAGGACCAAATTGGGATTTGCCATTTCAGATATCATATGATGCCTCAGATACAGCCATTGGAGCAGTCCTTATGCAGGAAGAGGATAAAAAACCATATGCAATTTATTATATTAGAAAAAAATTATCCCCTACTAAATTAAATTACACTGTTACTGAGAAAGAATTTCTAGCTATAATACATGTTGTCAATAAGTTTAGACATTACATTACTGGATATCCTGTTATCTTGTATACAGATCATTCTGCCATCAAATATTTAGCAAGCAAGCCTATCACAAATGGCAGAATAACTAGATGGCTGATTTTATTGCAGGAATTTGATATTACAATCAAGGATCGACCTGGAAAAGAAAATCCTGAAGCCAATTTTCTCTCAAGGATGCCAAAGCCAATCGATGCAGCAGCAGTTGAAGATCAATTTCCGGACAAGAATCTGTTTGTTGTGGCTCTTCAAAAACCCTGGTATGCTGATGTTGTCAATTACCGAGCAATAGGTAAACTATCGAAACATCTAACCCCTAATGAGCAGAAACAAATTGTTCAAAGGAGTGCTCGATTCTCGTGGGTTGGAGGCTACCTGTTCCACACAGGGGCAGACATGCATATCAGAATATGCGTTCGAGAGGATGCAATATTCGACATTTTAAAAGCCTGCCATGACGGACCATGTGGCGGACATTTCGCTGATCGCAGAACTAGACATAAGGTGCTGCAAACAGGGTATTATTGGCCTACAATTTTCAAAGAAGCAAAGAAATTCGTCCAAGCTTGTGACAGTTTCCAGAGAGCAGGACGCCCTGGTCAGTCCGATGAAATTCCCTTGAACCCACAGTTAGTCATTGAACCATTCGAACAATGGGCCCTTGATTTCGTTGGACCAATTAACCCACCCTCAAACCAGAAAACATATATTCTGGTGGCAACAGAATATATCACCAAATGGGTTGAGGCAGAAGCGTTGCCGAGAGCTACAGAAGATTCTGTCATATAGTTCTTGTTCCATATATTTGTGCGTTATGGCCTTCCAAGAGATATAACTACAGATGGTGGACCACATTTTGCTGGGAACAAAATAGCTGCAACACTCAAAAACTATCATTTCCAACATAAAATCACTACTCCATACCACCCACAGGCAAATGGTCAGGTAGAAAGTAGTAATAAAATAATAGAAGAAATCCTAACAAAAACAATCGCGTCACATAGATGTGATTGGGTTTCCAGAATACCAGAGGCAATGTGGGCTTATAGAACAACATGGAGAAGTACCACTGGTTACTCACCTTATCAATTAGTATTTGGCAAGCAACCCATTTTTCCCATAGAATTCGAAATCCAAACACTGCGAACAGCACAGGAAGTTGGCTTAGATTTAACTAAGGCACAGATCAATCGATTGCAGAAGATCAATGAGCTCGATGAAATCAAGCTCTCTGTACTCCAAAATACTACACTTATCCAACAGTAGCGAGCTAAATGCCATGATGCTCTCATTAAAAATAAAGTCTTCCACGAAGGAGACTGGGCACTTTTGTACGATTCCAGGTTTCAGGACTTTCCCGGGAAACTCCAGATTCGTTGGTTGGGACCTGTTGTGCTCCACAACAACCCCCCATTTCATAACATTTTTATTCCCAAAATTATCATATGAAATGGGTCCCTTAGAGTTTAATTGGTATCAACATTGTATCTTTCAAAATGGTCCGAAAACCAAATGAATACATTATAAAAAACCTTTTGAAAAACCCATGTGATCAAATAAAACAATCCTTTTTCATTGCGATAAAGCGATCGCAAGATCGCATATCGCAATGACATAAGGGAGCATAAATAAGTGACATATGGGTTCTCGCCGATGCGATAACACAATCGGCAATATCCTATGCACAATAATAAGGCGCCCAGGTCATACCCCCGATGCGATGCGATATCGCAATTGGCAATCGGTGATACACTATCTATGCACATTGTTATGCCCATTCACCCCGATGCGATGCGATTTCGCTATCGGCGGTTGGTAGTATGCTATCCATATGATTATATAACACCAATTCTCCCGATGCGATGCGATATCGCTATCGGCGGTCGGGGTTTCATAATTGTCGACATAAGGATTTAGGTGTTCCCGACGCCCGATTATGATATAGCGCGGATTTCAAAAAAAGTCGTTAAATGGAGGGATATTACGATCCATGCATATTTAAAGCTTGTTCTCTTAAATAGTCGATCACCTGCACTCACCCACCAAAATATCCATAGCACGCTTAAGCGGGCCATTCAGCCGAATAATGGTATAATGAGCATTTAAAGGATGGCGGGTCTTAGACGGCCATTTAATGTAATTGTAAGATCTTCCCATGGATTGTATCCGCAGCCATTTTTAAGAGTTAATCTCTCAGCACGCTTTGATCAGTATATCTTTCCCATATTGGATTTTTCATTAGCATATCTCTGTGTTACGTTTATTTTCGCTGCTGTGCAGAATTCATCCATAGGAGAAAGCTCAAGCAAGATGGGGAAGAAATCTAAGAAGACCACAGGCACTTCCGCTACACCAGCTGCAGGACAAGCTGTTGTGGACAAAAAGAAGGGCTTGATATCTGATACTACATGTACGGGTCTCGTCAGAGTTACTTGGCAAGGCACCTACAACCTGATTGAAGCCGAAGAACCAGTAAGGACAATAATCGAAGCTACTATGGATCCAACTCGAAAGTCTGAGAGTACTCTCAAGGATTTAGCTGACTCTTTCCTTCACAGGATAGTGGCCAGGGAGCAAATTCTCCCATACACAGATGTAGTGCGGTGGGCGATTGAAGAAATTCCAATCTTGGATAGAACCTTCAGCACCAGATACGGGAGAATTTTCGAGTCATTCAGGGCGGATGATCTAAGGCAAATGTATCATTTGCCCGAGCCAAAGAAGATATATAATAAGGCGTTCCTGGAGAAATTTGCAAATGAAAATGAAGTTGAATCCGAACCCATCCGGGATTGGAGACAAAATCCGGCCAAGCACAAACACGAATCTTCCGGTAAGTACTCGGTTGATTCTCTAGCTTCGCCTTATTGCTATGCTGGAATAATGATGTGTAGATTATGGGGATTGCATGACTCTGCTAATTTTACCATAGAAATGGTCCCTCTAATGGAAGCAGCATGCAACAGTATAATTATGGATTGGGCCACTATCCTTTCTGACAAATTAGCACAAGCTGTGCTTGAGTTTAGAAGCAAAACCCGTGTTTCCGAAAGGGTAATTCCCTCATTTTATTACAGTGCCTATATTCTAGATACACTCTGTTTTAACTCTGAATTCCTCGTACTCGGCTGGAGGTGGACTGCACAAGACCCCACGCCTATTCATATATATCATCAGAAACTGTTGAAATCTTCTTATAAACATCATCTATACCAAGTCTGTAATGGCTTTATGTTGCCCATTTATTATTCCATTTTCGATAAACCTCCTCCCAAGATTTCTTATCAAGCCCAATTTGATTTAACCACATTAGGTAGATGGTTTGGAGAGGAGAGATTTACCTACATAAGAGTTTTCGGCAGCAAAGCCAGCCCCCATGTCCTCCCTTTATACATACCTGATAAACTGCTGGCAAGGGAAATCGCTTACCAGATTATGGCTGAGAGTGTTACACAGACTCTCAAGAAAGAAAAGAAGAGGGGCTGGCCCTCCTTTCCCTTGAGGTGTGGTGTCTATACTCTGCATGATCTCAAACATGCAGAAAAGGAAGCCACAAAGATTCAATCCTTAACTCTGGCGACTATCCCAAATAGGCCATTTGATCCAAACAAGGTTGTCTATAATGCACTAGAACAGGCCAAATTGACAAGATTTGACCATAAGGAAGATATATTTGACGACCTGTTCTCTTCAGCTGAGTCAATAAACCAGGTTAGAGCATTCGCCAAGGAAAAATATAATGATGAAGGGTTAACTGAATTTAATAAACTTAGAGAACAGAGGTTGCAAACTCTGCCTCTAGATTTACTAGCAACAACCCCAGCAACATCATCAAGCGAGCCTGGTCGGCAACAGAGAAAAGAACAGGAAGAAAGTCAACAGAGAGAACAGGAGGAAAGACAGAGGAAAGAGAAAGAGGAACAGCAAAAGAAAGAGCATGAGGAAAGGCAAAAGAGAGAACAAGAGGAACAGTAGAAGAGAGAGCAGGAAAAAGTACGGAAGGAGTCCTAAGCTGAAAAGGAAAAACAAACCACCATTGATGTCAATATAGATACTCATATTGACCCTAAATTGCTCCAGGAGTGGAAACAGTTTGATTCCATTATCAGTGGTTTGGAATGTTCAAAAGATACAGACACTTCCAAGACTACAGACACACCGGAAATCACTTCATCACAGGTTCTGAGTGGAACCAGCGGCCCACCCATTTCTAAGGATGTTGAGGTAATACCAAAAGACCCCTCCGACCAAATCATTCTCCAGGTAGAAGATATTCCTCCCCTGGATGTTTTCTACAGCCCAAGGCATAAAGCAGTGGTTAAACGACAAAGGAAAAGAAGAAGGATTGATCAACCTTCCCTTTTCCCAGAGCAAACTGTTACGGGCAGCGTGGTTTGGAAGGAGGAATTCGACCCCTTCGATGACCTGACAAAACTATCACAGTATGCGGGAGCCTATTCGGTAGTGATAATCGATAAGGCATCGGAGGTAAGTCTTCTACTAAAAACCAAGGATCAAGAAATTTTCGCATTACAGGCAGAATTGGCTGAGACAAAGCAGAAGGCAGAGCAGGCAGAATAGCAATTGTCGACACAACAACAAGTGAACAGTCAATCAACTCAGCAATTGCAGGCAGAAAAGCAAAGGATCGACCAAAGCGCGATCCAGAAACAGAAGGAATTATTAGAGGCATTGGCACAATTAAGGGCAGCAAACGAGAAAATGATGAAAACAAAGGATGAGCAAATCGCTCAATTGTCATCGCAGCTCGAAATAATAAAGGGCGCTCCACAAGTGGCTGAATTCAGAGCATAAGCATTACAAATAAACACTGCATTAATATCTCAAATTAGGCTTCTGTGTCAACAAATCGCTCAGGCAGAGCCACTCTGTGAATTAACGACATCCATAAATCAGCAGGTAGAGAAGGCCAGAAATGAATTAGATCAAGCCGAAGAGATCATAACTGCATTTCTTGACTGGAAAGATTCTAATCAAGGGAGAGCAGCAAATTTTCCCAGGATCTCAGAAACACATAAAGATATACTCTTCACAGAATGGCAGTCTCAGATGATGAAAGCAGAGAGGGCAGCTTCAAGATGTAAATCAACGTCCAACAATTTAGTTGAACTAGTTAACAACACTCTCTACTTATCAAATATGATTTGCCAATGTACACCAGGAAAGTTGACAACAACAAACACATTGGAGCAATCATGTTATCCTGATTTAGAGGAAAAGGGGAGATTAATCGTTGGGATTAACAGTTTAACTATGGAAGCATATTGGCTCTTCCTGGTAAAGCCGCATACACAGAGAGCCGCCCTTAAGTGCCTAACAGATGCGATCGGGTATATAATTCCCGATATTCAGGATGCCACCTATGCTGCCCAGCTCAGTTCGCGCCTCAACAAACCTCCTGAAGTAGAGCCAATGCTTGCGATAAGTCAGCTCAGATTTAAAGGCAAGCAGCCTACTTGATGAATCATGCCGCCGATTGCCAGATCGCTGAGGAAAATAGGATCAAAATTTATTGATACCGATTTAGTAGGATTTCAGTTTAGTAGATATTTAGATTAATTTAGTATTTATAGACCCTTTCATTGTTTTGGAAAGGGTCGTAAAGTTTTGTACCAGACTTAAAGACTGAAGTTTGCACTATTGTGCTTCAGTCAATATTCTTTTATGAAACTGGACCAGTTGTTCTTAATTCAACAAGGACGCTTTTTATGCAATTGTGCACTATTGTCTTTGTTGAGAATGTTTCTGCGTTGAAGAAAGAATTACAAGTAGCAATTGATATCGGGAGTGTTAAAGCAGCTCATATGGTATTTCTATCTATGTCTGAATTCATTCCTGTTATGTGAATTGTTATTTGATTATCCTTGCTATTTTTTATTATATGCATGCGCTTTAACAGCAATTCTACATTCTTTCCACTATTGGATGTTTTACGATATGCTTTCCTTTTAATCATGTATATGTCGATAATATAAATGATGAGTGTGGTAATATCACTTTAATCGCTTTGCTTAACTATTTAGGCACAGTAATCTTGAATGAATTAATATCTATGTCTGTTAGATTGAGTCATCTATATGCCTGTCTTTAGACACAGACCATCAAATGCTACACTTTAAAGCTCAATAGATTCCCGGGATAGTTCATAATTTTTGTATTCTTGTCAATAGTTTAGTTATTTGCTCACCGCTAGCTTAGTTTATAAATCATCCATTCATCCCGTTTATCCACTTCTGGGAAACTGGTCCCATTTTCCCCAGTCGGAGCCACTATTCCAAACGGAAAAGGAGTTGTACTAAGGTCCGGACCGGGTGGTTATCCCCGATGTTGTTGCAGCGATTTTCGAGGCCTCAACATTTTTGGCGCTAGAAGGAGGGCTGACTGTGAATGGAAAACAAACCCAAATCTGTAAGCCATTCTATGAGTAATTCTCCCTCCAAATCCCCTCGATCTTCCTATTTGCATACTGGTTCTCCAGTATCCAAACAAGAAGAAGAGGAATCAACTACCACTGCTCAAACCCATCATACTCCAGAACAATTAAGTCTTGAATCACCTGAAGTACAGTCTCTTATCCACAAACTTTAGAGCTTCTCGATTTCACCACAGAAATCTGAGGTATCACAAAGCAGTGCGACTTCGCAGTTCAATTTATCTCATCCTCTCACCAGACTTCAGAGCGAAAAGCTCGGTATTGAACCCACTGAGTTCCCTTTACCCAAAAGGAAAAAGGCGAAGAAAAATACTGAAGGATCTGACAGTGAAGAACTTTCATCCATATCCTCCATTGCATCTTCCCCTCTGCAAAGTCAACCATCCACTCCCCCATTACATATTGTTGTTCACCAGGGATTAGAAGCTTCAACATCCTAGCCTGCTCACTCCTCAACATTATTTCCTTCCCAGACATCTGGAATTCCAGCGGTAGTATCAACCATTACTGCTATTGTAATGGCAGATCCATGGACCAGACCTGGTGCAGTCAATATGCCTGCGCCATTGCATCCATTACCAGATTATCCTGAAAAATGGCTACCCAAGTTTAATCCAGATGATGGAACCCAGGCTGAGGAACACATCAATAATTTCATGTTAGTAGTCAACTTGAAAGGAGTAACAGAACAAGATGTTGTTGTTAGACTTTTCCCTTACACCTTGCAAGGATCAGCAGGATCCTAGTATTTCTCTTTTCCCTCTGGTTCCATTACCAGTTGGAACACTTGCCAAGAGCAGTTTCTTACCAAATATGGAGATGATAGGTCTTTGGCTACTTTAATAAACGATCTCTCCAATCTGAGAATATAGCATAGGGAACCAATTAAGGAATTTAATGCTCGCTTCAATAAACTCCTGAACAAAATCCCTACAACTTCCAAACCAAGTGAACAAATTCGAAGCGAATGGTATATCACCGCCCTACCTGCCAATATAGCCATTTTTGTAGATAGGTCTGGGAAACCTACCTTAGCCGAAAACATGAGAGAAGCACTTGCTGTGGAAAAGCGCATAAATGCTCTAGAGAAGAAGGCTGCTCTGGAAGACAGAAAAGCCAAAAAAGTCTCTTTTAAAGATGACTCGAAAAAGAAAACCCCAAAAGACCCATACGACATGGAAGGTTTGCAAAAGGTCCTAAAAACTTTATCAAATGAAATGGTTGAAATAAAGAAACAGGTGGCCGAAACCTCAACCAAAAGACCCTTTAGGACTTATAAGAAAAATGAATCAAAGCCCCCAAATGTCATATCTAATGCAGACTCAGAGCAAGAAGAAGAAGAGGAAGAGGAAACAATCACACCGACTGATGATGAAGAAGAAGTAGTAGAATGTCATGGAATGTGGGATTTTATACTCCCCAACTCCGATACTGATAATGAAGAAGAAGCGTTCCCGGTCACTACTAGGAGCAAAAGTACTTCTGAACCTGTTCAGGTATCATCAAAGAAAAGGAGTGCAGGTGCCGCTACAACCAAGGAAAATGTACTTGCAAAGAAATCGCCTGCAACAGTTCCCCAAAACCAGCCTTTAACTTCTAATACTCCTTCAACATCTAAAACATTAGTGGTATCCGATTCAATGGAATATAACATTGTTGATGACATGAAGAAAACTAAAGCAAACATTACTATGTTTGAGCTTAGTAAATTAAAGCATCAGCAGAAATTACTTCTTAAGGAATTGAATGTTGTTCCTTCTACACCTCTTCCCAGTGCAAAAGCTGCTAATGATTCAGGCCAACCTCCTCCAGGTATGGTTGAAGCTACCGATTCAGTTCTGATTGGAGATAGATCAAATTCTCATACTCCACCCTTCCTTCTAACCTATGAAATCTATAACAGAAACTTGCACAACTGTTTAATTGACTCAGGGGCATCGTCCAACATAATGCCAGCTTCAGTTTGTTCTAAACTGAACATTGAACCCCAGAAGTCTGCTATCCATATTGTACAGTTAGACAGGACCAAAGTGCAAGTTGTGAGAGAAATTAATTCCGTAACTATCAGGTTGTCTGCTGATCCCAGAGTAGTACAAAGGATTGACATCCTAATAGCCGATATACCTGAATTTTACGGTCTAATTTTGAGTAGGGATTGGTCCGAAAAATTGCATGGGTATATTTCCACTGATTGGTCACATATGTGGCTTCCCTATAAGGGTAAGCCAAATCAAATAAGGATCGATCGAGAAAAACATATGACCCATACAGTTACTGAATTTGAGCAAGAAAACCAACCCGTAGCGTTCAACAACAACATTTTGGGGAATTATTCATCAGAGTCATTCTTTTGCAACTTTGTTGCCCAGCCATCCCCTTTCTCAGTCAATCATTTTACATCTCAGATTGAGAATTTTCCACAAACAGATAGGTCTATATGTTTCAATGATACTGAGAAAACTGTAAATACAATTGTTAATACTTCTTTATTTTGGTCTTTATATTTTGATGGCTCTAAGTCCAGCGAGGGCTCAAGAGCAGGTTGTATTTTGGTTAGTCCACAAGGAGAAAAGACAATGCTGTCCTGTAGGCTGGAATTTGAATGCACTAACAATACAGCCGAATATGAAGCCTTAGTCCAGGGACTGTATAAAGCGATCGGTCTTAAAGTACAATATTTGAAAGTATTCGACGATTCTGAAATTATTGTTAAACAGGTGAGGAATGCAATCCATTGTCTTTCAAATCACCTCAAGCATTATCAATCGCTAGTACAAGAACTTACTTCGCACTTTTCCGCATTCAACATTTCCTCCATCCCCAGGTCTCAAAACTCGGCAGCCGATCTCTTAGCCAATGCAGCTTCCAAGCTTCTACCTTCTGAAGACTACAACCTAGATAGATTTTCCGTAGAATTGCTTTTTAGGCCCTCAATTCCTGACAATGTCACTAATTGGAGAGTATTCAACCATGATGAGGATATTTTACAATTTCTAACTTCTGAAAAGTCCTATGACGATCAAATTATTGAGGAAAATGACCATGATTTACAAATGAAAGAAACACCTCAGGAAAATTCCATTCCTAAGCCAGTGGTAAAGCTCGAAGATCTTTATGATATCAAAGACAGGTTTAAACCTGTAACTAATGCAAAGCTCCAAAGTTCTACCCTTAGGTTTGAATTGATAAATCTAGGTACTGAGCATGCTCCTCAAAATATTAATTTAGGATTAGGACTTTCCTTGGAAGAGAAGGAGGCATTCATAAGACTATTAAGAAAAAATAAACAGGTCTTTGCTTGGAGATACGATGATTTGAAGACATATGATACATCCATTATCCAGCATACCATTCCTATGCTTCCCGATCAGAAACCGATTCAGCAGAAGTTAAGAAAAATACATCCAAACTTAGAGAGCCAGATAAAATCGGAACTTAACAAACTCTTGAAAGCCAAGATTATTTTTCCTGTCCGACACTCAAACTGGGTCTCTAATATGGTGCCAGTCAGAAAGAAAAATGGCGACATCCGAATTTGTATTGATTTCAGAAATTTGAACAAAGCGAGCTTGAAAGACAATTTCCCATTACCTACTATGGAGCAAATACTCCAATCAGTAGCAGGTTCTGAATTGATGTCCTTTCTTGATGGTTTCTCAGGATATAACCAAGTTTTGGTTCATCCTGATGACCAGCTTAAAACCACATTCAGAACAAAATGGGGAACATATGCATATCAGAAAATGCCTTTCGGACTTATAAATGCAGGGGCAACATTTCAAAGAGCGATGGATACAGCTTTTAGAGGGTTGATTAATAGAACAGTAGTCATCTATCTAGATGATATTACTGTATTCTCTAAGGAGAGGTATAATCATTTGCATGATCTAAATCAAATCTTTCAACGTTGCAAAAGATATGGTATTTCTCTTAACCCTAAAAAGTCTTTCTTTGATCTTGATCAAGGGAAGCTCTTGGGTTTTATTGTGTCCAAAAATGGCATTTATATTGATCCTGATCAGATCAAAGAAATCTCTGAAATCCCTTTTCCACACAATAAAAAATCGATGCAGTCATTTTTAGGCCAGATCAATTTTGTTAAAAGATTTGTCCCAGATTTTTCTCAAATTATTTTGCCACTTCAAATAATGATTAAGAAAAATTCAGTCTTTAAGTGGGGATCAGCAGAAAAAGAAGCTTTTGATCTAATCAAGCAATCAATAATCAATGCCCCAGCATTAAATACTCCAAATTTTTCTAATCATTTTACATTGTATACAATCGCATCCAACTTGTCTTATGCTGCAGTACTCACGCAGCTAAATGATCACAATCTTGAAGCGCCCATTTCGTTCTTTAGTTCAAATCTTCAGGGTGCCGAATTGAATTACTCCAAAGTAGAAAAACAAGCCTTTGCTGTATTTAAAGCAGTCAAACATTATAGACCCTTCCTTTTGAAAACTCACACAAAAGTTATAGTTCCTTTCCCAGCAGTTAGGCAACTATTAATCCAAAAAGAACTAGGTGAGAAAAGGGCAAATTGGGTCACAGTGCTTCAAGAATATGACTTAGAAATTAGGCCAGCAAAGATTGTTAGGGGCCAAGGTTTTTGCAGGTTACTGGCAGGAGCATCCAATATTCCAGAATCAAGTGATACAGGTCAAACTGAAGAAATCAATCAGATAAGTGTTACTGATTCTGAATCTCAATATGCAGATTTAATCTTTTATTTAAAGAATGGTTATGCACCTCCAAACCTATCTTACAAGAACAAAAGGGCCATTAGGTTGAAAGCAAAGAATTTTACAATTATTGATGATGTGCTTTTTAAGCAGAATTATGATTCCATCTTATTGAGATGCCTTGAGAAAACTGAAGCACAAAAGGTTTTGCAGGAGTTACATGATGGACCAGCAGGAGGAGATTTTGGAGCTGGTACAACAGCTCACAAAATTATTCATACTGGTTACTATTGGCCCACTTTGTTTAAAGATGCCCACGAGTATGTAAGGAAATGCCTCAATTGTCAAACTTCGAGTGGAAGACAACGTAAACCAGCTCTCCCTCTGCAACCAGTCAACATTGAACAACCATTTGAGCAATGGGGATTGGATATCATTGGGGAAATTACTCCATCGTCTTCCAAACAACATAAGTATATCCTTACCGCTACCGATTATTTTACTAAGTGGGTTGAGGCAATCCCTTTAAAGACAGCAAATTCTGAAGCAATTATTGGATTCATAGATCAATTCATCATTACCAGGTTTGGTGTCCCAAATGCTCTTGTTTTTGATAATGCATCTTACTTTTCAGGCAATGCTATGTTTGATTTCGCTATTAAAAGAGGATTTAAATTAAAATATTCTGCTAATTACTATCCCCAGGGTAATGGTTTAGCAGAGTCTACTAATAAAAATCTGATCAAGATCATTAAGCGAACTATCAAACAGAATCATAAAAACTGGCACAAATCCTTAATGTTTGCATTATGGGCTGATAGCATAACACAGAAAGCTTCTATAGGATCTTCTCCGTTCAATCTTGTGTATGGAAAAGAAGCAGTGCTACCCACAAATCTTATTCTTCCTTCACTAGCCCTAGTTCAATTCATTGAGGAATGTCCTTCCTCTTCTATTCAGCTTAGACATGACCAAATTCTAAAATTAGAAGAGGAAAGAGAAAAAGCCAGGGTTATTCATGCCAAACATCAGCAAGTCATCAAGGCAGCTTTTGATTCAGTCTCATCCGGTTCAAAACAATTCCAAGTCGGTGATTTAGTTCTGAAATGGGACAAAGCCCATGAGGACAAGGGTAAACACACCAAGTTCCAGAAGATGTGGCTTGGACCGTTTCAGATCTGTGAAAAGATAGGCCATTCGACCTTTATATTGCAAGATTTATCAGGTTCGAGAGATTCTCTCCCTGTTAATGGCCTGATCTTGAAAAAATTCTTCAATTGAGGAGGTAACCCCTTCTCCTTTTATTTTAATAGGATTTTGTAGTTTGTAGAATTTTTAGGAAATAAAGTTGTAAGGTAACTTCCATTGACCTTTTGCTGTGTTTGAAAAGTTGTCCCACAGAAGTAGTATGGATATTTGCTTTTAAATAATAGAACTCTTAACCAAAAGGGATAATTTCTAGAAAATTAGGTATCATTGTATTCTGAAAACATACTTCAAGTTTTGTGAACTCCTTGAAAGTATAGAAGTATTGTAAATCATTTTCTGTTTTCAAATTGGTCTCAAAAGGTTATCAATATCAAGATAGAAGCTAATCCAATTTCAGCATCTTCAACTCTTACCCTGTCATCCATTTACTCTTAAGGAGAAAATTGTTCATCCCATTCACTAAAGTTTATGATTACTCAGAGTGTAATTCTAAAATATTTGATAGAAAAGATAAGAGGTCTTATTACAAGCCTACTTACCATGTTCATAGGGAAATAGTTTAACCGACATTACCAATACTGCACACCAAAACAGGGTAATGGCTTGAAATTATAAGACAAGGGGTCTCATCACGAGCCAGCTTGTTCGGTTAGATTACTACCAGTGAATGGCATTGTCAATAGCTGGCCACCAAACCAGGACAATGGATTTTTATCTTATCAATAACAGAAAAAGGAAATGAAATACAAAATATGAAAACATGTTTTGAATTCATTTTGTTAATCACACTCTTAATTGGATGGAACAATGGACAATAGCATGGTTAAAAGGTATCCCTGTCGAAACCATAAACATTTGCTGGCAACAGAGGCTCTACCTATGACAAATGAGTTTACTATAAAAGCCGATTTGGAAAGGTTTTCTGTTTTATCATTATAAACCAATAAAGGCCTATTAAAAACTTAGAATGTATTTATTTTCTTAAAAAAGAAAGGAAGTTAGCAAAATAGTTTCATTTTACTCGGAATGCATATATACCTAGTTATATTAGAATTTTCCCATTTGATTAGAACTCTATTGTGAAAAAAGTTTAAGTGTTTCTATACTTTTCAGAGATAACTGTTTCTTCCAGCGAATCGCCAATTGTTGTGCTCCACAACAACCCCCCATTTCATAACATTTTTATTCCCAAAATTATCATATGAAATGGGTCCCTTAGAGTTTAATTGGTATCAACATTGTATCTTTCAAAATGGTCCGAAAACCAAATGAATACATTATAAAAAACCTTTTGAAAAACCCATGTGATCAAATAAAACAATCCTTTTTCATTGCAATAAAGCGATCGCAAGATCGCATATCGCAATGACATAAGGGAGCATAAATAAGTGACATATGGGTTCTCGCCGATGCGATATCGCTATCGGCTATCGGCAATACTCTATGCAAGTCTTAAAGCACCCCAAGCCTTTACCCCCGATGCGATGCGATACCGTAATCGGCAATCGGCAATCGGCAGTATCCTATGCACAATAATAAGGCGCCCAAGTCATACCCCCGATGCGATGCGATATCGCAATCGGCAATCGGTGATACACTATCTATGCACATTGTTATGCCCATTCACCCCGATGCGATGTGATTTCGCTTTCGGCGGTCGGTAGTATGCTATCCATATGATTATATAACACCAATTCTCCCGATGCGATGCGATATCGCTATCGGCGATCGGGGTTTCATAATTGTCGACATAAGGATTTAGGTGTTCCCGACGCCTGATAATGATACAACGTGGATTTCAAAAAAAGCCGTTAAATGGAGGGATATTACGATCCATGCATATTTAAAGCTTGATCTCTTAAATAGTCGATCACCTGCACTCAACCGCCAAAATATCCATAGCACGCTTAAGCGGGCCATTCAGCCGAATAATGGTATAATGAGCATTTAAAGGATGGCGGGTCTTAGACGGCCATTTAATGTAATTTTAAGATCTTCCCATGGATTGCATCCACAGCCATTTTTAAGAGTTAATCTCTCAGCACGCTTTGATCAGTATATCTTTCCCATATTGGATTTTTCATTAGCATATCTCTGTGTTACGTTTATTTTCGCCGCTGTGCAGAATTCATCCATAGGAGAAAGCTCAAGCAAGATGGGGAAGAAATCCAAGAAGACCACAGGCGCTTCCGCTACACCAGCTGCAGGACAAGCTGTCGTGGACAGAAAGAAGGGTTTGATATCCGATACTACATGTACGGGTCTCTTCAGAGTTACTTGGCAAGGCACCTACAACCTGATTGAAGCCGAAGAACCAGTAAGGACAATAGTCGAAGCTACTGTGGATCCAACTCGGAAGTCTGAGAGTACTCTCAAGGATTTAGCCGACTCTTTCCTTCATAGGATAGCGGCCAGGGAGCAAATTCTCCCATACACAGACGTAGTGCGGTGGGCGATTGAAGAAATTCCAATCTTGGATAGAACCTTCAGCACCAGAGACGGGAGAATTTTCGGGTCATTCAGGGCGGATGATCTAAGGCAAATGTATCATTTGCCCGAGCCAGAGAAGATATATAATAAGGCATTCCTGGAGAAATTCGCAAATGAAAATGAAGTTGAATCCGAACCCATCCGGGATTGGAGACAAAATCCAGCCAAGCACAAACATGAATCTTCCGGTAAGTACT
Organism: Pinus tabuliformis; assembly: GCA_031772625.1. Classification (NCBI taxonomy): domain Eukaryota; kingdom Viridiplantae; phylum Streptophyta; class Pinopsida; order Pinales; family Pinaceae; genus Pinus; species Pinus tabuliformis. The sequence continues at coordinate 10,815,115 of CM062818.1, forward strand.
CGGTTGATTCTCTGGCTTTGCCTTATTGCTATGCTGGAATAATTATGTGTAGATTATGGGGATTGCATGACTCTACTAATTTTACCATAGAAATGGTCCCTCTAATGGAAGCAGCATGCAACAGTATAATTATGGATTGGGCCACTATCCTTTCTGACAAATTAGCACAAGTTGTGCTTGAGTTTAGAAGCAAAACTCGTGTTTCCGAAAGGGTAATTCCCCCATTTTATTACAGTGCCTATATTCTAGATACCCTCTGTTTTAAATCTGAATTCCCCGTACTCGGCTGGAGGTGGACTGCACAAGACCCCACGCTTATTCATATATATCATCAGAAACTGTGGAAATCTTCTTATAAACATCATCTATACCAAGTCTGTAATGGATTTATGTTGCCCATTTATTATTCCATTTTCGATAAACCTGCTCCCAAGATTTCTTATCAAGCCCAATTTGATTCAACCACATTAGGTAGATGGTTTGGAGAGGAGAGATTTACCTACATAAGAGTTTTCGGCAGCCAAGCCAACCCCCATGTCCTCCCTTTATACATACCTGATAAACTGCTGGCAAGGGAAATCGCTTACCAGATTATGGCTGAGAGTGTTACACAGACTCTCAAGAAAGAAAAGAAGAGGGGTTGGCCCTCTTTTCCCTTGAGGTGTGGTGTCTATACTCTGCATGATCTCAAACATGCAGAAAAGGAAGCCACAAAGATTCAATCCTTAACTCTGGCGACTATCCCAAATAGGCCATTTGATCCAAACAAGGTTGTCTATAATGCGCTAGAACAGGCCAAATTGACAAGATTTGACCATAAGGAAGATATATTTGACGACCTGTTCTCTTCAGCTGAGTCAATAAACCAGGTTAGAGCATTCGCCAAGGCAAAATATAATGATGAAGGGTTAACTGAATTTAATAAACTTAGAGAACAGAGGTTGCAAACTCTGCCTCTAGATTTACTAGCAACAACCCCAGCAACATCATCAAGCGAGCCTGGTCGGCAACAGAGAAAAGAACAGGAAGAAAGTCAACAGAGAGAATAGGAGGAAAGACAGAGGAAAGAGAAAGAGGAACAACAAAAGAAAGAGCATGAGGAAAGGCAAAAGAGAGAACAAGAGGAACAACAGAAGAGAGAGCAGGAAAAAGTACGGAAGGAGTCCCAAGCTGAAAAGGAAAAACAAACCACCATTGATGTCAATATAGATACTCATATTGACCCTAAATTGCTCCAGGAGTGGAAACAGTTTGATTCCATTATCAGTGGTTTGGAATGTTCAAAAGATACAGACACTTCCAAGACTACAGACACACCGGAAATCACTTCATCATAGGTTCTGAGTGGAACCAGCGGCCCACCCATTTCTAAGGATGTTGAGGTAATACCAAAAGACCCCTCCGACCAAATCATTCTCCAGGTAGAATATATTCCTCCCCTGGATGTTTTCTACAGCCCAAGGCATAAAGCAGTGGTTAAACGACAAAGGAAAAGAAGAAGGATTGATCAACCTTCCCTTTTCCCAGAGCAAACTGTTACGGGCAGTGTGGTTTGGAAGGAGGAATTCGACCCCTCCGATGACCTGACAAAACTATCACAGTATGCAGGAGCCTATTCGGCAACGACAATCGATAAGGCATCGGAGGTAAGTCTTCTACTAAAAACCAAGGATCAAGAAATTTTCGCATTACAGGCAGAATTGGCTGACACAAAGCAGAAGGCAGAGCAGGCAGAGCAGCAATTGTCGACACAACTGAACAGTCAATTAACTCAGAAATTGAAGGCAGAAAAGCAAAGGATCGACCAAAGTGCGATCCAGAAACTGAAGGAATTATCAGAGGCATTGGCACAATTAAGGGCAGCAAACGAGCAAATAATGAAAACAAAGGATGAGCAAATCGCTCAATTGTCATCGCAGCTCGAAATAATAAAGGGCGCTCCACAAGTGGCTGAATTCAGAGTAGAAGCATTACAAATAAACACTGCATTAATATCTCAAATTAGGCTTCTGTTTCAACAAATCGCTCAGGCAGAGCCACTCTGTGAATTAACGACATCCATAAATCAGCAAGTAGAGAAGGCCATAAATGAATTAGATCAAGCTGAAGAGATCATCACTGCATTTCTTGACTGGCAAGATTCTGATCAAGGGAGAGCAGCAAATTTGCCGAGGATCTTAGAAACACATAAAGATATACTCTTCACAGAATGGCAGTCTCAGATGATGAAAGCAGAGAGGGCAGCTTCAAGATGTAAATCAACGTCCAGCAATTTAGTTGAACTAGTTAACAACACTCTCTACTTATCAAATATGATTTCCCAATGTACACCAGGAAAGTTGACAACAACAAACACATTGGAGCAATCATGTTATCCTGATTTAGAGGAAAAGGGTAGATTAATCGCTGGGATTAACAGTTTAACTATGGAAGCATATTGGCTCTTCCTGGTAAAGCCGCATACACAGAGAGCCGCCCTTAAGTGCCTAACAGATGCGATCGGGTATATAATTCCCGATATTCAGGATGCCACCTATGCCGCCCAGCTCAGTTCGCGCCTCAACAAACCTCCTGAAGTAGAGCCAATGCTTGCGATAAGTTAGCTCAGATTTAAAGGCAAGCAGCCTACTTGATGAATCATGTCGCCGATTGCCAAATCGCTGAGGAAAATAGGATCAAAATTTATTGATACCGATTTAGTAGGATTTCAGTTTAGTAGATATTTAGATAAATTTAGTATTTATAGACCCTTTCATTGTTTTGGAAAGGGTCGTAAAGTTTTGTACCAGACTTAAAGACTGAATTTTGCACTATTGTGCTTCAGTCAATATTCTTTTATGAAACTGGACCAGTTGTTCTTAATTCAACAAGGAGGCTTTTTATGCAATTGTGCACTATTGTCTTTGTTGAGAATGTTTCTGCGTTGAAGAAAGAATTACAAGTAGCGATTGATATCGGGAGTGTTAAAGCAGCTCATATGGTATTTCTATCTATGTCTGAATTCATTCCTGTTATGTGAATTGTTATTTGATTATCCTTGCTATTGTTGATTATATGCATGCGCTTTAACAGCGATTCTACATTCTTTCCACTATTGGATGTTTTATGATATGCTTTCCTTTTAATCATGTATATGTCGATAATATAAATGATGAGTGTGGTAATATCGCTTTAATCGCTTTGCTTAACTATTTAGGCACAATAATCTTGAATGAATTAATATCTATGTCTGTTAGATTGAGTCATCTATATGCCTGTCTTTAGACACAGACCATCAAACGCTACACTTTAAAGCTCAATAGATTCCCAGGATAGTTCATAATTTTTGTATTCTTGTCAATAGTTTAGTTATTCGCTCACCGCTATCTTAGTTTATAAATCATCCATTCATCCCGTTTATCCACTTCTGGGAAACTGGTCCCATTATCCCCAGTTGGAGCCACTATTCCAAACGGAAAAGGAGTTGTACTAAGGTCCGGACCGGGTGGTTATCCCCGATGTTGTTGCTGCGATTTTCGAGGCCTCAACATTTTTGGCGCTAGAAGGAGGGCTGGCTGTGAATGGCAAACAAACCCAAATCTGTAAGCCATTCTAAGAGTAATTCTCCCTCCAAATCCCCTCGATCTTCCTATTTGCATACTGGTTCTCTAGTATCCAAACAAGAAGAAGAGGAATCAACTACCACTGCTCAAACCCATCATACTCCAGAACAATTAAGTCTTGAATCACCTGAAGTACAGTCTCTTATCCACAAACTTCAGAGCTTCTCGATTTCACCACAGAAATCTGAGGTCTCACAAAGTAGTGTGACTTCGCAGTTCAATTTATCTCATCCTCTCACCAGACTTCAGAGCGAAAAGCTCGGTATTGAACCCACTGAGTTCCCTTTACCCAAAAGGAAAAAGGCGAAGAAAAATACTGAAGGATCTGACAGTGAAGAACTTTCATCCATATCCTCCATTGCATCTTCCCCTCTGCAAAGTCAACCATCCACTCCCCCATTACATATTGTTGTTCACCAGGGATTAGAAGCTTCAACATCCCAGCCTGCTCACTCCTCAACATTATTTCCTTCCTAGACATCTGGAATTCCAGCGGTAGTATCAACCACTACTGCTATTGTAATGGCAGATCCATGGACCAGACCTGGTGCAGTCAATATGCCTACGCCATTGCATCCATTACCAGATTATCCTGAAAAATGGCTACCCAAGTTTAATCCAGATGATGGAACCCAGGCTGAGGAACACATCAATAATTTCATGTTAGCAGTCAACTTGAAAGGAGTAACAGAACAAGATGTTGTTGTTAGACTTTTCCCTTACACCTTGCAAGGATCAGCAGGATCCTGGTATTTCTCTTTACCCTCTGGTTCCATTACCAGTTGGAACACTTGCCAAGAGCAGTTTCTTACCAAATATGGAGATGATAGGTCTTTGGCTACTTTAATAAACGATCTCTCCAATTTGAGAATAGAGCATAGGGAACCAATTAAGGAATTTAATGCTCGCTTCAATAAACTCCTGAACAAAATCCCTACAGCTTCCAAACCAAGTGAACAAATTCGAAGCGAATGGTATATCACCGCCCTACCTGCCAATATAGCCATTTTTGTAGACAGGGTTGGGAAACCTACCTTAGCCGAAAACATGAGAGAAGCACTTGCTGTGGAAAAGCGCATAAATGCTCTAGAGAAGAAGGCTGCTCTGGAAGACAGAAAAGCCAAAAAAGTCTCTTTTAAAGATGACTCGAAAAAGAAAACCCCAAAAGGCCCATACGACATGGAAGGTTTGCAAAAGGTCCTAAAAACTTTATCAAATGAAATGGTTGAAATAAAAAAACAGGTGGCCAAAACCTCAACCAAAAGACCCTTTAGGACTTATAAGAAAAATTAATCAAAGCCACCAAATGTCATATCTAATGCAGACTCAGAGCAAGAAGAAGAAGAGGAAGCGGAAACAATCGCACCGACTGATGATGAAGAAGAAGTAGTAGAATGTCATGGAATGTGGGATTTTATACTCCCCAACTCCGATACTGATAATGAAGAAGAAGTGTTCCCGGTCACTACTAGGAGCAAAAGTACTTCTGAACATGTTCAGGTATCATCAAAGAAAAGGAGTGCAGGTGCCGCTACAACCAAGGAAAAGGTACCTGCAAAGAAATCGCCTGCAGCAGTTCCCCAAAACCAGCCTTTAACTTCTAATACTCCTTCAACATCTAAAACATTAGTGGTATCTGATTCAATGGAATATAACATTATTGATGACATGAAGAAAACTAAAGCAAACATTACTATGTTTGAGCTTAGTAAATTAAAGCATCAGCATAAATTACTTCTTAAGGAATTGAATGCTGTTCCTTCTACACCTCTTCCCAGTGCAAAAGCTGCTAATGATTCAGGCCAACCTCCTCCAGGTATGGTTGAAGCTACCGATTCAGTTCTGATTGGAGATAGATCAAATTCTCATACTCCACCCTTCCTTCTAACCTATGAAATCTATAACAGAAACCTGCACAACTATTTAATTGACTCAGGGGCATCATCCAACATAATGCCAGCTTTAGTTTGTTCTAAACTGAACATTGAACCCCAGAAGTCTGCTATCCATATTGTACAGTTAGACAGGACCAAAGTGCAAGTTGTGGGAGAAAATAATTCCGTAACTATCAGGTTGTCTGCTGATCCCAGAGTAGTAAAAAGGATTGACATCCTAATAGCCGATATACCTGAATTTTACGGTCTAATTTTGAGTAGGGATTGGTCCGAAAAATTGCATGGGTATATTTCCACTGATTGGTCACATATGTGGCTTCCCTATAAGGGTAAGCCAAATCAAATAAGGATCGATCGAGAAAAACATATGACCCATACAGTTACTGAATTTGAGCAAGAAAACCAAACCGTAGCGTTCAACAACAACATTTTGGGGAATTATTCATCAGAGTCATTCTTTGGCAACTTTGTTGCCCAACCATCCCCTTTCTCAATCAATCATTTTACATCTCAGATTGAGAATTTTTCACAAACAGATAGGTCTAGATGTTTCAATGATACTGAGAAAACTGTAAATACAATTGTTAATACTTCTTTATTTTGGTCTTTATATTTTGATGGCTCTAAGTCCAGCGAGGGCTCAGGAGCAGGTTGTATTTTGGTTAGTCCACAAGGAGAAAAGACAATGCTGTCCTGTAGGCTAGAATTTGAATGCACTAACAATACAGCCGAATATGAAGCCTTAGTCCAGGGACTGTATAAAGCGATCGGTCTTAAAGTACAATATTTGAAAGTATTCGGCGATTCTGAAATTATTGTTAAACAGGTGAGGAATGCAATCCATTGTCTTTCAAATCACCTCAAGCATTATCAATCGCTAGTACAAGAACTTACTTCGCACTTTTCCGCATTCAACATTTCCTCCATCCCCAGGTCTCAAAACTCGGCAACCGATCTCTTAGCCAATGTAGCTTCCAAGCTTCTACCTTCTGAAGACTACAACCTAGATAGATTTTCCGTAGAATTGCTTTTTAGGCCCTCAATTCCTGACAATGTCACTAATTGGAGAGTATTCAACCATGATGAGGATATTTTACAATTTCTAACTTCTGAAAAGTCCTATGACGATCAAATTATTGAGGAAAATGACCATGATTTACAAATGAAAGAAACACCTCAGGAAAATTCAATTCCTAAGCCAGTGGTAAAGCTAGAAGATCTTTATGATATCAAAGACAGGTTTAAACCTATAACTAATGCAAAGCTCCAAAGTTCTACCCTTAGGTTTGAATTGATAAATCTAGGTACTGAGCATGCTCCTCAAAATATTAATTTAGGATAAGGACTTTCCCTGGAAGAGAAGGAGGCATTCATAATACTGCTAAGAAAAAATAAACAGGTCTTTGCTTGGAGATACGATGATTTGAAGACATATGATACATCCATTATCCAGCATACCATTCCTATGCTTCTCGATCAGAAACCGATTCAGCAGAAGTTAAGAAAAATACATCCAAACTTAGAGAGCCAGATAAAATCGGAACTTAACAAACTCTTGAAAGCCAAGATTATTTTTCCTGTCCGACACTCAAACTGGGTCTCTAATATGGTGCCGGTCAGAAAGAAAAATGGCGACATCCGAATTTGTATTGATTTCAGAAATTTGAACAAAGTGAGCTTGAAAGACAATTTCCCATTACCTACTATGGAGCAAATACTCCAATCAGTAGCAGGCTCTGAATTGATGTCCTTTCTTGATGGTTTCTCAGGATATAACCAAGTTCTGGTTCATCCTGATGACCAGCTTAAAACCACATTCAGAACAAAATGGGGAACATATGCATATCAGAAAATGCCTTTCGGACTTATAAATGCAGGGGCAACATTTCAAAGAGCGATGGATACAGCTTTTAGAGGGTTGATTAATAGAACAGTAGTCGTCTATCTAGACGATATTACTGTATTCTCTAAGGAGAGGTATAATCATTTGCATTATATAAATCAAATCTTTCAACGTTGCAAAAGATATGGTATTTCTCTTAACCCTAAAAAGTATTTCTTTGCTCTTGATCAAGGGAAGCTCTTGGGTTTTATTGTGTCCAAAAATGGCATTTATATTGATCCTGATCGGATCAAAGAAATCTCTAAAATCCCTTTTCGACACAATAAAAAATCGATGCAGTCATTTTTAGGCCAGATCAATTTTGTTAAAAGATTTGTCCCAGATTTTTCTCAAATTATTTTGCCACTTCAAATAATGATTAAGAAAAATTCAGTCTTTAAGTGGGGATCAGCAGAAAAAGAAGCTTTTGATCTAATCAAGCAATCAATAATCAATGCCCCAGCCTTAAATACTCCAAATTTTTCTAATCATTTTACATTGTATACCATCGCATCCAACTTGTCTTATGCTGCAGTACTCACGCAGCTAAATGATCACAATCTTGAAGCACCCATTTCATTCTTTAGTTCAAATCTTCAGGGTGCCGAATTGAATTACTTCGAAGTAGAAAAACAAGCCTTTGCTGTATTTAAAGCAGTCAAACATTATAGACCCTTCCTTTTGAAAACTCACACAAAAGTTATAGTTCCTTTCCCAGCAGTTAGGCAACTATTAATCCAAAAAGAACTAGGTGAGAAAAGGGCAAATTGGGTCACAGCGCTTCAAGAATATGACTTAGAAATTAGGCCAGCAGAGATTGTTAGGGGCCAAGGTTTTTGTAGGTTACTGGCAGGAGCATCCAATATTCCAGAATCAAGTGATACAGGTCAAACTGAAGAAATCAATCAGATAAGTGTTACTGATTCTGAATCTCAATATGCAGATTTAATCTTTTATTTAAAGAATGGTTATGCACCTCCAAACCTATCTTACAAGAACAAAAGGGCCATTAGGTTGAAAGCAAAGAATTTTACAATTATTGATGATGTGCTTTTTAAGCAAAATTATGATTCCATCTTATTGAGATGCCTTGAGAAAACTGAAGCACAAAAGGTTTTGCAGGAGTTACATGATGGACCAGCGGGAGGACATTTTGGAGCTGATACAACAGCTCACAAAATTATTCATGCTAGTTACTATTGGCCCACTTTGTTTAAAGATGCCCACGAGTATGTAAGGAAATGCCTCAATTGTCAAACTTCGAGTGGAAGACAACGTAAACCAGCTTTCCCTCTGCAACCAGTCAACATTGAACAACCATTTGAGCAATGGGGATTGGATATCATTGGGGAAATTACTCCACCGTCTTCCAAACAGCATAAGTATATCCTTACCGCTACCGATTATTTTACTAAGTGGGTTGAGGCAATCCCTTTAAAGACAACAAATTCTGAAGCAATTATTTGATTCATAGATCAATTCATCATTACCAGGTTTGGTGTCCCAAATGCTCTTGTTTTTGATAATGCATCTTACTTTTCAGGCAATGCTATGTTTGATTTCGCTATTAAAAGAGGATTTAAATTAAAATATTCTGCTAATTACTATCCCCAGGGTAATGGTTTAGTAGAGTCTACTAATAAAAATCTGATCAAGATCATTAAGCGAACTATCGAACAGAATCATAAAAACTGGCACAAATCCTTAATGTTTGCATTATGGGCTGATAGGATAACACAGAAAGCTTCTATAGGATCTTCTCCGTTCAATCTTGTGTATGGAAAAGAAGCAGTGCTGCCCACAAATCTTGTTCTTCCTTCACTAGCCCTAGTTCAATTCATTGAGGAATGTCCTTCCTCTTCTATTCAGCTTAGACATGACCAAATTCTAAAATTAGAAGAGGAAAGAGAAAAAGCCAGGGTTATTCATGCCAAACATCAGCAAGTCATCAAGGCAGCTTTTGATTTATTCTCATCCGGTTCAAAACAATTCAAAGTCGGTGATTTAGTTCTGAAATGGGACAAAGCCCATGAGGACAAGGGTAAACACACCAAGTTCCAGAAGATGTGGCTTGGACCGTTTCAGATCTGTGAAAAGATAGGCCATTCGACCTTTATATTGCAAGATTTATCAGGTTCGAGAGATTCTCTCCCTGTTAATGGCCTGATCTTGAAAAAATTCTTCAATTGAGTAGGTAACCCCTTCTCCTTTTATTTTAATAGGATTTTGTAGTTTGTAGAATTTTTAGGAAATAAAGTTGTAAGGTAACTTACATTGACCTTTTGTTGTGTTTGAAAAGTTGTCCCACAGAAGTAGTATGGATATTTTCTTTTAAATAATAGAACTCTTAACCAAAAGGGATAATTTCTAGAAAATTAGGTATCATTGTATTCTAAAAACATACTTCAAGTTTTGTGAACTCCTCTCAAATTATAGAAGTATTGTAAATCATTTTCTGTTTTCAAATTGGTCTCAAAAGGTTATCAATATCAAGATAGAAGCTAATCCAATTTCAGCATCTTCAACTCTTACCCTGTCATCCATTTACTCTTAAGGAGAAAACTGTTCATCCCATTCACTAAAGTTTATGATTACTCAGAGTGTAATTCTAAAATATTTGATAGAAAAGATAAGAGGTCTTATTACAAGCCTGCTTACCATGTTCATAGGGAAATAGTTTAACCGACATTACCAATACTGCACACCAAAACAGGGTAATGGCTTGAAATTATAAGACAAGGGGTCTCATCACGAGCCAGCTTGTTCGGTTAGATTACTACCAGTGAATGGCATTGTCAATAGCTGGCCACCAAACCAGGACAATGGCTTTTTATCTTATCAATAACAAAAAAAGGAAATGAAATACAAAATATGAAAACATGTTTTGAATTCATTCTGTTAATCACACTCTTAATTGGATGGAACAATGGACAATAGCATGGTTAAAAGGTATCCCTATCGAAACTATAAACGTTTGCTGGCAACAGAGGCTCTACCTATGACAGATGAGTTTACTATAAAAGCCGATTTGGAAAGGTTTTCTGTTTTATCATTATAAACCAATAAAGGCCTATTAAAAACTTAGAATGTATTTATTTTCTTAAAAAAGAAAGGAAGTTAGCAAAATAGTTTCATTTTACTCGGAATGCATATATACCTAGTTATATTAGAATTTTCCCCTTTGATCAGAACTCTATTGTGAAAAAAGTTTAAGTATTTCTATACTTTTCAGAGATAACTGTTTCTTCCAGTGAATCGCCAATTGTTGTGCTCCACAACAACCCCCCATTTCATAACATTTTTATTCCCAAAATTATCATATGAAATGGGTCCCTTAGAGTTTAATTGGTATCAACATTGTATCTTTCAAAATGGTCCGAAAACCAAATGAATACATTATAAAAAACCTTTTGAAAAACCCATGTGATCAAATAAAACAATCCTTTTTCATTGCGATAAAGTGATCGCAAGATCGCATATCGCAATGACATAAGGGAGCATAAATAAGTGACATATGGGTTCTCGCCGATGCGATATCGCTATCAGCTATCAGCAATACTCTATGCAAGTCTTAAAGCACCCCAAGACTTTACCCCCGATGCGATGCGATACCACAATCGGCAATCAGCAATATCCTATGCACAATAAGAAGGCGCCCATGTCATACCCCCGATGCGATGCGATATCGCAATCGGAAATCGGTGATACACTATCTATGCACATTGTTATGCCCATTCACCCCGATGCGATGTGATTTCGCTATCGACGGTCGGTAGTATGCTATCCATATGATTATATAACACGAATTCTCCCGATGCGATGTGATATCGCTATCGGCGATCGGGGTTTCATAATTGTCGACATAAGGATTTAGGTGTTCCCGATGCCCGATTATGATATAGCGCGGATTTCAAAAAAAGCCGTTAAATGGAGGGATATTACGATCCATGCATATTTAAAGCTTGATCTCTTAAATAGTCGATCACCTGCACTCAACCGCCAAAATATCCATAGCACGCTTAAGCGGGCCATTCAGCCGAATAATGGTATAATGAGCATTTAAAGGATGGCGGGTCTTAGACGGCCATTTAATGTAATTGTAAGATCTTCCCATGGATTGTATCCGCAGCCATTTTTAAGAGTTAATCTCTCAGCACACTTTGATCAGTATATCTTTCCCATATTGGATTTTTCATTAGCATATCTCTGTGTTACGTTTATTTTCGCCGTTGTGCAGAATTCATCCATAGGAGAAAGCTCAAGCAAGATGGGGAAGAAATCCAAGAAGACCACAGGTGCTTCCGCTACACCAGCTGCAGGACAAGCTGTCGTGGACAAAAAGAAGGGCTTGATATCCGATACTACATGTACGGGTCTCGTCAGAGTTACTTGGCAAGGCACCTACAACCTGATTGAAGCCGAAGAACCAGTAAGGACAATAGTCGAAGCTACTGTGGATCCAACTCGGAAGTCTGAGAGTACTCTCAAGGATTTAGCCGACTCTTTCCTTCACAGGATAGCGTCCAGGGAGCAAATTCTCCCATACACAGACGTAGTGCGGTGGGCGATTGAAGAAATTCCAATCTTGGATAGAACCTTCAGCACCAGAGACGGGAGAATTTTCGGGTCATTCAGGGCGGATGATCTAAGGCAAATGTATCATTTTCCCGAGCCAGAGAAGATATATAATAAGGCGTTCCTGGAGAAATTCGCAAATGAAAATGAAGTTGAATCCGAACCCATCTGGGATTGGAGACAAAATCCGGCCAAGCACAAACACGAATCTTCCGGTAAGTACTCGGTTGATTCTCTGGCTTCGCCTTATTGCTATGCTGGAATAATGATGTGTAGATTATGGGGATTGCATGACTCTGCTAATTTTACCATAGAAATGGTCCCTCTAATGGAATCAGCATGCAACAGTATAATTATGGATTGGGCCACTATCCTTTCTGACAAATTAGCACAAGTTGTGCTTGAGTTTAGAAACAAAACCCGTGTTTCCGAAAGGGTAATTCCCCCATTTTATTACAGTGCCTATATTCTAGATACCCTCTGTTTTAACTCTGAATTCCCCGTACTCGGCTGGAGGTGGACTGCACAAGACCCCACGCCTATTCATATATATCATCAGAAACTGTGGAAATCTTCTTATAAACATCATCTATACCAAGTCTGTAATGGCTTTATGTTGCCCATTTATTATTCCATTTTCGATAAACCTGCTCCCAAGATTTCTTATCAAGCCCAATTTGATTTAACCGCATTAGGTAGATGGTTTGGAGAGGAGAGATTTACCTACATAAGAGTTTTCGGCAGCCAAGCCAACCCCCATGTCCTCCCTTTATACATACCTGATAAACTTCTGGCAAGGGAAATCGCTTACCAGATTATGGCTGAGAGTGTTACATAGACTCTCAAGAAAGAAAAGAAGAGGGGCTGGCCCTCCTTTCCCTTGAGGTGTGGTGTCTATACTCTGCATGATCTCAAACATGCAGAAAAGGAAGCCACAAAGATTCAATCCTTAACTCTGGCGACTATCCAAAATAGGCCATTTGATCCAAACAAGGTTGTCTATAATGCACTAGAACAGGCCAAATTGACAAGATTTGACCATAAGGAAGATATATTTGACGACCTGTTCTCTTCAGCTGAGTCAATAAACCAGGTTAGAGCATTCACCAAGGAAAAATATAATGATGAAGGGTTAACTGAATTTAATAAACTTAGAGAACAGAGGTTGCAAACTCTGCCTCTAGATTTACTAGCAACAACCCCAGCAACATCATCAAGCGAGCCTGGTCGGCAACAGAGAAAAGAATAGGAAGAAAGTCAACAGAGAGAACAGGAGGAAAGACAGAGGAAAGAGAAAGAGGAACAACAAAAGAAAGATCATGAGGAAAGGCAAAAGAGAGAACAAGAGGAACAGCAGAAGAGAGAGCAGGAAAAAGTACGGAAGGAGTCCCAAGCTGAAAAGGAAAAACAAACCACCATTGATGTCAATATAGATACTCATATTGACCCTAAATTGCTCCAGGAGTGGAAACAGTTTGATTCCATTATCAGTGGTTTGGAATGTTCAAAAGATACAGACACTTCCAAGACTACAGACACACCGGAAATCACTTCATCACAGGTTCTGAGTGGAACCAGCGGCCCACCCATTTCTAAGGATGTTGAGGTAATACTAAAAGACCCCTCCAACCAAATCATTCTCCAGGTAGAAGATATTCCTCCCCTGGATGTTTTCTACAGCCCAAGGCATAAAGCAGTGGTTAAACGACAAAGGAAAAGAAGAAGGATTGATCAACCTTCCATTTTCCCAGAGCAAACTGTTACGGGCAGCGTGGTTTGGAAGGAGGAATTCGACCCCTCCGATGACCTGACAAAACTATCACAGTATGCGGGAGCCTATTCGGCAGCGACAATCGATAAGGCATCGGAGGTAAGTCTTCTACTAAAAACCAAGGATCAAGAAATTTTCGCATTACAGGCAAAATTGGCTGACACAAAGCAGAAGGCAGAGCAGGCAGAGCAGCAATTGTCGACACAACAGCAAGTGAACAGTCAATTAACTCAGAAATTGCAGGCAGAAAAGCAAAGGATCGACCAAAGTGCGATCCAGAAACAGAAGGAATTATCAGAGGCATTGGCACAATTAAGGGCAGCTCAATTGTCATCGCAGCTCGAAATAATAAAGGGCGCTCCACAAGTGGCTGAATTCAGAGCAGAAGCATTAAAAATAAACACTGCATTAATATCTCAAATTAGGCTTCTGTGTCAACAAATCGCTCAGGCAGAGCCACTCTGTGAATTAACGACATCCATAAATCAGCAGGTAGAGAAGGCCAGAAATGAATTAGATCAAGCCGAAGAGATCATAACTGCATTTCTTGACTGGCAAGATTCTGATCAAGGGAGAGCAGCAAATTTTCCCAGGATCTCAGAAACACATAAAGATATACTCTTCACAGAATGGTAGTCTCAGATGATGAAAGCAGAGAGGGCAGCTTCAAGATGTAAATCAATGTCCAGCAATTTAGTTGAACTAGTTAACAACACTCTCTACTTATCAAATATGTTTTCCCAATGTACACCAGGAAAGTTGACAACAACAAACACATTGGAGCAATCATGTTATCCTGATTTAGAGGAAAAGGGGAGATTAATCGTTGGGATTAACAGTTTAACTATGGAAGCATATTGGCTCTTCCTGGTAAAGCCGCATACACAGAGAGCCGCCCTTAAGTGCCTAACAGATGCGATCGGGTATATAATTCCCGATATTCAGGATGCCACCTATGCCGCCCAGCTCAGTTCGCGCCTCAAAAAACCTCCTGAAGTAGAGCCAATGCTTGCGATAAGTCAGCTCAGATTTAAAGGCAAGCAGCCTACTTGATGAATCATGCCGCCGATTGCCAGATCACTGAGGAAAATAGGATCAAAATTTATTGATACCGATTTAGTAGGATTTCAGTATAGTAGATATTTAGATTAATTTAGTATTTATAGACCCTTTCATTGTTTTGGAAAGGGTCGTAAAGTTTTGTACCAGACTTAAAGACTGAAGTTTGCACTATTGTGCTTCAGTTAATATTCTTTTATGTAACTGGACCAGTTGTTCTTAATTCAACAAGGAGGCTTTTTATGCAATTGTGCACTATTGTCTTTGTTGAGAATGTTTCTGCGTTGAAGAAAGAATTACAAGTAGCGATTGATATCGGGAGTGTTAAAGCAGCTCATATGGTATTTCTATCTATGTCCGAATTCATTCCTGTTATGTGAATTGTTATTTGATTATCCTTGCTATTGTTGATTATATGCATGCGCTTTAACAACAATTCTACATTCTTTCCACTATTGGATGTTTTATGATATGCTTTCCTTTTAATCATGTATATGTCGATAATATAAATTATGAGTGTGGTAATATCGCTTTAATCGCTTTTCTTAACTATTTAGGCACAGTAATCTTGAATGAATTAATATCTATGTCTGTTAGATTGAGTCATCTATATGCCTGTCTTTAGACACAGACCATCAAACGCTACACTTTAAAGCTCAATAGATTCCCGGGATAGTTCATAATTTTTGTATTCTTGTCAATAGTTTAGTTATTCGCTTACCGCTAGCTTAGTTTATAAATCATCCATTCATCCCGTTTATCCACTTCTGGGAAACTGGTCCCATTATCCCCAGTCGGAGCCACTATTCCAAACAAAAAAGGAGCTATACCAAGGTCCGGACCGGGTGGTTATCCCCGATGTTTTTGCAGCGATTTTCGAGGCCTCAACAGGACCATACAAAATCCAGAAGGTACATGACAATGGTACTCTTACTCTAATCACTATTGACGGTTCTGGATATGCCTTCAAGGAAAATGGCCACCGAGTTCGCCTTTATCGCAAACCACTCACTCAGGAGTCCTTCTTCCAGTAGCTACGCCAAGACTCTGATATGGAAATTTTGGGGGAGGGAGAGAAGTCTTCCTCACCTGTGATTCATTAAGTAATTTATCTCTTTTCATAGATTGTACATAATTTCTTTTGTTTTGTTTTTGTACATATTTTTGAATCAAACGCTTTGCCGTTACTTTTTGAAGCAGCAGCAATGTTATTATTTTTGTTGTTCCTTTTCTCAAAGGGAAAACATTTTTCGTTCTTTTGTTCCTTTTTCAAAAGAACAACACCTGTTGGATCAACCATCATTCTGCTTTAATTTTGTTCTTTTTCTTTATTTTTGCTTTCTGCTGTTCCAAAGGAACGCCATTTGGGTATTTTGTTGTTCCTTTTCCAAAGGAACAACATTTTTTATTTTCACTGTTCCTTTTCCAAAGGAACAACATTTTTTATTTTTTTTGTTCCTTTTCCAAAGGAATGACATTTCTGAGTTCTTCTGTTCCTTTTCCAAAGGAACAACATTTTTTATTTTTGATGTTCCTTTTCCAAAGAAATGGCATTTATGAGTTCTGCTGTCCCCTTTCCAAAGGAACAACATTTTCGATTTTTGTTGTTCCTTTTCCAAAGGAATGACATTTCTGAGTTCTGTTGTTCATTTTCCAAAGGAACAACATTTTCGATTTTTGTTGTTCCTTTTCTAAAGGAATGGCGTTTGTGTGTTTTGATGTTCCTTTTCCAAAGGAACAACATTTTCGATTTTTGTTGTTCATTTTCCAAAGGAACGACATTTGTGTGTTTTGTTGTTTCTTTTCCAAAGGAACAACGTTTTCGATTTTTGCTATTCCTTTTCCAAAAGGACATCATTTGTGTGTTATGCTGTTCCTTTTCCAAAGGAACAATGTTTCCGATTTTTGCTGTTCCTTTTCTAAAGGAACGACATTCGTGTTTTCTACTGTTCCTTTCCCAAAGGAACAACATTTTTGATCCTTGCTGTTCCTTTTTCCAAAAGGAACACCACTTGTATTCTTTTGCTCTTCCTCTTCGAAACAGCAACATCCTCGTATTCCTTTCACTTATGCTTGCTCCCCTTGCTGTTTTAAATCAAGGATGTTTACTGTTCCTGTTCTTTCAAGTCTTTTGGAATACAGCTATGAACTTATGCAATGGATACGAAATCGCAACATACTGAAATCAGGTAAATTATAAAATCATTATTTTTATAAGAAATTGCTCTGAATTGGTAAAAGGGCAGAGGGAAGGACACACTTACTCATTATCTTTTGTTGTCATTGTTTCGCTAACTCTCCTCTGATTGGTTATCTTTATCATGTTGGTTCCTTTTAAATCCTCTTTGATTATTATTCAGGAATAGGAGCAAAGGGTTTATATCTTCCTATTGAGATGTTAAGACTTCTTCCACCATTCCTACTCTTAAGGAGTGTTGAACCACCCTTTGTGTATAAATGGGAAAGTACTTTTAAAAAAAAGAGCAAACTGACTTGTTTATATAAATATGTCAAATGCAGGATAGGGGGTCTCATCAAGAGCCAGCCTACCATGATCATGAGGAAGAAAGCGAAGTGGCATTCCCACGATGGCCACCACACCAAGGATATGGTCCAAAAGGTATATCAAATAAAGAACCCTTGGAACAGGAGGTCTCATCACGAGCCGGCCGGCCCCCCTTTCGCTCCTTCCTCGTGAATGGCATTATGGCTAACTGGTCACCAAGCCAGCATAATGGCCTACATTTTGACATCACACAACACTTCCTAAGCATACACAAAGGATCATGGTTCCATGGGTGAAATAAACAACTCTGCCAAGGTTATGGACACCTGTCGGCAGCAGAGCACTGTTAATGGTATTGAAGTCACATTATTTACACCAATAGGTAGTTATTATCACTCTTCTGTTTCTTATACCTTAGTAATCAATCACATAAGATGAATGCATATTATTTTCCGAACCATACAACGCATGTAAATATATTATCACCAATCATGACAGAACAATTGACAATGACTGCATGAGACTCAGTATGTATGGTAGATGTCCTATCCTCCCAGCCTCGCATCATATCACAACAGTCTCTTACGTATTAAGTGATCCAACTTGACACCTCGATTTCAGTAATCTGCTACTTTTGTAAACATGGCATATTGCCATACGCTGTTCCTTTATGACTCTACTTCAGAACAAAACGGCACGCCACTCCTTTATTTGATGGCTAGGATGGCCTGTCACATTGCGGGGGCGGAGGTTAACCTCATCATTCCTTGGATGACGTGTCAAACAGTTATTCGGGAAACTGCATACTTGGGAATAGCATGGCTCAATGATATACTATTTTTTATTTTTTGCATGACTTGTTGTTCCTAAGCCATTTCCATTGTATATCCTGCAGCATTAGATTTTGAGCGATTCTTGCGTCTGTCAGCCTCTCTATGTTTTTAACAGCGTGAACAACTACCGTTCCATTATCAAAATTCTGAGATTTTACAGCAAAACCATAAACATGGGAGGTAGATAGATTCGGAGAGAACCACTGGTGTTAACAGTCTCTGATGCTGCATGGGAAATCCTAGCAAGAGCCGGGTGGCTAACTTATCTCAATCGCTTACAGGAATCCAACGAGACTATAGCAATTGAATTCTTGTAGAACTTGCAAGAGGATCACTCCACAGTGAGGGGGAGACACATAGCAGTCACTGATGACATAATCGCAGAGGTCTCGGGATTGCCAGCCACTGGACTTGTATGGACGCTAAAGAAGGAGAGATTGCAGAAGATTATAGAAACCTTCCAGGAGGAAGGCCACAGCATGAAAATTAGAGGAAAGGGGGTTCTACCAGCAGCATTAGGAGAACCATGGGTGGAATTGGCAAAGACCATTCAAAGCTACATCACCTGTGAAGGAAGAAAAGACGTGGTAAGACCACGGCACCTTAGACTTTTAGCTGTGTTAAAGCAAAAATGCTCCGTAAATTTAGCTGCATTTTTGAATTCATTACTGCATGATGTTGCATGAAGTATGAAAAAGGCACACCATGTAGAATCAGTTGTTAGCCATCATGGGTTGATACACTTAATAGTCAGCCATAGCCTTACCCAGCAGCAGAGCAACTGAGAAGATGTTAGGCCCCTATACTACTAGTGTAACCCCTTATTATTATTAGTATAACCCACTTATTATATTGATGTACCCATGTAGTGCCCATATTGTTACTATTGTGCCCCATAGAAGCCCACTATTGTTATTATTGTGCCCTTACATTATTATTGTTATGTTGGCTCTGATTATGTTATGACCCCTTAGACTCCTATATATAGAAAGGAGGTATTTTCATTTGTATCATCCAATAATTGTTCATTTATGTAATTTAAAGGAGGTTTCCCCCTCGAAGAGGCTGAATTCTAAGGCGTTGATCTATCTTTTCTATCTTTTCTTGAGCTGGTTTCATAACATTTGGTATCAGAGCTTTGGATTCTAGGGTTTCACTGCTCCAAACAGGTCATCGTGGAATTTTCGCTATAACTTTTTTTCTGTGACGTTTCAGAAGTAGAAAAAAAAACCCATTTGAGAAGAAATCGCACTGAACCTTGGGTCCGAATTTCAGAGCTTTTCACGTGATATTTGGGAGATATGATTTGAGGAAGTTGGTCTTTTTGCAAACTCCTGAATTACATTCAAAACAGGTGACCTGGGGAAAATCGTCATAACTTTCTCTCTGGGGATCGAATTGAAATTTCGTAAGAAGGTACAGAAAGAGGACGGACTCTAGTTTCTTGTATGTGTTTTCAGATCCAAAGGTTGAAACAGTGACTCGTGGAACATCGTACAAGTTCGCTCTACTGAACTAGTCTATAATCAGGTCATCTTGGGAGATTGTGCATAACTCTTTCTTGGAGAATCCAATTTGGATCAGACTGGTGGCATTGGAAAGAGGACACAGAGGGCTACTACAGGTCATAATTTCAGAACCTAAAGGTCCGAAAGTACAAAGTTACAGTCGTTTCAAGGTCGAGCTCCTAAAATCAAGAAAAAGCAAGATGAGGAAGTTTGATGGCAAGGATCCGATAAATTGGATACTTCAGATGGAGCAATATTTTGATCTACATGGTGTACAACTGTTACAAAAGGTATGTATTGCATCTTCATATTTAGAACCAGATCAATTTTTATGGTACAAAGGGCTTTGTTCTCGTAAACAACTTGTTACGTGGTCAACTTTCACGGAGGAAATGATAGCACATTATGAGGATACAAAGAGCAACACCACAACAATTGGAAAGAGTAAAAGGGCTTTGTGACATAGTGGAAAGCAAAATTATGGAAACCAGGAAGTGTACCCCTCACAACTATAAATATGGAAGTGTTGTTTCTCCTAGCCTTCCACAACCTACAAGGGTTACACCACAACAATTGGAAGAAAAAAGAGAAAAATGGCTTTGTTACAATTGTGATAGCAAATGCACTAAAGGTCATAAGTGTGCTCAGAAGAAATTATTTTACATAGAATATGAAGAGAAGGAAGAAAAGGATCAAGAAACAACAAAAGAAGAAGATATACGCCAGGACCCCACCCCAGAGAAAGAAGAAATGAATCAGACCATATCCTGTAAAGCATTGGCAAGAATTACCACTCCTCAAACTCTCAAGATAGAAGGACATATCAAGAAGAAAAAGGTGCAAGAAGTGAAAGATCACATCGAGAAAGAAGAAATGAATCCAAAAATATCTTGTAATTCATTGTTCGAAATTACCACTCCTCAAACTATCAAGATAGAAGGACATATAAAGAAGAAACATGTTCAAGAAGTGAAAGATCACATCGAGCATCAAGAAATGAATCCAACCATATCTTGTAAAGGATTGGAAGAAATTACCACTCCTCAAACTCTAGAGATAGAAGGACATATCAAGAATAAAAATGTTCAAGCAGTGAAGGATCACATCAAGCATCAACAACAAGTTCTCCAACTTTTAAAGGATAACGCCACTTCGGTGCAAAATCAAACGAAACAACAAGTAGATCGACATCGTAGTGAAAAATGTTTTGATGTAGGTGATTGGGTATTTTTACTGCTACATCTCAAGCAAGCTATTTATGAGAAGGAAATGTTGGCAATACTACATGCACTTAAAAAATGGCGACCTTACCGAATGGGAAGACTCTTCAAGGATGAGGATGTGGAAGCATTGTTTTGTGCTATTTATATTATCCAACCAGATTGGATAAACGAAGCAAGGGATGAATGGAAGAAGGACGAAGAAGTATGGCCACTTATTCAAAAGTTTCAAAAGATCCCAATTCAAAAAATATTGCCAGAAATTGAAGAGGAAAGAAAAATCATATTGGAACCAGGAGCAGTCACAGAAACAAGAACCCGACAACTACGAAATCGATCAATTTCAAAGTATCTCATCAAGTGGAAGAACTTACCCGCTGAATATTCCACATGGGAGGACAAGAATTTTATACAGAAGCATCAAGAACTACTCAAGCGTTGAGGACAACGCTTTTTGAAGGAGAGGGGCATGTTAGGCCCCTATACTACTAGTGTAACCCCTTATTGTTATTAGTATAACCCACTTATTATATTGATGTACCCATGTAGTGCCCATATTGTTACTATTGTGCCCCATAGAAGCCCACTATTGTTATTATTGTGCCCTTACATTATTATTGTTATGTCGGCTCTGATTATGTTATGACCCCTTAAACTCCTATATATAGAAAGGAGGTATTTTCATTTGTATCATCCAAGAATTGTTCATTTATGTAATGTAAAGGAGGTTGTCCCCTCGAAGAGGCTGAATTCTAAGGCGTTGATCTATCTTTTCTATCTTTTCTTGAGCTGGTTTCATAACAGAAGAGCTAATTTCCATGATAGATGGAGGATTGACCACATCATCCCCAAAACGTAAACATGCCACTAGTACACCTGAGCGTCCAGAAAAATGAAGGAAATCAGTCCGACTAGCACGAGTACGAGGGAGGCTGGAGAAGCCCCAAGGAAATACCAACCAACCAGTAGAGATAGAAGATACAGGGGATGAGCAACCCCCATGATTAGAAGGAGAAGACAATGAGAAAGTAATACAGGAAAACGAGGAAGGAGAAATGGAGGAAGAAACCGAGCAATCTGAGCAGGAGGAGGAAACGAAATAGCAAGAAGGCAGCCCAGTGCAGGATCCATTGGGAGAAGACGAATTGGCCAAAGTTTTGGCCAATATGGGTGAATATGGCCAATATTCCAGCCCATCAGGCCTCCATGCTGAAGAAGAACCAAAATAACACTCTGCTCAGGAGGGAAATGCACTTGAAGAATCACATGCAGAGGAAGTAGAAGAGGAGAGTCAGCCCCTTCATGATGAAAACATGACAGGAGATGCAGAACAGGAACAATCTATTCCTAGCTAGATGACACCAGAGGGAACTCCAGAGGAAGGGGGGGCAGAAAAGGAAGTCACCCAAGAAATAACAGAACCAGCTAGGGTTCTTGCCCTGGAGCAGCCAGAGTAGACCAACAAAGAAGCACCCCAGAGAGAAAATCAAGAAATTAATCCAGGTCATAGTCCAGGCCGCAGCGAACATTTTCTTGTTCCCTCTAAGGGAATTAAGGAAATTAGGAAATTATGGAAAGAACATCAAAGACTACTGAATGTGATAGTTCAACTTCGACAGCAGATTAGGATTTTGAAAGCAAGGAAAACGGTAAAAACGACTTCAGGAAGGAATCATGCAATCGCTCCAGCAAAACCCCTCAAGACAAAGGATCGAAGGACCAGAGTCAACCCTGCTATTCAAAACCCTGTCGAAAAGTGGGCTGATGTTCCAAGTGTTGTTGAGAAGCAGATTACCGTTCAAATTAAAAAGGAAAAACATTTGACTGATACCCACGTTAAGATAGAAACGGATGATATATTGACCTGCGATAAGGAAATTCAGACAGAGGCACCACCTTCAGGAGTGATAAGGGCCATGAACACAAGACAACGCAATAGGAAAATTCAGGTAAAACTCCCGGTCTCCACTGCCGCATGGGAAAGAGATCCGAGAACGGTAGCCCTACGGGAGGGTTTGACGCAAGCCCAGCAAGCAGCAGAAAATCTCATAGAGCCCTCAAGAAAGTTATGAAGAGCTATAGTAACAGCTTAGGAACATCAATCTATCCGAAAGCGAGGCCTTTGAAGGGTGGTAAAGGGAAGAAGAAAAAGTCGCGAAGGTAACTCGTAGGTTAGATATAGTTATCAAGCAGATGGATACCTTATGTTCTTTGTACAATGACATCCTAGCATGTAGAGCCCCTGCTAAGAATTATGCCTTGTTTTTAATGGAACGATATTTGCAATTGAAAATAAAGGCTGTTAAAGTAGGTGCTCTCATACAAATTAATACCATCGATGATTTTATAAATTGCTGTAAGCACTATGGGATAAAAGTTCAAAGACTACTGTGTGAGTTTTATTTACATAACCTTATATTAGACCAGGAGACCGAGCTGAACCCTGGCCCTTTTGTTGGGGATATCCAATTATAGGCATTTATTTTGTTTGGGGTTAATCAAATTAAATGGCTTAAAGCCTATAATGCTTTCCAAAGGCAAGAAAACGGATTAGATTTGTGGGTAAGAGCTGAGCCTAGGAATCTAGTACAGCTGTGGAGAGAACATTGGAACCTCATGAAGACTCCAGGTGTAATTGAAGCATTAGGACCCATTCATACAACAATCAATCAGCAAGGAATAGAATACTTTTTCACTATTAAATACCTTGCCATTGATGCGGCTAAATTTCGATATCAGTTCTCTAATCCGAATATCCAACTCATGGAGCCATTTAAGTATGAAAATTTTAAGTTAGCCACCAATCGCTTGCACCTCTATGGTGAAGTCATTTTGAGGGCAGGGCCATCCTGGTTAGGATATAGGTTCCAGAGTCCAATTATTTGGAACCTTGCACCTGGGTACCAAGCCCTGTATGAGATGCCTGAGGGTCAGACAGGCCATTTCTTTGAACACCTAGTTACGCATCATGGTTGTAGACCTCCACATGAGATTCCATCTCCAGCCTACTCTCTCACTACCTTACATGTCAACTACAATGTTTTCATGAGGGCATGAAAAGGGTAAGCAGGGGGGTGTGTGGAGTACTAAAGAAGGTATGTTTTTGGTAATTATTTCAGCATCTTTTCATTAGAACTTACAAACCTTTTGCATCATGAACTAGGAAAATGATAAAGGATTGTAATAAAACTTGTGAGATTAATGTGCAAAATGAAAACACTGAAAATTGTCATTTTCTTATGCAGGAAGAAGGAAAAACGAAAAGCTACCATTCCAAAGGAGAGGACAAGGACGGGTTAACCGCTGTCCCTTTAATGGGGAACCATATGCAAAAAAGGCAAAACAAATCAAAGTGAATCAGCCCTAGAAAGGAAGTGGAGATATCGGCTCGACGCAAGAAAGAAAAGAGATAACTAAGGACTAACGGTTTGGCGAATCCCTTAGGATCCCTTGATCCTAAGGGATCGCTGCTTTAACTATTTTTTGCACCTAGACATCTCCACCTTCACCATTATAAAAGGGGAAGCACTGTTAGCTCGGGGGCTCTGTCGAGTCCTTATGTTTTATGTAATTTCTCTTAAGATTGAAACTTTGATCATCGAGTCTCGTTGAGAACTGATCTGCTGTAATTCTACCTTATGCATTAATACAAACTCGGTTGCTATTTCATCTCTGAGTCTGGAATAACTTCAAGTGGTGTACCCCTGGAGGCTAAGGGCCCGGCCCTGGAGGACACTTGCTCTTGTACTATTACGTTTGGTTTATGCATGGTTTGCTTATCAGTGTTATTTGGTAATCTGATGTGTTTTGTTAGTTTACATCACATCCTCTGTTATGTTTAATTTACTGAGGTTTCTAAAGACAAAACTCTTGCATTAACTCTATAACATATCACTATTCTTTTAAGTGTTAATATAATACTGTCGGTCTTTACAGAATATTGTTGCTGTTCAATTACAGAGCCTTTGTGTTGTGCACTTATTCATTGATATTACGGAATTCATCTTAGCGATTGTTGGATCTATAAACATTGTTGTTCCATTCTAAAACACGGTCGTAATATCTTATAATTGAGATTGATAACTAGTTTACGAAGATCAGGTTACTATTAAGGTGTGTCGTGTGCATATATGGTTTTCAAGCGCTGTTCTATAATTCATCATTAATTAGTGCTGTTCCATTTTGGTGTGTTGTTCAATTCATCCTTAAGAGTGAAGGATTGCCATTTGATTCCTGTAGGTCATGATTCGTGCATTTGATCTTGTAGATTAAGGTGTTACTGCTTGTTAGACTTAGTTTCTGTTACAGTTTCCTGTTTGTTGTTCCATTTCAGATTTGTTGTTCTATTTCTTATTTCGTTGTTCCATTTCTTATCTGTCATTCCATTTCCTGTCATTTGTTATTTTGGTGTGAAGAATGATCCAAGGCTGTAGTGAGCACTGACATTTAATGCCTAGCTCCCAGATCCACGACCTGTTCTCTGATTTAGTTTAGTTCTATCAGTTTACAAAGGGATGAGTTACTGCTACTGAACCCTTGACCGATAAATTGCTTATTTTTCTGAATGTGTGGTTTAATCTTTTGAAGTAGTTTGCTAAAAACAAGCACCCATTTACTCTTGTATTTTTGAGCACTGTACTACTAGCATTACTCTGGCAAATGATAGCCTCAGACTGAGACACTCTTTGAAATAAAAAACGTTCCTGGATTGACAAACTAATGTGAGGTAATTACAGGTGAAAGAGACCCTTTTTATAGCTCGACACAGCCTTCAGTGGTGGCCTCTCTATTATGTCTTCAAGTGGAGTTTTGTTTACAATAGTGAGCTCAGTTTGAGCCTCACACACAAACAGATTACAATAACAAGAGCTTCACTTGAATCCCTCAAGCTTCCTCTAAGTAAAAAGACTCCCACACAGCTCTCAATCTGCCCTAAAACTTTGTCTCGCATTTGCTTTTGAACACTGCCTCCCCCATGCTCTCTGTCTGTGGCTTTTCTTAAAGCCAATGGTGCCTGTTCGTTTCATCTCTTCAGTTTCTTGGGCCTCTGTCCATTCGAATCCCTCTTCCAGCGTTTCCCCAAGTATGGCATAATGCCTGAAGGGGAGGTGGCCACCGATTTCGTAACGTAAGAATGCCTGGGTCCCCTTGAAATCCATCGGATTCCCAAACGCGGCCATTTTTCAAAAACACAGAGAAATATGCATAAAACAGGAAAATTCACCAAAACTCATATATCGAACTTGAAAAGTCCTTAAATATGCTTCATTACCCTATCGGGTCCGTTCATAAGTCACAATCGCATCCCTGAAGGGCTCCATCTCTGTGTATTTTGTTTAATACGAAAATACACTAAAAGCACTGTAAATCCCCGCCTTCTGGATTTGAAATATTGTTTAATATGGTTAATAAACCCTTTTGGGTCCACAACATCGCTGCCTTTATTGTTATTGGCCCCACTCCACTGCATAGTTCTGATGCGATGTGGTGACGCGATATATCGCAATCGCTCATCGCAACAACCCTTAGGCCATTATAAAGCGCTCCTATGCATGTTTTGACAGTGATCCCGCGATGTGATATGGGTTGTCAATCTGTGTGCTTGATCAACAGTTCAAATTCACATCGCCATTCGCTCATTGTAGTTATATACATACATATATATATATATCTATATATATATATATATAGATATAGATATATATATATATATATATATATATATATATATATATCTATATATATATATATATATATATATATATATATATATATATATATATATATATATATATATATAGCGTCGATCCCCGCTGATAGTCTCCACTGATAGCAATCCGTTGATCGCAGTCGCAAGACCCTTGTGGATCCTGCCAATCTCTGTCAAAGGTCACTGCCAATTGCGATTACCGATCCGATCTGGACCGTTGATCGGCCAGATCAGACGGTTACTGTGCATCACTTATTCCACTTGTCTTTTTATTAATTTCATGGGTTTTGGGCTGTCCGAAAATGTTTTTCCGCCCGACCAAGGGTGTCCCTCTTTCGTTGTTTTCAATCGTTTAAGGGATTTTTGGCTTTGGCATGATTTTTTTAATAATTTTATGAAGACTTAGAGGCATTTTTGGATCCATTTGGATCACATAGAATAATTGAGAGGCTTATGGTGGTAGAGACACTTTTGAGGAAAGTGTTGTTCATTCTACAAACTAATGTTGTAGTGATGGATGCCAAAGGTTGGGATTATGTTCCTAACGAGTTACTTCTAAGGAATGGAAGTCCCTCTCTCACTAAGAGAGAGTGTTGAAAATTTTGTAGCTTGGCAGGTACTCCCACAAATCATGGGTACTTGAATTTTGAGGATTTGACCTACTTTCTGGAAATAATTACCCAAGCCAATGGGTTTTGGAACGAAAGTTGTGGGCTTATAACCCAAAGAAATTATTTTTTGATTCTAATTGTTGTGGAGGACACCTTTGATGGACAAGCGTGGCTCCTAAGGAAACGTTAGAGAGTCTCTATATTGAAGAGACCATGACAGGTAATACACACAAATGAAAGCCTCATCAAGTGAGCAATATTAGCCATCTAAAGAAGTCATAGTACCTTCAAGACAAGTCTAAATTGATCTATGAACAAACACATTGAGAAGAAGTTTTTTGCATTGTGTGGAAGGCTTGTTTGGTAATTTGGAGGAGCACAAGTCTAGCAAGGACCCTCAAGTCTATTTTTGAGAAAAGAAGGAGAATTGTATCCCTACTAAAGGATCATAAGACCTTATAATTCTGGCCAAAGGAGGTAGAAGTACTATACAGGTACATCGAGAAGATTATCTCCATTCATAAGAGGGTTTAGAGTAGGTTGAGAAACCTCGGGGTCTAAGACAAAATCTTTGAAATATGTTTTGATGCAGGCTGAGGACTCTTACAACTAGTCAAGGATCATGAGACCATGTGGAAGGATGGTGTAAGGTGTTTTCCAAAGATTGTGTGGATAGTAGCAAATACTGAGTGAAGAGTGACGATGAAGGAGGCATGTTAGGTCAAAGGAGAGACCTAACAACAAGGATGAATGCTAATATATGCACTAAATTTGAAGGGATTAATTCACTGTGAGCAGTTGGGTATGTAGATAATTTAAAGGAGTTATTTCTTTCTGGTTTTTGGAGTCAAAGGACAGTTATGTAGATCAAGTGCAAGAGGATAGAAAGGGATGCAAGGGAGGGGTTTCTACAACAAGTAAGTCAAGTATTTTAGTTCGTGTTGTTTTGGGAAGATTGAAGGTCAAAGGTAGTTGACCTGAAGCCTTAGGAGAATATTCTTGTATATTATGTCATGTATCAAGTTTCTAAAGGGTTGTAATCCTTGGTATTAGAGCCCTATGTTTGTTTTATTTTAGGAAAAATTACAACTTTATAATCATATATGATCATCCTAGCTAGAGTAAAGGATTAATTGATACCTCATATTATCGGAAAGAACAATGCAAGTGATATGTGGAAGTTTCTTTAGGATTTGTTCCAAAATAAGAACGAGAACTCGTTAATGGTATTGAGAGAGAATCTCAAGAACACCAATATGTTGAATGGAGAGAGTGTAGATTCGTATCTAATGAGGGTTTCTTAAGTTCGTAATGATATTAGTGCCATTCATGGTAACATTCATGAGTCATAATTACTAAGGACTACCTTGAAGGGCTTCACCGAGGAATGTAAGCCATTTATCAAAGGAATAGTTACTTGAGACAAGTTGCTAGGTTGGAATAGGTTATCGGATGACTTAATCCAAGAGGAACTGTAGAACAAGGATCTTCATAAGAAGAAGTATGATGGAGAAAATGTAGCTCTCACTAGTAAGATGAAGGAAAAGTGAAGAAGGACTTGATAAAGGTGAAGTGTTTCACATGTGGCAAGCACGGGCATTATGTAAGTATCTGCATCAGAAGAAAGGAAATAATGAAAATAAGAAAGAGATTGTGATAGATGCTACATCCAAAGCTGAGTAAGATGACTTGACAAGAAGGTTAGAAGAGGAATTTTCTCTATTCTCTCTTTTCTCTGAGGGTACCATTGATGAGGGTTCATGGTACATTGATAGCAAAGCATTCAAACATATGAAAATATCATAGGAAGTATTTGAGACTCTAGTCGATGGGACTCTAAATTGAAAGTGGAGGTTGGCGATATGATTCAAAAGCCTCTCAAAGGATCAGGTATGGTACCGTTTAGGATGGAGTTAGGATGGTTGCTACAAGTTTAGGATGTACTGTAGGTACCAAAGCTCAAGTGAAACATGTTATCTGTCTTAGTGATTGAGGTTAAGGGGTTTGAAGTATTGTTCTAGGATGAAAAGGTGATGCTCAATTCCAGAGGCTCTAACTATATAGGAAAAGTTATTGTACTTAGGGAGAGTGGTCTATACAAGATGAAGGGAAAGCCTATATATCAAGGGAGGGCATAATTTTTTGAGTCTCAAAGGGAGTTGAGTTCAAGTGAGATCTTTCAGAGTCAGAGGGAGGCTCCACAACCCAAGAAGAGTGCATGGATAGTGGGAAGTAAGGAGACTTCTATAGCTGGAAAGCAGGAACCTTAGAATGGCCTGAAGGACTATTAAGCATAGAATATGTGAGAGGATTCTTGTGGAAGAGAAACTTTTGAGGAAAGTGTTGTACATTCTACAAGATAATGTTGTAGTGATGGATGCCAAAGATTGGAATTGAGTTACCTACCTATTTACTTGTGAGGAATGGAAGTATCTCCCTCACTAAGAATGAGTGTTTAAAATAGTGCTGCTTGCGAGGTACTCCTACAAGTCATGGGTACTTGACTTGTGAGGATATGACACGCTTTGTGGAAATAAGTACCAAAGCTAGTGGGTTTTGGAACGAAAGTTGTGTGATTAGAACCCAAATAAATTATTTTTTTATTATAATTGTTGTGGAGGACACCTTTGATGGAAAAAACATTTAATGGACAAAAGGGGTGCCTAAGGAAACATTAGAGAGTCTATATATTGAAGAGACCATGAGAGGTAATACACATGAGTGCAAGTTTCAGCAAGTGAGCAAGATTAGCCATCTAATGAAGTCGTAGTACCTCCAAGAGAAGTCTAAATTGATCTATGAAGAAAGACATTTAGAATAATTTTTTTTGCATTGCATGGATGGTTTGTTTTGTAAATTGGAGGAGCACAAGTCTAGCGAGGAGCGTTAAGTCTATTTTTTAGAAAAGGAGGGTTGTATCCCTTGTAAAGGGTCGTAAGGCCTTAAAATTCTTCCTAGATCAGGATGAAGTAGTGTACAGGTAGATCAAGAGGATCATGTCCAGTCATAAGAGGGTTTAGACCAAGTCGAGAGACCTCAAGGTCTAAGATAAAAGCCTTGATCTATGTTTCTATGCAGGAGAGGACTCTTACAAATGGTCGAAGATCATGAGACCATGTGGAAGGATGGTGTAAGGTGTTTTTTGAAGATTGTGTGGGTATTAGAAAATACTGAGTGAAGGGAGATAATGAAGGAGGTTTGTTAGGTCAAATGAGAGACCTAACAACAAGGTTGAATGCTAATATATGCAGTGAATTTGAAGGGCTAACTTCACTGTGAGAAATTAGGTATGTAGAGAATTTAGAGGAGGTATTTCTTTGAGTTTTTTCAAGGCAAAGGACAACCAGGTACATCAAGGGAAATAGGATAGAAAGTGATGGAAGGGAGGGGCTGCTACAACACGTAAGTCAAGTATTTTATTTTTTGTTGTTTTGGGAAGATTGAAGGTCAAAGGGAGTTGACATCAAGCCTTAGGTGAATACTGTTGTATATTGTGTCATGTATCAGGTTTCTAAAGGGTTGTAATCTTTGGTACAAGAGCCCTATGTTTGTTTTATTGTAGGAAAAATGACAATTTTTCGGCCATATATCTATCTATGCACTTTATTGTTTCATTGTTGTTATATTTCCGTTGTTCAAAGTTGTTTTGGTTGAACACTCCTAGTGTGTTTGAGTGCTAGTCTAGCCATAGACTAGACCTAAGGTGTAAGGAAAATTAAACACACTCTCCTATATGAATTCGACTTGGCTGAAATTGATTTTTTTATTTTTATTTTTTTGAAGGAGAATGGGTTCGTAATTTAGGAGGAAGAATAGGAAAAATGGTGAGAGAAAAAGGGATATGATTTAGGGCAACGAGTGAGAGGAAAATTAGGAGAGAAAGTAGGATAGATGATAGGGAATGAGGAGATAAAATAAAAGATAATTTAGAAAAGGAAAATGAACAAGGAGAAACAAAAATAATTTTTCTCAAGTTCCATTTCAATTCATCCTCTGCCATGTCACTAATGATTCATCCAAAGTCTCACCACCTATGCACTTTCAATTACCATGATGTGTCAAACCCAAAACTACCACCTCATGCTCCTAAAAATAGACATGCCAAAAATACGGGTCCCCTTAAGAACAAGAAAAGGTATCAGATGTCTGAAATTGATAGGGGGACCCTATTATATTTTGTTAGGTAAACCTGAATTACTGAAAAAGTCAAATTTGATAGGATAAAATGGTAGTGGTTTTAGGCACACAATTCAGTGTACCCATGGTTTTCTTCCATGGATTTCATGTAATGGACCCTTTAAAATGTTGGGAAGGCTCTAATGTAAAATGGCTAGGTGTTATAGACATATTTGGGCACTTCAACCCCAATCTTATATACCGATAAACTAGGGCTCTTTAATCCCTAAAGGAGTTGTTTCATACCTTAAAAGAACATGGTCATCTGATTACATCATTCCCCAAAAGTTCCACCTAAAAAGCCATCCAAAAATGGCCTAAACTAGACCATACTGACTGCTCCACAGTCAGGGTGTGATGCATACTGACTTCTACACTAGCCAAGTGTGATGCATACTGATGAGGCCTTCTATAGGGTGCAATGAGCGAGGATGGACAAATGTCCGGGACAATTTTCTTAGTGGATGCTCATATAATCTTCTAGAAACTTCCCCTCTGACACTTACCTTTCTGAATTCGCCCAAGGATGAGTAAGAGATCTAAACTTCAGTTATCTCCCCTCTTGTGGAACCAAATGTAACAAGTGGAATGACACTAACCAAACCCTAGAGATGACTCACACCCTTGCACACATCTATAAATAGATCCCCCATCTAAGAGATCCAACGGCTCGAATATTGTGAATTGCAAGTAAGTGCTGATAGTTTGAGGAAAGAGAATTGTATTTTTGGTGTGATCTTGATATTTCATGAGGTGAAGAGGGCTTGATGTTGGGAGGATGATGCTGGATTAGACAACTAGGTTGTAATTCTCCCTTCTATTTAATAAAGTTCTTCGAGTTTTCTTCCATATAACTGTGCAATTGTGAATGTTATTATTTGTGAATTCCATTGTATGTTCATTATATTTCTGATTCTATAATGATTATGATATAATAGATCAAGATGCTTTGACGGTTCTTTGTTACTGTGTTTCTACAAGTACTCTCCAAGCGGGATAAGTACGGAGAGGAGTTACAAGTTCTGTCAAGGGGGAGAGAGATCAAGCAAGGAGTTAAGTGGAAGATCTAGGTCAGTTCCTTTGTCCTTCTCTTATCTATTATACATAGAAGAAATCATGAATTGTTTTAAACTGTTGTTTCTAGGATAGCTGCCAAACCTAGATGGCTAGTCGATCGAGAAGACACTAGTTTTCTTAGAAACAAATTGGCGACTCCACTGGGGATCGAATAGATGTTTATTTGTTGTTATTGTTTGTTTTATAAACTATAGATGGAGCCTAAAGTCAGCTAGGTAACCTTCGAATTTCTCTTGCTTTGCAATTGCATAGTAGATGAATGCTGCTTCAGTCAAATTCCGGTTTAGTTTATGAATTAAACATTTGACTTACAAGAATTCTAGATGCCCTTTTGGTAGCTCAGTAACCTCTCAAGATCATTCCTCTGTACTTTTCTCTTTACTGTCCATCATAGCTTAGCTTAACTCACTGAAATCAACTGCAAATTTGAGCCAAAACCCAGTTCAATTGTGCTCCCTGGCCCATCGCACTGTCTGTCACTGTGAACCAGTATGAATCACACTTCCCAAGTGTAGCAGGTGCGATGTGTTATCACTCAAGTTGTCTCTTGGCTCCTTAAGGGATACGGCCAAGGTAACCATAAACCAATCTTTGGATTACAGGTTCTAGCCTACCTGCAATCAGAGAGGGCTCTCTCTTTATAATTTAGCTTTGTTTTGATATGATTTTAAGCTAGTTATGGTGTACATGGGTTTTGTTTAAGATTTTTTGGGAAGGATGATGCTTTTCAAACAGAGTTGGACTGCAAAGTGTGAGAAGTTCAAACCATTGGGAATGGAGTCAAGGATAAGGGCTGCTGGTGCGTTTTCTTGGTCACAAGAGGAATACAGAGCAGGATAGGTACACATAGAACAATATCAAGCTGGAATAAAGATGGAATGAAGGTCAGAGATGAAAGGCAACTAAGAATCTTTCATCAACTAACAGAAGGAGGGAGAATGAACTTTATCTAGGAGCAGTCAAGGATTCCTAAACCATTATTCATAAATGAGAGAAACAATGTAAACATGATCATTTAAGTATGCATATTCATAACTATTTCTGAGGAAAAACATGTAGAAATAACAGAAATTGAGCATAGAGTGTTGCTAAGCAAAGTCTAAGCTATTCTTCTTTCCTGCTATTTAGATGGTGACACAATGGTGGCATAAACACATATAAACTGTAAACAGAGGTAAGAAACACTTATTGGGCCATGTAGAAGCATTAGAATTCCATAGTTCACTCTTCAGCCATTAAAACACAACAGACAGTTCATCATCCAAGCTTTCCAGTGATCTTTGATTATAGAGGCTCTCAAAGAATACAGAGCAAGTCTCGAGAGGAGTTATCAACCAACCAACCCTTTAAACAATGAACAAGGTGGTTTATATAGAAAAAATATTCACAAAATATCTACAATCAACAGATCTTAAACAGATCTCAGGGAATAAGTGCCTTTAACCTAACTTATCCTGAAATAAATGCATAAAAGATCTATCTAACTGCTGCACTGGGGCAGCTGCCTCAAAAATGAGTAAATATGATGTCCTTTGAGCTCTGTGCTGTTCATTTGGCCATTACTGTGCCTCGGCTTTTGATCTGTTCCTTTTAGCCGGTTTCAATGTTCATCGATCCTGATTAGATTTAGCTTTTAATAGCCTTTAACTTTGTACTGATACTCATTGACTTTGCTGGATGTTCTTTAATGTTCCTTTGATGTGGCTTTAATTTTCCACTGATTTTCTTTAACTGATACTCTTTGCCGCTTCATTGATACACTTTTAAACTGAATCGGGGCCTTTTCTCTCCACTGATACACTTTGCCGCTACAAAATTGCCCTTGCCTACCACTTTATGGCGAGATTTGACTGCTGTTGTGCCTTCCGTGGCCTTTAGAACTGTTTTGACGCTTGGCCAATCAAAACATTATCAAAACTGAAGAAATATTGCAAAAAAAAAAGTAGGAATGGACGCTGATAGCCTGTTGAGGCAAAAATCCTGTTGTTTAGAGCCAATCTGTGATGGAGCGATCCAAAATTGATGCAGAATGATCAAGCTTCCTTTGGAGCTGAAGCACGCGCGGGCGCCGAACAAAACCATGAAGAAATGTCCTTTTCCCTATATAAAGTGAAAAACCACTTTAAATGTGAAATTTGGTGAAAAATAGGGCGGGAGCGACACTGTAGCAAAAATTAAATCTGGGCCGTTGGATCGCACAAAGGTAGATCCAATGGTTGGTGCACAATCGGCGATCGGCGAATCTCCAAACCATAATGCCTCCGAAATGCAATGAACCCTGCAGACCCGACGCACTATAGGCTTTCTTTCTTATGATTTCGGGTACGGCCTATCGGCGATCCCTCATCGGCGGATTTATAATGAAATGGGTCTGCGGACCCGATAGCTCCTTCAAAACTGTTCTTGATAGCTTTTTGGCTCTGGAATATGGAGCGCACAGTGCCAATCCCTTGTGGAACCAACACCCATTAATCTCCATTCTATAGTATTTCGGCTCCGGAATATCGGAGCACTCCCACTTTGCTGTACAAAGGCTCCTTTCAGACTCGAAATTTTTTGTATGCTACACTTTATAACACTTCGGCTCCATAATATCGGAGCTATATATGGGGCCGCGACTTAATGAGGACCATTGATCTAAGGGCCCGAATGGGTGGCTGTGATTAAATCGGCATTTTGCTATCGGCAGGGACATGGGGGCGGGGCTTTATACATATACGATTACCGAAATGGGAGCGATGCGATAAGATCTGGGCCGTTGGATGGGCGGGGTGATCGGATGGCTGGCTTGCAATCGACATATGGCATCGAGGAAAATGGATCGGAGGAATATTTAAAGGGGCCAATACTTGTGACTGCCACCTCCGACAGCGATATCGCGTCGCAAGGGGGGGGAATGCAATCGGAGGCATGCCTTATGAGTCGGCAAGGGCCACTTGTGATCAGAGGAAGGAAATAATGGCATCGGAGGGGTTTTTGCATGATTGGAAGGGTTCCGTTAACAAAAAGAGGGTTTATATGCATCGGAAGGGGTCAGAAGCATGGAAAAGAGGATTTTTATGGAGCAATAAAGGGGTATTATGCATTGGAAGATGGTTTAAGGAGGAAAATGAGGGTTCTTACTAAGTTTCAGGCAAACTTAGTAATTCCCAAGCATACTTATGGTTATTTTTCAACCAGAGGGAAGGGATATGTATATGAGGGGATATTTAACATATTTTTAATAGGGGAAGGGGAAATAAGAAGGGATTTATATAATAGAGTTAGGAATTAATATGGATCTTGTGAAGAAAGCACTAATTATAGAAATATTAGGCTACAAAGGGGAAATAGGACTTGTAGAAGAAATAAGAGCACTCCTAAGCGAAGTATACCTTTACTTAGGCAAATGATATGAAAAATGATGATTTTTTAAAGATATCAAGCAGATCTTGACCTCTTTAAGGGAAGTTAGTGAATGATTTTGGGGAAAAGGAAGAAGGGGAAGTTAGACACGCCTCTCTTGAGCTGCTCCAAATGGATTTTGCCTTATACTTGTGATCTGAATAGATTTAACACTTGAAATACAAATTTGATCACACTTATTGATTCTGCAACCTCAAAAACTACCTACCCAGCCTACTTATCCTAACATTTCTTCTTCTTTTTGTTTGGGTGCACTTAGACTAGCAAACCCAGCTTTTCATCTTTTCTTTTGGCTATCCTCCTATCTAACTCTATCCTTATTTCTGCCAGGGGCTCAGATTAAACAGTTGAGCACCCTTGTTTCTCTACCTATCTAATGATCTGCCAAGATTAAACAGTTTGGACAGATATTTATTCTCTATCTCTACAACAAGCAATTTAAACCTAGGGAAGCCAAGATTAAGCTGTTTTGCCTTCCCTTAACTGTGAAATCCTTAAAAAATGGAATAGTTCTTCAAAAATGGAATATAGTAGTGGCATTTGAGCTAGCACACTTTCCTGGCCTTTTGTTTGGAGTTC
The DNA here is from genome assembly GCA_031772625.1 of Pinus tabuliformis. NCBI lineage: Eukaryota > Viridiplantae > Streptophyta > Pinopsida > Pinales > Pinaceae > Pinus > Pinus tabuliformis. The sequence continues at coordinate 10,851,524 of CM062818.1, forward strand.
ATTTCATTTATTTTTCTCTTTTCCCAATTTATTCTTTTTGCCCTTTGATTTTTCTTTTAGGGCATACCCTCTTTACATTTTTTAAATTTTCTGAGTTTTCTTGGAAATATGGAACCTTTGTAGCATGGAAAGAATGACATATTTGGCATGTAAACAGTCAATCATGAAATATGAAACCTATTGCAATAGGAGGCTAACAGTGGCTCCACTTGGGGATGGCTTTTCCTGATGAAAAGCCAAGAACAGTAGGTCAAAATGCCTTGGTCTTCAATTGTTGTTGTAATCTGAAAACTTCCTTCATCTTTGATGCTTTTGACTGGATTCTTGTAAGCTGTTATGCAGTATTATTTTGAGCTGATTTGCAGAAAAATTATAGCTCTGCTTCTTGCCTTTTGGGTGCTTGTAAACATATTCAAATCTGCCTGAGCACTTATTTTTGAAATTAATTCAAAACAGAGATCAAATGGTGCATTTGCTTTGATCCTTTCTTCAAAATTTGCTGCGTTATTCCCTTATCGGACCGCTGTAAATGAAAATGCTGAAAATACAAATAATAATGTACAAAAATAATATACAGCAGCATTATGTACATCAAAAGGGGTCATGATAGTGCTTGAGCATTCGGCCATTGACAGGGCCTTCTTCAGCTTCTGTGCCATCCAAGATCTTGATAAAATATGTGTTATTGCCTTGCACATCTTGAATAACATATGGCCCTTTCCACAGGAAATTGAATTTGCCATGCTTTCCTTTGTCCTCTCTCCTTGAATCCCACCTTAGCACTTTGTTGCCTATGTAGAAATCCTCGACCTTTGCTCTTTTATCAAACAATTTCTTCAACTTCTCTTGTAAAAGCTGAGCTCTGATATACACTTGCTCCATTGTTTGTTGTAGATGGATGGTTTGATTGATTCTTCTTTGGATATCATTGGGCTCAGCCTGAATCTCTTGCAGTAGCTTGATCACAGGGATCCCCAAAGATGAAGGAAATCTTGCCTCCATTCCATAAACTAACTCATATGGGCTTACTCCAATGGATCTCTTAGTTGTCAATCTATCAGCCCATAGTGCATTTGTGAGCTTCTTGTGCCAATTCTTTTTATTCTCCTCCAAGACTTTCTTGATGATATTGATGAGGCTTTTATTGGATGACTCGGCTAGGCCATTACCTTGAGGGTAATAGGTTGTGGAGTGACCTAAGGAAATGTGGTATTTGTGGCAAAAACTGATCATTTTCTTGGATTTAAAGGCAACAGCGTTGTCTGTAATGATTTTTTCGGGACAGCCAAATCTGGACAGAATGTTGGTTTCAAGGAATTGGATGATGGTGGAGTCATTGGCTTGCCTACATGGGATGGCCTCAATCCACTTGGTAAAGTAATCTGTAGCTGTTAAAATCCACTTGTGCTGGCCGGAAGAGGATGGGTGGATCTCACTAATGAAGTCTAAACCCCACTGTTGGAATGGTTTCTTAGTTGAAATGGGCTTAAGGGGTAAGGGCAGCAACTTTCTTTTGCCTTCAAAGATCTGTCACTTATGGCATGAAACAACAAATTTCTTGACATCGGCAAATAAAGAGGGCCAATAGTAACCAACCCTTAGTATCTTATCAACAGTAGACTTCCAATATAAGTGCCCTCCACAGTCCCCTGCATGAAATTCTTTCATAACATTGCCAGTTTCATTAAAAGTTAGACAATCAAGCAATATTCCTTCATGATTTTTCCAAAACAGGGCACTATCTAAGACACAAAACTTTGATGCTTTCATTTTTAAGAATCTCTTTTTGGTTCTGGACAACCCTAGGGGAGCAAACAGGTTTAACAATATAAAACAAATATCAGCATACCAAGGTGATTGCAAGAAAGCTTGACTGCTCTGTGGAGTCGCCAGATCCTGTTCGTTGTCCAGTTCGTTTATGTCTAAGGCTTGGAAATTTGTTTCAAACATCAGTTCGGCTAAAACTTGTCCCTTTATCAGTTTAGTGGGCTTTATCTCAATGTCATACTCAAGGATATTGGCAATCCATTTACCTCTTTTTCCTTCAATCCCTTCTTGAGTTAATATGTCTTTTACAACAACATTTGGCACATAAGCAATCACATGTGAATATAAAATGTAAACTCTGAAATCTTTGATGGCTTTTACAAGGGCATATGCTTGTTTCTTCATGATTTGATATTTCAAGGGGACATCTCTAAGGGCTCGGCTAAATAAAGAAATGGGCTTTTCATTTCCTTGGTCATCTTTCTGTAATAGGACAACAACAATGGTGTGTTGAGAAGCAAAGGAAAAAATAATGAAATCTTTGTCAAAATTGGGGCTTGTGAGGACTGGTGCTTAGGTTAATGCATTTTTTATGCCCTCAAAGGCTTGCTTAGCTTCTAAAGACCATTTAACTTTAGAATCTTTCTTTAGCATGTTATTTAACAGTCTTATCAGCTCAGCCAAGTTTGGGATAAATCTTCTTAGGAAATTGATCTTTCCTAGAAAAGCCTACAGTTCTTTGATGTTTCTTGGATAAGGGATTTGAAGAATGGATTGAATCCTTTCCAGATCGATTCTAATTCCGTCTTTTGAGATAATATGGCCCAAAAATTTGCCTTCTTCTAGGCCGAAGGGAGACTTCTTAGGATTTAAGGAAATGTCATATTTCCTACAAGTTAGGAATACTTGCCTTAGATGCTTTAGATGTTCTTGGTCTGATTTTGAAAATGGGGTAAGATCATCAAGGTAGACCACTAAGAAATCATGGATTTCTTTGGCAAAGGCTATGTCCATGGCCCTCTGAAAAGTGGCACCTGCGTTTTTTAGTCTGAAAGGCTTTTTGACATATTTAAAGGTTCCCCACGGTGTTGTAAAGGTTGTTTTATCCTGATCATCTGGGTGAACTAATATCTAATTGAAACCTGAGAAGCCATCTAACAGTGAAATTATGGAAGACCCCACTACCCTTTGTAAAATATGGTCCATCTTGGGTAATGGGTAGTGGTCTTTGAGAGAGGCTTGGTTCAAATTTCTTAAGTCAACACACAATCTAATCTCACCTGTTTTCTTCCTTGTGGGCACTAAGTTGGATACCCATTCTGAAAATCTGATTGGTGCAATGATACCTGCTTCAAACATTCTCTTCACTTCTTTCTCAATCAAGGGGAGAAGCACATGATTGATTCTCCTTAATTTCTATTTGAAAGGCTTTTGATTTGGTTTCAAAGGGATAGTATGTTGAATGAAAAAGGTGTCATAGGACTTGAGGTCCCCATAACTCCATGCAAATACATCTTGGAACTCTTTTAACAAGTCAACGTATTTTGGCTTTTGATCGGGAGGCACAGATTTGGACAGTTTAATCATTTTGGGCTTTTCTGCTGTCCCAATATTACAGTCTTCAATTGCAGCGTTTAAGGGTTGCATTTTTGGCATTTTGGGAATGTCATTTGAATCGAATATGTCTTCTAAGGGAGTCAAGCCTGTGGGTAGGAAATTGTCTTTCAGTTCAATAACTTCAGCCTCTTCCTCAGCTATGTCATCCAAATTCATTTTTTTCAGCTCTTGTATGTTTTTGTCATCAAAAATGGTTGGGTGCAGCATTTGATTTGCTGCTTCAGCTGTTATAGTCTGCTCATTTTGGCTCATTTGCTGTTGTGGGTCATCCATGGCATCTGTATCAATCTTTAGGCTTGAAAATTCTTGCTGTAAAGTGAGGAAATTATTGATCTGTGCATCATTTTCAAAGACTTTCCAGTCTTTGACATTGTTAGGGACAGCAGGCCTGTGCTTTATCTCAACTGTAAAGTGGTGATTGGGCTCAAAAGGCAGCTTACAAGTGCTAGCAAAAGTAGCTAGACTATGCGCATGGAGATTATGGCTTCTTGGAATTTTGGCAAGTTGGGATTCTGTGAAGGTATTGAGTATTTCAGTGGCTGCCTTCCTATAAGCTCTTAGCCTATTGTCATTTATAAGAAAGCTGCCTTTCATCTGTTGTATAATCAGGTCAGAGTCTCCTAGAATGGAAACTTTTGCAGCTCCTTGAGATTTGATTAGCTTGAGGCCTAAAAGGAGGGCTTCATACTCTGCCATATTGTTGGTACATCTGAAATTTAATCTATAAGCATGACCCTTTGCATGGTTCTTTTGCTTTTTGTGAATCCATACTCCTGCCCCTGCTCCTAGCTTATTTACTGAACCATCAAACTCCAAATACCATAGGATTTCCTGGTCCTTACTAGTATTGGGAATTTTAGTCATTGTCAGAGTGGGCAGATTTGAATTTTCTGTTTCGTTGAGTTCTTCTTGTGTGCTAGTTTCATTGATTGTTTTGACAGTTTGTTGGGTATGGGAAACCGATTCCTTACTTATGCATGTTTCTTGTTCTAAATCCAAAGGCTTATCAATAGTGGGAGGAGACATATCATCATTAAACAAGATAAATGAATCCCTATCAGAATGGATTGAATAAATAGGAAAGTTTTGGTGCTTTTCCTCACTACTTACCACATATTTCATCAGTGTTTCCTTATACAGTCTCTTTGGTTGCCCAAAGACTGATATAGTGGCATAAGAGAGGTCTAATTGGAGAGATCCTTGGAGTTTTTCTCCCCAAGATCTTGATAAGAGCATGCCATACTTTGGTGGAATGTCAACAACCACCATGTCCATTAGGATTGTTTTGTTGGGATATTGGACTAAAGACACACATAAGTCTTTGATTAAGCCTAAACACTTGACTTGGCTAGAATCGCATGAGAACAGGTCTTTGTATGGTCTAGTAACATCAAGGTTTAGATTCTCCGTTACAACTTTGGGCATTAGGTTGTGTGAAGCACCTGAATCAAACATTGCATTGTGCAAGACTTTATCATGTATGTGCAAACTGACATAAAAGGGTAAAACAACTCCATTTGCTAATTTTCCATCGACTTATGGACCAAAAAGTAGCTCAGGTTGATCATCTAGGAAATTAACATCATCCCTATTCTCTAGCATTTGCAGCGATCTCTTGATTTGCTGTCTGTATACATCATGTTTAGCAAGCTCAGAGAGAGGAATAGGTATCTTTAATTTACCAATTTCTCCCTCTAAATCGAAGGGTTTCTCTGATTGGGTTTTAGTATTGTGACTGGCAAATTTTCCCTTTTCAATTGCACTTTCAGCGATTTTCTCTTGGTCTTGAGTGTTATCTTGAAGTATTTCTGCTTTGGAAAGGCTTTTAGGAGTGCTGTTTGAATTCTCTTTTGAGGGAAAGGATACAAAAGGCTGCTTTTTAGAGGGCTGCATGTCAGATACATCCTCTATGGTCACTTCTTTTAATTTTGGGTCTGTTTTATCAGCAGGTTTTGTGATAACAGCCTTGTCTTTTGCTTTCTTAGGCTGCTTGGCATCCTTTGGCTTGATGGGATCAGACACATCAATGGTTCTTGTTCTCAATTTGTATTGTTTGTGGACTTCATATATTGCTGCATCATAGCCTTCTCTAAAGTCAAATGACTGTCCAGATTTAGTTTGAAATTGATTGATGTCATGATCATCTTGGTCTTCTTGGGTTAGAAAAACTTGTTGCTCACTCTTCAAACCCATCAAGTTTATGTGAGAGTCCTCGGTTGGCTCACTAGATGTGGATGCTTCAGCATAATTATCTTGAAAAGGAGGTCTTATATCATGGTCGGGGCTAGTCCTTCCAACGTTTGGATTTTGGTTTTTTCTAAAATTTGGGTTTCTGATAGTATTAGCTTGTTATCCATCCCATGATGTCTTTCTTTCAATAGTTTCCATTCTATCTCGAATACTGTGCACAGTATTGCTGATTGCATCCAACTTTTGCTCAAATGCTGAAGGTTCTTCTTTAAAAGTAGTTCTTCTCTCAGCTCTTGCTCTATTTCTCTTGGCAATTAGGTTTGCCTCCACACTAATAGCTACATTCTGCATGTCTGCTAAGCTTTGAGGGGCTCTTTCCCTCAGTTGATATGCCATGTCAGAATCAAATCCATCAGGGAATTTGTATAAAGCTAGATCAGGTGGAGGTCTAAGGTTTTGTGGAATAGCATTGTAAACATTGTTGAACCTAGCACAATAGTCTAAGACAGCTTCTTGAGGGCCTCTTTTGATAGTGTCATATTCGGATAATATGTGCAGAGGGTCCCTCTTCTTCTCCCATCTGTTGAGAAATGTTTGGTAAAGGGCCTCTGGATCAGCTATGGAATTTGCAGGAAGAGCTCTAAACCAAGGCCTTACATCACCTGTTAAACTTTGGACAAAAATCTTCATTCTTACATGATCATCATCTATTTCATAACTCCCAAAATAGTCCTGCATTTTCTTGGTATGTTGCAGGGCAGTGTTAGAACCAGTACCATCAAAATAAGTGATTTTGGTTTGATAATCCTGAGGCATAGCCCCAGGATTTGCAGGTAACTGTAAGGGTGCATATCTATTAGCCATATTTACTGGTATAAGTGGAACAACAGGGATAAATGGAACGACTGGAACATCAGTAATAACAGTGGTAATGGGAGTAGTATTTGTAGTGAATGGAGGAGTGGAAAAGGTGCTTTGAGAGGTGGATGATGAACTCGGGGAGGTGGGGGCTGAACGAAATAAAACTTTGACAGAGGTTAGAATATAGCCTTGGGGAATTGCTTCAGGACTCGATTCAGCAATATCCTCTTTTCCCTCTTGTTTCCTTAGAAACTTTGGGATTAAATTTGGAATTTCAAAAACAGCTGGGGGATTTGGGTCTGGATTTGACCTTGTATAGCATGATTTCTTCTTGGGAGCCAACTTCTAACTTGTTTTTTGGAATTTTCTGAAGATTGTCCCCAGCGGAGTCGCCAATGATGTTATCACTCAGGTTGTCCCTTGGCTCCTTAAGGGATACGGCTGAGGTAACCACAAACCAATCTTTGGATTACAGGTTCTAGCCTACCTGCAATCAGAGAGGGCTCTCTTTTTATAATTTAGCTTTGTTTTGATATGATTTTAGGCTAGTTATGGTGTACATGGGTTTTATTTAAGTTTTGGTGGGAACGATGATGCTTTTCAAATGGAGTTGGACTGCAAAGTGTGAGAAGTTAAAACCATTGGGCATGGAGTCAAGGATAAGGGCTACTGGTGCGTTTTCTTGGTCACAAGAGGAATACAGAGCAGGATAGCTACACATAGAAAAATATCATGCTGGAATAAAGATGGAATGAAGGTAAGAGATGAAAGGCAAATAAGAATCTTTCATCAGCTAACAGAAGGAGGGAGAATGAGCTTTATCTAGGAGCAGTCAAGGATTCCTAAACCATTATTCATAAATGAGAGAAACAGTGTAAACATGATCATTTAAGTATGCATATTCATAACTATTTCTGAGGAAAAACATGTAGAAATAACATAAATTGAGCATAGAGTGCTGCTAAGAAAAGTCTAAGCTATTCTTCTTTCCAGCTATTTAGATGGTGACACAATGGTGGCATAAACACATATAAATTGTAAACAGAGGTAAGAAACACTTATTGGGCCATGTAGAAGCGTTAGAATTCCATAGTTCACTATTCAGCCATTAAAACACAACAGACAGTTCATCATCCAAGCTTTCCAGCAATCTTTGATTATAGAGGCTCTCAAAGAATACAGAGCAAGTCTTGAGAGGAGTTATCAACCAACCAATCCTTTAAACAATGAACAAGGTGGTTTATATAGAAAAAATATTCACAAAATATCTGCAATCAACAGATCTTAAATAGATCTAAGGGAAAAAATGCCTTTAATCTAACTTATCCTGAAATAAATGCATAAAAGATCTATCTAATTGCTGCGCTGGGGCAGCTGCCTCAAAAATGAGTAAATATGATGTCCTTTGAGCTCTGTGCTGTTCATTTGGCCATTACTGTGCCTCAGCTTTTGATCTGTTCCTTTTAGCCAGCTTCAATGTTCATCGATCCTGATTAGATTTAGCTTTTAATAGCCTTTATCTTTGTACTGATACTCATTGACTTTGCTGGGGCTCTTTAATGTTCCTTTGATGTGGCTTTAATTTTCCACTGATTTTCTTTAACTGATACTCTTTGCTGCTTCATTGATACACTTTTAAATTGAATCAGGGCCTTTTCTCTCCACTGATACACTTTGCCGCTACAAAATTTCCCTTGCTTGCCGCTTTATAGCGAGATTTGACTGCTGTTGTGCCTTCCGTGGCCTTTAGAACTGTTTCGCCGCTTGGCCAATCAAAACATTATCAAAATTGAAGAAATATTGCAAAAAAAAAAGTAGGAATGGACGTTGATAGCCTGCTGAGGCAAAAACCCTATTGTTTAGAGCCAATCTGTGATGGAGCGATCCGAAATTGATGCAGAATGATCAAGCTTCCTTTGGAGCTGAAGCGTGCGCAAGCGCCGAACAAAACCATGAAGAAATTCCCTTTTCCCTATATAAAGTGAAAAACCACTTTAAACGTGAAATTTGGTGAAAAACAAGGGGGGAGCGACACTATAGCGGAAATTAAATCCGGGCTATTGGATTGCGCGAAGGCAGATCCAACGGTTGGTGCGCAATCGGTGATCGGCGGATCTCCAAACCACAATGCCTCCGAAATGCGATGAACCTCGCGGACCCGACGCACTATAGGCTTTCTTTCTTATGATTTCGGGTCCGGCCTATCGGCAGTCCCTCATCGGTTGATTTATAATGAAATGGGTCTATGGACCCAATATCTCCTTCAAAACTATTATTTATAGCTTTTCGTCTCCGGAATATGGAGCGCATAGTGCCAATCCCTTACGGACCCGAAACCCATTAAGCTCCATTCTATAGTATTTCGGCTCTGGAATATCGGAGCACTCCTAATTTGCTGTACAAAGGCTCCTTTCAGACTCGAAATTTTTTATATGCTGCACTTTATAACACTTCGGCTCCAGAATATCGAAGCTATATATGGGGCCGTGACTTAATGAGGACCGTTGATCTGAGGGCCTGAATGGGCGGTTGCGATTAAATCGGCATTTCGCTATTGGCGGGGACATGGGGGTGGGGCTTCATACATATGCAATTGCCGAAATGGGAGCGACGCGATAAGATCTGGGCCGTTGGATGGGCGAGGTGATCGGATGGGTGGCGTGTAGTCGGCATATCGCATCGGGGAAAATGGATCGGAGGAATATTTAAAGGGGCCAATACTTGTGACTACCACCTCCGACAGCGATATCGCGTCGCAAGGGGGGGAATGCAATCAGAGGCATGCCTTATGAGTCGACAAGGGCCACTTGCGATCGGAGGAAGGAAATAATGGCATCAGAGGGGTTTTTGCATGATCATAAGGGTTCTGATAACAAAAATAGGGTTTATATGCATCGAAAGGGGTCTGAAGCATGGAAAAGAGGATTTTTATGGAGCAATAAAGGGGTATTATGCATTGGAAGATGGTTTAAGGAGGAAAATGAGGGTTCTTACTAGGTTTCAGGCAAACTTAGTAATTCCAAAGCATACTTATGGTTAATTTTCAACCAGAAAGAAGGGATATGTATATAAGGGGATATTTAACATATTTTTAATAGGGGAAGGGGAAATAGGAAGGGATTTATATAATAGAGTTAGGAATTAATATGGACTTTGTGAAGAAAGCGCTAAGTATAGAAATCTTAGGCTACAAAGGGGAAATAAGACTTGTAGAAGAAATAAGAGAACTCCTAAGCGAAGTAGACCTTTACTTAGGCAAATGATATGAAAAATGATGATTTTTTAAAGATATCAAGCAGATCCTGACCTCTTTAGGGGAAGTTAGTGAATGATTTTGGGGAAAAGGAAGAAGGGGAAGTTAGACACAACTCTCTTGACCTACTCCAAATGGATTTTGCCTTATACTTGTGATCTGAATAGATTTAACACTTGAAATACAAAATTGATCACACTTATTGATTGTGCAACCTCAAAAACTACCTACCCAGCCTACTTAGCCTAACATTTTTTCTTCATTTTGTTTGGGTGCACTTAGACTAGCAAACCCAGCTTTTCATCTTTTCTTTTGGCTATCCTCCTATCTAACTCTATCCTTATTTTTTCCAGGGGCTCAGATTAAAAAGTTGAGCACCCTTGTTTCTCTACCTATCTAATGATCTGCCAAGATTAAACAGTTTGGACAGATATTTATTCTCTATCTCTACAACAAGAAATTTAAACCTAGGGAAGCCAAGATTAAGCTGTTTGGCCTTCCCTTAACTGTGAAATCCTTCAAAAATGGAATAGTTCTTCAAAAATGGAATATAGTAGTGGCATTTGAGCTAGTACACTTTCCTGGCCTTTTGTTTGGAGTTCATTTCATTTATTTTTCTCTTTGGCCAATTTATTCTTTTTGCCCTTTGATTTTTCTTTTAGGGCATACCCTCTTTACATTTTTTAAATTCTCTGAATTTTCTTGGAAATATGGAACCTTTACAGCATGGAAAGAATGACATATTTGGCATGTAAATAGGCAATCATGAAATATGAAACCTATTTCAATAGGAGGCTAACACGATGCATCCCTATTTCTGTTAAACCCAGGTGCGATGACTGATTGAACCTATTTCCATTCTTGAAATTTGGGGGTTTTGTCCTTGTTTTCAGTTCTGTTTAGATGATTTGCTGCTCATGAACAATGCCTCCTTACTGAAGCCTACTTACATCACATAGATCAGCCTCCATTGATTAGGATTAGTAAATGTTTTTATGTATTTTTCCATCATTTACAATCCTTTGTTGAAAAGTTGCTTAAATCGATCTGTCGTTTTGGTACAAAAAGTGTCGTAACTGTCATTTTGTGTCAAAAAGAGAAGTGTCGTGGAGTCTTCCTTCCCTGGATAGTCAATTGAACTTTTCTTCAAGTATTTGATTTGATTTTTTGATATTTGAAGTGTCGAAAACATTTTCTATTTGAAATTGAAAAGTGTCGTTTAGTCTTCCTTTCTATTTTGAAAAAGAAATTGTTGAAAATGTCGCTTTGAAAGAAATATTTCAGATCTTTGCTACATTTAGTTTTCCTTTTTGGAATTTTTCACATTAAAGAGAATGAAAAACAAATACATGCATTTGCATTTGCAATTAGTTTGTGTGCGAAATATGATTTAGGAAAATGCACTAGTGTGTGCTCTTTGCTATTTGTTTGAAATAATTGTAATCTTCTTTCCCTAGTAGCTAGGATTTTCAATGATCGAAATAAACATAATTTGTTTATCATTATATATATTGCATTTTTAGGAATTTCAAATCAACATCACGTGGTGAACCATTGAAATGAAAACTTTAAACAAGATCAAATCTAAAATAAATTTCAATGAACTTAACAACGCTTTGGAACTTAACGCAACATATCTAGAGGTCTAGGATATAGAAGTGTTTTGGCGTCGTAAAATCTAGTAACTATCATTTTCATTGAAGGTTGGGTGATTCCTCCTCCTTGATACGACAAGTGCTAGCATGGACTTGTGCTCCCCGTACCATCGCGTATATATTAGGAGAATATAATAGGCTTATATCCTTTATCCATTAATTGCAATGCACTGAACACAACATTCAGGAAGATTGACTGCCGTACATAAGTCCTTGGTAATTCCTCTTTAATTTATCACCAAGGTGTATTTTGTAGTTTTATGATTTGTTTGGTAATCCCTCTGTCCATATTTTCCAGAGTAGTCACTTTCGTTTCTTTTCGACTCTTTAAAATAAAAGGTCCATCTGAGCACTTGTCACTTCAGGCTCATTAAAAATCGGAGGGGACTAGAGTCATATTTAGCTTTTTCTCAACTCTTAAAAACTAAAAAAGCAAAGTTGTGTCAAAGCTTCATTAAAATTTATTAAATTCGGAATAACATCCTTGTTCCTGCATTGATCTTAGGTTGAGATAATGGAGTCCACCAATCAAGGAATCCCTTTTGAGGGGAGTCCTAGTCCTTTTACTTCTTGGGGAAATATTGGTGCTCCTCATACGGCCACATTGTCCCTTCCAGGACTTACCATTGGCCTGCCAGTATGGCTGTTCTCAACCTCTGTGGTTTAAAATACCATGATTCCTCTGCAATCGAATCAGCATCCAGTTGATACTGAAGTTGACCCTTCACCTTCTTCTTTGTTTGTTTCTCCCTCCCCTTCTTCCTCTTCGCTTGGTGAAAGTAGTGATGCTAGTAACCAGGTGGCTGAGAAGAAGAAGAAAGGGAAGGAGAAGAAGAAGAAGAAGCCAATTCAACAAGGGGGCAACCATGAATCATCTGGTGAAAATATGCACATTAAATCTCCTAAACCCAAATTCCATTGCATAAATTATAAAGGAGACCATTTTCATCGAGACTGTCGTTGCCTTCCTCGGATCTTGAGAGAATGGTCTCCTCGTTCACACCGTCAGGTGTCATCAATCTCTGGTGATCATGTTGATAGCACACCATCAACTAGTAATAGTGAAATTCATGGACATGAAGGAAAGGTCAAAATTCCATGTAGGTTATGTGAAGGAGACCATACCCTTCACTGTTGTCCTTTTTTGGATGAAGCCAAAAGAGTCTTGGATAATCATCCTGCTTCACCGTAGCGACTCTCATCTAGATACAAAAAACTCTCCCCAAGTCCTTTACTAGTTGAAAAACCGACTGACTTAACTCAACCATTAGTCAAAACACCTATCACTAAAAGTGAATCTTCTGAGTCCATACCCGACAAAAGTCAACAGGTCGAGGTGACAGTTGACCCAATTTTACCTTTAGAAGATCATACCCTTCCCGAAGAGAGTAAGAACGATACTGTTCACATTCTTTTTGTTGCTTCAGAGTCAGATGAACTTGGGGGAAATCCACCGGTTCCTTCACAACAAAAGAAAATCCCCCAGTTCCCGCTACTCAAGGGGTTAATTCAACCATTTATTCGATACTCCCTCCAAGCAGTCTAGTCACTTCCTTTGATTGGAATCGACTAGCAAGATCCTGCCTTCCATCTTACGTGCCTTTCCGAATCATAGTACAAGTTTACAAAATGATCCTGTTTGCCACTATCATAGATGAAGGGGCATCAGTGACTATCCTTTCCTCAACTGCTTGGAAAGTGCTTGGTTCACCATCGCTTATACCTATTACATAGAATTTTTCAAGATTTAAAAAAGGAACCAGCCCACTGTTAGGGATCCTTACTAAGTTACAGATAACTTTGGGAAGGAAAACTGTTCACCTGAACATGATGGTAGTCCCAGGGTCGTTCGATTACAATCTACTCCTTAGACGTGACTATGTTTATAACATGGAGGCTATCATTTCAACACTCTTCCGGGTGATGTGTTTCCTGCATGAAGGCAAAATTGTCATTATTGACCAGCTTTCATTTCCCAGTTCAAGCATAGCTCCAAGTCGATCATCATCCCTAAATGGTCCTTATACATCAGTAGTGTCTCTCGAACTTCCATTCCATCCACCTAATTACCGCGAGTAGTTTGGTGAATGTAACGAAGCTTAGGGGGAATGCACCCTTGTCTATTTGGCAAATGAACCTAGCTGAAAAGATAAGTTTCCCTGTAGGTTATGTGATTGGTCTGACACACCATTCACCTTTGTCTATTCTGCGGACAAAGCCAAGGAAGTGTTTTGTCTATTCTACGGACGAAACCATCCTGCATAACCATAGTAAGTTTCCATATAGCTACTAGAGACTCTCCTTTTCACCATGCTGGGGGCATGAAAACATTTCATTTCTTTTTTCAAATTTCATTTTCTAGCTTTTTTTAGCTTTGTTGTTTCTAGCTTTTTAGTTTTAAGCTTGCGTAGAAATAGAAACTTAACCAAGAATATGTTTGTTCATTTCAAGCTTATAAAAACAATGGAATCCACACCAAGCATATGTTTGTTCGTTTCAAGCTTGTAAAAACAATGAAACCCACACCGAGCATAGTTCCCCCCATGGTTCAAGCTCGTTAAAAAATGAACCCACCTTCAGTAAATAACCTTTGTGATTGCTATGCTATCAGCCTTTTGAGCCTTGGCTATGTACCTTTCATCACCTCCATTCTTTTAGCTGATCATATGCTTCCACTTGGTTGTTTACGATTTTGAGGAACAGCTGCGACGAGTGGTCCTGTTAGCCAACCTCTTCCCAGAAATCACCATTTTTTAGAAGTTCCAAGCTTACCCGGAACCAGTTGTTACCCTAAACACCACTTGTTCCTTAAAATTGAGTCCCTGTTAACCCCTTTTCAAATTCATTAAATATGAAAAGATTGTCGAGTCCCCGTTAAACCCTTTTTAGACTTGTTAAATATGAAAGATTGTCGAGTCCTTGTTAAACCCTTTTCAGACTCGTTAAATATGAAAATATTGTCAAGCAATTGGCCTCTCTAGCTCTTTAAATTGATTGGAAGTGCCATCCCTCCAGTATATTTTAATCTTTCTCATACTTGAGGGATTATCTCACGAAAAAGTTCAAGCGCTTGTCTTTTTCAACTCGTTAAAGTGATCGAAAAGTCATCCCTTTTGTATTATTTTAATCTTTTTAGACCTAAGGGATTATTCTACGAAAAAGAACTTCTGGAGTTTCCTTTTCGTCCCTTTTCAAACTCTCTAAACATGAAAAGGATTGAGTTATCCTTGTCGTTAAACTCGTCCAGACGAGATAGAGTTTCCTTTTCATCCCTTTTCAAACTCTCTAAACATGGAAAAGACCGAGTTATCTTTGTCGTTAAACTCATTAAAACAATAGCGACAAAGTTTTCCACCTAGACAAGAACGAGTTTCATTGTCGCTAGACTTGTTAAAACATAGCGACAGGTTTGTCCGAAGGGAAAATTATAGAACAAACATATGTTATCCTCCTCAAGCTTGAAAAAAATAAAGAGGTAGTGGTCAGCAATGACTGGGGAAAAAGGGAAGAAAACTTGAAAAATTTATGGTAGCAGGTTGCTCTTGAACATGACACTTTCACTTCATCTTCGTGATTGAGTTGGGTTGGTTTATTCCGTTCACTGGTCGTCTCACCATTGGTCTTTCACACCATACATTTATGGGGTTAACGCTACCAATCCATCTCAGTGTCGCTGATATGTTCAAGAGAAGTCATTCAGTTGAGAATTCACCATCCAGTTAATGCCTCATCCACTACAATACCTTCAACCTCCATTTTTCATGACCGCCATTCCTGAACCTTGTGTCGTTAGATCATTTTCACCTCCAGAAAATCATTTGCCTCGTTTCGGGTCGTAGATGTGGGATACATCAAGGCCCTCCTACAATGAGTCACTTCTTGTCGACATCAGCTCATTATCCAATAAGTTGACTTAGAAACAACCCTTTCAGTGCTTTGAAGCTTGCATGCCTCAATGGAAAGTTTCTCACTTTCGGCGATAAGTTGACATCAATGGCCTTCGACCGAAATATTTTGCATGGTGTTTGACATCGAATCATATATTCACACCACATGAATTGTACTATAGTACCTTGAGGGTCATCATCATTATCAGTGATTCCTCTTGCATCTGTTAATAGCTCACATTATTGGCTGGTAATCAAGCGATGTCTTTCCATGTTCAACTTCAGAACATCTTTTCACATGGATCGACTTGTACATTGGGTGAAGATTGAACGAGTTTAAAGATCCCAGATCTAGTTTCATCCATATGGGCTACGATATATTCATGGATATAAAAACATCAAATGTACAAAGCTGCAACACAGATGGTCATCCAAACCAAGGATGATGACTCTACATATGAAGAATCCCCAGTCTACATCTGTCGAGGACTATCCAATCTATGTACATGAAATGAATTTATAAAGCTAAGCATGGGAATTCCCGCCTTAGCTAGATCATGAAAATTATATTATGATGATGTATTATATTGTATCTTATACAGGTCACCTTCGAGTTTTGAAACCTTGGATCCTCATGATAAAGCATTTCACCAGACATCAAAGATTTAGGACTTCATGCTTTAGGGTGCAACTGTTATAGACATATTTGGGCACTTCAACCCCAATCTTATATGTCAATAAACTAGGGCTCTTTAACCCCTAAAAGAGTTGTTTCATACCATAAAATAACATGGTCATCTGACTACATCATTCCCCAAAAGTTCCTCCTAAAAAACCATCCAGAAATGGCCTAAAATGGACCATAATGACTGCTCCACAGTCAGGGTGCGATGCATACTAACTTCTACACTAGCCAAGTGTGATGCATACTGATGAGGCCTTCTATAGGTTGCAATGAGCGAGGATGGACAAATGTCCGGGACAATTTGCTAAGTGGATGCTCATAGAATCTTCTAGAAACTTCCCCTGTGACACTTTCCTCTCTGAATTCGCCCAAGGATGAGTAAGAGATCTAAACCTCAGTTATCTCCCCTCCTGTGGAACCAAATGTAACAAGTGGAATGACACTAATTAAACCCCAGAGATGACTCACACCCTTGCACACATCCATAAATGGATCCCCCATCTAAGAGATCCAGCGACTGGAATATTGTGAATTGCAAGTAAGTGCTGATAGTTTGAGGAAAGAACATTGTATTGTTGGTGTGATCTTGCTATTTCATGAGGTGAAGAGGGATTGATGGTAGATCAAACAACTGGGTTGTAATTCTCCCTTTTATTTAATAAAGTTCTTCGAGTTTTCTTCCATATAACTATGCAATTTTGAATGTTATTATTTGTGAATGCCATTGTATGTTCATTATATTTCTGATTCCGTAATGATTATGATATAATAGATCAAGATGCTTTGATGGTTCTTTGTTACTGTGTTTCTATAGGTACTCTCTAAGCGGGATAAGTACGGAGAGGAGCTGCAAGTTCTGTCAAGGGGGAGAGAGATCAAGAAAGGAGTTTAAGCGAAAGATCTAGGTTGGTTCCTTTGTCCTTCTCTTATCTATTATACATAGAAGAAATCATGAATTGATTTAAACTGTTGTTTCTAGGATAGCTGCCAAACCTAGATGGCTATTCGATCGAAAAGACACTATTTTTCCCATAAATAAATTGGCGACTCCACTGGGGATCAAATAGATGTTTGTTTGTTGTTATTGTTTGTTTTATTAGCTATAGATGGAGCCTGAAGTCAACCAGGTAGCCTTCGAACTGCTCTTGCTTTGCAATTGCGTAGTAGATGAATGTTGCTTCAGTCAATCTCTAGTTTAGTTTATGAATTAAACATTTGAATTACAAGCATTCTAGATGCCCTTTTGGTAGCTTAGTAACATCTCAAGATCATTCCTCTATACTTTTCTCTTTACTGTCCATCATAGCTCAGCTTAATTCACTGAAATCAGCTACAAATTTGAGGTAAAACGCACTTCAATTACGCTCCCTGGCCCATCGCACCATCTATCACTATGAACCAGTATGAATCGCACTTCCCAAGTGTAGCAAGTGCGATGCATCCCTATTTCTGTGAAGCCCAGGTGTGATGACTGACTGAACCTATTTCCATTCTTGAAATTTGGGGTTTTTGTCCTTGTTTTCAGTTTTGTTTAGTTGATTTGTTGCTTATGAACATCGCCTCCTTATTGAAGCCTACTTACATCACATAGATCAGCCTCCATTGAGTAGGATTAGTAAATGTTTTTATGTATTTTTCCATCATTTACAATCCTTTGTCGAAACATTGCTTAAATCGATCTATCGTTTTGGTACAAAAAGCGTCGTAACTGTCGTGGAGTCTTCCTTCCCTGGATAGTCGATTGAAATTTTCATCAAGTATTTGATTTGATTTTTTGATATTTGAAGTGTTGAAAGGATTTTCTATTCGAAATTGAAAAGTGTCGTTTAGTCTTCCTTTCTATTTTGAAAAGGAAATTGTCGAAAATGTCGCTTTGAAAGAAATATTTCAGATTTTTGTTGCATTTAGTTTTCTTTTTTGGCAATTTTCACATTAAAGAGAATGAAAAACAAATACATGCATTTGCATTTGCATTTAGTTTGTGTGCGAAATATGATTTAGGAAAATGCACTAGTGTGTGCTCTTTGCTATTTGTTTTAAATAATTGTAATCTTCTTTCCCTAGTAGCTAGGATTTTCATTGATCGAAATAAATAAAAATTGTTTATCATTATAGATTGCATTCTTAGGAATTTCAAATCAGAATCACGCGGTGAACCATTGAAAGGAAAACTTTTAAAATCAACTCTAAAATAAATTTCAATGAACTTAACAACGCTTTGGAACTTTACGCAACATATCTAGAGGTCTAGGCTATAGACGTGTTCCGGCGTCATAAAATCTAGTAACTATCGTTTTCATTGAAGGTTGGGTGATTCCTCCTCCTTGATACGACAAGTGATAGCATGCACTTGTGCTCCCCGTAACATCACATATATATTGGGAGACCACAATAGGCTTATATCCTTTATCCATAGGAAGCCGAGTCTGCCGCCCTATCGATCGCAATGCATTGAACACAACATTCAAGAAGATTGACTGTCGTAGATAAGTCCTTGGTAATTCCTCTTTAATTTATCACCAAGGTGTATTTTGCAGTTTTGTGATTGGTTTGGTAATCCCTCTGTCCAGATTTTCCAGAGTAGTCACTTTCATTCCTTTTCGACTCTTTAAAAGAAAAGGTCCATCTGAGCACTTGTCACTTCAGGCTCATTAAAAATCGAAGGGGACTATTGTCATCTTTAGCTTTTTATCGACTCTTAAAAACTGAAAAAGCAAAGTTGTGTCAAAGCGTCATTAAAATTTATTAAATTCGAAATAACATCCTTGTTCCTTCATTAATCTTAGGTTGAGATAATGGAGTCCACCAATCAAGGAATTCCTTTTGAGGGGAATCCTAGTTCTTTTACTTCTTGGGGAAATATTGGTGCTCCTCATATGGCCACATTGTCCCTTCCAAGACTTACCATTGGCCTGCCAGTATGGTTGTTCTCAACCTCTATGGTTCAAAATACCGTGATTCCTTTGCAATCGAATTAGCATCCAGTTGATACTGAAGTTGACCCTTCACCTTCTTCTTAGTTTGTTTCTCCCTCCCCTTCTTCCTCTTCACTTGGTGAAAGTAGTGATGCTAGTAACCAGGTGGCTGAGAAGAAGGAGAAAGGGAAGGAGAAGAAGAAGAAGATGTCGATTCAGCAAGGGGGCAGCCATGAATCATCTAGTGAAAATCCCCACATTAAATCTCCTAAACCCAAATTCCATTGCATAATTTGTAAAGGAGACTATTTTCATCAAGACTGTCCTTGCCTTCCTCAGATCTTGAGAGAATGGTCTCCCTATTCACACTGTCAGGTGTCATCAACCTCTGGTGATCATGTTGATAGCACACCATCAACTAGTAGTAGTGAAATTCATGGACAGAAAGGAAAGGTCAAAATTCCATGTAGGTTATGTGAAGGAGACCATACCCTTCAATGTTGTCCTTTTTTGGATGAAGCCAAAAGAATCTTGGATAACCATCCTGCTTCACCACAACGACTCCTATCTGGATACAGGAAACTCTCCCCAAGCCCTCTACTAGTTGAAAAACTGACTGACTTAACTCAACCATTGATCGAAACACTTATCACTAAAAGTGAATCTTCTAAGTCCATACCCGACGAAAGTCAACAGGTCGAGGTGACAGTTGACCCAGTTTTACCTTCAAAAGATCATACTCTTCCTGAAGAGAGTAAGAACGATACCGTTCAAATTCTTTTTGTTACTTCAGAGTCAGATGAACTTGGGGGCAATCCACCCATTCCTTCACAATAGGAGGAAAATCCCCCAATTCCTGCTACTCAAGGGGTTAATTCAACCGTTTATTCAGTACCCCCTGTTACACAGTAATTTGTCACTGTCTCCCTGTCAGTCTTCCTACTGTGTCATGAGTTCAAATTAATCATGCTCATGCTCTCTAATGTTGCCAAATGACCCACTTTGCCAAAGTTTTACTATCATCGCGACTTTTGTCAAAATAACCGCGCTGACTGGCGCCTCATAATACAACGAATGCGCTGCCAGCATGGAAGCACACGTGTCTCCCGCGCTGGTCGAATTTCATGAACTAGCGCATCTTCTATTCATATTGGGTCGCGCTGACATAACCTTCCCTGTTATTCAGATGCGATGTCAGCGCTCCAGTGCAGTTATACACCCGCGTTGATCTTGTTTGGGCGAGTTTGTTCTAACAGTCAGCCTTCCAGATGACTCCAGACCTGGTTGTTGGCCTTGTAAATGTCGCCCTCCCTTCTCTGGCATGTCTGTTTCATCATTTGAGCCATATTCCTTGGAGATAAGCTCATCCTCCCACCATTCATGGAGACTCCTTCTCCTATTTCAGCCTCTACCATTTCCATGAGTAGCTAGTTTTGGATAGTGTGGAATTGATAGTGCTTAGAGTGCTGCTGCTAGTAGGTAGTTGGTGTGACAAGTGTGGGATTGCTAGAGATCTTAAGGAAGGTTGTGAAGTATTGCTTGTGTGAGAGAGAGTTTTTGTCTTGGGAGATCTACCTCCAAGGGTGAATGCTTAAGAGACTTGCTGGCTGGACCCTCCTGAGAAGGATTCAACGTCAGAACTTTGGTTGTACTCCTCTCTGTTATTGATTAATAATAGATGACTACTATTATGGTTCCACTCTCATTTGTCTTTGTAATGGTTAATGTGAGTTATGTCCTTTCTGACTGATGTATAATTGCATTTATTAGATTTCACGCTTGTGTTTTTGTTTCTCTTTGTGTGTGCAGGTGTCTATCCACGAGGATTGTGGAGGATCGTGACCGGCCAAAGCAAAGGAGCGAGAGCGGCATCTCTTCATCAAACAATAGCGTTGGAATCCAAGTAGGTGTTCATTGCCTATCTTTTATTTGCAATTAGGAACTTGCAATTACGCGTGGTTTCTGGTCAGCGCTCTGTTGCTGTGTATCACCCGCGTTGATCCTGTAGAATTGAATTTTTTTTCAATTTTGCCTCCTGAGCCTGTTGGTTTGACTACCCCCTGCTCTTTCCACCTGGTTTATGACTTGATTTCTATTGTCTGAACATTGAAGCATTTGCTTGTGAAGTCTTGTTGGGCGGATCTTGTTTTGTGTCTTGTGACCTGGTGTTATCATCCCGATTTCGTTGGATTGGCTTTGTTTCGTTACTCGTTCACAAAGATTCGTTACTACTTGCTTTTGCTTTTGCGAAAACCTTCCTCTTTGCTTTCTTTGCTTGGTTGTTTGGGTGATTGTTATTGAATCAGTCTTTGTATTGTTTTGATTACTTCTCACTACCCAGACACGGATTACAGTTGATTGGGCTCAACCGGTTCTTTTCACATTTTTTGTGTTTTTCATTGAGTGATTTTATATCTTTTACTCGGTGTTGTTGTCTCTCAAAATTCATTTTAAGTGCATTGTGCCATTGGAAAAAGAAATCGAACTAATATCTTTTGCATTCAATAGTTAATGGGAAAAAGAGCATTTCGTTGATTTGTGTTCTCAAAAGAAAAAGTTTCATTTCCTTGCCATTAGCTGCATTAGATTGTTTGATTGATTGTGTTCATTTTGTTTGATTGAAAATTCTTAACCCTCTCATAGTTAGAATTCATCGAACGAAATGGTATTCTTTGGCATGTAGTTTGCATCTAGGTAATTGTGAGAGATCACACGGTAGGACTTGAAACCGAAACTTAATTCAAGATCAACCGTAAAATGAACTGAATGAACTTAAAAACGCATTGGAACATAATGCTCACTGTTTAGAGGTCTAGGCTAGAGATGTGCTCCGGCGTCGTTAAACCTAGTCACTGTTGTTTCACATTACGGTTGGGTGATTCCTCCTTTTGTGACTCGATAGTGGTCTAGCACGGACTTGAGCTCCCACGTACCGTCGCGTATATAGGGGAGACCCCACTAGGTTATCATCCTTTATCCACAGGAAGCCATGTCTGCCGCCTTACAAGCTGTAACACACCGAACACAGCATTCGGGAAGATTGACTGTCGTACGGGAAGTCCTTGGCTTTCATATGACTGCCAAGGTGTATATGCAGTTTTACAGATTTGTTTGGTAAACCCTTTGCCTAGTCTCTCCAGAGTAGTCACTTTTGATCCTTTTCGGACTCCTTAAAAGAAAAGGCTCACTTGAGCAGTTTGTCACTTCAGGCTCACAAAACATTCGAAGGCGACTAGAGTCACCTTTTTGTCCTTTTCTCGACTCTTAAAACATGAAAAGGTCAAGTTGTGTCTTTGCGTCTTAAAATTTATTCGGCCACGATTAACGTTACCTGGTTAGATATTGTGTGCGTTAGCTTGAGTAAGCTTCTTTTTGTTTGCCATGGCAACTTTTCCGGGGTTCACCAACCCAAGTTCCCCTCCTGACGGGAATCCTAGTCATTTCCCTCCTCTCGGGAATGTTGGTGCTCCTTATATGGCAACGTTATCCCTTCCGGGGTTAACTGTCGGGTTGCCTGTTTGGTTGTTTTCAACCTCTTTGGTCCCTGCCGTATCGGCTGCTAGTCCATCAGTCCCTCCACCTGAACAACATCATGTTGATCCTAAGGTGGATCTCTCCCCTTCGACGCCTACTTCTACGTCTTCCTCTTGTACTTCGCCTGGTGAAAGTCTCGATTCGAATAACCGGGTGGCTAAGAAGAAGAAGAAGAAGACCAAGAAGAAGAAGTCTCCTAAGGGAGAGGCTACAAGTATAACTGTTACTCCCTCGAGTACACCTGAAGTCGGGCCCCCTTCCACTCCTCTGCGGAAGGTTAAGTTTCCTTGTCGATTATGCAAGGAGGACCATCTTCTTCGCGATTGTCCTGGCATTCTCAGGGTACTAGAAGTATGGTCTCGTGATCCGGCCCACCCCTCATCGTCCTCTGAAGCTCACAGCGATGATACCTTATCAGTTGGGAATGATAAGGGAAAAGGGAAGATTCGAATCCCCTGTAGACTTTGTGAAGGAAATCATCCCCTTCACCTTTGTCCACTCATGGATAAAGCCTCCAGTGTCTTGGAAAGTCTCCCAGCTCCCTCACCCCAACTCCCCGTTGGATATCAATGTCTTTCTGCAGCTGTAGATCATTCGCCTCCCGACAATGAGATTGGTTCACATTCTTCTCTTCCCGAACCCGGCTGTGTCCAGCCTGTTCCAGACCAACCATTGGTCGGAAAGAGTGTGGACTCGAGTCCGCCGCTCGCTCACTCTGTCTCGGAAGAGAATCACGCCCATGTTCTTCTCGTCTCTTCAGATTCTCCTGAGTCCCGAAATGACTCTCCTAACCCAGCTACTCCCGAAGATTCTCCTTCGGTTCCTTTAGCACATGGGGGCAATCATACGAGTCCCCCACCAAGTAGTCTGGTCGCTTCCTTTGATTGGAATCACCTGATCGTCGGTCGCCTTCCATCCCATATGCCTTTCCAGATCACAGTACATGCCTGTGCTAAGGCAGTACCTGGCACTGTCTTGGATGAAGGGGCGTCTGTCAGTCTTATGTCGTACACTACTTGGCAAGCCTTAGGTTCCCCGCAGCTTGGGCCAGTCACTCAGAATCTGTTGGCCTTCGACGGAGGAGCATGTCCATCTCTAGGAGTTCTCCCGAAGTTCCCTATTACTTTGGGAGGAAAAACCGTCTATATAGACGTCTTGGTTACCGAAGGTGTTTTAGACTTTAGTCTTCTCCTTGGTCGCGACTATGTTTACGCCATGGGGGCCCTCATTTCTTCGCTTTTCCGTGTGGTTTGCTTTCTGCACGATGGAAGAATTGTGACTATCAATCAAGTGTCATTCGTTAGTCCCCCGATGCCTCCTGCGTCGTTGTCGTCCCCTCCTAGTTTTCATCCACCAGTTGCATCTCCCCCACCACAGATCAACTACGTGGCCACCTATCCCATGCCTGGATCCAGTGATGCCGCCATCGTGCATAATGTCTTGGGGGAATTGGGTCCCGACATCCAAGATGTTTCCCTTCCACCAGGAGTGACAATCTTGGAAGCCCCGACTTTCTATTCATTATGATGAAATTCGGGTGGAGCATAGTTCCTTTCCTATGTCAAGCTCCTTAAAAAATGAAACTAGGCTTGGTCCGAGCATAGTTCCTGATCTTGTGTCAAGCTCATTAAAAAATGAAACAAGGGTTATGAGGATAGTTCTTTTATTGTGTCAACCTCATTAAAAAATGAAACACCTCCCTTTCCAATCGAGTCTTTTGATTAAGATCTCCTAAAATACAAGTCGAGTCTTTCATCGATCTCGAGAGTGAACCTTCATTCTATCCACTTTGTTGATTGCAATGAAGCTTGGGGGGCATGTACCTCGATTTGTGTTATTATGCTAGGGGCATGCAAACTTATAACAAGCATAGTTTTTCGTTTCAAGCTTGTGTAAACATGAAACCGAATCCAAGCGGAGTTCTCCATGGTTCAAGCTTGTGTAAAAATGAACCCATACCCGATTTACATCTCGTGATTGCCATTTTTATCTGCTGAATTCTGCTAGATGAGCCTTGGTTTTTTCATTCCATTGCTACCATCTCTTTGGCCGATCACATGCTCTCACTTGGTTGTTTATCCTTTCCTGAGGAACCGCAGCGATGAGTGGTTTTATTAGCCAGCCTCTTGACCATTATATGTTTGAGCAGTTCCACCATTGCTGGAACCAGTTGCTACCTTTTATACCACTCGTTCCTCTAGGATGAGTCACCTCTAAGCTCTTTTCTGACTCGTAAAATGTGAAAAGATTGCCGAGTATTTTTCCCTTTTTGACTCGTTAAAGAGAATAAAAATGGAGGTCTGCTTTCAGCCCTTTTCTGACCGTTTAAAGATGAAAATATTGCCTAGTCCCCCTCTCGACTCGTTAAAGAAATGAGAGGCGGTCACCTTTAAAGCTCCTTTTTCGACCGTTTAAACTAAAAAAGATTGTCGGGTTTTTGTCGTTTCGAACTCGTAATTGGCTCCAAAATGACGTGCTTCTCATCGCTTTTCTATTTTTTCGGGTCGAGGTCACTACTTACGAAAAGTACTCCTCGATCATACTGGTCGAGCGGTTCTTTCGAGCATTGTTTTATACTTTTTCGGGCTCGAGAGACACAACTTTACGAAAAAGGACCCCCCTGGAGTTTTCTTTTCCGTTGTCTTTTCAGACTCTCTAAATAAGAAAAGACGCCGAGTTCTTCCTTTGTCAGACTCGTTAAAACTTAATGACATCGGACACCGTCGAAATGACGCTTTCCAAGCATATGCTATCCCCGTCAAGATTTTCATCCAAAAATAATCGGGGTACCTGCCATAAATGGTGGGGAAAATGGAACTGTAATAATCGTCGTGTCGGCAGTATGTCGCTCTTGAACATGGCACTAGTCTGCATTAGTGTCTAGGTGGGGATTTCTCATCTTGGTTTAGACTAGCCTCCGTGGGTTTAGGTTATCCTATTTGACCTCTCATCTACTCATTGCCTTGTCGCCATGACCTTGGCTCATTTGACGTCAGATACTGCCAAATCCACTGTCGTGCCGTTGATATGTTCAAGAGAAGTTGACCTCTGCATACTTACAACCTCCTTCTGATACCTCACACAAAATATTTTATCCTTCTCTGTCTCGTGTCGATGATGTGGGAAACATTATGGCCCACCTTCGATCAAGGTTACCTCCTGTCGACTCTGTTAGTGTCAGTCTTTCCAGCCTTCCTACAGTGATCAAATATGCTCTTACAAAGTGGTCTCAGAGTGTCAAGGTCAAATTTTGTCATTTCAGTGAGTCTTCAAGCAAAATTTGGTCACTAGGCATTAGGCCTAGGGTTTGCCCAAATGTCAGTCCATGTCATCATTCAGCTGAGCCTATCATCATTCATAGGTTTTTCATTGTCATTTCAGTGTCTAATGGGTCATTTTACACCGTGTTCATGCTTCAGTTGTGCCTAGGCAAGCTCATTTCCCTCTCCTAGGGTTTTGATGGCAATTTCTCTTGGGTGGTCAAATCACCGGAAAAACATGTTTCCTGATGTTCATACACCTTCCCCTATCCTTAAAGTACCTTACCAAACACTTCCCATCCCTTAGATCCGCCAAATTCCTCATTTTTGCACAAACCCTAGTTTCTAGCTACAACCTGGCAATTTTCTAGGTTTGGCTTGTGTTTTTCCCTTTTCGACCCCTTCCCCTCACTCAATCTCTGATATTCCACTTTCCCCTGCTTCCTAACATCCCTCCCTACTCCCCAAAATTTCCCCAAGAATTTAGAAGTCCCCTATCCCCTTCATTCCGCTTCATTTCGACAAAATTCCTTGTTTCACACATCGGGACAAGTTTCACTCAAATGATGTTTCTGAGCAATCAAAGATGAATTTTGAAACATGAGAGAGTTTATTGTCCAAAACATGCCAAAGACGAAAAACCTTCTTCACTTTTTACACAGGTGTCATGGTTTGAGAGAGATGTCAAGAATTCCGTTGCCTCAGGATAATCAAAGACACCTCTAAAGTGACCTTGGGAAAATCAAGTTTTCTCCTAGCTGGGTTGGCCAAATGATTTTTTTGATGGGTAAAATGGTAACTAGACATAAATATATTTCCAATGAGCTATCATGAGCTCAATTTGGGGTTGAGGAAGGCATTCAAAAGTTGATTGCAACAGAACTCGTCTTTCAGGCAGCCTCATTTGGCACTTTTTGACCAGTCTTGGGAGATTTGATTTTTGATAGGTCAAATCAACTCCAAATTGAAAAATTCCACTTGGGTGGGAAATTAGACTCAAATACCTTTCCAACGAGCTATCCTGCGCCCAATTCCGACACCAGGAAGGCCCTCAAAAAAGGCTGTGAATGTGCGCTACCCGTTGAGAGGTGCGCTACCCGTTGAGAGGCTGCCCGCAGTGTTAATTTTGAACTGGCGCTACCCGTTGAGAGGTGCGCTACCCGTTGAGCTGTAAAAGCCAGAATCACCTCAAACTCACTCAAATCTTCTTCAAATTTGCAAATTGGGTTGAGGTAGGCTCTATACATGTTGTTTGATGGGTTGATGATGGTTATGGGTCTACATGCTTGCGATTATGCCTCCAAGAATACAAGGGAAAAAGATATTTGTAACTGTTTGTCAATGTGGGCAGAATGTTAGGGTTTTATGTTTGTTTCAAGGTTTTTTGGTCCCATTTGATTCCCTCCCTTGTTCCCCCTTTTCTTCACAAAGTCATGCTTATGTCTCTGCCCTTATTATTTGCAAAGAAATGTAAATTTCCCCCCATGGCCTAATATGTAAACCCTATCCCTCCCCCAAGTCCAAAGAAGGTTGTCCGAGGCCCTCAAGAGGAAGAAGAAGACCAACCCACTCCGTATCTTGGCCGAGGCTTCTCTCACTCACCATGATACTCATTAGCCTTTTCCTAGCAGCTAGCACAAGAAATTTTGAAAGTTTTGAGGCATTTTTGGCATTTTTGGGAAATTGACAGGTTTTGGCCTTTTAACGCGTAGCGCCCCGTGCGCTACACTACATGGGGGCAACTCAGAACGGGAAAAACTCAGAATTTTTGGAATTTTCATGCAAAGTTACACCTACCTATGGATGGACTTCAGTTTTTATGGAGATTTGGGCCTCCAAAAGGTCAAAACACACGCAAATTTTGACTTTCTGCCCCTATTTTGAGTTGCAGAAAGCTGTCTTGGGAGAATTGAGTTTTGAGGGGTCAAATGAACTCCAAATTCAAAAATTACGGTGGGGTTAGCAAGAAGACTCGCAGACCTTTCTAATGAGCTAGCTTGCACCTGATTTGGACACAGGGAAGGCCCTCAAACAGGCTTCTCAATGTGCACTACCCGTCAGGCACATGTGCGCTGCATGTCAAGGAATTTTGCCTATTTTGACCAGTTCGGCCAGAAAAGTACAGTTTTGACTTGGGTTACCTTTTTGGGCATGTAAATCATGGATTTTTATGTAACTTTCATGGCTCTAAGATACTTTTACTCTCCTTGATCACTTCTAGAAGATTCTTGAATGTAAATGGTAAAAATTTAATGCATGGATAAGCTTCCTAAGTTTTAGAGGCAAGTTGTTTTGACTGCCTAGGTTTTAGGGCTCAGTTTAGAATTGGTTGAAACAGCTCCTAGAAGGATGAGCTCGACCCCTAGAGGCAAGGGGAGAGGTTGGACTCTTGAGGGAGAAGCTCCTATTGTATATTTTACTTGTATCTCTGCAATTTGAGGAAAAGGAAGACCAGGGTTTTGCAGACATCATTGGGATTCTTGTGGACTCTTGTGTTGATGGTGTGTTCTCTTATTGTAATTGTAAGTGTGTTTATGTGTTCCATCTCTTTCTTTACTACATCTTATTAAACAAATGAAGTGATAAAGTTTGAATTCATGCTTGCCATGCTCAGCTTTCAAATTTGTTTAATGTTTATGTTTTCCACTGTCTAGAGAGGATTCAAAGTCATTGTTTGCCCTCTTTAGCTTCTCTTTTTTCTTCCTTGATCATCCATCTCAGCTAAAGGCATCAGCACAAACTCCTACCTTGCCCCAAAGACCCACCTACAGAAACTGTGTCAAATCCCCGCACCCTAAAATTGCAGATCCTTAATTTGCCACCAAAAAACCCCAAAAACCCCCAAATCAACCTTTTAATTAGTTTACTAGCCTAATATCAGCGTTACCTTTTATTTGGTCATCTCATCCCATTGAAAATTTGCCGAGATAGACCGGAGAGAGCCTTCTCATACCCCGTAGGGCTAGCTACGAGGTGAAATGGTTTGATGTTGCCTTGAAGGTTTACTTTCCTCAGCCTAGGGTGAAATCTCAAGCGCTAACAGACTCCAGCTCATTATCTAGGAAGGTGACTTAGAGACTCCCTTCAGGTTCCTTAGAGCCTGCATGCCTCAATGGCAGGTTCTTCGTGTTCGACGTGAGGTTTTCATCATTGGCCTCCGATCGAATGATTCTGCGGGTGTTCGACACCAGCTCATTGATTCACACGCCGCGGATTGTACCTAAAAGTACCTTGAGGACCATTGTCATTATTGGTGGTACCTCTCGCATCTGTTAACAGTTTTCATTATTGGCTGGTAATCAGACGATGTTCATGCATGTTCGAATTCAGCTCATGTATTCACGTGCTTGGACTTGTACTTTGTTCGGGTCGGGTTGGAGCGCAAGACCCTGGTTTTTGTCTGTTGCAAACCAGGTTGCGATTTTGTGGATTATTATTACATGACTCATTGATGGATGGCTGCGCCCATACCTGAGTCTTTTGGGATGGTTGCGACCATACCTTATTATCATCATGGTCTCTTCAGCTGGGTGGCTGCGTCCATACCACAGACCTTCTTCGTATGTCTTTTGGATGGCTGCGCCCATGCCTGGACTACGTGTGATAGAGATATCAGTTGTACATACGTGCAGATTCTTCCTGGTGGTGTTCCAGTTCAGTGAGTTTTGTAAAGAATTTCACCCCTCCCACTCTCTCGGGCTTCATGCTTTAGGGGGCATCTGTTACACAGTAATTTGTCACTGTCTCCCTGTCAGTCTTCCTACTGTGTCATGAGTTCAAATTAATCATGCTCATGCTCTCTAATGTTGCCAAATGACCCACTTTGCCAAAGTTTTACTATCATCGCGACTTTTGTCAAAATAACCGCGTTGACTGGCGCCTCATAATACAACGAATATGCTGACAGCGCGGAAGCACATGTGTTTCCCGCGCTGGTCGAATTTCATGAACCAGCGCATCTTCTATTCATATTGGGTCGCGCTAACATAACCTTCCCTGTTATTCAGATGCGATGTCAGCGCTCCAGTGCAGTTATACACCCGCGCTAATCTTGTTTGGGCGAGTTTGTTCTAACATCCAGCCTTCCAGATGACTCCAGACCTGGTTGTTGGCCTTGTAAATGTCGCCCTCCCTTCTCTGGCATGTCTGTTTCGTCATTTGAGCCACCTTCCTTGGAGATAATCTCATCCTCCCACCATTCATGGAGACTCCTTCTCCTATTTAAGCCTCTACCATTGCCATGAGCAGCTAGTTTTGGATAGTGTGGAATTGATAGTGCTTAGAGTGCTACTGCTAGTAGGTAGTTGGTGTGACAAGTGTGGGATTGCTAGAGAGCTTAAGGAAGCTTGTTAAGTATTGCTTGTGTGAGAGAGAGTTTTTGTCTTGGGAGATCTACCTCCAAGGGTGAATGCTTAAGAGACTTGCTGGCTGGACCCTCCTGAGAAGGATTCAACGTCAAAACTTTGGTTGTACTCCTCTCTGTTATTGATTAATAATAGATGACTACTATTATGGTTCCACTCTCATTTGTCTTTGTAATGGTTAATGTGAGTTGTTTCCTTTCTGACTGATGTATAATTGCATTTATTAGATTTCACGCTTGTGTTTGTGTTTCTCTTTGTGTGTGCAGGTGTCTATCCACGAGGATTGTGGAGGATCGTGATCGGACAAAGCAAAGGAGCGAGAGCGACATCTCTTCATCAAACAATAGCGTTGGAATCCAAGTAGGTGTTCATTGCCTATCTTTTATTTGCAATTAGGAACTTGCAATTACGCGTGGTTTCTGGTCAGCGCTCTGTTGCTGTGTATCACCCGCGCTGATCCTGTAGAATTGAATTTTTTTTCAATTTTGCCTCCTGAGCCTGTTGGTTTGACTATCCCCTGCTCTTTCCACCTGGTTTATGACTTGATTTCTATTATCTGAAAATTGAAGCACTTTCTTGCGAAGTCTTGTTGGGCGGATCTTGTTTTGTGTCTTGTGACCTGGTGTTATCATCCCGATTTCGTTGGATTGGCTTTGTTTCGTTACTCGTTCACAAAGATTCGTTACTACTTGCTTTTGCTTTTTTGAAAACCTTCCTCTTTGATTTCTTTGCTTGGTTTTTTGGGTGATTGTTATTGAATTAGTCTTCGTATTGTTTTGATTACTTCTCACTACCCAGACACGGATTACAGTTGTTTGGGCTCAATCGGTTCTTTTCACATTTGTTGTGTTTTTCATTGAGTGATTTTATTTCTTTTACTCGGTGTTGCTGTCTCTCAAAATTCATTTTAAGTGCATTGTGCCATTGGAAAAAGAAATCGAACTAATATCTTTTGCATTCAATAGTTAATGGGAAAAAGAGCATTTCGTTGATTTGTGTTCTCAAAAGAAAAAGTTTCATTTCCTTGCCATTAGCTGCATTAGATTGTTTGATTGATTGTGTTCATTTTGTTTGATTGAAAATTCTTAACCCTCTCATAGTTAGAATTCATCGAACGAAATGGTATTCTTTGGCATGTAGTTTGCATCTAGGTAATTGTGAGAGATCACATGGTAGGACCTGAAACCGAAACTTAATTCAAGATCAACCGTAAAATGAACTGAATGAACTTAAAAATGCATTGGAACATAACGCTCACTGTTTAGAGGTCTAGGCTAGAGACGGGCTCCGGCGTCGTTAAACCTAGTCATCGTTGTTTCACAATACGGTTGGGTGATTCCTCCTTTTGTGACTCGATAGTGGTCTAGCACAGACTTGAGCTCCCACGTACCGTCGCGTATATAGGGGAGACCCCACTAGGTTATCATCCTTTATCCACAGGAGGCCATGTCTATCGCCTTACAAGCCGTAACGCACCGAACACAGCATTCGGGAAGATTGACTGCCGTACGGGAAGTCCTTGGTTTTCATATGACTGCCAAGGTGTATATGCAGTTTTACGGATTTGTTTGGTAAACCCTTTGCCTAGTCTCTCCAGAGTAGTCACTTTTGATCCTTTTCGGACTCCTTAAAAGAAAAGGCTCACTTGAGCAGTTTGTCACTTCGGGCTCACAAAACATTCGAAGGCGACTAGAGTCACCTTTTTGTCCTTTTCTCGACTCTTAAAACATGAAAAGGTCAAGTTGTGTCTTTGCGTCTTAAAATTTATTCAGCCACGATTAACGTTACCTGGTTAGATCTTGTGTGCGTTAGCTTGAGTAGGCTTCTTTTTTTTTTCCATGGCAACTTTTCCGGGGTTCACCAACCCAAGTTCCCCTCCTGACGGGAATCCTGGTCATTTCCCTCCTCTCGGGAATGTTGGTGCTCCTTATATGGCAACATTATCCCTTCCGGGGTTAACTGTCGGGTTGCCTGTTTAGTTGTTTTCAACCTCTTTGGTCCCTGCCGTATTGGCTACTAGTCCATCAGTCCCTCCACCTGAACAACATCATGTTGATCCTAAGGTGGATCTCTTCCCTTCAACGCCTACTTCTACGTCTTCCTCTTGTACTTCGCCTAGTGAAGGTCTCAATTCGAATAACCAGGTGGCTAAGAAGAAGAAGAAGAAGACCAAGAAGAAGAAGTCTCCTAAGGGAGAGGCTACAAGTATAACTGCTACTCCCTCGAGTACACCGGAAATCGAGCCCCCTTCCGCTCCTCCGCGGAAGGTTAAGTTTCCTTGTCGATTATGCAAGGAGGACCATCTTCTTCGCGATTGTCCTGGAATTCCCAGGGTACTAGAAGTATGGTCTCGTGATCCGGCCCACCCCTCATCGTCCTCTGAAGCTCACAGCAATGCTACCTTATCAGTTGGGAATGGTAAGGGAAAATCGAAGATTCGAATCCCCTGTAGACTTTGTGAACGCAATCATCCCCTTCACCTTTGTCCACTCATGGATAAAGCCTCCAGTGTCTTGGAAAGTCTCCCAGCTCCCTCACCCCAACTCCCGGTTGGATATCAACGTCTTTCTGCAGCTGTAGATCATCCGCCTCCCGACAATGAGATTGGTTCACATTCTTCTCTTCCCGAACCCAGCTGTGTCCAACCTGTTCTAGACCAACCATTGGTCGGAAAGAGTGTGGACTCGAGTCCGCCGCTCGCTCACTCTGTCTCGGAAGAGAATCACGCCCATGTTCTTCTCGTCTCTTCAGATTCTCCTGAGTCCCGAAATGACTCTCCTAACCCAGCTACTCCCGAAGATTCTCCTTC
Source organism: Pinus tabuliformis (assembly GCA_031772625.1). NCBI lineage: Eukaryota > Viridiplantae > Streptophyta > Pinopsida > Pinales > Pinaceae > Pinus > Pinus tabuliformis. Next base: position 10,884,321 of record CM062818.1, read on the forward strand.
GGTTCCTTTAGTACATGGGGGCAATCATACGATTCCCCCACCAAGTAGTCTGGTCGCTTCCTTTGATTGGAATCACCTGATCGTCGGTCGCCTTCCATCCCATATGCCTTTCCAGATCACAGTACATGCCTGTGCTAACGCAGTACCTGGCACTGTCTTGGATGAAGGGGCGTCTGTCAGTCTTATGCCGTACACTACCTGGCAAGCCTTAGGTTCCCCACAGCTTGGGCCAGTCACTCAGAATCTGTTGGCCTTCGACGGAGGAGCATGTCCATCTCTAGGAGTTCTCCCGAAGTTCCCTATTACTTTGGGAGGCAAGACCGTCTATATAGACGTCTTGGTTACCGAAGGTGTTTTAGACTTTAGTCTTCTCCTTGGTCACGACTATGTTTACGCCATGGGGGCCCTCATTTCTTCGCTTTTCCGTGTGGTTTGCTTTCCGCACGATGGAAGAATTGTGACTATCGATCAAGTGTCATTCGTTAGTCCCCCGATGCCTCCTGCGCCGTTGTCGTCCCCTCCTAGTTTTCATCCACCAGTTGCATCTCCCCCACCACAGATCAACTACGTGGCCACCTATCCCATGCCTACATCCAGTGATGCCGCCATCGTGCATAGTGTCCTGGGGGCATTGGGTCCCGACTTCCAAGATGTTTCCCTTCCACCGGGAGTGGCAATCTTGGAAGCCCTGACTTTCTATTCATTATGATGAAATTCGGGCGGAGCATAGTTCCTTTCCTATGTCAAGCTCCTTAAAAAATGAAACTAGGCTTGGTCCGAGCATAGTTCCTGATCTTGTGTTATGCTCATTAAAAAATGAAACAAGGGCTATGAGGATAGTTCTTTTGTTGTGTCAACCTCATTAAAAAATGAAACACCTCCCTTTCCAAATCGAGTCTTTTGATTAAGATCTCGTAAAATACAAGTCGATTCTTTCATCGATCTCGAGAGTGAACCTTCATTCCATCCACTTTGTTGATTGCAATGAAGCTTGGGGGGCATGTACCTCGATTTACGTTATTATGCTGGGGGCATGCAAACTTATAACAAGCATAGTTTTTCGTTTCAAGCTTGTGTAAACATGAAACCGAATCCAAGCAGAGTTCTCCATGGTTCAAGCTTGTGTAAAAATGAACCCATACCCGATTTAAATCTCGTGATTGCCATTTTTATCCGCTGAATTCTGCTAGATGAGCCTTGGTTGTTTCATTCCATTGCTACCATCTCTTTGGCCGATCATATGCTCTCACTTGGTTGTTTATCCTTTCCTGAGGAACCACAGTGATGAGTGGTTTTATTAGCTAGCCTCTTGACCATTATATGTTTGAGCAGTTCCACCATTGCTGGAACCAGTTGCTACCTTTTATACCACTCGTTCCTCTAGGATGAGTCACCTTTAAGCTCTTTTCTAACTCGTAAAATGTGAAAAGATTGCCGAGTATTTTTCCCTTTTTGACTCGTTAAAGAGAATAAAAATGGAGGTCTGCTTTCAGCCCTTTTCTGACCGTTTAAAGATGAAAAGATTGCCGAGTCCCCCTCTCGACTCATTAAAGAAATGAGAGGCGGTTGCCTTTAAAGCTCTTTTTTAGACCGTTTAAACTAAAAAAGATTACCGGGTTTTTGTCGTTTCGAACTCGTAATTGGCTCCAAAATGACGTGCTTCTAACCGCTTTTCTACTTTTTCGGGTCGAAGTCACTACTTAAGAAAAGTACTCCTCGATCATACTGGTCGGGCAGTTCTTTCGAGAATTTTTTTATACTTTTTCGGGCTCGAGAGACACAACTTTACGAAAAAGGACCCCCCTGGAGTTTTCTTTTCCGCTATCTTTTCAAACTCTCTAAATAAGAAAAGACGCTAAGTTCTTCCTTTGTCAGACTCGTTAAAACTTAATGACATCGGACACCGTCGAAATGACACTTTCCAAGCATATGCTATCCCCGTCAAGCTTGTCATCCAAAAATAATCGGGGTACCTGCCAGAAATGGTGGGGAAAATGGAACTGTAATAATCGTCGTGTCGGCAGTATGTCGCTCTTGAACATGGCACTAGTCTGCATTCGTGTCTGGGTGGGGATTTCTCGTCTTGGTTTACACTAGCCTCCGTGGGTTTGGGTTATCCTATTTGGCCTCTCATCTGCTCATTGCCTTGTCACCATGACCTTTGCTCATTTGACGTCAGATACTGCCAAATCCACTGTCGTGCCGTCGATATGTTTAAGAGAATTTGACCTCTGCATACTTACAACCTCCTTCTGATACCTCACACAAAATATTTTATCCTTCTCTGTCTCGTGTCGATGATGTGGGAAACATTATGGCCCACCTTCGATCAAGGTTACCTCCTATCAACTCCAGCTCATTATCCAGGAAGGTGACTTAGAGACTCCCTTTAGGTGCCTTAGAACCTGCATGCCTCAATGGCAGGTTCTTCGTGTTCGATGTGAGGTTTTCATCATTGGCCTCCGATCGAATGATTCTGCGGGTGTTCGACACCAGCTCATTGATTCACATGCTGCGGATTGTACCTAAAAGTACCTTGAGGACCATTGTCATTATTGGTGGTACCTCTCGCGTCTGTTAACAGTTTTCATTATTGGCTGGTAATCAGACGATGTTCATGCATGTTCAAATTCAACTCATGTATTCACGTGCTTGGACTTGTACTTTGTTCGGGTCGGGTTGGAGCGCAAGACCCTGGTTTTTGTCTGTTGCAAACCAGGTTGCGATTTTGTGGATTATTATTACATGACTCATTGATGGATGGTTGCGCCCATACCTGAGTCTTTTGGGATGGCTGCGACCATACCTTATTATCATCATGGTCTCTTCAGCTGGGTGGCTACGTCCATACCACAGACCTTCTTCGTATGTCTTGTGGATGGCTGCGCCCATGCCTGGACTACATGTGATAGAGATATCAGTTGTACATACGTGCAGATTCTTCCTGGTGGTGTTCCAGTTCAGCGAGTTTTGTAAAGAATTTCACCCCTCCCACTCTCTCGGGCTTCATGCTTTAGGGGGCATCTGTTACACAGTAATTTGTCACTGTCTCCCTGTCAGTCTTCCTACTATGTCATGAGTTCAAATTAATCATGCTCATGCTCTCTAATGTTGCCAAATGACCCACTTTGCCAAAGTTTTACTATCATCGCGACTTTTGTCAAAATAACCACGCTGACTGGCGCCTCATAATACAACGAATGCGCTGCCAGCGTGGAAGCACACGTGTTTCCCGCGCTAGTCGAATTTCATGAACCAGCACATCTTCTATTCATATTGGGTCGCGCTGACATAACCTTCCCTGTTATTCAGATGCGATGTCAGCGCTCCAGTGCAGTTATACACCCGCGCTGATCTTGTTTGGGCGAGTTTGTTCTAACAGCCGACCTTCCAGATGACTCCAAACCTGGTTGTTGGCCTTGTAAATGTCGCCCTCCCTTCTCTGGCATGTCTGTTTCGTCATTTGAGCCACCTTCCTTGGAGATAAGCTCATCCTCCCACCATTCATGTAGACTCCTCCTATTTAAGCCTCTACCATTGCCATGAGCAGCTAGTTTTGGATAGTGTGGAATTGATAGTGCTTAGAGTGCTACTGCTAGTCGGTAGTTGGTGTGACAAGTGTGGGATTGCTAGAGAGCTTAAGGAAGGTTTTGAAGTATTGCTTGTGTGAGAGAGAGATTTTGTCTTGGGAGATCTACCTCCAAGGGTGAATGCTTAAGAGACTTGCTGGCTGGACCCTCCTGATAAGGATTCAACGTCAAAACTTTGGTTGTACTCCTCTCTGTTATTGATTAATAATAGATGACTACTATTATGGTTCCACTCTCATTTGTCTTTGTAATGGTTAATGTGAGTTATGTCCTTTCTGACTGATGTATAATTGCATTTATTAGATTTCACGCTTGTGTTTGTGTTTCTCTTTGTGTGTGCAGGTGTCTATCCACGAGGATTGTGGAGGATCGTGACTGGCCAAAGCAAAGGAGCGAGAGTGGCATCTCTTCATCAAACAATAGCGTTGGAATCCAAGTAGGTGTTCATTGCCTATCTTTTATTTTCAATTAGGAACTTGCATAGTAGCATTGACTGATTGTTGCTAGACCCATTCTGGGCTAGTAGGGATCGCCTCTATCCGTAGAAGGGATTTACCTCTCCAACACCCCCTCCAAGCAGTCTAGTCACTTCCTTTGATTGGAATCGACTAGCAAGATCCCGCCTTTCATCTTACGTGCCTTTCTGGATCATAGTAAAAGTTTACAAAATGATCATGTCTGGCACTATCATAGATGAAGGGGAATCAATGAGTATCCTTTCCTCAACTGCTTGGAAAGTGCTTGGTTCACCATCGCTTATGCCTGTTACATAGAATTTGTCAGGATTTAACAAAGGAACCAGCCGACCATTAGGGATCCTTCCTAAGTTACCGATAACTTTGGGAAGGAAAACCGTTCACCTAAACGTGATGGTAGTCCCATGACTGTTAGATTACAATCTACTCCTTGGACGTGACTATGTTTATAACATGGAGGCTATTGTTTCAACACTCTTCCCAGTGATGTGTTTCCTACATGAAGGCAAAATTGTCACTGTTGACCAGCTTTCATTTCCCGATTCAAGCATAGCTCCAAGTTGATCATCATCCCTAAATGGTCCTTGTACATTAGCAGTGTCTCTTGAACCTTCATTCCATCCACCTAATTATCACGTGTAGTCTGGTGAATGTAACTAAGCTTAGGGGGCATGCACCCTTGTCTATTTTGCAGATGAATCCAGCTGAAAAGATAAGTTTCCCTATAGGTTATTTGATTGGTCTAACACACCATTCACCTTTGTCTATTCTGCAGACGAAGCCAAGGAAGTGTTTTGTCTATTCTGCGAACGAAATCATCTTGCATAACCACAGTAAGTTTCCATATAGCTACTGGAGACTCTCCTTTTCACCATGCTGGGGGCATGCAAATGTTTCATTTCTTTTTTCAAATTTCATTTTCTAGCTTTTTAGCTTTGTCATTTTCTAGCTTTTTTTTAGCTTTGTTGTTTCTAGCTCTTTAGTTTTAAGCTTGCGTAGAAATAGAAACTTAACCAAGCATATGTTTGTTCGTTTCAAGCTTATAAAACCTATGAAACCCACACCAATCATATGTTTGTTTGTTTCAAGATTGTAAAAACAATGAAACCCACACCGAGCATAATTCCCCCCATGGTTCAAGCTCGTTAAAAAATGAATCCACCTTCAGTAAATAACCTCTGTGATTGCTATGCTATCAGCCTTTTGAGCCTTGGTTGTGTACCTTTCATCACCTCCATTCTTTTGGTTGATCATACGCTTCCACTTGGTTCTTTACGATTTTGAGGAACAGCTGCGAGAAGTGGTCCTGTTAGCCAACCTCTTCCCAGAAATCACCATTTTTTAGAAGTTCCAAGCTTACCCAGAACTAGTTGCTACCCTAAACATCACTCTTTCCTCAAAATCGAGTCCCCGTTAAACCCTTTTAAGACTTGTTAAATTTGAAAATATTGTCGAGTCCCTATTAAACCCTTTTCAGACTCGGTAAATATGAAAATATTGTCGAGTCCTCGTTAAACCCTTTTCAGACGCGTTAAATATGAAAATATTGTCAATCAATTGGCCTCTCCAGCTCGTTAAAGTGATTGGAAGTGTCATCCCTCCTGTATATTTTAATCTTTTTCAAACCTAAGGGATTATCTCACAAAAAAGTTCGAGCACTTGTATTTTTCGGCTCGTTAAAGTGATCGAAAAGTCATCCCTTTTGTATTATTTTAAACTTTTTCAGACCTAAGGGATTATTCTACAAAAAAGAACTTCTGGAGTTCCCTTTTTGTCCCTTTTCAAACTCTCTAAAGATGAAAAGGACTGAGTTATCCTTGTCGTTAAACTCGTTAAAACAATAGCGACAAAGTCGTCCAGACGAGACATAGTTTCCTTTTCATCCCTTTTCAAACTCTCTAAACATGAAAAGGACCAAGTTATATTTGTCGTTAAACTCGTTAAAACAATAGCGACAAACTTGTCCACCTAGATAAGAACGAGTTTCACTGTTGCTAGACTCATTAAAACATAGCGAAAAGTTTGCCTGAAGGGCAAATTATAGAACAAGCATATGTTATCCTCCTCAAGCTTGAAAAAAAAAAGAGGTACTGGTTAGCAATGACTGGGGAAAAAGGGAAGAAAACTTGAAAACTTTATGGTAGCAGGTCGCTCTTGAACATGACACTTTCACTTCATCTCCGTGATTGAGTTGGGTTGGGTTATTCCATTCACCGGTTGTCTCACCATTGGTCTTTCACACCATCCATTTTTGGGGTTAATGCTACCAATCCATCTCAGTGTCGCCGATATGTTCAAGAGAAGTCATTCAGTTGATAATTCACCATCTAGTTAATGCCTCATCCACTGTAATACCTTCAACCTTCATTTTTCATGACCTCCATTCCTGAACCTTGTGTCGTCAAATCATTTGCCTCGTTTTGAGTCATAGATGTGGGGATACATCAAGGCCCTCCTACGACGACTCACTTCTTGTCGACATCAACTCATTATCCAAGAAGTTGACTTAGAAACAACCCTTTCAGTTCTTTGAAGCTTGCATGCCTCAATGGAAAGTTTCTTACTTCCGGCGACAAGTTGACATCAATGGCCTTTGACCGAAAGATTTTGTGTGGTGTTCGACATCGGATCATATATTCACACCACGTGAATTGTACTGTAGTACCTTGAGGGTCATCATCATTATCGGTGATTCCTCTTGTGTCTGTTAACAACTCACATTATTGGCTGGAAATCAAGCGATGTCTTTCCATGTTTGACTTCAGAACATCTTTTCACATGGATCGACTTGTACATCGAGAGAATATTGAATGAGTTTGAAGACCCCGGATCTAGTTTCATCCATCCGCGGTGCAATATATTCAAGGATATAAAAACATCGAATGTACAAAGCTGCTGCACAGATGGTCCTCCAAACCAAGGATTATGACTCTACATATGAAGAATCCCTAGTCTGAATCTACCGACAACTATCAGATCTATGTACATGGAATGAATTTATAAAGCTGAGCATGGGAATGCCCGCCTTAGCTAGATCATGAAAATTATATTATGATGATGTATTGTATTGTCTCTTATACAAGTCACCTTCCAGTTTCGAAACCTTGGATCCTCATGATAAAGCATTTCAACTGACATCAAAGATTTAGGACTTCATGCTTTATGGGGCAACTGTTATAGACATATTTGGGCACTTCAAGCACAATCTTATATGTTGATAAACTAGGGCCCTTTAACCCCTAAAAGAGTTGTTTCATACCTTAAAAGAACATGGTCATATGATTACATCATTCCCCAAAAGTTCCACCTAAAAAACCATTAAGAAATGGCCTAAACTAGACCATACTGACTGCTCCACAGTCAAGGTGTGATGCATACTGACTTCTACACTAGCCAGGTGCAATGCATACTGATGAGGCCTTCTATAGGGTGCGATGAGCGAGGATGGAGAAATATCCGGGACAGTTTGTTAAGTGGATGCTCATAGAATCTTCTAGAAACTTCCCCTCTGGCACTTGCCTCTCTGAATTTTCCCAAGGATGAGTAAGAGATCTAAACTTTAGTTATCTCCCCTCTTTTGGAACCAAATGTAACAAGTGGAATGACACTAATCAAACTCCAGAGATGACCTAAGGGCTGGAATATTGTGAATTGCAAGTAAGTGTTGATAGTTTGAGGAAAGAGCATTGTATTGTTGGTGTGATCTTGCTATTTCATGAGGTGAAGAGGGCTTGATGCTGGGAGGATGATGCTGGATCAGACAATTGGGTTGTAATTCTCCCTTCTATTTAATAAAGTTCTTCGAGTTTTCTTCCATATAACTGTGCAATTGTGAATGTTACTATTTGTGAATACCATTGTATGTTCATTATATTTCTGATTCTGTAATGATTATGATATAATATATCAAGATTATTTGATGGTTCTTTGTTACTGTGTTTCTACAGGTACTCTCCAAGCGGGATAATTATGGAGAGGAGTTGCAAGTTCTGTCAAGGGGAAGAGAGATCAAGCAAGGAGTTAAGCGGAAGATCCAGGTTGGTTCCTTTGTCCTTCTCTTATCTATTATACATTGAAGAAATCACGAATTGCTTTAAACTGTTGTTTCTAGGATAGTTGCCAAACCTAGAGGGCTAGTTGATCGAAAAGACACTATTTTTCCCAGAAACACTAGGGAATATAAGCAGTGAAGATTCACTTGGCCAGCTCGACCAATTTTTGGCCAAGGGATCTAATGAAATTTCATTAGCTAGTTTTTTCCTTAGATATGGGGTTTTTCCAGGATAAACAATGTGTGCTTTATGTTTATGTTATATAATTGATGTTGGTGTAATATTTCTCTCGATAACTATTTTATGTCTCTCTTGTTAATTTTTTAACAATTGAAATAAAATCCAAAGGTTTAATTATATGTTGACAACTATAATGTGATGGATATATCAAAGTTGAGTTTTGGCTTCAAAGGGATGCCTTTGTTGTCAAGGTTTTATTTGGCTTGTTAGATGTCAAAGATTAAGAATCAAAACTAGTGATAGGAAGTGGTTGTCCTATTGTAGATAAAAAAATTGCATGGATGAAGTGATCAAGGAAAAGGTTTGATGATGTGAGAAGGAAGTGGAAGTTGCAGAGAAGCCCAATTAGGCTTTGATCAGTGAGCAAGTTGCTACATATTAAAGTTAGAGTAATCATTAGGTGAGAGGATATTTTACTTGCACAATGAGAGGATGGAAGTTAGGATAGCAACAACTAAAAATAAATTATGATGGAGTTGAAAATTTATTTCATGTAAATGGGAATATGAATATAAGATCTTGTAGGGAATACATACTCTAAAGAAATTATTTGTAAATTCTATTCTTAGACATAGGTGTTAAAGGGGAATGAAAATACCCTAGGTATAAACTTTGAGGGGATTAAGGGGTGGAGGCGAGTGATGCTAACTCACTTGGCCATTTTGGCTACATTTGGTCAAGGAAACTCCAATTCAAGGTTTAAGGGTGAATTTGTAGAAAAACTTGACTCAAGGAAACAATCAAAATTGACCAGCTCAAATGGTAGCAATTTTAGGAACATGATTTAGCATACCCATTTATGCCCATGGATTTCATATAATGGAGCCTTTTGAAAGGTTGGGAAGACTCTATTGTAAATAGGGCATGGGATGTGAGTGGTAAAGGCTTGCTTGGCTAACTTGGTCAAGTTTTGGCCAAGGAATATAATGGAATTCTGTTAGTTGGGTTTTCCAAAAGTAAACATTATATGCATTATGTTTATGTCTATGATCGTTGTCAGTTTAATGTTTCTCTCAGTATATATTATGTCTCTCTAGCTAATATTTTAACATATATAGTACACCTAAAAATATGTATTGCTAAAAATAAAAATCTCACTGGATGCCCATAATATTATTCTAATTAGAATTAGAATATGAATGGAAATCAAAATACACTATGAATACTCCCAAGGCATAACTGCTAAAAATAGAAAGTACTCAAATTCTAATGAAATGACCACCATTAGACTCATAATTCAATGGGAGTATGATTATGTTATCACCACTACCATGCACCAATTGTTAAAAATAAAACTATCTCAAATTTGCATGAAAACATTGTAATTAGACTCAGAATGTAGTGGGGAACTTGAATGTTTAATCATAGCTAATATGCCACCTGTTGTCTCTCCTAGAGACAACCTTGGATTACAAATATACACATAACAACATGAGTTGGTTCCTTCATCCAAACATATAAGCCATGTATTTCTGGTATCCTTTCACATATACAACTCATAAGAATAAGGCAAAAACGAGTGGAGGCTGAGTAATCAAGGACTTACAGTTTAATCAGATTTTGTAGAATAATGAAAGAAGAGAAAGAGAATAATAGCTCATCACATAGAGCTTGAAACATCAAGAGTTCTCTACTTATCTAAGCTAAAGATAAACAAGTGGATGTAAGAAGAGTGAATTCTATGATTTCAGGAAGTGCGTATTTAAAGATATAATCTCAAACTTGCATACAGGCATATGTATTAACTAGTTAACACCAATGAATATGTAAGAATATAAGATATATTTCTGGAAGCTACAATTTCTTGAGATCAGAGAGGAACTATGAACATAGTGGAAGTTTAACAGAGAAACAACATACTGTAATACTCGAACATGGGAATCACCACTGTTTCATTCATATTAAGTAAGACGTAGATCTAGAATCATAGAACTTAGAAGCACATACAGTTTTTTCCTAAAATTCATAACATATCTTAAATGTTTCTTCCTCCCTTTAATAATGAGAGGGAGGGTAATAAAATTAGTTGTAGAAATATCTTCAGGTGGAAATTTACAAATGTTTGTATCAATGGTTGTCTTGGTGTAAATCCTCTAACTATTACAGCAGGGAGATTCCTTTCTTGAAGGAAAAACATAATAACAATACAGTGATCAAAACAGCAAAACATAATTAATCCACCGCAACTGAAATGATGGTTTTTGGAAATATCTTCATGTCACTCTTCTTTGCTAGCATTTGATCCTGGCATGTTCCTGCTAAGTCATGGTTAATCCTCTCTCAGTCAGTTCTGAGCCACTCTCAGTCTTTAACAGCCTCTAACATAGCTACCAACTCATACGCCCTTTTAACTTTCTGTTAAATAATATCGGTGCCCTAAAAATTCTGGTGTCGTGTTTCATGGAGTACCTAGGAGCCTTTCGAATGCTGACCTTTTAACATAGGAACACCATGAAACAGGTGAGCCCAAATTCCCCTTATGCCCTTGGGAATACAACCCCCTTCCACTTCTTCTTTTATGTGATTAAGGGCTTGAACCGAGTCCTTAGTCCTTTGGCCGCTAAGGCTTTCAATTGTCACATAGGGGCCTTTTCCTTTGTTACTTGAAAAACCTTTAATAGCCCCTTACACCACATCATTTGATATCCCGAATGTGAAAACCTTATGAAATATAGCCAATGGAACATCACATTCGGGGGGGGCCTTTTTCTCATTGCAATCACAATCCCGCATCCGGCACTGAATACACTTTCCCTTAAGTTTTTCCACTAAGCAGTGATGATTGATGATATGTGGGATGACAAAATCTTTGAAATGTGTCACCCTATGATTGGTGAGACATGTCACTTGGAAATGGACCCATAGGACCCCTGAAAACGCTGAAGCTGAGTGAGAGGTGTTTTCCTGCCATGTCAGCATTCATAATGTCGTGTGTCCTTCGTACTGCCACTTGTCATCCGTATTGCCACATCATTGATGACATCAGCTGCCATGTCTACTCTAAGGACTAATAAAAGGTTTCCACGTGGCCCCCTGAGGAGAGAGAAAAAGGCTTGTCTGACCCTGTTTTTTCATGCTTTTCCTTTGCATTTGGCTTTCTCAGCCCCCCAGAAATGCACCATTTTATCGTGATATCAGTGATTTGAAAGTATTTTTAAGTTGAAACCCTGCCAATCCACTGATCTTCGATGCCACATGGAGGAAAACGAAAGTGGGCCACCCACCTTGGTTTTGTCGAGTGTTTCCTTTATTAACATTTTCAATCCTTTCCCGACGATACAACATTATATCACAGATCAGCCCTTGCAAGTATTTGAAGTTTTAGCTTAAGCATGTGCCCTGGGATCTCACCAATTTCTGATTGTGATCAGCCCCCTGGACCTCTGATTGCGATTTTCCCTCCACACTTAGCCATTTTTGGTTTGTTGGGCTTTTCCAAGGTAGACCTTCAAAATGCTTTATCTTTTGCTCCAGGAGTCCATTTTTGGACTTCCATATATCGTTGGGAAGCTCTTTCCGAGCACTACACAATGGGGAGGGTCTGATTTAACTCTAATATCTTCTATGGCATGAGAAAGGAGCTAACAATTTCACTATTCTTGGGCAACTTTGACCATTTGAAACCCACAATGCAGTGAGTGACAATATTGGCTCCAACTGGGGACAGTGCCTTGCTGGCAAGGTGCTGAGGAACTGTAGATCAATATTATTTCCTTCCATTGGGCATGGAGTTATTCTTAAACAAAATATAATTCTGTGAAAAGGACTTTTTTGAAAGTAAACTGAAAAATTCAAATAACAATCTCAACATACACATCGGATATTTACAATGAGAAAGAGATAGATATATCTAATTATGAAAATAAAATTTTAGAAACTAACCATTTACAGGGAGTTCCATCAGTTCACCATCAATTTTTTCAATCATGTAGGTGTTGTTTCCCCTTTCTTCTCTGATCTTGAAAGGGTCGAACCATAGTGGATCAAACTTCCCATGTTTGCCTTTGTATTCTTTCTTGGCATCCCATCAAAGAACTAAATCTCCTTGCTGAAGAGGTTTGTCCTTATCCTTCTTGTCAAATAGATATTTCATCCTTTGTTGGTAGTTTTACAGTTTGGTCCCCACCTACTCTCTATTCTTGTGAAGCTCCACCAGCTGATTCATTCTTCTAGTCAAGGTGCTTGGTTCTTCCTTGGATTCTTGTAGCAACTTAGCTACTAGAATTGCTAATTGGATAGGGAAGACAATAACCTTGTGATATACTAGCTCAAAGGGTTATTTCCCAATGGATCTTTTGGGCGTGACATGGTTAGCCCATAGAGCAAACTTTAGTTGAGAGTCTCAGTTCCTTTGATTTTCAATCATGGTCTTCTTTAGAACTCTCACCACAGTTTTATTAGAAGACTCATCCAAGCCATTCACTTGAGGGTAGTATGTAGTGGAGTGTCCAATAATGATGTTGAATTTGTGGCAAAAGTTAGTGAACTTGACATATTTGAATACCTATGAATTATCAATGATTATTTTAAAAGTAAACCCAAAATAGGACAATATCTTCTCCTCCATCAATTTTATCACCACTGAATCAGTAGCATTCCTAGCTGGGATAGCCTCTACCCACTTAGTGAAATAATCAGTGGCTATTAAAATACATTTGTGTTGGCCACTAGAAGGTGGGTTGATTTCTCCAATGAAGTCCAATCCCCACTGTCTAAAGGGATCCTATACATGCACATGAATCAGGGAAAGAGGAGAAAACTTTTGTCTTTCAGTAAACAACTGGAATTTTTGGCATGACCTGTTCTTGGAATAAACATCTCCAAACAGTGTGGGCCAGTAAAATCATTCCTTGAGGATTTTATGTGTTGTTTCCTTCCATCTGTAGTGTCTGCCAAAGAATCCCCCATGGAAATCCTCAATCACTTCATGGGTTTCTCCCTCAACCAAACACAACAGTAATACCCCCATCGAGTCCTTCCAATAGAGCAGTCCATTGGATATAATGTATTTTTCTGCCTGCATTCTCAGAATATGGTATTTTGATCTATCCAGTCCCAATTGTTATCTTAGAAATAATAGGTAATGAACAATGTTCTTATACCTGGGTTATCCCTCATACTTGGCATAGATCTTTTTTTCAGCCATTTTAATTTTGCTTTGTTCATCCTATCGACTGCCCTCCTATGTGACCAGGCTTATCCCTAGAGCTTGGCAGTTGGATTCAGACAAAATCTTGGCCAATCCCTAGCCTTTGATTAGCTTGGGAGGCTTGATTTCCATCTCATATTCTTGTATTTTAGTTATCCATATACCACTCTTTCCTTTGTTGTCTCATTGCACCGTAATGTCTTTGACTGCAGTCATTGGGATAAACGTTGCGATTTCGGATTGCAGTATATACATACAGAATGACTTCAGCACGTTGACCATTGCATAAGCTTTGTTTTCCAATATATCATACTTCAGTGTAGCGTCCCTTAGGACTTGGCTAAAAAAGGAAATGGGTTGCTCGTAACCTTTATTTTTCTGTAACAATACAACAACAATGGTATGTCGAGAGGCGAAAGAAAATATGTAGAAGGGCACTGAATAATCGGGACTGACTAGCACTGGGGCCTCAGCCAAAGCTTCTTTGATCCTTGTGAAAGAATCATGAGGGATGGAAATCCACCTAACTTCGTTCTCCTTCTTAAGCAAATATGTGATACCTTTAACTATCTTAGCATAGTTTGGTATGAATTGCCTTAAGAAATTTATCCTCCCAAAAAAGGCTTGGACTTCTTTTTTGTTTCTGGGTAGGGGAATAAAGCTGATGACTTTGAATCATTCAAGATCAATCTTTACTTCTTGCTATGCTACTATATGTCCAAGCAGTGTCCCCTCAGTCAAGGAAAATTGAGATTTCTTCATATTCAAGGAGAGGCCATACCTTTTGCACTTCTGGAAAGTGAGTTTTAAATGAAGGATATGCTCTTCATTAGTATTAGAAAAGACTATGATGTCATCTAAGAAGACTACCACAAATTTATCTTTCTCGCCCACGAAAGCTATGTTCATTGCTCTCTGAAATGTAGCCCCTGCATTTATCAACCCGAATGACTTTTGTGCATACATGAAGGTTCCCCATGAGGTGGTGAAAGCAGTCTTTCTCTGGTCTTCAGGGTGGACCACCACTTGGTTATATCCTGAGAATTTTTCCATCATGGACATTTTGGCAGCACCTACTACCTTCTCCAATATATTATCCATCTTGGGCATAGGGTAGTTATCTTTTAGAGATGCCTTGTTTAAATTCTGGAATTCCATGCATAGCCTTATCTCTCCGCTCTTTTTATGGATAGGGACCATATTAGCTACCCACTCAAAGTATCTTAGAGGGACTATGATCTTGGCCTGCATCAACTTCCTTAACTCCTTTCCAATGGAGGGGAGTAAGAGTGGGTTTATTTTTCTGAGTTTCTATTTGCATGGATTTATCCCACCCTTAAAAGGAATTTTATGTTGAATAATATTTGTATCAAATGATTTCACATCATTATAAGACCAAGAAAATAAATCTTTGTAAGTTTTGAATAGATCTAAATACCTCTGTCTATATTGCAAGGGAATTTCTTTGGACATCCTAATCATCTAGGTTTCCTCCTTTGATCTGATGTTGCATTCCTCTACTTGCTCATCCTTCTCTAGGGAAATTTGTTTGGATGCTATGTCGTCTTTATTGAAAATTCTTTCAAGTGGAACAAGTCCGCAAGGGATGGTGTTCCCTTTTAGTTGCAATTTTTTTTCCCAGCCACTGTGTCCCACAAAGTGGCTTCTTTTTCTACGTCAACTTCTTCTTGATCGATGGTGGAGTGGGAAAACTCCCCAGCAACTTCTATGAATATTTTGACATGCTCATCATCTTCAAATCCTTGTCAATTTTTCACATTATCAGGTATTGAAGGCAAGTGTCTGACTTCTATCTCATATCTGAGGAGTGGATTATGTGGGGGCCTAAAAGTGCTTGCACCTACCGCAAGAGAGTCAGCCATCATGTTTCCTTCCCTGGGCAGAAACTAGATGTTAAAGGTGAGGAATAAATTTTTGATTAAGTCCCACACTTCATTTCGGTACATCCTCAGCCTGGGGTGCTTGGCCTAGCATTGACTTCTGATCTTCCTTACAACCAGTTCAGAATCTCCATACTCTACTAGGCATTCAATATTCATCTTTTTTGTTGTTTGTAACCCCAGGAGCAATGCCTCATACTCCACTACATTGTTGGTCGCCCAAAATTCAAGCTTGAATGAGATGGGTATCATGTTGCCTTTTGGGGATACCAACAATATTCCAGCTCCATTTCCCTCTTTTGAGTTTGCTCCATCGAAGTACAATTTCCATAATTCATTTTCATTTAAATGTTGGTATTTCAACTGCCTTGTTAGGTACATTGATGCTTCTTCTAAGCGGTTCTCATCTTATTCTAAGAATAGGCAGGAGATATCAGTGTCTTTCCCATGTACTAGGGAGTTTTCTGAGCCTTTAGCTAGGGTCATGATTTTCACAAACCAAGATTCTTTGTACAAACTTCTTTGTTCACCTCCAAAAGTGGGAATGGTGGCATAAGTTAGATCTAGCTTGATATAGCCACCCACCTTGGAACCCCAATATATGGATAAGATCATTCCGAAACGAGGATGTATATTAGCCACCACTATATCCATTACCACACTTTTCACTGGGATCTGAGCCAAGTTTACAACTAGATCCTTTATCATGCCTAAGCACTTTACTATTTTGGAGTCAAAGGAGTACAAGTCTTTGTATGGTCTGGTGACCTCCAAACCCAGCTGTTACATTACTGATAATGGCATGAGGTTGTGGGAAGCTCCTGAATCCAGCATGAAATTATGCATCAAAATGTCATGGATCACCGCAGTCACATAAAAAGGCGTGGTAGAAGGATACAACTATTCCACATGTGGCCCAAAAACGACCATTGGCCTTTCCTCCTGGAGGTTTCAACTATCATGGGCTGGTGTTGAGATAGAGGGATGCATAAATTGAGAGACTTGAGATTTATAAATAGGATGCTTTAGAAGCTCAGTAAAGGCAACATGAACTTTTACCTTCTCAAGCTCCTTTTAGAGATTGAATGCAAGTTGGACCTTTTCTATACCTCCTAGCTCTGTTCCTTCTTCCTTGCCACAGGAAGTTTTTGGTAGAATAGGTGTCTCTTTTTCTGTGTGTCCCTCTGAACTATTTATTTCCTCATTAGAGGAGACTTTTATCTTGGAAGGGTTAAGATTCATCTTACCCTTCCCTTTATTCAGTACTGGGGGAACAACTTGGGGAGAAACTTCCCTTTGTTGTTCTAGTTCTCTAGTCTGGTTGGCCTCCTGGTGAGCCATATTCTCATATTCTTCTTCGGTAAAATAAAAATACATATTTCCTTGCATCTCTTGTGTATCCGATGATTGTTCATTAGGACCATATTCCAAGTATAAAGGATGAGGGATCTGATCAAGTTTTTACTTTCTTTCCCTTGGAAGTAGCTGCATTGGAGGCCTTCTATATTAACTGTTATAGCCCCGATTGTTGACTTGAGTGTTCTGTCTAGAAAGGTTCTTGTTCTCAATTTCAAGATTTCCAACCTTTTATGTTAAACTCTTGACGAGTTTATCCATCTCATCCCACTTCAGGTCTGATGATTCTCTATATTGACCAGAGGAGGATGCCTCCTCCTTCCATCTTTTGGGTTCAGTGTTTTCTTGCTTTACCCTTGACTTTCCTGCCAAGACCAGATTGGCATCCACTTCAAGAGCATCGGTCTGCAGTTGGTCTAAAGTGAGAGACTTCCTTCCTCTTAGGGAAAAACCAACGTTGGACTCAAAATCTCCCAGGAAAACCACACGAGCCACAGTTTGAGAAGGATTTACGTCAACAGGCAGGTGATTGTACTACTTATTGAATCTTTTGATAAACTATGAAGTATCCTCCTTCGAATTTTTTCTTAAGGGATTAAAATCAGTGAGGATGTACACATGATCCCTCTTTTCTCACCATTTATGGTTGAAATCATTTTCTAGCTCCTCCCAGTTAGCGATGGAGGCATTGGGTAGATCTTTGAACCATTTTCTATCTTCTCCCTCAAGACTTTGTACAAAAAGTCTCATGACCACCTCCAGCTGATCCACATCTAGGATGTGAGCAAAAAAACTGAAGGCCTTAATGTGAATCTTTGCAATGTTATCGTCTTCCCCATTCAACCTAGGAAACTGCTTTAGGTGGTTCTATGCATTACACTCAGAGACTGAGGTAAATTAAGAGGTGCATATTTATTTAGAAAAAATCCCAGAAGAGCCATCTGGATTGGTGGAGGGGGATTAAAATTTTCTTGAGGAACTGGAGTCAAGACCAAAATGGTTGGAGGAGAAGTAGGGTATGTCAGGGCCTTAGGAGTAAGTCCTAAGTAGTGAGCAACAGTGTGTTGAGAATAGGAGGCGGAGAAGGCAAAGGCTCACGAGATGGTAGTACAAGCTGGGAGAGTTTTCTCTTTCCCGACTTTCTTGGGAAATAGCTTTTCTGGATCAAATACAAATGGGGCTTTCTTTCGAGATGTATCTGAGCGAGTACAAGACCTTTTAAAAGCCAGGGTTATGAATGATAATGAGGGGGGTGTGGAGTCGCCAAGGTGATATGAATGAAATCAGAATAGACTTTTCTCACCTACACAAAGGGTGTTCAATTTTTCATATCATTGGGGAAAAATCCTTCAATAAGATCCCTGAAAATAGCATCAAAATATGGTGTCTCTCTGAGAGACAACCTTGGATTTCTTACAAGACTAATGCCTGGGCACATCTAAATTCTATGTATCTCATATGATCCTCAAGAAACCGAAGGCATCATATGCATCTTCTACACATAGTAATTACAAATATACACATAAAAACATGGGTTAGTTCCTTCATCCAAGGATATAAGCCATGTATTTCTGGTATCCTTTCACATATACAACTCACAAGAATAAGGAAAAAACAAGTGGAGGCCAAGTAATCAAGGACTTATAGTTTAATCAGATTTTGCAGAATAATGAAAGAAGAGAAAGAGAATAATAACTCATCACATAGAGCTTGAAACATCAGGAGTTACATACTTATCTGAGCTAAATATAGATAAGTGGATGTAAGAAGAGTGAATGCTATGATTTCAAGAAGTGGATATTTAAAGATATAATCTCAGAATTGCATATAGGGATATGTATTAACTAGTTAACACCAATGAATCTGTAAGAATATAAGATATATTTTTTGCAGCTACAATTGCTTGAAATCAGAGAGGAAATGTGAACATAATGGAAGTTTAGTAGAGAAACAACATACTATAATACTCAAACACGGGAATCACCATTGTTTCATTCATATTAAGAAAGATGTAGATCTAGAATCCATACAACTTCAAAAGCACATTCAATTTTTTCCTAGAATTCAAAACCTTTCTTCAATGTTTCTTCCTCCCATTTATAATGAGAGGGTGGGTAAGAAAATCTGTTGCTTAAATATCTTCAGGTGGAAATTTACAGTTGTATGTATGAATGGTTGTCTCAGTGTAAATCCTCTAACTATTATAGCAGGGAGATTCCTTTCTTCAAAGAAAAACAAAATAACAACAAAATGATCAAAACAACAAAACATAATTAATCCATCACAACTAAAATGATGGTTTCTGGAAATATCTTCATGCCACTCTTCTTTGCTAGAATTTTTTCCTCAAGTGTTCCTGCTAAGTCATGGCTAATCCTCTCTCTATCGGTTCCAGGTCACTCCCAATCTTTAACATCCTCTGACACAGCTGCCAACTCATACGCCCTTTTAACTTTTTGTTAGATAATATCGGTGCCCTGAAAAGTCTAGTGTCGTGTTTCATGGAGTACCCAAGAGCCTTTCGAGCACTAGTCTTTTAACACAGGAACACTGTGAAACAGGTAAGCTAGAACACCCCTTACACCCTTGGGAATATAGCCCCCTCCCTCTTCTTCTTTTATGCGATCGAGGGCTTGAACCGAGCGCTTAGTCCTTTGGGCGCTAAGGCTTTCAATTTTTGCGCGGGGGCCTTTTCCTTTGCTACTTGAAAAACCTTTAATAAACCCTTACACCACATCGATCGATATCCCAAATGTGAAAACCTTATGAAATACAACCTATGGAACATCGCATCCGAGGGGCCCTTTTTCTTATCGCAATCACAATCCCACTTTCGACACTGAATACACTTTCCCTTTAGTTTTTCCACTAAGAAGTTGTGATAGTCGATATGTGGGATGATGTCATCTTCACCACGTGTCACCCTATGAGTGGTGACATGTATCACCTAGAAATGGCCCCATAGGACACCTAAAAATGCTAAAACTAAGTGACAAGTGTCTACTTGCCATGTCAGCATCCGTACTACCATGTGTCCTCCGTACTGCCACTTGTCATCCATCCTGCCACATCATTGGTGACATCAGCTGCCATGTCTGCTCCGAGGAACAATCAGAGGTCACCACGTGGCCCCCTAGAGGAGAGAGAAAAAGGTCTGGCCGACCCTGTTTTTGTTGGAAATACTAAGAGGGGGGTGAATTAGTAATTCTTTTCAATTGTTATTATTACCAGTTTAGATTCTTTGGAATTTTAATCAAAGAAATGATTTTATTAAATATAGGAAAAGATTGAATACAATATCTGAAGAGTTTTTCTAAGCACCAACTTGGAATTTGATGAGGCTCCAACCTTAGGGCTCCAACCTTATCTTACCAAGGAAACAACCTTGAATTTAGGAGCATCAACTCCAAGGACACCAATCCTTCCAATTTTGAGGCACCAACCCCAAGGGCTTTGACCCTATAGTTTTATTTTGTCAAGAAAAGTTTGATTGTAATATACTACTTCCAAGGACTTCTTTACAAAATCTTGTCCTTGTAGCCTTTGTAACAAGTCGCTTGTCTGCACTATGGATTCACTCCAGGTCCAAACCTTCGAAGATGAATCAGTTCAAAATATTGTCCTCCTGCTCTATCTTCTGCTTCCTTCTTCGCTCGGCCTTCGGCTTCCGCTGCACCTTTGTCGTCTCCTAGACCTTCGACTTCTCAACCTTCTGCTTCCTTTGTCTCTTCAAGTTCACGAGTTGTGAACTATTTAATTCTTCTTTGTGCTAATGTCGAAACTCTCCTTAAGGTGAGGGTTTATAACTTGTATTTATATGGGTTTCCCCAATACTCAAAAGACACATTCATTTGAAAGGAGAGGATGACTTATGGATATTCATCCAATTACTCATTAGCCTATTTTATTTACAAAAGATTTTATAGGAGAGACTGTACCCAAATAGGTCCCAAATCCACGTCATTAATCGCAATCGCAACTTTTGGAGGTCCCGCAATCGCAACTCTTAACATCACCGATGTAACATGGCTGATATTCATACTGTCGATGAAACAAAAGTGATATAATATTAAACCACCGTCAATATATAATATCAGGTCCATAGCTAATATCGCAATCGACAGTCGGGTTCACAAGACTTATCGCAATTGTCGGTCGGGTTCACAAGTCTTATTGCAATTGGCAATCCGACGGTAACAACCCTTATGATTTGCATAACTTCCCTGATACCTGGACATGATATTACATAAAGTATATTCTATGGAGCTATCAGGTCTATGTATTATATCACAATCGACGGATTTGTATGTGATAAAGTTTTAAGGTTTAGCGATACAGTGGATGCGATATTTTTTAGGGCATGTTGTAATGGGACCAGTGGGTTCGTAACTCATATTTCAATCAGGGGTTTGAGCAATGTTTACATAACTTAATATAATAAAAACATCGATAATCTTTTTTCCAATATTATATACTGTCACTTCCTCTGATATGACTCTTACTCTTGGCATATGCGATTTATCTGCATTGTCTTGGCTCGTCACTCTTGAGGTTTCTCTTTACTCCTACGACTTCTGATACGCTGCTCCAATAGCTCTTCTTCTAATTAGCTCTTCTCTGCTCCAATATCTCTTCTTTGATGTCTTCCGATGAACTCTTTCTGCTCTTGTTGCTTCACAGATTTGCTATGCTTGGCTCCATAATATTTCCATATTGACATCAATGACAATCTAGATCAACAATCTCCCCCTTTGTCATTGGTGGCAATATTCTTCTTCTCTCCTCCTTTGACATCAATGGCAAAGGAGTGCACAAGCATTCCCCATGTCAAACTGCTCCCCCTATCATGTGGCATCTTAAGAATTGGTTTAGTGTGATGCTAAAGCAATAACCCCCATCTTTTGACGGAGATGTTCAAATGATTCTCGAGGAAGAGGTTTGTTGAAAATATCTGCAATCTGCTCCTTGGTATTGATATATTCCAACTTGATGTTTTGTTCAGCCACCTATTCATAGAGAAAATGATACTTGATTGGTATATGTTTGGTTCTTGAGTGCATCACTATATTTTTATTAAGACTGATAGCACTTGTGTTATCACAATGGATGGTGATTGGTTGTTTAGTTTCTATGTTGACATCCTTCAAAGCTTCCTTCATCCATAGTATTTGTGTACAACAGTTAGTTGTGGATATATATTCGGCTTCAGCTATAGAGAGAGATATAGATGATTGTCTTTTGTTGAGCCAAGCTACCAGGCAATCTCCCATAAAAAATGCATTTCCACTGGAGCTTTTATGATCATCCACGCTTCTAGCCCAATCAACATCAGTATAAGTTGTCAATGTAGTATTTGTACTTTTGGGAGACCAAAGACCAAAATCGGGGGTTCCTTTTAGGTATCTAAGAATTATTTTCATAGCCAACATGTGGGATTTCTTAGGAGCTTATTGAAATCTTCCCACCATTCCCACTTCTTGCATAATGTCGGGCTTTGTAGCAGTTAAGTATAAGAGAGCTCCAATTATTGACATGTAAAGAGTTGCATCTACCAAGGGGGGATCATCATCTTTGCTTAGTTTCCAATTTGTGGTCATTGGTGTGCTCATAGGTGCACATTCTTTCATTCCATAGCTTTTAAGAATATCTTTGAGATATTTTGTTTGAGAGATAAACATGCTTGTTGTGGTTTGTGATACTTGTAGTCCAAGGAAGTAGGAAAGATCACCAATCATTGACATTTTCGAATTATTTTGACATATTTTGAGAAAACTCATGGCTCATTTCATCATTATTGCTAGCAAAAATCAGATTATCAACATATACAAGGGTGGTTATTAATTTATCGTTATCCATATTCATGTAGAAATTACTTCCCACCACCCCCTTTTTGAAGTTTTTTTGTTGTAAATAGTGATCCAATCTTCTGTACCACACTCTAGGAGCTTGTTTCAAACCATATAATGCCTTTTTTCATCTTACATAGAAAGTCTTTTCCTTATGCTAGATGAAAACCTTTTGATTGCTCCATGTAGACTTCTACCTTGAGTTCTCCAATCAAAAATGATGATTTTACATCCATTTGATAGACTTTGAATCCTTTTGAGCATGTAAATGGCAAGAACATCCTTATAGCTTCCATACGAGCTACTGGTGCAAACGTTTATTCAAAATCAATTCCTTCAATTTGTGAATAACCTTTACAGACAAGTCTTGCCTTATTTATGAAGATTTGTCGATCTTCATTCATTTTTTTTTGAACACCCACTTAGTTCTAATTATATTTTTATCCTTTGGACAAGGTACTAGCTCCCATGTATCATTTTTCTCGATTTGAGACATTTCTTCTTCCATGGCTTCCACCCAATGAGGATACTTGCTTGAGTAAAATTTATGGTTCTATCATAGATAAGAGAGCAATGCCATTTATTTTTGGTGTACTTGTCATCCTTCTTTGGGTTTGTATTCCTTCATCTACATTTCCAATAATATGTTCTTCTAGGTGATTATTTTGGAGGAATTTCACTTTTAAAGGAGTTTGAGATTATTCTTTTTCTTGATCATTTTCTTCCTTTTCAGGTTCTTCTTCACTTTCTTCAATAAAGGGGTCAACTTCATGATCTTCAATTTTCTTTTCTAGAAGCTATGCATCAATCTACAGATCAATACTTTCCACTATTTTCCATAGTCGATTATTGTAGCATTTGTAAGCTTTGCTTCTGGTAGAATACCGAAGAAATATTCCTTCGTCAACCCGAGAATCAAATTTTCCTCATGAGTCATCATTGATCTTTATGAAGAATTTTCTTCCAAGAATCCTGAATTATTTTACTGAAGCAGGTATTCCTTTCCATTATTCATAAGGAGTCTTCTCATTATTTGGTCTTAGTTGAGTTCGATTTAAGGTATAAAATGTTGTCCCAACTACTTCCTTCCAAAATTTTGGTTGTAAGTCAGTTGCTAGTAACATAGTTCTGCCCATTTCTTGAACAATTTGGTTTCTCCTTTCAAATACCCCATTTTTCTTAGGTTTTCTAGCAGTGGAGAGCTCTCTTTCGATTCCATGTTATTTACAGAATTCATCAAATTCTTTTGATGTGAATTCTCCTCCCCTATCCATTCTAAGACATTTAATTTTAGAATCCTTTTCATTTTCTACAAGAGATTTAAGATTCTTAACACACTCAAATGCTTCAGATTTATATTTTATGAAATATACCCAGATCATTCTTGTATAGTCATCAATAAATAAACCAAAATACCTTTCTCCTTAGAGTGCTGGAGTTTTGGTTGGCCCACATATATCTGCTTGAATGATCTCTAGAGGTTTTGATGTGGAGAACTCCTTAGTCTTGTGAGTGGTTCTTGTTTGCTTACCATGTTGACATGGGCCACATATAACTTGATTTGGTTTTGACATCCTCGGAATGTCCCTTACTGCATGGATTTTGTTGATATTGATCAAGTTATCAAAACTTCTATGTCCCAGTCATTTATGCCACAACCAACTTTCACCTGTTTGACTTAGCTCACATTTATCTTCTTGAATTTTGTTCAGAATGTAGATGTTATCTGATGTTCTCACTCCTTTCACCACAATTTCTCCTGAGGAAGAGTTCCTTATTTCACAATTTTTAGTGTTGAAGACAACATTATGTCCTTGATCACAGATTTGGCTAAAACTCAAGATATTGTGTTTGAGCCCATCTACCAACAAAGCATTTTTAGCCTTTCCTTTTCCATTAATAAGGGTAATGGTTCCTTTTCCAAAACTTTTGGTAGACCCACTCCCTAAGGATGTATTTCCTTCTTTTTTGGTTAATGAGACAAACTTCCTTTTGTCCCCTGTCATATGTCTAGAGCACCCACTATCCACAAACCAAAGATTTTCTTCACTGTGAACACATAATGCCAAACCACATTTATCCATATTGGGATTTTCATATTTTGCTTCTCTACTTTTTAGGGGGAGATTTTGTTCACTATGTCCATTATCATTACATAATAATCAAATTGGATCAAGTTTTGCCAAAGGATCAAACGAGTTGAAAGTCTTGATTTTTCCTTACCATTTGAGACTACATGGTTTGTTTGTTTGATTCTTAAATATTGGTGTTTCATTCTTACGAGCCATGCAATGTTTAGCTTGATGACCAAATTTTTTACAATAATAACATTGTCTAAGAAAGATAGTTTGGTACCAGTTATAATAGCCATGATTTGAATAAACCTTCTTCCTTGGAGTTGCTCTTTATTCATTCTTTGGATTTGAATCGAGCCTTTGATGAGATGATTTTTCTTCTTTTTGATTTCTACAAAGTACGTCATCATAGGTTCTGGTATTATCCGTGGCACTTGATGAAAAACCGATCCCAGACTTGTCACTTTGATATTTCTGAGTGTTGAGAATGTGATCAAGTGTCTGAGAACTTTACCAAATTCTTTTGATTTGTTCCACTTCCTTTTTGAGAGATACTATTTCAACTTCATGTCTTTCACATATAATGTCCTCCCTCCTTTTAGCTTCCTCCTTATCCGTTTTAAGAGAGATAACCTTCTTTCGTAACTCCTCATTTTCTTCAATGGTACTTATCACTAATTCATTTGTATCTTCCTCGTTTTCCTATCTTGGTTCATCATCTTCAGTGAATGCCATAAATAGTACTTCCTTGCTTCCAGCGTCGTCATTTTCTTCATATGATTCATCATTACTTTCTGTGATGGAAGATATCTTTGGACAATTTCTTCTTGATGACCACATATTAATCCTCATCAAATTCATCTTGTTTAGAGAGGAAATTCTTCTTAGTAAGTCATTTCTTTTGTATATCCTTCCTTCCTCATTAACATTTTCATGCTTATGAGGAAATTTTGTAGTTGAATGACCTATTCTTCCATAGTTGAAACAAATAAGAGGATGCTTACCTTTTAGCTTGAATCCTTTCTTTAGTCTTCGTACAAATTGCGCCAATTCGGATTCAACATCAGAGTCATCAATACTGGTAATCCACCCTTTTCCATTTTTTTATTTTGAGGCCTTGAATGCTACATCTTTGGAACTTGGGATTCCTTTTCTCAACTCATAGGCGGTGAGGATTCCATGAAGTTCATCCATTTTGAGAGTGTCTAGTTCCTTCATTTCTTCTATAGCACTTATTTTGGAGTCAAATCTGTCTGGGATCTTAAGACCTTTTGAACAACAGTTCTTTCTTTAATCTTTTCTCCCAATCCTTTAAGAGAGTTGACTACTTCAACTACTCGAAGGAAGTATGATGCAATATCTTCTTCATCATCCATTTTCAGACTTTTGAATTGCCTCCTATGAGTTTGAAGCTTTTCTTTCTTAACCTTGGAGTCCCCATCATATAAGCTAACCATTTTACCCCATACTTCCTTGGCCAAGTCACAATTCAAGACTTTTGTAAACTCAGAATCAGTAATTCCACTGGTAATGGAATTTAGTGCTTTCGCATTGGCAATGTACACCTTCCTTTCATATTGATCAGTAGGAAGAGTGGGAGGGGCATTGTACCCATTCAGAACAACATTCCAAACTTTAGGTCCAAGGGACATTAAGTATTAAGACATTCTCTTTTTCCAAAAACCAAAATTAGTAACTTTGAGCAAGGGAAGCCTTCCTGCTATCGTTTCTTGATTCTTCATTGTAAGTAAGAATCCTTCTTCCAGCTGTTAGGTTGATTCTGAAGAAGTCGGATGTGATACCAATTCTTGGAAATACTGAGAGGGCGGTGAATCATTATTTATTTTCAATTGTTATTACTACCATTTTAGATTCTTTGCAATTTTAATCAAAGAAATTATTTTATTAAATATAGAAAAAGATTGAATACAATATTTGATGAGTTTTTCCAAGCACCAACTTGGACTTTGATGAGGCTCCAAACTCTAGGGCTCAGAACCTATCTTACCAAGGCACCAACCTTGAATTTAGGAGAACCAACTCCAAGGACACCAATCCCTCCAATTCTGAGGCACCAACCCCAAGGGCTCCGACCCTATAGATTTATTTTGTCAAGAAATGTTTGATTGTAATATACTGCTTCTAAGGACTTCTTTACAAAATCTTGTCCTTGTAGTCTTTGCAATAGGTCGCTTGTTTGTGCTATGGCTTCACTTCAAGTCCGAACCTTCCACGATGGACCAATTCAAAATATTATCCTCCTGCTTTGTCTTCTACTTCCTTCTTTGCTCGACCTTCGGCTTCTGCTGCACCTTCATCATCTTCTAAACCTTTGGCTTCCTCTATCTCTTCAAGTTCACGAGTTGTGAACTTATTTAATTCTTCTCTATGTCGATGCCCAATCTCTCCTTAAGGTGAGGTTTTATAGCTTGTATTTATATGGGTTTCCCCAATAATCAAAAGACGCGTTCATTTGAAAGGAGAGGTCGACTTATGGATATTCATCCAATTACTCATAAGCCTGTTTTATTTACAAAAGATTTTATAGGAGAGACCGTACCCAAAGAGGTCCCACATCCACGTCATCAATCGCAATCGCAACTTTCAGAGGCCCCGCAATCACAACTCTTAACATCACTGATGTAACATGGCCGATATTCATACTGCTGATGAAACATATGCGATATAATATTAAACCATTATCAATAGATCCGTCGAGTCCACAGCTAATATCACAATCGAAGGTTGGGTTCACAAGACTTATCATAATCAGCAATCAGGTTCACAAGTCTTATCGCAATCGACGATCGAGTTCACAAGTCTTATCGCAGTCAGCAATCTGGCGGTAACAACCCTTATGATTTGCGTAACTTCCCTAATACCTGGATGCGATATTACATAAAGGTATATTCTACAGAGCTATCAGGTCCGCGTATTATATCACAATTGATGGATTTGTATGTGACAAGGTTTTAAGGTTTAGTGATATGGCAGATGCGACATTTTTAGGGCTTGTTGTAATGAGACCATCAGGTCCATAACTCATATCACAATCGAGGGTTTGAGAAATGTTTACATAGCTTAATATAATAAAAATACCAATAAGATTTCTACTGATATTATATACTATCACTTCCTCTGATATGGTTCTTACTCTTGGCATATGTGATTGACTTGCATTGTCTTGGCTCATCGCTCCTGTGGTTTCTCTTTACTCCTATGACTTCCAATACACTTCTCGGATAGCTCTTCTTCCAATTAGCTCTTCTCTATGCTGGAAATACTGAGAGGGGGGGTGAATCAGTATTTCTTTTCAATTATTATCTTTATTAGTTAAAAACATTTATATTTGGAACACAAAAATAGATAACAGGAATAGATGCTTTTATTAATGTGATCTTTGCAATAAATCAAGTACTATATATATATATATATATATATATATATATATATATATATATATATATATATATATATATATATAGATAGATATAGATATATATATATATGGTTTCAATCAGTTGCCAAGCACCAACTTGGACTCTTTGTGAGGCTCCAACCTCCAGAGCACCAACTCTGTCTTGTCAAGGCACCAACCTTGAATTTAGGAGCACCAACTCCCAGGACACCAATACTTTCAGTTCTAAGGTACCAACCTCAAGGGATCCAACCCTCTACTGTAACTGTCTGGATCTGTTTGGTTGTAATTCTCCCCCTGTTCCTTCCACTTCTTCCAGAACTTCGGCTCCCTTTTTTTCTTACAGTTCACCAGCAACATTAAACTTTCTTTGTTCTCTGTTTTATTTGCCCGATACACCTGACCTTTGTCTTCCTCCTTGCTTGCTTGAGGTTCAGCGTCCTCAATACTCGCTTGATCTTTCAGCTTCCTCTGCGCTCACTCTTCGGCTTCCTATGTCTCTTCGAATTCATCAATACTCATAGGACACGTTAATTAGGAAGAGAGGCCATCTTTATTATTATTCAAACAATAGACTTATTCTTTACGGCAATCGCAACATTCACGAATAGTCGGAGTTATTCCTTTAAACCCACAATCACCTACCAGAAGCGTTTATATGTGTATTTACATTAAAAACCTGAACCATACAAAAAATCGAATATAAAGGAATACATGGGAAACCTGCTCTGAACACATAAGCTAGACTTCAAATGCATTAAAACTGCATATACAAATCTCTCAGGTCCACTAATACCAAATCTTTCCGCTTTATTCCTCTTTACCTTTGTTATCTCCGACCTCCGATCTCTCTTCATCGCTATCAGCACATCGGCCCATCGCATATCGGTATTCCACCATGCTATCACTTAACCTTCCCGAAATGCGATCAGCGATTAAATCTCGACCCTCAATCTGGTTTCTGATCCAATGGTCCAAATTTCACCCAATAATCAGAACTGATCAAAAGATCTCTGTCATTCAATCAAACCTGCTTGATCTGATAGTTGATATTGATTTCAGGTGGATAACTTGTGAGAGGAATACCCACCCGATAAAGCAATTTTCTCTCTCCAGTCTCCTGCACACGTCAGTTGATGAATGCTATCGGGTGATTAGCCCTAAATACCACTTACAGCCTTGAGTTCACCTAATGAACCCACTTACCGCTTATGGAAACTATGCTATCGGCGGTTAATCTGGGTCGTCCATCCTCCAGTTTCAACGATATGATTTAATCTTCACCGTCCATTGCCCTTCATTGGTTTCTTGGCCTTTCCTTAGGAATTTTAGGAAAAGTCTGCATTCTCCATTATAGTCAGATATTCTTGGTCTTCCTCTGTTCCGCTGTAAAACTCAATTGCGCCTGCTTCCGACTGATCCTTCCATCCATTCACATGGAAATCCTGATTTCTACATGCCTAGATCCAATATAATGCTCCTAGTCTGACAACTTCCAATATTCTCTACTCTGATATGTTCCTCTTTGCTTCTTTTGATGAATTCTTCCTCTCGGTTATTCTTGGGCATACATTACACGCGATACTCTCAATATAGCACCCCCGATGTGGCTCATCCTCAATATTCCGCTCTTGCACTTGCTTCTCTTCTCTGCTTTGATAGCTTTTCTCTGATAGCTCCTCGGCTTCATATTGCCATTAATGACAATCTAGATCAACAATCTCCCCCTTTGTCATTGATGGCAATATTCTTCTTCTCTCCCCCTTTGACATCAGTGGCAAAGGAGTGCACAAGGACTCCCCCTGTCGAACTGCTCCCCCTGTCCTGCAACATCTTTATGAATCAACTTAAATGATGTTAAAGAGATAACCCCCATCTTTTGACAAAGATATTCAAATGCTTCTCGAGAAAGAGGTTTTGTGAAAATATCATCTATCTGCTCCTTAGTATTGATATATTCCAAGATGATGTTTTGTTCAACTACTTGTTCACGAAGGAAATGATACTTGATTGGTATATGTTTGGTATTTCAGTGCATCACTGGATTTTTCCTGAGGCTGATCGCACTTGTGTTATCACAATAGATGGTAATTGGTTGATTTGTACCTATTTTGACATCTTTCCGAGCTTCCTTCATCCATAGTATTTGAGTACAACAATATGTGGTAGCTATATAATCGACTTCAACTCTAGATAGTGATATGGATGTCTATTTTTTGCTGAGCCAAGATACTAAATAGTCTCCCACGAAGAATGCATTTCCACTAGTACTTTTCCGATCATCGAAACTTTCGGCCCAATCAACATCGGTGTATGCAGTCAAAGTAAGAGTTGAGCTCTTAGGGTACCAAAGACCGAAATCAGGAGTTCCTTTCAGGTATCTGAGAATTCTTTTGACAGCCAACAAATGGGATTGTTTAGGAGCTGATTGAAATCTTCCCACCATTCGTACTGGTTGCATAATGTCGGGTCTCATAGCAGTTAAGTATAGAAAGGCTCCAATTACTGACCTGTAATGAGTTGCATCTACCAGAGGGGAGTCATCATTTTTTCTCAATTTTAAACTTGTGGTCATAGGTGTGCTCATGGGTGCACAGTCTTCCATCCCATATATTTTAAGCATGTCTTTAAGATATTTGGCTTGAGATATAAACATGCCTGCCGTGGTTTGAGATACTTGTAGTCCAAGGAAGTGAGATAACTCTCCTATCATTGACATCTCGAACTCTTTTGACATATTTTGAGAAAAATAATGGCTCATCTCATCATTAATACTAGCAAAAATCAGATCATCAACATAAACAAGTGTGACTAGTAACTTATCCTCATCCGTCTTTATGTAGAGATTACTTCATGCCACCCCCTTCTTGAAGCCTTGTTGTTGTAGATAGTGATCCAATCTTGCGTACCAAGCTCTAGAAGCTTGTTTCAACCCATATAATGCCTTTTTCAACTTACAAACAAAGTCTTTTCCTTTTGTTAGATTAAACCCTTCTAGTTGCTCCATGTAGACTTCTTCCTTGAGTTCCCCATTCAAAAATGTTGACTTTATGTCCATTTGATAGATTTTGAATCCTTTTGAGCAAGAAAATGCCAAGAACATCCTGATAGCTTCGACACGAGCTATTGGCGCAAATGTTTCTTCAAAGTCAATTCCTTCAATTTGTGAATAACCTTTACAAACAAGCCTTGCCTTGTTTCTAATGATTTGTCCATCTTCATTCATTTTGTTTTTAAACAGCCACTTGGTTCCTACTATTTTTTTGTCTTTTGGACGAGGTACCAGCTCCCATGTCTCATTCTTCTCAATTTGAGACATTTCTTCTTCCATGGCTTTTACCCAATGAGGATCCTTACTTGCTTGAGAAAATGTTTTTGGTTCTATCATGGATAAAAGAGCAACATCATTCTTCTTTGGTCTACTAGTCATCCTTCTTCGGGTTTGCATCCCTTCATCCATATTGCCAATAATATGCTCTTATGGGTGATATTTTTGGAGAAATTTCATCTTTGAAGGGGTTTGAGATGGTTCTTTTTCCTTGGTTTTTCCTTGGTCTTTTTCTTCTTTTCCAGGTTCTTCTTCTTCAATGAGGGGATCAACTTCATGTTCTTCAATTTCTTTTTCTAGAAGTTCTTCATTAATTTTTACGTCAGTGCTTTCCACTATTTTCCGTAGTCAGTTATTGTAGCACTTGTAAGCTTTGCTTCTTATAGAATATCCAAGAAAGATCCCTTCGTCAACCCGTGAATCAAATTTTCCTGGTGAGTCATCATTGATTTTTATGAAGCACTTGCTTCCAAA
The DNA here is from genome assembly GCA_031772625.1 of Pinus tabuliformis. Lineage (NCBI taxonomy): Eukaryota > Viridiplantae > Streptophyta > Pinopsida > Pinales > Pinaceae > Pinus > Pinus tabuliformis. The sequence goes on from CM062818.1 coordinate 10,916,226, forward strand.
AATCTTGAATTATTTGACTGATGCAGGTCTTCCTTTCCATAATTCATAAGGATTCTTTTCATTATTTGGTCTCAATTGAGTTCGATTCAATGTATAGACAATTGTCCTAACTACTTCTTTCCAGAATTTTGTCTACAAGTTAGCTGCTATTAACATTGTTCTTTCCATTTCTTGAACTGTTTGGTTTCTTCTTTCAATTACCCCATTTTTCTTTGGTGTTCTGGCAGCAGAGAGTTCTCTTTTAATTCCATGTATTTTACATAATTCATCAAATTCTTTTGATGTGAATTCTCCCCCTCTATCTGTTCTTAGACACTTAATCTTAGAGTCCTTTTCATTTTCCACAAGAGCTTTAAGATTCTTAAGACACTCAAATTCTTTGGATTTATATTTTATAAAATATACCCACATCATTCTAGTATAGTCATCAACAAATAAAGAAAAGTACCTTTCTCCTTGGAGTGTCAGAGTTCTAGTTGGTCCACATAAATCAGCATGAATGATATCCAAAGGCTTTGATGTAGAGAACTCCTTGGTCTCGTGACTTGTTCTAGTTTGCTTTCCATGTTGACATGGGCCACATACTCCTTGATTTGGTTTGAATAACTTTGGAATGTCTCGTACTGCTTTAATCTTGCTAATATTGATCAAGTTATTGAAGCTTGTATGTCCAAGTTTCTTGTGCCACAACCAACTTTCATTTGTTTGACTTAAGTAGCATTTATCTTCTTGAATCTTGTTCAGAATATAAATGTTGTCTAGTGTTCTAACCCCTTTCGCCACAAGTTCCCCTAAGGAAGAGTTCCTTATTTCACAATCTTTGGTGCTAAAGACAACATTATGTCCTTGATCACAGATTTGGCTAACACTCAGGAGGTTGTGTTTGAGCCCGTTTACTAGAAAAGCATTTTGAGCTTTTCATTTTCCATTAATAAGAGTAACAGTTCCTTTTCCAGCAATTTTGGCAGATCCACTTCAAAAGGATACATTTCCTTCCTTTTTGTTCAATGAGACAAACTTCCCTTTGTCCCCTGTCATGTGTCTGGAGCACCCACTATCCACAAACCAATGATTTTCATTATTTTGAGCACATAGAGCTAGGCCACATTTATCCGTGTTGGGATTATCACTTCTTGCTTTTCCTATTTTGAGTGGGCAATTTTGTTCATTATGTCCATTATTATTACATAATGAGCAAATTAGATCAAATTTGGCCAAGGGATCAAAAGAATTGTAGGCCTTGATTTGTCCTTTCACTTTGGGGCCATATGGTTTGTTTATTTGATCCTTAAGTTTTGGTGTGTCATTCTTACAAGCCATGCAATGTCTAGCTTGATGACCAAAATTTTTACAATGGAAACAATGCCCAAAGAAGATAGTTTTGTACTTGTTGTAATAGCCATGATTTGAATCAACATTCTTCCTTGGAGTTACTCCCGCTTCATTCTTTGGATTTGAGATGGGCCTTTGATGAAATACTATTTTGTATCTGTTGTAACATCCATGATTCGAATCAACATTCTTCCTTGGAGTTACTCTCTCTTTATTCTTTGGATCTTGGATAAGCCTTTGATGAAATAATATTTCTTCTTTTGGGTTGCTAGAAAGTACGTCAGCATAGTTTTTCGCATTATTCTTAGTACTTGATGATTCTCCTTTAAAACTTATTCCAGATTTTTCATGTTGAGGTTTTTGATTATTTAGGATAGTGTCATGTATTTGATAGCTTTTCCAACCCTTTTTAACTTGCTCCAATTGCTTCCTCAAAGATACTATTTTAGCTTCACATTCTTCGCAAGCTTCTTCTTTTTCTTTTAGCTTATTTTTGAATAGATCTTCCCTTCTTTTTGTTTCCTAATTTTCTACCTTGAGAGAAATGATTTTATTTCGTAATTTCTCATCTTCTTCAATGGAACTTATTAACAATTCATCTACATTTCCATGTAGCCCTAAGTCATCATCATTTGTGAATGCCATGAATAATACTTCTTGGCTTCCAGCATGATCATTTTATTCATCTGATTCTTCATTACCTCCTTTGCGGTGAGGGAACTGGTTATTTGATTTCTTTTTGATGAATAAAAATTCATCTTCATCAAACTCATCTTGCTTAGAGAGGAAATTCTTCTTACTAAACCATTTTATTTTGTATACCATCCTTTCATATTTTTCTTCATCATCACTATCATGCTTATGAGGACATTTTGCAGCATAATGACCTATTTTTCCACACTTGAAACAAATAAGAGGGTATTTACCTTTTAGCTTAGATCCTTTCTTCAGCCTTCATACAAATTGCGCCAATTCATATTCAACATCAGAATCATCACTACTCACAGTCCTTTCTTTCCCCTTTTTTGATTTTGAGGCCTTGAATGGTGCATCTTTGGAACTTGGGAAACCTTTCCTCATCTCATAGGTAATGAGGATTCCATGGAGTTCATCCATCTTGAGAGTATCTAGATCCTTCATTTCCTCTATGGCACTTACTTTGGAGTCAAATCTGTCTGGGAGAGATCTTAAGACCTTTTGAACAATGGTGCTTTCTGTTGGCATTATGATACAGATTTGGCACTATGACACAGGTGTTGTCCTTGATGGCAACTCACTCAGATGACACATCAAAGTTCAGGATCATATAATGAAGAAAGAGAGGTATACACAGGTTCCCCATTTTCCAAGTCACGTGTACATGTGGGTTCGCAGAACAAAAGGCGCGTACAGTGTACACACGCACTTTCACGCAAAGAAATGCGCATACATGTTGGAAAACTTAGTTTTGGTTTGTGGTATTTGGTCCATGGTATTTTGATCCATGGTATTGGTCCAAGGTATCCTGTCCAAAGTGTTGACCCTAGGTATTTGGTCCAAGGTATTGCTTCTAAGTGGTTTTGGACCATGGTATTGAGTAAGGCCTAAGACTATAAAAGGAGGAGAAGATCATTAGGCAAGGGCACTTATGAATTGAATATCTAATGAAGAGCAAGATCTAAAATACAGGTTATTGGGTTATGGTGCACAGCTGGATCTAAATCAAGGATGAACCTGAGTGCTTGATGAAGGATAAGTTCTATTGATGGGTCAAGATCTTAGGGCTTGAAGAGAAGTATCTTTCTGTGGTTTTGATCTTTTATCTGAACAACTGATGCACGTTGTAATCTATAAATATGATGATCTAGGTATAACTAATGTATGGAATTGTTGTAAAGTTTAAATCATCATTTACAGATCTGTACGTAGGTTCACTTTAGAAAAGGCATGTATACATGCTGGTTCTGCATATCCAAACAGCGTATACGCAGGTTTGCCTTGGGAAAACAACGTATGTACGCAAGTTCGACACATTGAAGTAGTGTATACCTAATAAAATATGCTTTAGCTACTTCTGTTTGTTCTTGCAGTGTTCTGGGTTCTAGCTTGGGTTCTGGTTACTGTTACTGTATTCTAGTTACAACATTCTGAGAAGTGATTCAGTTTTGGTTGGTGCAAAGGAGATTGATTGATGCAGATATATTTGATATTTGATTGATGATGTTGATGGATCTAGTCTGAAAATTTATGAAACGTGGTCCCTGGAAGACAAGAGAAGGTTGTAGCCATCTGTAGGTCAGCACCTACGTACTAGTAAACACATCAGCTAGTACAAGAGCTAGGGGGTTGTAGCTCCCTTCCAGGAGAAGCTGGAGAACGAGAGAAGGTTGTAGCCTTCTACAGGTTGAAGCCTGCGTACTGGTATAACACTGCACCAGTACAGAAAATTTGTAAAAATAAGTTTCTTATTAAAAGAAGATAGAGATGATTGCAGCAGGTGGTTTTCACTCACATTGGGTTTCCACCTTATATCTTGTGTTCTTGTGTGTGATTGTCTGCTTTGTTTTTACTGCACCTAGTTACTGTTTATATGGTTCTCATGCATAGATTAAAGATCAACGTATGATGAATTAACTAAATTATAAGTTTGCAAGGTATACACTAGTTGCATTAAATACAGTTGCATATATACGCAAGTTTCATTAACTGAAGTAGCATATATGAATCAGATTGTGAAATGAAATATTATTGACTTAATAATATTGATTCACCCCCCCCCAGTATTATTTCCAACAATTGGTATCAGAGTAGGTCCTTCAAAAGACGCTTGATCGCTTGAAGGAAGATCTATCATCATGAGTAACTACGAAAGAGAGGGATCCATTAGACCACCAATCTTTGATGGCAGAAACTTCGTCTATTGGAAGGTAAGAACCACAACCTATCTTCAATCTCTTGGAACAGATGTCTGGTAAATCGTAGAAGGAGGCTATACATTTCCATCAACAATTCCTAGAAATACAGCATGTAAAAATCAATATGAAACCAATGCCAAGGCTGTTAATACATTATTGGGGAGTCTATCACAATTAGAATTTGTCAAAGTTATGCAACTCAAGACCACCAAATAAATATGGGAAAAGATCATTCTAAGCTATGAAGGAGACGATCAGGTAAAACGTGCAAAACTGCAATCTCTCAAAATTTAATATGAAACTCTCAAAATGCACAATGATGAAAGTATAGCTAATTAATTCTTACGTATAGATGAGATTGTTAATTGCATGAAGAACTTGGGTGAAGAGATAAAAGAAGTTACTTTAGTTGAAAAGGTTTTAAGATCCTTGTCTACTAAGTTTGAATCAAAAGTTTCTACCATGGAAGAAAAGCAGGATCTTCAGAGTATCATTATGACACAGCTGCACAGAATCTTAACTGCTTTCGAAATGAGAAAAGGAGGTCCATCGGACATGAGAGAAGCCACATTCAAAGCTTCAGGAAGAGAAGAAATCAATGAATCAAGACATGTTTGAGAAGAAGAGGAAGAAGCAAACTTTGTCAAGAACCTTCAACGGGGTTCTGGAAGATTCAGAGGTAAACTACCTTTCAAATGTTTTTCTTATGGAAGAGTCGATCACTATGCTGCCAAATGTCCTCATCAAGATAAGCTTGATAAAGGTAAGGAATCAGCAAAATGGAATAGGAAACAAAGTGTAAATAAGAAGAGCTACTATATGCATGAAGATAGCGATGGTTTATCAAATAGTGATGAAGATAATAATGACTATAGACTTCTGATGGCTTTTGAAGATGATGATTTCTTGGATGCTTTAGATGAAGATAATCTTCATGAAGAAATATCTAAACTCAAAATCTGTTTAGAAGAAAAGAATATGATTATAGATACTCTGACAGTCCAACTTGCTGACAGAGAAAAACACAATGAAAAACTAGAATGTGAAATTGTGGGTCTAAGGAAAGATATTGAGAAAACAAAAGCTCTTGATCTTAGATTTGCTAAAGGATCATAAAATTTAGATGAAATTATCAAAGTGCAGCATTCTCCTCTGTTAAAGACGGGTCTTGGATATATTGAAGAAGCATCTCAAGCATGGAAGCCGTCAACCTCCACTAAAATCTATCTTGATCTAGCAAAGAGAAGTGAACAACTTGAAAATCGTCAGCAAAGGCATAAAGCAGTTCATTAAGTAAATCGAGTTCAATATACTTAAAGGATGAACAGAAGTTACAACCAACCTTAGGTAAATCATACTCAATTTGCATCAAGAATGAATGTCAATGGAAACTACAATCACCAAGTCAGTAGATTCGATAATCGCAGAAACTTCTTTAATGGCCAATGTTTTTCATGTCATAAATTTGGACACAAAGTTGCTCAATGTGTTGTATACAAAACCATCATGACTAGAGAAGCACAAAATCAAAGGAATGTGACAGGGATCATGAAAAGGACCTAAAATAACTTTTCGCTTCTTGAAAATGGAATAGAATGCTCTATCTGTAACAACTTCAGTCATGAATATTCTGAATGCAGGAGTAAATTTCGAGAAACATCTCAGAAGGAGAAAACTTCATTGAGTCCCAAAATATGGAGAAAGAAAGAACCACAAACAAAAAGATGTGGTATAGCCTTGTATGCAAAAGGACAAGAGAATCAGTGGTCAATTGACAGTAGATGCTCGAAACACATGACAGGTGATAAAGATAAACTTCAGTCATACAATGCCTTAGAAAAAGAAAAGAAGGTCTCGTTTGGAAATGACACTCCTATTGTCATAAAAGGTAAAGGTTATGTTCTCTTAAAAGAAAAGGTTAAAGCTGGGAATGTTATGTATGTTGATGGTCTAAAGCATAACCTATTGAGTGTCAGTCAAATGTGTGATCAAGGAAATGAAGTAGTATTTCGATCAAATGGATGTGTTGTTCGTGAGCTTGATACAGGAGAAATCGTGATCAAAGGCATAAGAACTCCAAACAACTTATACATACTCAAGGGAGGACAACAACAATGCTATCTAAGAAAAAATGATGAACACTGGCTATGGCACAGAAGATTGGGGCATCTAAGCTTCCCACAAATAAGGAAAGCATGCAAATTCCAGGTTGTTCGTGATCTTCCTAATATCAGTATTCCAGAAAATACAATATGCAAGTCATGTCAATTTGGTAAGCAAACCAAAGCACATTTCCTGGAGAAGGGAGGATCACCTAGTAAGCCTTTGAACTTGTTCATACTGATTTATGTGGTCCATCAAGGAAAAAGTCACCTCATGGAGAAGAATACTTTATATTGTTCATCGACGATTTTTCCAGAATGTGTTGGATAGGACTCCTAAAGCATAACGATGAAGCATTTGGAAAGTTCAAAGCCTTCAAATCTTTGGTTGAAAATGAATCAGATCGCAAAACCAAATGTCTCAGATCGAATCGAGGAGGTGAATTTACCTCGGATGAATTCTTCGACTTTTGTGAAGAACATGGACTAAAAAGAGAATTCTCCACTGCAAGGACTCCTCAGCAAAATGGAGTGGTAGAAAGGATGAATAGAATTGTTCAACAAATGGCTTGTGCCATGCTAGATGAGTCTGGAACTCCTACAACCTTCTGGGGTGAAGCTGCATTTGCTGCTGTCACTATCCTCAACAAAGCAAACTTTCGGGTAAACAACACTCAAACTCCACATGAACTTTAGTATGGTAAGACTCCTACTATAAAATACTTCAAAGTTTTTGAAAGCAAATGTTACATCAAAAGGACTGATTAAAAACTTTGCAAGTTTGAACCTGGAGCAGATGAAGGCATTATCCTTGGTTACTCTTCCCGAAGTAAAGGATATAAGTGTTATAATAAAAGACTTGGGAAAATTATTGAAAGTATTGATGTTGTGGTTGATGAAGCAGGAAAAAATTCAAAGCATGTAAAAACCAAAGATTGTGGAGTAGATGAGGATTATCCGTCCACATCAAATCAGACTAATTATGAAGAAGAAGAAACCAATGAAGCACCAAAAGAATAGATAATGGCAGAAGAAAAGATTCCATCCAGGTATGTTCAGAAAAATCATCCAGAGACTCAAATTTTGGGACAAAAAGAGGCAGGTGTGTAGACAAGAAGAACCATTACAGAAGCTTCAAGCTATCTAGCATTGATTTCCTCCATTGAACCTCAAAATGTAAATGAAGCATGCAAAGATGAATGTTGGGTCAAGGCCATGAATGAAGAACTTGAGAAAATTGAAAAGAATAATACTTGGGAATTAGTTCCTAGACCTCATGATAAGAATATCATAGGAACCAAATGGATATTAAAAAAAAACTGAATGAAAATGGTGAAGTTATCAGAAACAAGGCTAGACTTGTTTGTAAAGGATATGCTCAATAAGAAGGTATATATTTTAAAGAAACTTTTGCTCCTATTGCCAAACTTGAAGCCATTAGAATGTTCCTTGCTCTTTCCAACTTTCAGACATTCAAAGTATACCAAATGGATGTAAAATCTGCCTTTCTTAATGGAGACTTAGAAGAAGAAGTATATATTGACCAACCAGATGAATTCATCATTGGAAATGATCCAAAACTTCTATGCAGACTCAAAAAAGCTCTCTATGGTCTAAAAGAAGCTCCAAGAGCTTGGTATTATCGTCTTGAAAAATACCTCCATTAACAAGGGTTTTCAACAGGATCAGCTGATAACAATCTATATACAAACATTGATAATGATAAATTGCTAATAATCATAGTATATGTTGATGATATCATTTTTGGTAGCAATGAAGAAGCCATGAGTCAAAACTTTGCTTTGGTAATGCAGCAAGAATTTGAAATGTCCCTGCTTGGTGAGCTCACATATTTTCTCGGCCTACAAGTTCAACAAAATAAAGATGGTATTTTTCTATCACAAACCAAGTATCTCAAGCAGATCTTGAAAAAACATGGCATGGAAGAATCCAACCAATATGTACCCACATGGTAAAAGGATGCCGTGATCATGTGCTCATGTCCCAAGTGTCGTAAAATGCTCAAAAATGAAAGTGCTCAAACCTAGTTCAAACTTAAATGAATGAAAATATCTCGTCCTCCTGATTCCGGCACTATAAACGGTTCGAAAAACGGTCTCCGTATGAGGAAGTTATGCCAAAAAGGAAAATTTCCCAATAACATTGAAATTTTGAATTTTTTTCAAAAAAAAAAATGAAATAGAATATTCCCAAAATATTCCTTTCAGGTAGCGAATGGTAGGCTTCCACATGGCAGGCTCGGAGGCCACCACGTGGCCCAGGATGACATCATCATATCTATATTGGGCGCATATATAAAACTTTTGGTGTTGGTAAGTTTTGAACACGGGACCTCCCTCGCATCAATGGACAGTGTTACCGTTAGGCCAACGCTGTGGGTTTTGATATGGAGGCGGCAAAAACTATTTTTAAAAGTTTGAATTGTGTTGAAGCGGGGCCTGAAGGGGGCCAGCCCCCACGTAATACAACCTCACGCCAGGAACCGCAGGCCTAACTCCTAACCGCACGCCTAAATTCAAACGGTCACGCTGATGTGTTCACATATGCAAGAAATCCGAAGGTTAACACTTAATTTTATTAACCATTCATTAAAAGGCATGGCACGGAATCCGATGGAGAGCCTAACCACCACCGAACTTCGTTCACATGCATTAAATCAAACGGATAACTGGCGGGTAATGTGCGGTTAGACTGGCAGATTTTTGGCAGACTGCCAAATTTGGGCGATCCCACCATAATTGGCGGAGTTAACTGGACTCAACTACAGTTAGCTGGAGTGATTCTAGGCCCAATTGGTAGAAAACTTCAATGAGCCATAACTTTGGCTAGGGAAGTCCTTTTTGGATGATTTTTATTTTTTTTTACTATTCAGATGATTTTGAAGCCATTGGCACAGGTTAGAGAGAAATCAGAGGTCGTTTGCAGGTGTTTTTGCTTCGTGGAAGTTCTAGGAGCCACTAGGGCCCAGTATTGTGGGAGCTGTATAGGGTTGCAGGTACCCATTGGAGGAGAACCAATAGTCATTCCTGACTGATTTGAGTGTTCTGAATCCAGTTTTATAGTCTATTTCACCTGTTGAGGCTTTTATTCAGTTGTATATTCATTTTGAGCTTTTAATCAAAACGAGGACATGCCCAGTTGGGAGCCTTGGACCCAGCAGATGTAGCCCAGGAGGGGTGAACTGCTTTATCAACTTCTTTTGCATCTGTGGTTGAGTTATTTTGCAGAACAAATTCATTTTAGTGTGTTAAACAGTAAAAGGAACTAATTCTTCTATACTTAAATGGGTCATGAACAGCTAAAAATTTCATTTGTTTTTAACTGCAAGACATGTACATCTTTTAAACATGTATGTTACTAAATTGAATACCTTGCAAAGCATTTACAAGTAGTTTCAAATTCAGATCAAGTTGGTATCAGAGCTATGTTGTTGTTTCTTTGTATTAAAAGTAATCATATAAACTATAGACAGAGCCTGAAACGAGCCAAGAAGCCTTCGAAATGCTCTTGTTATACAATTGCAAAGTAGATAAATTCTCTTTCAGTCAATCTCTGGTGTAGTTGTCTTTTGATTGTTTTTGTGCAAAGATCTTCTAACTGTCTTGCAAGTATTGATGCTTACCAGGTTGAAACTTAAAAGAGGGGAAGGATAATTGACTAGAGAACGAGAGAATCCTCAATCAAGGAAGGCCAGAGAGCCATCACCTCCACCTTCAATTTCACCCTCAAGAGTCTCAACAAAAGCTTCAAGAATGTCTGAACAGGAAGGAGAAATTCCTGCAGACATGGATCCAAAAGAATAAGAAAGAGTCTTAAGAAAGGTTTTCTTGGACCTCACTGAAATGGTGAGGATATTGTACCAAGAAAGAAATGAGAAATTGGCTGGAGAAGGGTCCAAACCTCCACATGAAGGAGAGGGCTCTTCAGGAGGTAAGAAGGATGATGATCATTCCAATAAAGGACATGGAGGTAATGGTGATACACCACCCCCATCGTCACCTTCTTCCTCTTCATCCTCGTCTTCTTCTTCTGTGCATAAGCATAGATCCTCTGGAAAAAGTCCTTTTTTGAAGCTTGATGTAAAATTCGAATTACCTATGTTTAATGGTGAAGTGAATGCAGAAAAGCTTGACAACTGGATTAGGCAGTTGGAAGTTTACTTGAGGATCTAGAATATGCATGATGATGCCACCAAGATTCAGTTGGCTTCTTTGAGAATGGATGGAGCAGCATTGGTCTGGTGGGAGGCCAAGACTAAAGAGGAGATCAAGAAATTTGGTAAGGTTACCTTAACATGGCCTGAATTTCTGTTAGCCATTAAAAAATAGTTTTATCCTCTTGCTCACATGCAGAAAACCATTATGAACTGGCAAAATTTTAGACAACTTAAGGGTCAGAGTGTCCAAGACTACACCCAAGAATTCAGGAGAAGAGCTCTCTTGTTAGGGGTAGATTTACAGACCCAGGAAACCTTGTTGAAATACATTGGTGGCTTGCATAGCTACCTTAGACACACCATATTGATGTTTAACCCTACTAGCCTGGACGAGGTTTGTGTCCAAGGTACCCATTTAGAGGCAAGGGGAAAAACACATTTGAAGAGGGTAGAAACAAGCCCCCCAAGGGGAAAAACAAAGAGAAAACCTCCAAGGGAAAGGGAAAAAAGAGTGCATCTGCCAAACAGGAGAGTGAGAAAGTGATCTGTAAACATTGTTCTAAACCAGGCCATGAGGAGAAAAACTGTTGGAAATTACATCCTGAAAAAAGACCTCAATTTAACAAATCCAAAGGGAAACAGAAAACTGCTGCTACTACATCTACACCACAAGATTTAGGGGATGATTCAGGTGATGAAACCAAAATTGCAGCCATGGGTTTGAAAAACTTGAAGGGAAAATAAATTGAAACTCAAGCGAGCACTAGTACCTCAAACTGTCATGTACAAGCTGCTAATGAGGAAGAAATAATTTCAAAACATACTAAGATTGACACACTTTTTGATAGTGGGTCACAAGCAAACCTTATATCAGAGGACTTGGTCAAGCAGCTTAAACTTGAGACTGTTCCACATCCGAAGCCATATCCACTTGGATGGATTTGCAAGGATGCAAATTTACAAGTTTCAGGAAAGTGCACATTGCGCTTTGCAATTACTGCACATTTTATAGACACAAAGTTGAAGAAAAGTACTACTTTCCATCCGTAAACAGATGGAAAAACAGAAGTTGTGAAAGGAACCATTGTGCACCTCTTGATAGGTTATTGCAGCAAGCATCCCAAGCTTTGGGATGAACATTTGCACTACATACAACATGCTTACAATCGTGCCAAGCACTCTTCCACAAACACCTCACCGTTTGAAGCTTGTTTTGGTTACTTGCCAAAATCACCTCTTGATTTCATTCTTGAGAAAGATGTTTCCATTGAGGGACATAGTGATATTGACAAATCTCGTTCATTCATTGAAAGAATTCAGCAAATTCAAGAACAGCTTGAGAAGAGTCAAGGCAAGTACAATGAAAGACACGACAAACATAGAGTTGATCACAAGTTTCAAGAAGGGGATGAGGTATGGCTGTACATTAGTAAGGAAAGGATGCAAGGAGAAGGTAAAAAGTTGAAGCCTATTCATTATGGTCCATTCAAAATCCTCAAGAAGGTTGGAAATAATGCTTTTCAATTAGATTTTCCTTCCTACATGCAAATCTATTCTGTTCTCAATGTGGAGAACTTACGTTTGTATGAACCTCCTTTGATTGTTGATCATGAAAGTGTTGTTTAGCTGCCATCTATAGAAGATTTCTCGCCAGAATTCTTAGATGAGTTGAAAGAAGATATAATCCTTGACAGAAGGACACACACTTCAAGGAGGGGCAATGTAGATTATGTTCGGGTTGGTTTCAAAGGCAGCAAACCGAACAAGGAAAAGTGGATGGAGGTGGAAAGAGTGAGGGAGCTGTACCCTCACCTCTTTAACAGGTAGTTGAAGGCTTTTGGGGTCCAAAAGCTTCCTAATGGGGAGGCGTGATTAGGTGCTCATGTCCCAAGTGTCGTAAAATTCTCAAAAATTAAAGTGCTCAAACCTGGTTCAAACTTGAACGACTAGAAAGAGCTCGTCCTCCTAATTCCGGCGCTGCAAACGGTTCGAAAAATGGTCTCCGTATGAGGAAGTTATGCCAAAAAGAAAAATTGCCCAATAACATTGAAATTTTGAATTTTTTTCCAAAAAAAAAAATTGAAATAGAATATTCCCAGAATATTCCTTTCGGGCAGCGAATGGCAGGCTGCCACGTGGCAGGCCCAGAGGCCACCACATGGCCCAAGATGACATCATCATATTTATATTGGGTGCATATATAAAACTTTTGGTGTTGGCAAGTTTTGAACACGGGACCTCCCTCGCATCAATGGACAGTGTTACCGTTAGGCCAGCGCTGTGGGTTTTGATATGGAGGCGGCAAAAACCTTTTTTAAAAGTTTGAATTGTGTTGAGGCGGGGCCCGAAGGGGGCCAGCCCCCACGTAATACGACCTCGCGCCCGGAACCACAGGCCTAACTCCTAACCGCGCGCCCAAATTCAAACGGTCACGCTGATGTGTTCACATATGCAAGAAATTCGGAGGTTAACACTCAATTTTATTAACCGTTCATTAAAAGGCATGGCGCGGAATCCGATGGAGAGCCTAACCACCGCCGAACTTCGTTCACATGCATTAAATCAAACGGATAACTGGCGGGTAATGTGCAGTTAGACTGGTGGATTTTCGGCAGACCACCAAATTTGGGCGATCCCGCCATAATTGGCGGAGTTAACTGGACTCAACTACAGTTAGCTGGAGTGATTCTAGGCCCAATTGGGGGAAAACTTCAATGAGCCATAACTTTGGCTAGGGAAGTCCTTTTTGGACGAATTTTTTTTTTATTTTGACTATTCAGATGATTTTGAAGCCATTGGCACAGGTTAGAGAGCAATCAGAGGTCGTTTGCAGGTGTTTTTGCTCCGTGGAAGTTCTAGGAGCCACTAGGGCCCAGTATTGTGGGAGCTGTATAGGGTTGCAGGTACCCATTGGAGGAGAACCAGTAGTCATTCCTGACTGATTTGAGTGTTCTGAATCCAGTTTTATAGTCTATTTCACCTGTTGAGGCTTTTATTCAGCTGTATATTCATTTTGAGCTTTTAATCAAAACGAGGACATGCCTAGTTGGGAGCCTTGGACCCAGCAGATGTAGCCCAGGAGGGGTGAACTGCTTTATCAACTTCTTTTGCATCTGTGGTTGAGTTATTTTGCAGAACAAATTCGTTTTAGTGTGTTAAACAGTAAAAGGAACTAATTCTTCTATACTTAAATGGGTCATGAACAGCTGAAAATTTCATTTGTTTTTAACTGCAAGACATGTACATCTTTTAAACATGTATGTTACTGAATTGAATACCTTGCAAAGCATTTACAAGTAGTTTCAAATTCAAATCATGCAGTCTCAGCTCAAATGATGAATTAGTAGCAGTACATCAACCAACCTACAGATCCATGATTGGCAATTTGCTTTATCTAACAGGTACCTGACCAGACATCATGCATGCAGTGGGAATAGTTGGAAGATTCCAAGCAAATCCCAAGGAATCAGAACTTTAGGCAGTCAAAAGGATCTTCAAATATCTTCAAAGAAATTAGAATTTTGGTTTATGTTATCCCAGGGATACAGATCTCACACTTCATGCATATACAGATGCAGATTGGGTAGGTAGTGTGGATGACAGAAAAAACACTAGTGGTGGTGCATTCTATATGGGTTCCAGATTAGTATCTTGGTTCAGCAAGAAACAAAGTTCAATTGCATTATCTACATCTGAAGCAAAATATGTGGTTGCTGCATCATGCTGCACACAACTCCTTTGGATGATGCAAAAATTGCAAGACATTCAGATCACATGTACTCCACCCATCTCCATTCTATGTGATAATACAAGTGCAATCAGTGTTTCAAAGAATCTAGTCATGCATTCCAAGACCACGCACATACCCATCAAATATCATTTTCTACGTGAACAAGTGCTTGAACAAAAGGTCAAATTGGAGTATGTTCACTCCAAAGAATAGGTTGCTGATATATTCACCAAACCACTACCCAGAAAGACATTTGAATATCTCAGACAGAAGCTGAGAGTAGTTGATGCATCATCTTGCTGTCAAAATTTATTTATTTCAGAGAAAAGTGGTTGTACACGAGTTTCATGTGGCATATCCACGTACATACGCAGGTTGCTGTGGATACAGTGACCGCGTATATGTTGGTTTGAAGAAAAAGTGTATGAAAGGAGTCAGCTATGGGTCTGACAGAGATCATCTGGCACAAGTTCAGGGGGAGAATATACTTATAGTAATGCATTGTTGGCATTATCTTAGAAGATCTTGGTACAAATTCACAGTTGTTTTTTATTTCGGTGGAACAAGTTCAGGGGGAGATCATGATTGTTGGTCTGGATGGCGATTGACAGATGTTGTTGATGATAGTTGCTGATAACTATCTTGTTTTAGATATTTGGTCTCTATGTCATGTATATCTTTTATTGTCAAGGTCATGAAATGACCTATCTTGTTTCCCCACTGTGCATGGGATGAATGATGTAATGTTCTTGTTTTGACATGTATAAACATTTGGTATGAACCCACTTGGTTGGGTGGATGAGTCAAAATTGATATATCCCCACTTGGTTGGGAGATGGATGTATGTATGAGTCATTGGTGATAGGAAGGTCATTTATGATGTATGTATAAAATCATCTTTTCGCAGACCTTTCTTATATTTAGGGGGAGCATGGAAAACACACTTCAGCATATTAGAGAATTCAGCATGTACTCAGGGGGGGCATAACCCTTTGCCCTTGATGAAAAAGGCGGAGAGTGACTTGGGGTTGCCATCAAGTCCAAAGGGGGAGATTGTTGGCATTATGATATAGATTTGGCACTATGACACAGGTGTTGTCCTTGATGGCAACTCACTCAAATGACAAATCACAATTCAGGATCATAGAATGAAGAAAGAGAGGTATACACATGTTCCCCATTGTCCAAGTCGCGTGTACACGCGGTTCGCAGAAAAAAGGCACGTATAGTGTACACACACACTTTCACGCAAAGAAAGGCATGTACATGTTGGAAAACTTTGTTTTGGTCCATGGTATTTGGTCCATGGTATTTTGATCCATGGTATTGGTCCAAGGTATCCTGCCCAAAGTGTTGACCCCAGGTATTTGGTCCAAGGTATTGCTTCTAAGTGGTTTTGGACCATAGTATTAAGTAACGCCTAAGACTATAAAAGGAGGAGAAGATCATTAGGCAAGGGCACTCATGAATTGAATATCTAATGAAGAGCAAGATCTAGAATATAGGTTATTGGGTTATGGTGCACAGTTGGATTTGAATCAAGGATGAACCTGAGCACTTGATGAAGGATAAGTTCTATTGATGGGTCAAGATCTTAAGGCTTGAAGAGAAGTATCTTTGTGTGGTTTTGATCTTTTATCTGAATAACTGGCACATGTTGTAATCTGTAAATATGATGATCTGGGTATAACTAATGTCTGGAATTGTTGTAAAGTTTAAATCATCATTTACAGATCTGTACGCAGGTTCACTTTAGCAAAGGCGTGTATACACGCTGGTTCTGCATATCCAAACAACGTATACGCAGGTTCGCCTTGGGAAAACAATGTATGTACGCAGGTTCGACACATTGAAGTAGCGTATACCTAATAAAATATGCTTTAGCTACTTCTGTTTGCTGTTGCAGTGTTCTGGGTTCTAGCTTGGGTTCTGGTTACTGTTACTGTATTCTAGTTACAACATTCTGAGAAGTGATTCAGTTTTGGTTGGTGCAAGGATGCATATATATTTGATGTTTGATTGATGATGTTGATGGATCCAGTCTGAAAAATTATGAAACGTGGTCCCTGGAAGAAAAGAGAAGGTTGTTTCCTTCTGTAGGTCAACACCTACGTACTAGTAAACACATCAGCTAGTACAAGAGCTAGGGGGTTGTAGCTCCCTTCTAGGAGAAGCTGGAGAACGAGAGAAGGTTGTAGCCTTCTGCAAGTTGAAGCCTGCGTACTGGTATAAGACTGCACCAATACAGAAAAATTGTAAAAAGAAATTTCTTATTAAAAGAAGATAGAGACGATTGCAGCAGGTGGTTTTCACCCACATTGGGTTTCCACCTTATATCTTGTGTTCTTGTGTGTGATTGTCTGCTCTATTTTTACTGCACCTAGTTACTATTTATATGGTTCTCATGCACAGATTAAAGATCAACATATGATGAATTAACTAAATTATAAGTTTGTAGGGTATACGCTAGTTGCCTTAAATATAGTTTCTTATATATGCAAGTTTCATTAATTGAAGTAGCGTATATGAATCAGATTGTGAAATGAAATATTATTGACTTAATAATACTGATTCACCCCCCCCCCCCCTCAGTATTATTTCCAACACTCTCTTCAATGTTTTCTTCCAATCCTTTAAGAGAGTTGACCACTTCAGCTACTCGGAGAAAGTATGATGCAATATCTTCTTCATCATCCATTTTCAGACTTTCAAATTTCCTTCTATGAGTTTGAAGCTTTGCCTTCTTAACTTTGGAGTCCCCGTCGTATAAGCTAATTATCTTATCCCATACTTCTTTTGCAGAGTTACAATTCATGACTTTTGTAAATTCAGAATCAATGATTCCACTAGTGATGGAGTTTAATGCTTTTGCATTTGCAACGTAGAATTTCCTCTCGTCTTGATCTGTTGGAAGAGTGGGAAGAGCTATGTACTCATTTAAGACCGAATGCCAAACTTCAGGTCCAAGTGACATTAAGTAGTAGGACATTCTCTTTTTCCAAAAACCAAATTTTGTGCCATCGAACAGAGGAGGTCTTCATGACACTTCTTGATTTCTCATCATGACTAAGAATCCTTCTTCAAGTTGTTAGGCTGATATGAAGAAGCCCGCTATGATACCAATTGTTGGAAATACTGGGGGGGGTGAATCATTATTTCTTTTCAATTATTATTTTTATCAGTTAAAAACATTTATATTTGGAACACGGAAATAGATAACAGGAATAGATGCTTTTATTAATGTGATCTTTTCAATAAATCAAGTACAATATATATATATATATATATGGTTTCAATCAATTGCCAAGCACCAACTTGGACTCTTTGTGAGGCTCCAACCTCCAGAGCACCAACTCTGTCTTGTCAAGGCGCCAAACTTGAATTTAGGAGCACCAACGTCTAGGACACCAATCCTTTCAGTTCTGAGGCACGAACCTCAAGGGCTCCAACCCTCTGCTGTAACTGTCTGGATCTGTTTGGTTGTAATTCTCTGCTCCCGACCCTGCTGGACTGATGACTTACTTCTGTCTTCCTATTCCTTCCACTTCTACCAGAACTTCGGCTCCCTTTTTTTCTTACAGTTTGCCAGCAACATGAAACCTTCCTTGTTCTCTGTTTTATATGCCTGATACGCCTAACCTTTGGCTTCCTCCTTGCTTGCTTGAGCTTTAGCTTCCTCAACTCTCACTTGATCTTTCAGCTTCCTCTGCGCTCACTCTTCGACTTCCTCTATCTCTTCGAATTCATTAATACTCACGGGACACGTTAATTAGGAAGGGAGGCCATCGTTATTATTATTCAAACAATAGACTTATTCTTTACGGCAATCGCAACATTCATGAACAGTCGGAGTTATTCCTTTAAACCCACAATCACCTATCGAAGTGTTTATATGTGTATTTACATTAAAAACCCCAACCGTACAAAAACTCGGAATACAAAGGAATACATGGGAAACCCACTTCGAACACATAATCCAGACTTCAAATGCATTAAAACCGAATATACAAATCTCTTGGGTCCGCTAATACAAAACCTTTCTGCTTTATTCCTCTTTACCTTTGTTGTCTCCGACCTCCGATCTCTCTTCATCGTTATCGACACATCGACCTATCGCATATCGGCATTCCACCACGCCATCACTTAACCTTCCCGAAATGTGATCAGTGATTAAATCTCGATCGTTGATCTGGTTTCCGATCCAACGGTCCAAATTTCACCTGATCATTAGAACTGATCAAAAGATCTCCGTCGTTCAATCAACCCCGCTTGATCTGATGGTTGATACTGATTTAGGGTGGATAACTTGCGAGAGGAATACCCGCCCAATAAAGCGGTTTTCTTTCTCCAGTATCCTGCCACGCATCGGTCGATGAATGGTATCGGGTGATCAGCCCTAAATACCACTTACAACCTTGAGTTCACCCGATGAACCCACTTACTGCTTATGGAAACTATGCTATCAGTGGTTAATTTGGCCATCCATCCTCCAGTAGAAAACAATATGATTTAATCTTCACCGTCCATTGCCCTTCATTGGTTTCTTGGCCTTTCCTTAGGAAATCTACAAAAAGTCTGCATTCTCTGTTATAGTTAGATATTCTTGGTGTTCCTTTGTTCCACTATAAAATTCAATTGCGCCTGCTTCTGGCTGATCCTTCCATCCATTCACATGGAAATCCCAGTTTCTACATGCCTAGATCCAATATAACACTCCTGGTCTGACAACTTCCAATATTCTCTGCTCTGATATGTTCCTCTTTGCTTCTTTTGATGAATTCTTCCTCTCGGTTCTTCTTGTGCATAAATTACACGTGATACTCTCGATATGGCTCCTCCGATGTGGCTCCTCCTCAATCTTCCACTCTTACACTTGCTTCTTTTCTCTTCTTTGATAGCTCTACTCTGATAGCTCCTTAGCTTCATATTGCCATTAATGACAATCTAGATCAACACTCTGCTCCGATAGTTTTCTTTGATGGCTTCTGATGAACTCTTCCTGCTCCTGTTGCTTCACATATCTACTCTACTTGGCTTCACATCATTATTTACTATCCAAAATATTTCCATATTGACATCAATGACAATCTAGATCAATAGTTTTTTCATGCTTTTCCTTTGTATTTCGTTTTCTCGACACCCTGGCAATGCACCACTTTATTGCGATATTGATGGTTTGCAGGTATCTTTAAGTTGAAACCCCATCGATCTGCCAATCGCTGATTCCATGTGGAGGAGAGAGAAAGTGGGCCACCCGCGTTGGTTTTGTCGAGCGTTTCCTTTGTTAACATTTTCAATCCTTTCCCGACGATAAAATATTATATCGCAGATTGGCCCCCACAAGTATTTGAAGTTTTGGATTAAGAATGTGCCCTGGGATCCCGCCAATAGCCGATTTGCGATTGTGATCACCCCCCCGGACCTCTGATTGCAATTTTCCCACCATACTCAGTCATTTTTGGTTTGTTGGGAGTTTTAAGCTAGACCTTCAAAATGCTTTATCGTTTTCTCTAGGACTCCATTTTTGGACTTCCATATATCATTAGAAAGGTCTTTCCAAGCACTATGCAATCAGGAGGGTCTGATTCAAATCTAAGATCTTTTGTGGCCTGAGAAATGGGCTCCAAATTTCACTGCACTTGGGCAACTTTGACCATTTGAAACTCACAATGCGGTGAGTGACAACACCAGCCCTTCAAAAATACAACCATGTCAAAGTTGGATGAAAACAATGTCATTGGATTCATAATACAATGGGGAATCTAAATATGTAATTAGAGCTAATGTGTGATTGTCGATAAAAATAAAGTCCTTGGAACCTCATGAAATCATACTCATTGGATTCATCTTTTATTAAGGAATCCAAATCCACAGTTAGAATGGACATGCAGATACTATTAAAAATAGAAATTTCTTGCATGTCACTTGTAATTAGCTCACCAAACTCAAAATATCACAAGGATTCCAAATATACCATTATATCTGAGAAGCAAATCTCTACACAAAACATGCTAAAAATAATAAGCTTCGTACATCTCAATTAGAGAAGCCTCATTGGAATCTCGAGTTCATAAGGACTCCCAATATGTGATCAATATTGGTGTACCATCCCTAGAACTCTACCTTCTACAAAGTAGGGGACCTACTAAATAGAAAATCTCTTCAATCTATGCAAAAATGTGACTAAATAATCATTCAATCAATCCTATTACTAGTTTCCCTAAGAATCAATACATAGCCTATATTTGCATCTATATCTAAACCCCCAACCTAATCAAATGTATAGATAATTAACCCTCCAAATTTGTAAAGGGAAAATGTAGGGGTTAACAACACCCCTTAAATTTTTCTTTTCTTATTTAACCTATTTGGATTTTTTATTTTGGATTTTATTTTGATGCACTTATTCATTTTAGATATGCATTCATTGCGTAGGACTTATAGTGATGGCCTCATAGCAAGCGGGCATTACCGATGCTTAATTTTCCTATTTTTAAACATTTCTTTCTTTATGTTAGACCAAGTCTAATTGAACACCAAAAAGAAAGCATGAAATATATTTCGTTAGGATACTCCTAGTATGTTTCTATGATAGTTTAGCCATAAACCAAACCTAGGTTATAAGGAAAATACAACATAGTATCAGAGTTAGGTTTGAAGGGATAATTGAATCATAGTGTGCATGGGAAGCAACCTAAGAGGGAGCTGGTTTACTTGTTGTTGAAGGAATACCATGGAAATGTTGATTTCCAGTCTGAGGTATGAGGACGGATTGGATGGGTTGTCCACCTATAGCCCTTGGAAAGAAATGATTAGGATGGTCTTGTCGGTGAACAAGATATGGGAGTTTGCTGACAAGGATATTTTTAAATCAACAACTCCTAAAGAGTTGGATGAGTTTGAAGAGTTGGATGCGAAGGCCAATATGATCATCCTAGATGGAGTAAAGGATAGGATATTGTTAAGTCAACAACTCCTAAAGAGTTGGATGAGTTTGAAGAGTTGGACGTGAAGGCCAATATGATCATCCTAGATGGTCTAGTAAAGGATCACTAGATACCTCATCTTATCGAAAAGAACATTGCAAATGATATGTTGAAGTCTCTTCAGGTTTTGTTCCAGAATAAGAACGAGAATTGGTTAATGGTATTGAGAGAGAAGTTCAAGAACACCAAGATGTTGAATGGCAAGAGTGTAGTGTCGTATCTAAGGAGGGTTTGTTAAGTTCATGATGATCTTAGTGTGATTCGTGATAACATTTGTGAGTCAAAATTACAAAGGACTACCTTGAAGGGCTTCACCAAGGAATGGAAGCCATTTATCAAAGGAATAGTTTCTTAAGACAAGTTGCCAGATTGGATAGCTTATGGGATGAGTTCATCCAAAAGAAATGTAGGATGAGGATCTTCATTAGAAGAATTATGATGGAGAGAATGTGGCTCTCACTAGTAAAATGAAGGAAAAGTGAAGAAGGACTTGAGCAAGATGAAGTGTTTCACATGTGGCAAGAATGGTCATTATGTAAGTGTTCGCATCAAAAGAAAGGAGATAATGAGAAGAAATATATTGCAATGGACACTACATCCACAACTGAGTAAGATGACTTCACAATAAGGTTCAAAGAGGATTTTTATCTAGTCTCTCATTTCTCTAAGGGCACCATTGATGAGGGTGCATGGTTCATTGATTGCAAAGCATTAAAGCATATGACAAGATCATAGGAAGTATTCGAGACTCTAATCGATGGGACTCTAAATTGCAAGTGGAGGTTGGTGATATGATTGAAAGAATATCAAAGAGTCATGTATGGTACCGTTCAGGATGGAGTCAGGAGGGTTGCTACAAGTTCAGGATGCACTGTGGGTACTAGAGCTCAAGTGCAACATGTTGTCTGTCTCAGTGATTGAGGTTAAGGGGTTTGAAGTATTTTTTCAGGATGAAAAGGTGATGCTCAATCCCGGAGGCTCTAACTCTACAAGAGTAGTTATTGTACTTATGGATTGTGGTCTATACAAACTAAAGGGAAATCCTATACATAAAGGGAAGACACAAGTTTTTGAGACTCAAAGGGAGTCGAGTTTGAGTGAGTTTTTTCAGAGTCAAAGAGAGGTTTCGCAACCCAAGAAGAGCACATGGATAGTGGGAAGTAAGGAGACTTATATAGCTAGAAAGAAGGAACCTTGGAATGGCCTCAAAACCCTATCAGACATACAAGAAATGAGAAGCTTTTGGTGGCAGGGACACTTCTGAGGAAAGTGTTGTTCATTCTACAAGATAATTTTGTAGTGATGGATGCCAAAGATTGGGATTGTATTCCTAACGAGTTACTTCTAAGGAATGGAAGTACCTCCCTCACTAAGAGGGAGTGTTCAAAATAATGTGGCTTGGGAGGTACTCCCATAAGTCATGGGTGCTTGACTTGTGAGGATTTGACCCACTTTGTGGAAATAAATACCTAATATATGCAGTGAATTTGAAGGGATTAATTCATTGGGAGAAGTTGGGTAAGTAGAGAATTTAAAGGAGTTATTTCTTTCTGGTTTTTGGAGTCAAAGGACAGTTATGTAGATCAAGTGCAATAGGATAGAAAGGGATGTAAGGCAGGGGTTGCTACAACAAGTAAGTCAAGTATTTTCTTTCGTGTTGTTTTGGGAAGATTGAAGGTCAAAGGTAGTTGACCTGAAGCCTTAGGAGAATATTCTTTTATATTATGTCATGTATCAGGTTTCTAAATGGTTGCAATCCTTGGTACGCGAGCCCTATGTTTGTTTTATTGTAGGAAAAATGACAACTTTTCGGCCATATATATATATATATATATATATATATATATATATATATATATATAGCACTTTAGTTTTTCACTGTTGTTATATTTCCATTGTTAAAAGTTGGCTTCGTTGAACACTCCTAGTGTGTTTGAGTGTTAGTCTAAGCATAGACCAGACCATAGATGTTAGTAAAATTCAACAAACTCTCCTATATGAATTCGACTTCGCTTAAATTGATTTTCTTTTTCCAAAGGCGAAAGGGTTCTTGATTTAGGAGGAAGAATAGGGAAAATGGTGAGAGAAAAAGGGAGATGATTTTGGGAGACGTGTGAGAGGAAAACTAGGAGAGAAAGTAGGATAGAAAATAGGGAATGAGGAGAGAAAATAAGAGATAATTTAGAAAAGGAAAATGAATAAGGAGAAACAAAAAATAAATTTTCTCATCCATGTCAATTCATCCTATGCCATGTCACTAATGAGTCATCCAAATTCTCACCACCTATGCACCTTCAATTACTATGATGTGTCAACCCCAAAACTACCACCTCATGCTCCTAAAAATAGACATGCCAATAAAAGGCCCCCTCCCCCCTAAGAACAAGAAAATGTATCAAATGTATGAAATAGATAGGGGGCCTATTATATTTTGTTAGGTAAACTTGACTTAGGGAAAAAGTCAAAGTTGATTGGATTAAATGGTAGTGGTTTCAGGCACATGGTTTAGTATACCCATGGTTTTACATCTCAATGCATGCCCACAATATTATTCTCATTAGACATAGAATATGAATGGGAATCCAAATACACTATCAATACTCCCATGGCATCACTGGTAAAAGTAGAAAGTACTCAAATTCCAATAAACCACCACCATTAGACTCATAGTTCAATGGGAATCTGATAATATTATCACCACTACCATGCACGATTTGTTAAAAATAAAACTATCTCAAATTTGGATGAAAACATTGTGATTGGACTCAGAATGCAATGGGGAACTTGAATGTGTAATCATAGCTGATACGCCACCCCTGCAAAAAAATACAACCATCTCAGATTTGGATGAAAACAACGCCATTGGATTCAGAATACAATGGGGAATCTGAATATGTAATTAGAGCTAATGTGCGATCATCGATAAAAATAAAGTCCTTGGAACCTCATGAAATCATATTCATTGGATTCAACTTTTAGTAAGGAATCCAAATCCACGATTAGAATGGACATGCAGATATTGCTAAAAATAGAAAGTTCTTGCATGTCACTTGTAAGTAGCTCACTGGACTCAAAATATCACAAAGATTCCAAATATACCATTATATCTGAGAAGAAAATCTCCTAACAAAACCTACTAAAAATAATAAGTTCCATACATGTCAATTAGAGAAGCCTCATTGGAATCTCGAGTTCATAAGGACTCCCAATATGTGATCAATATTGTTGTACCATCCCTAGAACTCTATCTTCTACAAAGTAGGGGACCTACTAAAAGTAGTATCTCTCTTCAATCTAAGCAAAAATGTGCCTAAATCATCATTGAATCAATCCTATAACTAGTTTCCTTTAGAACCAATAGATAGTCTGTATTTGCATCTATATCTAAACCTCCAACCTAATGAAATGTATGGGTAATTAACCCTCCAAATTTGTAAAGGGAAAATTTAGGGGTTAAAACCACCCCTTT
This sequence comes from Pinus tabuliformis, assembly GCA_031772625.1. NCBI lineage: Eukaryota > Viridiplantae > Streptophyta > Pinopsida > Pinales > Pinaceae > Pinus > Pinus tabuliformis. The sequence goes on from CM062818.1 coordinate 10,940,916, forward strand.
ACATTTTTCTTTTATATTTACCCCTTTTGGCTTTTGGATTTTGACGTTTATTTTGTTTCACTTATTCATTTTAGATATGCATTCATTGCATAGGACTTAGAGTGATGGCCTCAAAGCAAAGGTTACATTACTGATGCTTAATTTTCCTATATTTTAACATTGACAATGTAAACTTTGAAATGAGAACTATAAACTCAAAATGGGAACTCTGGCCAAAAACCCCGAAAAAACATGAAAACAAAGTGCTAAAAATGAAAAGTGTGTATACTGGAACAATGTTTTTTTTTTAGGGTCAATTTTGAGCATGTTTTAAAAATGGAAGTGAAAATGATTTTTTTGTGCAAAAAACACCCTGAAAATGAAAAGTGTTGATATTGGAACGATGGTTTTTTTTAGAGTCAATTTTCAACATTTTTAAAAAATGCCAGTAAAACCGAATTTTTATGTGCAAAAAGCACCCTCAAAACGAAAAGTGTTGATGCTGGAATAACATTTTTTTTCTAGGGTAAATTTACAACATTTTGAAATAATAGTGTAAAAGATTTTATCATGACTCCGAAAAACATCAAAATTTCAAAAGAATAATGAAAACATAAAATTAGAAATAAAAACAAAAATTAAAACAATGGAAAAATAATAAAAATAAAAAGTTAAAAAAATAGCAAAACATAAATAAAAATATATATTTTTATGAGAAAATTCTCCGGTGTAAATCACATGATCTTACATTTGTCGACGTGTTTCGAACCAACCATTGTGGTTCATCGTCAGGACAAGTTGAAGAATCAGATCTAGGCTGCAAGTTAAATAGTTAGAGCAGGACCTCCAACGGCTATATTTGACCAAGCAATGACTAAATTGACCAACTAACGGCTAATCTTGACTTGGAAACGACTAGCAGGATAGGACCAAGGGAAAGGAGAACAACTTAATTAAAAATTAAAATAAGTTAAAGTTAAATTCAGTTAAATTAGCCATTTCAAATTTGTTTTAATTGTAGAGTTTAATAAAAAGAAAATCCTATTGTTAGGATTGCTATAAATAAATATAGTAAGAATTTATAATTTAATTTAATTTAATTGTTTATTTATTTATTAATTTGTTTTCAAAAAATAAATAAATAAATAAACTAAAATAATAAAATAAATAAAAATAAATATATAAATAAATAAAATAAAATAATAAAAATAAATAAATAAATAAAAAGTAAAAATAAAAATAAAAATAAATAATAGATAAAATTAAAATAAAATAAAATCTTATTATTAGAATTGTTATTTTTAAAGTTTAATATAATGAGAATTTATATTTAAAATAATAATAATAATAATAATTAAATTCTACTCTTAGAATTGTTATTTTAGAGTTTAATATAATAAGAATATACATTTTAATTTTATATAATTATCAGTTAAAAAAAAAAAAAAAATATTTGAATATATATAAACAAACACTCGAAGAGGAACAAAGAACTATGGTAAAAGACATAGGTTGAAGGATAACAAGGAGAACCTAACAAACAAAACAAACAAAACAAGCAATAAAAAAATGGGAGGGGAGGAAGGGAAGAACCTGACTAGGAAGCAAGGGCTAGGACCCAGAAGTTACTGATCTTCCATCGATCCTCTCTATCAAGATTGCTTGGCCTTTTCTTGATTTCAAGGACTTCCCTAAATTTTCGATGATGGAATTGCGAAACCCTGGCAATAACACTGGCCTCCTCGATACAAACATGATGTTTGGTTTTCTCTGCATGCTCTGCAAGTGCGGAAGATTTGGTTCTCCTATGTTTAAAGTCAGTTGTGTGCTCACTAATCCTCTAATTAATAGAGCACCCAGTTTCACCAATATAGGGGGTCCCACAGGAGCAAGGAATAATATAGACCCCCTTCATGTCCTTGGGGTCGATAGGATCCTTTACTGATCAGAGGGACCTAAGGCCCATTATCAACACTATTGGAGGTCCTACCTTCTTGCAAAATTCCTTGCCTCCAAGCTTAAACCCTTAGTTTGCCATACAGAGTCCTTTGTCAAAGACTCTGCTTCCTTTGTTGAGGAGCTTAAGGACATTAAGCTTGACCCTGGGGACATTCTTGTGAGATTTGATGTAATGTAGTCTCCCTTTACACATGCATCCTTATAAAGGAGGCCATGGAGGTGATGAACCGCCTAACGGATCCCGATACTGCTAAGTTAGTTGAGATCTATCTCACTTCCACCTTTTTCAGTTTTGAAGGGGAGTTCTTTAAGCAAACCTGTGGCACTTCCATGGGCTCACCCCCATCCCCTTTCGTTGCAAACCTCTTTATGGAATATTTTGAACCCAGGGCTCTAAGCTCAGCCCGCCTCCTACCTAAACTTTGGAAAAGATATGTAGATGACACTAATGTCATCTGGTCTCATGGCCAAGAGGAGTTAGATCTCTTCTTCGATCATCTCAATAGTCAATCCTCAGCCATTAAGTTCACCAAGGAACAAGAAGTTGATGGTTGCCTCCCATTCCTTGATATTCTTATTTCAAAGAATAGTGATGGTTCACTCTCCCACCAAGTGTTTCGAAAGAAGACACATACGGAGCAGTATCTTCATGCCAATTCCCACCATTTCTTGGCTTAGAAGTTGGGTGTTCTCAACACCCTTGCTACTCGGGCCCTAAGGATCTCAGATAAAAAGAGCTTTGAGAAAGAGAAATCCCATCTCCTTAATGTCTTTGTTGAGAATGGGTATAGTAGATACCTAGGTCAGAAGGCTTTCCTCAAAGCTGCCAAAAATTTGTTGACTAAAAAAGATCCTAAAGAACGAGTCCCAGGGGTCCACCTACCTTTTGTGTAAGGGACCACGGATAAGATAGTGAGGATTCTTAGGAAACATAATTTTCCCTCAACCTTTAGACCCCTTAACACCATTCATAATTCCCTCTGATCAGTAAAGGATCCTATCGACCCCAAGGACATGAAAGGGGTCTATATTATTCCTTGCTCCTGTGGGACCCCCTATATTGGTGAAACTAGGTCCTATATTAATCAGAGAATTAGTGAGCATGCAGTTGACCTTAAACATAGGAGAACCAAGTCTTCCGCATTTGCAGAGCATGCGGAGAAAACTAAACAACATGTTTGTATCGAGGAAGCCAGTGTTATTGTTAGGGTTTCGCAATTCTATCACCAAAAATTTAGGGAAGCCCTTGAAATTGAGAAAAAGTCGAGCAATATTAATAAAGAGGATGGCTGGAAGATCAGTAGCTGCTAGGTCCCAACCCTTGCTTCCTAGTCAGGTTCTTCCCTTCCTCCCCTCCGGTTTTTTATTGCCTGTTTTTGTTTTCTTTTTTGTTAGGTTCCCCTTGCTATCCTTCAACCCATCTCTTTTACCATAGTTCTTTGTTCCTCTTTGACTATTTGTTTATATATATTCAAATAGTAGTTGTTTTTTTTTTTTAAATAACAATTATATAAAATTAAAATGTATATCCTTATTATATTAAACTCTAAAATAACAATTCTAATAGTAGAATTTAATTTTTATTTTTTACTAATATAAATTCTCATTATATTAAACTTTAAAAATAACAATTCTAACAATAAGATTTTATTTTATCTATTATTTATTTTTATTTTTATTTTTATTTTTATTTTTTATTTATTTATTTTTACTTTTATTTTTATTTTTATTTTTATTTTTTATTTTTATTTATTTTTTTATTTTTTTGAAAACAAATTAATAAATAAATAAACAATTAAATAAAATAAAATTATAAATTATTGTTTTGAGGCTTCTACGATCAGTGCTTTGTGTGTTGTTTTCTTCCAGAGTTTTTGCATCCATGATTTGTTTGCATCGACGTTTCGAGCCCTCCACTGTGGCTCATCATCAGGATAGATCAGTAATTGATCTATCCTGATGATGAGCCACAGTGGAGGTGTCACGCCCCCAAGCCGGCGATAGTTTTTCAACCGCTCTTAGCGAGGTGCGGCACCACCAAACACTTTCTTTTCACCAATACTTATGTTCGTGGACTACGCCTAACCACTTACTCCTACTTAGTTTGTGTTTCGCAACCAAGTATTATTAGTGTGCCTTTATACCAATGAACACCCATACACATTCATTATCAACAACAATTATAAATGATGAACACAATTGGATAGTATAAAGGGAGGGGCAACTCCCTGAACAATGAGTCTGCCCGAATCAATATATTATACAACAGTTTACAAAGCTTTACAAGTATACTTGGAAACCCCAAGTTTCATACTTAGCCAAATTTACAATCCAAGGCAAAGCTCGGTTGCCTAGCTCATCAGCACCTCTGCACGGTTGCCGCACGACTCACCAACGCTTCGTTCACCTTGTCGCACGATCATGTTGTTTGCCCAACTTGGGCGCACCTCCAAGTTACCACACCCGGGCACCTCTGCCCGAGACACACCTCCATTCACAATCTCAACACTTCACCAAGTCACCGTGCACACTTGCATGTCGGGCGGGCGCTCACCCGAGTCGCCAAGACACCCACGCCAAGTCGTCGCACAAACCGGGCACCACACACCGTGCATGCCTCAACCGTCTGTTGGGCGTCACACACCCGTGCATGCCCTCACCCAACCACCGGGTGCTCCTGCCCGCACCTTCACCCACAACTGAGATAAAACGAGTCACCTCTGTGCACACCTACCCAAGAATGGGCACATACTAGAATCTGCGCCTTCCCTTAGGCTTGCGCACTAAAACTGCGCATTACCTCTTTAGCGAAGATGTTTTGAGTGAGTGAGTTGATGTCAAATGAGTTCCACGCTCTTCCCACTTATATGCATTGTAGGGAGAGGTTGTGGCTTGCCCAGCCGACCCTTCATTTCAAGTCGGCCCCCTCATCAACCATGGGTCGGCCTCCACATATGCTAACACACGCCATCATGTGTATATATACATCGCTCGCCTTCCATATGTGCGCATAATACAACGCACACTCCAAAAGAGCTCGCACAACACATAACCGCAGTCACACTTCCTTTGTTCGTTCATCGTTCCAACCGGTCACTCATCGTTTTGACGCGGTCGCACTTCGGGCAGACGTGCCTAAGGACAGTAGGTCCTTACATCCTCCTCCACCTGAAGTCGTTGTCGTCCTCGACAACATAACATCCTGGTAGCTATCCACCAAGATCATCATATCTGAACAGTCTTATCCATGATATCAACTCCTCCACATACTGCAAACATCCCTGCAACATATGTAGAACCACTGTCTCCATCATGTCTCGCCCCTCCGTAGGCTACTTGTCAAGATACTCCACTTGATATGAACACATCTCTGCACATTGGTACCCCTCATGACTCGAACTAGTCGGGTGATCAATCTAACCATACGCCCAAATCATAAGAATGCACATCCTTATGCCCCCATTAGTATTTCCCTGACTTCTGTTACATCTCGAACTTCATCAAGAATCTGTCCAATTCCCATGCTCAGGTCCATGGAAACTCCATCCCATCTGCAACATGTCCAAGCCATGGCTTTGTTGCACAAGAGTGTACAACCTCTCCACCAGCTCATATGTCTCCATGGCACGATAGCATCTGCACAACATCTTTGCTTCGACATTCCCCATAGAATGTCCATGAATGACACCTCTACACATGCTCCTGCATAATGTCCCTGCAAAACTGTCATGCTCCATGTCTCCAACCTGATGTCCATGATGTCCAACGTATGTAGATTCCATCCCAACATCTGGCCATCTGCATTCAAGTCTGCAATCTGTCATAAAGAAGCCTTTTCCCAAGGCCCCTTGCTAAGTTGGTGTAGCCCCTCCTAAACAAGGTCCCTACACCAACCCTTCTCCAAGGTTGTCTATAGAGAAAGGAGGGCCAGGAAGTTTCCTCCCTTACTCTCATCCACCCATGTATCAAATTGATGTTGTGTCCTCAAGTATTTATGCACAGCCTCAATCTCCTCACTTGTACATCTAAGCTCACCTAGCTTGTCCTTCGTCAACTAAAAGTCATATATGCCCATAGCATACCTGCAAAAGTCCACTATACCAGCAGGATCTCTACCTCCATAATCCTCATCAACCACTGCCTCTGAAGTAGTACTCGGACTCCCTTCATTCGCAACTCCATTGTGAAGATCATCAATAGAAGATGTCTCTGTCAAGTGCTTCAAGGTTCATGAGATTGCCCTCTCACTTACTTCATTCTTCCTCGCTCTTGCAACGAAGTCAATCAGCTTCCCTTCCTTCGTTGTTTGAGTCATACTCCCAAGTCCTCTTTGCTCCACATCCTCATGCTTCACATTTGGATCTTTGGGATACAAGGTCATAGAATTCATCCTCGGTCTATACCCCAAGCAACTCCTTCTATTCATCGGAACCATCATGGTTCTTCCTTCAGCTGTGATCAAGAGAATGTCCCGGTCCACCATTGGTATGGCTTGTGCAAGTTTCATGAAATCTTGCCCCAGCACCATAGAATGATCATCCATGTCCACGATCCTCAAGTCCAACTTTCCAAACCACGATCCCACTCTCACCTGAGTGTTTTCCATCACACCAACAACAACTTTCATGGTAGAGTTGATTGCTTTGAAAGCACTCCATTCCCTCTCCATCTTTGCTTTCTTCCCAAAAGACTTTGTTGCTTTCCTTCTTAAGAAGCTATGAGTAGCCCCCGTATCCACCAAAGCTGCAAATCTCTTGCCCTTCACGGTCACCTGCATAAAACTCAGCTTCAACGAATCACCTCCTTCTGTCGGCTTTGTCTTGTGTCTCACATCAGCAACCTTCTTCAAGAATTCAGCCTCAGAAGTGTCAATTGGCTTGTGCTCCAACTTGACATTCCTCCTAAGGTACTTCACCTCCTTGCTTGGCTCTTCTAAGCAACTCGATCCCGTTCTAGCTTGACTTCCTTCAAGCTTGTCCTCCATCACATTATGCTCAAGTGCACCAACCAAGTGTCCATTGACTACCTTCATAGAACTAAGCTTCCGAATATCCTCTGGATTGTCTCGGTAGTGAGTTCCCAGCCTGTCAATGTAGTCGAGCTCTTCTTGCTCAATCACAACAATCTTCTTACCAAGAAGCTTCTTCTTTATTTCTTCCTCAACTTGCTTGATTTCGGCTTCCACCATGGCACTTTTCCTCCTCAATCGGGCTCTTTCATCCAAGAGATCTTGAAGACCAAGACCACTTTGTCGGATCTCCACATCAAGTTCCTTGAGTTCAACATCTGTCGTACCTCCGCATTGGCTCTTGAGTTCTTCAAGTTCCTTCCTTAGTTCCGAACAGCTTTCCCGAATCTTCATGTTCTCAGCCTTCATCGAAACCCAATTAGAACTCCATCGACCCATCTGTTCCAACACTTTGTACTAGAAGACTTCACCTGCATTCATGGCTAGATTCACCTGCCATAGGTTCATCCACCATCCTTGCCTTTCAGCCTTCTCCAAGTTCCCTGCAAGACATGAACCAGCTCTTGTCCCACTTGTATGTGAAATTAGCTTCCTTCACCTGCAAGTACTTGTCACGAGCAACCCTGCTCAATCACCAACTGTCAAGCTTCTTCAACCCTGAATCAGCTTCAATGTTTGCACTTCGTCACGAACAACCCTGCTCCGATACCAACTGTCACGCCCCCAAGCCGGCGGTAGTCTTTCAACCGCTCTTAGCGAGGTGCGGCACCACCAAACACTTTCTTTTCACTAATACTTATGTTTGTGGACTACGCCTAACCACTTACTCCTACTTAGTTTGTGTTTTGCAACCAAGTATTATTAATGTGCCTTTATACCAATGAACACCCATACACATTCATTATCAACAACAATTATAAATGATGAACACAATTGCATAGTATAAAGGGAGGGGCAACTCCCTGAACAATGAGTCTGCCTGAATCAATATATTATACAACAGTTTACAAAGCTTTACAAGTATACTTGGAAACCCCAAGTTTCATACTTAGCCAAATTTACAATCCAAGGCAAAGCTCGGTTGCCAAGCTCGTCGGCACCTCTGCACGGTCACCGCACAACTCACCAACACTTCGTTCACCTTGTCGCATGATCGTATTGTTTGCCCAACTTGGGCGCACCTCCAAGTCGCCACACACGAGCGCCTCTGCCCGAGACACACCTCCGTTCACAATCTCAACACTTCACCAAGTCACTGTGCACACTTGCATGCCGGGTGGGCGCTCACTCGAATCGCCAAGACACCCACGCCAAGTCATCGCACAAACCGGGCGCCACACACCCGTGCATGCCTCAATCGTCCATCGGGCGTCACACACCCGTGCACGCCCTCACCCAACCACCGGGCGCTCCTGCCCGCACCTTCACCCACAACCGAGATAAAGCGAGTCACCTCCGTGCACACCTGCCCAAGAATGGGCGCATACTAGAATCTGTGCCTTCCCTTAGACTTGCGCACTAAAACTGCGCACTACCTCTTTAGCGAAGATGTTTTGAGCGAGTGAGTTGATGTCAAATGAGCTCCATGCTCTTCCCACTTATATGCGTTGTAGGGAGAGGTTGTGGCTTGCCCAGCCGACCTCTCCACGCCTTCATTTCAAGTCGGCCCCCTCATCAACCGTAGGTCGGCCTCCACATATGCTAACACATGCCATCATGTGTATATACATCGCTCGCCTTCCATATGTGCGCATAATACAACGCACACTCCAAAAGAGCTCGCACGACACATAACCACAGTCGCACTTCCTTCGTTCGTTCATTGTTCCAACCGGTCGCTCATTATTTTGACGCGGTCGCACTTCGGGCGGACGTGCCTAAGGACAGTAGGTCCTTACAGAAGGGCTCGAAACGTCGATGGAAACAAATCATGGATGCGAAAACTCTGGAAGAAAACAACACAAAAATTATAAATTCTTACTATATTTATTTATAACAATCCTAACAATAAGAGTTTCTTTTTATTAAACTCTATAATTAAAACAAATTTGAAATGGTTAATTTAACTGAATTTAACTTTAACTTATTTTAATTTTTAATTAAGTTGTTCTCCTTTCCCTTGATCCTATCCTGCTAGCCATTTCCAAGTCAAGATTAGTCATTAGTTGGTCAATTTAGCCGTTGCCTGGTCAAATATAGCCGTTGGAGGTCCTACTCTAACTATTTAACTTGCAACCTAGATCTGATTCTTCAACTTGTCATGACAATGAACCACACTGGTTGGTTCGAAACGCGTCGACAAATGTAAGATCATGTGATTTACGCCGAAGAATTTTCTCATAAACTTGATATGGATCGCAAAAGCCTCAACTCAACAAAAATATATATTAAAAATAAAACATAAAATTAAAAATAAGAAATAAAAAATCCAATATATTAAAAAAGACAAAAGAAAAAGAAGCAAACATAAAAAAAAACTAACAAAAAAAATCAATCATAAAAATGTAAAAAACAAGAAAAACAAATTAACCTATTAAAGATAAGAATTAAAAAACTAAGCCCATGGGGCTTTCGATTGACAGTGAATGGGTGCATTGTTAAGGCACTTCCTCTGAGTGATAGGTCACTGGTTCAATATATATATATATATATATATATATATATATATATATATAAAGAATTAAATAATAAAAAAAACATATTTTCAAAAAAAATTACATTTTTTTTAATCACGTAAACCATAAAAAAAATTGGGGAAAAAATAATTTAAAAACTATAAAAGTAAAAAAGTAAAAATAGAAAAATTTTAAAAAGCATATACAAAAACTAAGAAAAACAAATTAAAACAAATTAGATTAAAAAAAAATATAGAATTAAAAAAAAAAAAACAAAAAAATAAATAAATAAACTACTAAAATTAACATTAAAAACATTAAAAATTTAAATTTAAAATTAAATTTTTATTTAAAAAGAAAGGGCTCAATTTAGCCGCAGTCAGCAACACGTAGGGGTGCGGCCTGGCGGTACAACTGCTAACTAATTATTTTAAAACAAAAAATTAAATGTATGTGCGCTTTTAAAAATAATATATATATATATATATATATATTTTAATATTTTTAATCTCAATTTTAGTATCTTTTAATTTTTTTTGTTAATTTCTAATTTTTTCTAAATCTAGTATGTTTTTAATATTTTTTTTCTAGTTTTTGTTATTGTTTTTTTTTAATTTTTCTATTTTTACTTACTTAATTTCATAGTTTTTTCAAAATTTTGTTTTATTCTTTTCTAAATTCTTTTAATATTTTCTTTTGAGTTTTTGTTATTGTTTTTTAAAAATTTTCTATTTTTACTTACTTAATTTTATAGTTTTTTTAAATTTTGTTTTATTCTTTTTTAAATTCTTTTTTTTGTTTACAAGAATTCTTTTTTTGTCTTTTTTATATTTATTTTTATATTTGTTTTTTTTTTTTTTTATGTCAAAAAAATTGACATAAAAAAATTTAAAGTGTAAACAATAGAAATTTAAAAAAAAATATGCACATTGAATACATTAACAAATTTATAGTGTCAAAAATTGTTAAATTTAGAAAATAATTATTTACATTTCATACATTAGAAAATTTAAATTAAAAAAATAGGTCTTTTAAAAAAAGGCCATGATGCAAAATCACCACTTTTTTAATTGAGCATGCAAATCACTAACATTCTAAAATGTAATGTACATAAAAATATTAAAGTGCCAAAGACTATGCTCTAAGAAAATGTGTGTTCTACATCACCCCTTTTCAAAATCAGGTCACTTTTTTGCTATTTCTACGAAACGGGTAACAGTATCAGTTCCCATTTCAAAGTTTACATTGTTCATTTCTTTCTTTATGATAGACCGAGTCTAATTTAACTCTAGAAAGAAAGCATGGAATATATTTCGTTAGAATGATATAGATATAAATACAACATTTATGACGTTTGAATTCAACTTCCAAGGTCTCTTGGACTCCCAATGATGGTTTATATTCCTTCACACCAACCCTAATGGGTTAGGTGTCTAACATTCCCCTCCGTAATATGAAGGGGTGTATGTAATTCCAAAGAGAAAGATTAGGACAATTACCAGTTGTTTAATGCGGTCTCTGAATTTGGTGGTTTAAAGAATACCACAAACCAAGTGGGTAGCACAAGTTGAAGTCTTCTATTGAATGGTGGTTTAAGACTGACCACCAACTTTGTAACTCAACTCTAACGCATACAAGTTCCTACAGCGTTTCCAAAATTGGCTATAAGTTGGTGTCTTCCACTAATTGAATGTGCTCACAAATGGTGATTTGAAAATTACCATTATTTGTTGGAACTTGGCTCTAATGCTCAACAATTCGCAAAACATTTCCTGATTTAGCTGGAAGTTGATGTCTTTTGCTAACTAGAAATGCTCGCAAATGGTGATTCGAGGATGACCAAAAACTAATAATGATTTGAAGATGGTCGTAAAATGAATCACATTTATGGCTTTGACTGTGGCTACACCTTTAACATTAGCTCAAGCTCGCTTGCACATGATTGATTAATAGGACTTCAAAACTAGAAGTTTAACTATGAATCACATGTACAATTTAATAGAAGATCAAAGGATGATAACATCCATCCAACTCTTATTCACTATTCATTTGATGACTCGTGTTAGTATCAAGAAATGTGTATTGTTGTAAGTTGCACAAAAATTGACTAGTGAGAATAATATTAGTTATATTATAGTTCGCTTAAAAGGTCATGCATATGAATCTTGACCAACACTGTTGTAAATTGTCTGCACTGGTAACTCCCTTGTCTTGAGCAAAATAGAGATGTTCAATCTCTCATTTTTCATGCGGGTACAAGTAGCATTGAAGGCGAGTGAGTAACAAGACCCTTCCTTTTACTCTACCTTAATGTTTTGGCTCAAATTTGCCACGTTTTTTAGTCTAACTTGTGACCTTCAAATATAACTACATGCACCATGTTGCTTTGCTTTTGTTCGATTGATATGTATTCAATTAACTCGTCGAACTGCCAAATGGAAATGGAATTTGATTTGATGACCACCTTGTTCACAATGGAGGGATTTGGGGGGTGATCAAATTTCCTATTCATGAAAAGACCATCTCTAACATGTTTTTCCACATTTTGTTCCACGCTCCAAAACACTACCAAGATAAATAATACAAATTAAAATCTTGGTAGATAACTTCCATCTAGATATCTTAAACTAAAATTTGAGCCCAACTCTTACTACCATTCGAATTGATCAAACACTACTTGCTATAAAAATACTATATGATTTTGTCTTTGTTAATGATTTTTTGTGAGTGATAATTTAAGGGATTGTACAAGAGAAAATGGAGTCTCAAGCAGACATAGGAGGTGGAAGATAGGAAGCAAACAAGAGTTTCCAACTAAGAACCTCTACTAAGTAGAGAGAACAAAGTCTAGGAAAATAGCAATGCAATGAACATAATGCCAGATTAAATAGGTTTGAATGCCCAAGATGAGGAGGATCTCTACATGGAAGAAGCACCTAGGTCACGAACGACAAATCATGTACTTTGATACAAATGTTAGATTGACTTTCACTGGACACTAGAGAGATAAGCATGGAACACATTTCATTAGGATGATATAGATATAAATATATTGTTTTTGACCTTTGGATTCAACTTCCAAGGTCTCTTGGACTCCCAATGATAGTTCATATTCCTTCACAACCACTCTCAAGGATTAGGTGTCTAATACTTTATTATGCTTTGCATTTTCTTTTTCCTTTGATTTTCATTCAATTTAGTTGCATCAACCTCAAGCATTCAAACTCATCCTCATGGGATTATGAAGCATGAACCTATGTGTGACATATGACAACCAACCCATGGGCGAGGCAATGAAAATAGGAAAGGATGGAAAATGTTGAATATGGATTGGGACATGGACATGATACCCCTCTCAAACCCCGCTAGAGGTACAAATCCACCCATGAGTGACGACACTTATCTGAGAAATGATTATGACCGCCAAAGGTGAAACAATGAAAAAGGATCGGATTTAGAGCATCATGATCCATTGCCTGAATCAATCAATGGTCACTATTTTCATGTCAAATACATACATCATTAACCCTTAATATGATGCAATGAAAAAATGTACCTCATGTATGCCACACACCATAATCATCAAAATTAGTCACCTAAGTATTATGTGGGAAACATCATTGGCAAATTGTTTATGGAGAACTATGGATGTTATATGAAATGTTGTCTATGATTAGGATCATAGTAGAAAACATTATCCTCTATTTACTCCTTAGATGTAAGGGGTAACAATGTGAAATTTACTAGATAAGGATGTGATGTGATGCAATAGACAAACTACCTAGGAAGAAAGACAAAGTGCGATGAAAATGTAAGGGTGAAGTGAGTTACATAGGAAAATAGTGAAAATATTCTAGTGATAAACAAATTACCTAGTTGAAATTATGAAAATGGTTTGGAACACAAATGAAACTAGAAAAACAATGGGCAAGTATATCACCATGCAAGAGGACACTCGTAACTAAGGCATGAACTAACCATGCAACACAAATTGAAAGTGATAGAACATGATTTGGTAACCACCATAAAATTGTTCCATGAAAAACATAATGTACAACTAAAGTAGCTACCACCATCATGCAAGATGACACTCATAACTAAGACATGAACTAACCATGCAACACAAATTGAAAGTGATTAGAAATTGACTATGTAACCACCATAAAATTGGTCCATGAAGAACATGTACAACTAAAGTAGCTACCACCATCATACCAAACTGCAGAAAATCTAATTCATGTGATCAAAATCACATGTGTAACCCTCATGCAATGCAGGTGGTAACATGTCATTTGCTAAACACCACTTGAGTTTATTTGATTATTAACCATTATCTAACCATATTTAAACACAATTTGGCTTTATAGAGCTATTTTAGAAGTATAACATGCATGTCTTTTGGAAAATTCCCCACATACCATCTGTCAGCTTTATATGAGACAGTATTATGCTTTTCAATACATTTGAAAATATCATTATGAAATGTTTCACAATAGCATTGCTGAATTGGTTAAATGGAAATAATTGGGTTTGTATGAATAGATTGTGGTGGAATGAAGTTGATAACGCTTGTACCAAATTCAGGATGCAAACAAATATTTAATCTCATCACCTTCAGTCTTAAAGTTAGGGATTATTCTCCCTTTTAAGGTTCACAGAAGGCTCCTACAAGAGAAAACTTGAATGAATTAAAGATATAGCAAATTTAGGCACCAAATGAATTTCATTTATTATTTATATTTCCCAAATATCTATATATTATAACAAGCTTGACAACTTCACACCAATGGGCATTGATAAAATAAATTTTCCCAGAAATGCAAGGTGATCAAAAAATGGCTTGGTATTGAATACCACTAAAATTTCAATGTTTCCAATTGGCCACCAAAAGGTGCCCATAAAATTTCAGTGAGATGATTTTGCTAAGGCAGCTTGGATAATCTATATGGAGTAAAGAATGTCAGATATTATATTCTAAGTGAATAAAGAACAAACGTGTCTGCCTTGTTATATCTTTTAGTAAATATAACAAATAATTAGGCCCCCCTTGAAGAGGCACACTTGCTTGAATTAACTGATAACCACAGCCACTGGCTTAAGCCAAACCCTAACGGCTAATCGTGCATGGTGTCCTTGAAAGAATCCTCTAAGATGTCTAATGACTTTTTCATAACTGATTTGGCAGATTCATTTTTCTCCACATTATATAATTGCAATAGTTCCCTGTACAAAGATGACGGAGTCTTCTGAGCAGAACAAAACACTTCTACCATATCTGCCAGGCACTCGCATGCTGCCAAATGGACCTGCATTTCATACAGCACCCAATCAGTGAGACGTAGACCTTATTCATATAATCCTTGCATTGGTTTTAGCAGGGTAATTAAAAACCAATATAGCTAGTCTTAAAGGAAATAAAAGAAACAAATATTTCTATATTCAGTGATTGCTTTGGTCATCAGTAGAGATTTTTTTTTCAAATAGGCTCAAAATTCATCAATCTCAAGCATTGGAATATTTATTGGTAAATTGAATCAGCTAGGGAATTTTTTTTTTATAAAATTTTCATTAAGATTCAAATTTTGCTGAGCTTAAAGAGGAAAACACACACACGATTCAAGCATTGGAATGTTTATTGGCAAATTGAATCAGCTAGTAATTTTTATTAATTAAATTCATAAAATTTTCATTAAGATTCATTTTTTTCTGAACTAAAAAGGGAATACAAGTACACAAACAAAGGCATATGAACCTTTTTTCTGAATGTCATTGTCACCGAATTTGAACAATACCACAAAGTGTATGACTTAAATAATTGCTAAAACTGTCTATCATAATGCAAGTATTTCATGACATATTTTCCCTTGATCAAAGAAAGGATTATAAGAGTTATTAATGAAAGTAGACTAAAATATGCATCTGTAAGAAAGCACCTGAAACATACACTCAAGATCAAGTGAGATCAACATCATTAGGTAAAGAAACCATTACAAGTATCATAGTGCACCATATTCAATGCTAGGGGCACAAAATATTTCACACAAGCGTTGCCTTCAAACATCTTTCTATATGATGATTTGTAAGGAAGTTACCACATTTGTTTCAGGGATGATTATACAATTTTCCCTATTAGGTGCTTCCAGCCCCAAGGGGAGGAAAATTCCTAGGTAGGCCCATCAATCCATAGGTGCATGCGATAAATTTGTACATGGCATGGGAAAAACTTCAAGAAAGATACATGTTACCCACCAAAAGTGGGTGACCCCATAGGAGAAAATTTTCTCCCATCATCTCTTCCAGCTGGCCAACCAGCAACCCTTGACAAAATTTTCTCCCATCATCTCAACCAACCAGCCAACCAGCAGCCCCTAACAGCCACTATTGGCCAATGTTGACGTGCCACTCATATCTCCGCCACCTACATCAGTCATATGTTTCCTTGCCCATTTGGAAAGAGCAAATGTTTGAAGGTGGGCTTCTAATCAAAAGGTACTTTATTCATTTTTGCAATCGGGTTCTTATGCTTGTTTGTATTTGGGAATTTGACATGGATTATGGAGTAACGTGGAAGGATGAAGGAAGAGGGGTTTCAGCCGTAAACTTGTTCCCTCACCTTAAATAAGAGGTTAATCTTTCATGCTAGTCCAGTGGGACCTCCCCTAATGGCCCAATGGGTATAGGAGGGGCATTACTTGGGAAACCTCGATTGAGATAGCGTAGTCCTATCTCTCCCTATTCCATACTTATCACTTTCCATCTTACATTATAAGCCCTATACTCCACCTGCTATATTCAGGTTAAACTGACCATTGTTTCTCTAGGATTTGGCACCTTACATCCTCACACGTGCATAGGGTCCAAAATTTTTCCCTGGAAAGTTGATGCAACTAAAAGAACAAGAAAAAGTATATGATGGCCACAAGGAAAAACAAAAGAAGATCAAAATGCAAAAGATGGTTGGGACATACACATTCGTGTGTGGGAAAAACCCTAGCATGAGCTCTACCTTACTCATTATGGTCATCACCTGGTTCTTGAGCAAATGTTGCTCTTTATATTATGAGAAGGAACCTTTGCATGTCCCAACACCTGATGGACAATGAACTGCCTCATGATTAAGTGGGTAATCATTGTTATGCATCATACAAAGCAAGCTCTAACCCTTTGAGCTACGAGCAGTAATACAAAGAAAAATCAAGAAAAAGAATAAGGTGCACAAGAGGGGTGAAAAAACGAAGGCCAAGCTGGTAACTCATGCATCCATGATTGCTCCCTCCACACATCTGTACAATTAAGGTGAGCTAAAGCTCACTGCTCTTTACGGACTTTCACCGATGGGAGGAGTGTTGGTATTACATAAATCACTAGGAGAAATGTAACAATGGTGTAAAGGCAGTGATTCCAAGGGCCTATTCAAAGGAGAGACTCTAAGGATATGGATTGCTTGCTTTAAAAGCAAGATGAGTGGCTCTCCTAGAAAGGCTAAAAGGAGACCTAGACCTAGGGTTGAGGAGTATCTTTTGATAAGAATAGCCCTAGATCAAAGAATCACGAAAGAATAGGGCTTCAAAGCAATCCTTGTGAAATTGGAGTGACAAGGTTACGGGGCCGCAAAGAAGCTCTAGTGGACCCAAACGAGGTCAAGGATTTGAGATGAAACTTCAAACAAAGGGGCTTGACGAAGTGAGGGAGGAGAAGAAGGATCAAAATATTGGATATGACTTGAGACTTTAATACAATGATCCTTGGTAAAGCCACTAACCAAAGGAAACCTAGGGAGAATGGTTTGTGAGCTAGGGCTTGAGATATCTCGAGATTCCACCATCGGAATGGCCTTAAATTTGAAGGACCTCTTGAGGACTCACCAACACAACTTTAGGCCAAGTTTCATCATTTTTTGAAGGCTACAATAGAAATTGTATGATGTCCTAGATAGCCCTATAGGTTAGGGCGAGGAAGGTAAAGGAATGTTTGTTTAGTGATCACCTAGGACTAGACTAGTGCCCAGCCTATTGGGAGAATGGTGTCAATGTAATCCAATGTTTATAGGTAAATTATACCCTCAAGGAGTCTCTTAGCAACTTCGCATGGCCTAGAGGCAACTACTAGGTCACTAGGAAAGTTTATACTTCTTTGATGTTGCAATTGATGACTTATCAAGGTGATAATGAACAATCATATATCCCTAGGTCATTTATTCACTCTACCTTTACATGAAACATATGAAAAGCCCTTACAAAAACAAATTCAACAAATTTGCATTTCATTAAGGAAACTACACCAGCTTCATGAGCGAAAATCTTCATACATTGCACAAGTCACAAGACATGTGAAATAAAACATGAAAATGACACTTACAAGTATAGAGAAATTCTCCAATCATCAATATGCAAGAAAATCAAAGCTCCAAGATAAAAGATAAGCTCTTCCAAACATCAAAATGCATCAATAATCCAATTCGTCCATCAAAAAGGCTAGCAAATTCTCAAGAAGAGATACAAGTCCAAATCCAAGTGATGATCAAATGAAACGATCATCACATCAATATATATCCTCCCTAAGGTGTTCGATTTGCCTAATAAGGCCTAATAATGCCCCAACTAATAAAATAATGTGCAAACATATCATTCCTTCGTCAAATGCCCACAAAGATAGCTCTAGAATACAAAAATAAACCTCCCAAAAGGGAAAATTAATAGATACAATAGGTCGAAGGGCCATTGAAGAGGCCAAGTGGAGTCCAATGTGTGCCAAGAAGAATGAATGAGCTTCGAAGACAATGATAAAGGGGTTCGCCCCTTGATATCCAAGCAAATGACTTGTGGTGCCCCCAAGTGGCTATGGGGGCATAAAATATCCTCATGGGTCTCCAAATGAATCGAACAAGCTTGTATCCCATCTGTAAGGGCTAGAAGAACGATGCAAGCCCTCCCATTGTCTCTCATGGCGAGACACATCCTCATCAGGGCTCTGGATCAACTGCCAAGTGTGTAGTGCAAGAATGGAGTCTGTTGGGCAAGGTGGTCTAAGCGCATCATCATCGTCCAATAGGTGGAACCCGAGAAAATGAATAAGTGGAACTGAAGGATCCCATGAAGTGGCAATCTGCTCTCTTTTATGGTGGAGTCCTGTGGCTCTCAACACTCACGCTACAAACGCTAATATGATTCTTTGGAGGGCTTGGACCTCGTATAGGGAGATCAAACCCCAGATGAAGACCCACCTTCAATCCTGTATAAGATCCAATGCGTCTCCTCACCTTCCAGTACAACTAAACATTAGTGCAATTGAGTAAATGAGCTTACAAATCATGGAACCAAGTGGAAACTTCATAGTGGCATGCCCTTCCATAAGGGGCTTCAGAACATACAAGTGTCTCCAAGTTCAAGAGAAAGGTTAACCAAGGACACTATTAGGTCGTTTCAGCCTCTAAGGGGGTGACATGTCCATGGTACATCCATCAATTGGCAGGTGATATGTGAAATAATGATGGAATGGAGTGGGGCATTAGGGGAAGGCTCCAACCACATGCCACAGTACAAGGGTAGCTAAAATAAGGGAAGCCCACATTTGAGTATATGAATGCAAAAGGGAGCAATTGTGGAAAATGAGTTACCCCGGCCATTGTTTTTCTACCCTTCTTCATATAACTTTTTCCTTTTATAGATTTTTCTTTTGTAACTGCTTGGGGCCCCAAGAGATGAGAGCATGATATGTAAGATATAGCAACGAATACCCCTTAAGGTGGGGTAGTTTATCACCCACCAGGGGCTAGGATAGTTATGGGTTCCTTTATGGGGCCAATGTGAGGGGCCCTAGGAACCAAGGTGATGGCCATGATGATAGGGGCATAGATCATGTTTGGCTTTTGCCCACATGCTAAATTTGTATGTCCCGACCATGTTTTGCATTTTATGGTATATTTCCTATTAATAGTGGCCAAATTATGCTTTTTCTTTTCTTTTTGCTACATCAATCTTCGGGGCATCGTTCTAGGTCCAACCTAAAGTGTGGGCAAGGGGAAGGGGAGGCTAACCCCTTATGGACCCAATGGAAAAATGTGGACCTGGATGGGAAATATGGTGAATAGGATTATAATGAGTGGAGGGGAGTGATGTATATGGTGCCAGAAAGCGAGACCATGCAACAAAAATCGAGGTTTCCCATGTAGCGCCACCCCTAAAGCTAGTAGCGAATAAAGGAGATCCCATGGGACTAGGATACAAAGTTCACCATCAAATTGGACAAAGGAGACAAGAGTACAAACCAAACCCACTCTTCCCGTCGAATTCCCTCACTAATCCATGCCCAAAAGTGTCCATGATAAGTAAACAAACATACCAAACTACACAATGAAAAGCCATACCTTCAGGGTTGGAAGGCCCACCTTCAAACATATGATCATAACAGATGGGCAAGGGAGCATAGGGCTACCTCAAGTGGCATAGATAGTGGCACATCAAACTATTTGGTGGCTGCAAGGGGCTGTCGGTTGTTGACTGAAGGACCATTTAGGAGAAAAAAATTTCTCTTATGGATACCACCCACAGGTGGTGGGTAACATCTGGCGCCCACTGGGACATGATCTCTCAAAAGAGTGCAGAAACCTACTCAAACGGGGAAGTCATGAGAACACCAACAATCTCTTGGGGACTGCAGACCTGTTACCTGCACATATCAAAGACCAAGCACATAGAGAAGCATGCTTTTGCGGTGTCTTATGATCACCCATTCTTAATATTAGGCCATAAAATCAACAAGAAATAAAATTTACTTCAAATGCAATTTTAATCTAAATGCAGCTAATCTAGAATGATAAAGAACATGACGTTAGTTCTAATGAGAAAATCAACATGCAATGCATCCTACTCTAACATGCATTTTATTTAAGGTGAATACTAAGTGTAATCATAGAGCCAGTGCAACCAAAATATCATTAGATCAATATAAATATGCCTGCCTATATGATTACCCATGCAATAGATCCAAAAACCAACATAAACACAATCACATGGATGATGTGGGTGGGAAGCAGGAAAGTATGATATCCATATGACGTAGAAAGGAGTCTGGGGTGAGGGGAAGGACACCATTTTATAGGTCCAGAGATTTTCTTACAAACAAAACATGGATGAATGATTGACCAAGCTCAGGAACTCCCCATCATGATCATTGTTCATGATATCGTGCTTTTTGGATGTCACCAAGTCATGATGGGAGGGGAAGGAGACTAAGGAAAGGAAGGAGTGCAACACATAGGTTGCTCAATGTGATGGTCACATTAGAGAGGGGCAATGTTAATTTTAGATCACAATGGTATGTTTTATGCTTTAGCACAATTTCCTTCAATGTTCCTTTAACAGCCCAATGACAATTTCCAATTATATCCAACAACAATCACATTAACTTAAACACATTGACAATAAATGCAGATAGAACATAAAACCATGTGCAGAAGACAAGCCAAGACAAGAGGACACAAGACATGGAAGATGCTAGGGACAAACCCCAATGTGGGGAAACCCTTTGATCAAATCTTCTTATTATTTTTCAATAGTTCAGCACAGAGAGAGAGTACAAATATCAAATTAACTTGTCCAAAAACAGTCCTATCAAATCAACAGTCAACACCAATCAACTGCAGCCCTAACCAGAAAGTCAATGATGGTCAAAGAAGCTCCAAAATGTCCTCCAAGTAGCTCGGTCAATAGCAAAAGAATTCAGCCTTCCAAGAGGGTCAAAGTTAGCCCAAAACAGATCCTCTGTCAAACCAGTCAAAGGAGAGAGAAAACCCTACTGTAATTCTGTAGTCAAATAAGAAAGTCAACATTGAAGTCAACTAGGTCAAATCCCAAACACCTTGAAAACTGTGGCAATCAATGTGTCATTCATAAATCAAAATTCTACCCTCTGGATTGAAGTCAAAGCATGGTCAAACAATCCAAGTCAACATTGGTCAACGCTGCCCTATTCCCTGAAAATTTCGGCCTCCAAAATAGTGCAGAAATTTGGCCTCTTACCCCACGTGCGAAGAAGAGAGAGGTTGTCTTTGAGTTGTACGAACCAATCAAGAGAGGAGAGAGATGATGATGTGATGTGTTGAGATGATATCCAAGTGAGAGAGAGGTCACTCCTATTTATAAACCTCGTTGAGGGTAAGGAGACACATCAATTGGGCTTCATGAGCCTACATTTGACGGAGGCCGACATTGATAATTTGTCCATGAGAAATAATAAATTCAAAATTCCATTTCTGCTTGTCAGAATGAGATGATCTTGATATCAAAATTGGACCTCTCGAAAAGAGGAATCTAATGCAATAATCATCTCCATCATATGAGTTGTCCTATGGTGGAATTCGGCCATAGTTTCCAATTTTAACAGGTAATGATGGTGTGCTAACAATCCTGAGGGTGTATTCGAGGAGGTCAAATATATCCAATGAGGGGCTCTTCTTTGACATTATACTCAGGGGCGGTGAAGGGGTCATGGTCATTTGAGATCATCTGAAAAGGGCTGAGGGAATCACTTGTGGATGACTCAAAATGGTGAGCAAGAAAGAAAGGTGATGGGGAAGGTGAAGTATTATATTTAATGGCCTTATTTTCCTCAAAATCATAATGTAAAGGCTCCTCAACATCGAGGAAAGAGCCCTCAAATGGTTCAAATATATTCCAAGAATCACAAGGAAGGCAGGTAGGGGCAGTGGCCCTATTGATTTCAACATCATTAGTATGAAAATTAGGGTCTTTCCTAAAAGGAGAATCAATTGCTTCCAACTTCCCTCTTTCATTCAAGGGAAAATAATGATCCTCCTTCCCAAGGGTACCAATATACATGTCATCATAAGTAGCGCCCAAGAGAAAGGGAAGACCAATCTTAACTTCATTCTCCTTGTCAGTATAATAAATGGGAGCACAATCAAATGGAGGACCAGTGATTTCCCATTTCTCCTTTTCAATACGGAAGTAATCCCCAATGCCATCCCCTTCACCAAGGTTCTCAAAGGGAGAATCATAAAGAATAATATCTGTGAAAATTCCTAAATCTAACACATTAGAAACCCCTTTTGCAATTACTGGTTTACAATCTCCTACTTGTTCTTCACATTAACAAGTTATTTAATTGCATAAACATCGAAGTAAACACTATTGCAGCCTTCACAAATATATAGATCATGCACTGAAATAAACTGAGACAATAACACAAGGGCCACCGTTATTTTTGGACAATTGTCCCCGGAAAAACCCAATTCGGGAAAATCAGTGTAGCATATAGAGGGTTTGTATTATTAAACAGATTTCGTGAATACAACTAGGGTGCTAGAAGAGGCTCACCCAACAAATAATATCCTAAGCAGTAGTGCCTCTATCCAGAGGTAGATATTCCACCAAATCAACAACCAGATGATCAAACCCCACAGTGACTTCAGTTGTTCCCTATGCTGGATAGTGAAAGCTGCTCCAAGCACTGCTCTGGAACTACGTCACTCCTCCAGGAGCTGCGTCACTCTCTCTCGGCTCAAAATCTGTTGATTTGCTCCCAGTCTACCACACAAAATCTCCCCAGCGTTGCCTCTGATGCCCAACGTCAGCCTTTGCAGCTTTTGCATCTCATTGTGTTAGCCCTCTGCGTCCTCTGCGTTAGCTTTACGGCCTCTAGGTGAACCCTTCTAGGGCCTGCGTTGTCTCTCCCGACACTGTGTTGCGTCTTTGTTATGTATTCTTCAGACTCTGATGAAAATCCCTTGCTGAACTGCCCCTCACTGCAACTCTGATCCTAACTCGATTTCCTCAGCAAACCTCACCCTAGAAAATTGAATTCTTTGATCACTTGGTGTGTCTCCAACTGACCCTCAAGCCTCCTCTTATACTTTTCCTGTTGATAAATCAATGGTCGAGATTAAATCTCTAATCAATAGCTAAGATTAAAACTGGCTTGATCCTCGTCACTTAGAACTTTCTCACCCATATTTTTATTAATACGCATTAATAACGATTTTCGTGTCTTCGAGATCTCATGTGCCTTAGCCTCTCCACCAATTTTCCAGGCTAGAGCACATTAGATGCTACGAAAAATCAACACTCCCTCTTAGCGAGGAATGTGCTCTAGCAATGCTTCACCATAGAAGCATCACACTGATCCTCCGCATCGGTCCTCTGTGTTGATGCTTGGCCTGCTGCCCCACATCCACTGCACTGCTACTTCCTGTATTGCTGCCCATGACACTGCCACTGATACATTTGTACTGCACCTTTCTCTCAACATGCTACATATGCTGCCCATAACACTACCACTGCTAATTGCTTGTAGTATACCTAAGGGGGGTATTATGAAGTACAGAGGGAGGTACCCAAGGGAATAATGTAATAATGTGATGGGCCATAGTTAATAAATAAAGTAGTTAACCCACATCATGTAAGGGACAACAAGTAGTTAGGAATAATGTGATAAGCCCATTGTATTAGATATATGGTATTGAGAGACCCATGGTATTGTATGTATTAAGCCTATATAGAGGCTAGAGACTCCCCATTGAGAGATGTCGAGGATTATTGTATTGGCAAGCATATGCCTTGTGGAGTGTTCTTCTTCCTTAAGGAGTGATTGTATGGTGTTACCCTAACTTAAGGGTTTTGATATTAATAAAGAGAAGCATTTCTACATTTTGATCTTGTTATTTTTGGATATATTTTACATTTTTATATATTTGTAGGTCAGATCTATTACAGGGGGTATCAGAGCACTTTCTTGGGCAAAGCTGAGAGATTTTTTTTTTGTAGGAACTTTTTGGGGTGGCGAGTTTGCAGAGCAGATTTGAAACTCCCTGGTGCCAAATTTGCAAAAACAAATTGCAAATCTGTATTCTTTGCAAAAAAATACCCAAATTCAAAAAAAAAAAATCAGCCAAATTGGAGTCTAGATGAGGGAGATATCGCTGATTTAAAAATCAGTTGTGTTGCAGAAATTTTTATGACGACAATTCGTGGATGGCGGATCTCCAATCAATTTTTCCAGTTTTTGTGAGGAATTTTGAGAAACTAATTGCCAATCTGAGATCCTCTTGAAAAATTGCCCAATCTGAAAAAAAAAAATCAGTCGAATTGGAGTCTGGATGAGGGAGATATCGTTGAGTGCCCAGATTGGGATTTTTATCACATAAGTAGATGCAAAATGGTTGTTCCATTTCCGACAATAAGCTATAAAAAGGATTCTAAGCCATATTGATAGAGTTGTGGCCGTTTTAAATTTGCCGCATAAAGTAGGTAAATTTTTCAAAACCCTCATTCTACTTCATGGCTTCCACTGAACTGATTTTTACAAGAAAAGATGATGGCCCTACTAGTGAAGAATTCATAAAAAGGAAAAAGTCGGCAATTGGGAAATATTGGAGATCTTCAACATGGCTTCTTTTGAAAGACGAAGTTGCCATATGGTGGAGCTCACTTGACAACAAGAAGTTGTCCAAACTTTCAGAGGAAGAAATTGAAAAACTATTTTTGGACAAACAGTCTCATGCTACATTACAGGAGAATGAAATGCGGAGAGGGTTATTTTCTGATCATATCTCCTTATTACAGGTTCATGGATGTATTCAGAAAGGAAAGATAATTGTGTCTATCAATCCTAATAGCAAGCATAATTTTATTAATGTTCATTTGGCTAAATGATTGCAAGTCTCAGCCAAACAAATGGAGCACACACAGGTTAATAATGAGCAGGTGCAAGTTTATAAAGGTTTGAAGATTTCTATGGATAAGTATGTATTGCATTGTGATTTTTATGCTTCAAATATGGTTAATGTGGATGTTGTCTTGGCATACCCTTGGATGGAATCTGTTGGTACTATAAATATTAATGTGTAGATAAAATTCCTAAAGCTCTAAGATAAAAAGAAGAAAATTATATTACAGGATATTTCCATCAATAAATAGGTAGAGTCCAAGGAGGCTAAAGTAGATGATGTTGCAGGTACTGACATATCAGATGAGGAATCCGTGGTTGAAGTAATACTAGAAGATAAGCAACAACCGCAGGTGCCACAACATGTACCAGATATCAATCAAGCTCCATTAGGTGGTGAATTAAAGATAGATACACCACTGGTTAAAACTTCAGCATATCACCACTCACATCACCCAGCAAGAAAACAACCAACAAGATGGCAACAAATCAGCAACAAGGACAACAACCCCTGCATGACAAATAAAGAAGTGTGACAATCCACCCACAACACATCAACACAGAGGAACCGCCAGGATCAACTCCCATCTCAAGCGAGCAAGGTACTGGCTAAATCGTGTAATCACATGTCTCTAGGATGGCTAGATGCACGTGCATGGTACTAGTGGACTACTCTTTTGAGTAGATCTTATTATTTGTGTTCTTCTTATGTTTCAGGGACGAAATAAACACTGAAATAAACACAATACAGTCTCAACCATCAAAAGGTCAACAGCTGAAAGAAATAGACAAACACACAAGTGACATCGTTATTTTTGGACAATCATCCCTAGAAAAAACCAACTTGGGAAAACCAATGCAGCAGTAAATGAGAGTTCTATTATTGAGCAAATTTTCTTGAGTACACAAGGTGCCAAACTGGCTCACCCGAAAGAGATACAAAATATAGTAGTAATACCTCTCTTCGGAAGCAGATATTCTAAAGGTTTCCCCACGAAACCCTCTCTAGCACAATTTGAAGCACTGCTTAGCCCTCTTGGCCTTTGCGTCACCCTGAAATTCTCTACGTCAACCCTCTCAGGCTCTGCGCAGCCTCTCTGGCTCTTTGCGTCACTCTTGCACGCTCTGCGTGGATGACACAGGCCCTTCTGCCCTCTGAGCAATCACTGCTAGCCTCTCCATGGCTCCCTCTGGCTCTGCGTCTGCCTCTCTGCTTTTGTGCTGGTCTTCCGGCACTATCTATGCCTCTCTGCCTCGTACTCATTGCCCCTCACTGCAAATCTGATCACTAATTCGACTTCTCTTAGCAAACTCCGTTATAGAAAATCGAATGCCTAATCACTTTGGTGTGTCTCCAACTGATCCTCAAGCCTCCTGTTATACTTTTTCCGTTGAGTCTTCAATGGTCGAGATTACATCTCCAATCAACAGCTAAGATTAGATTTGGCTTGATCAATATCATTTAGAACCTTCTAACCCAGTTTTATATTAATACCCATTAACATTTTTATTTTCCTAAGTTTAGGCTTAGGAACCCATTAAAAATATTAATTACTTTAATATCTCCTTCGTCCGGCATAATTTCCCCAAACCATTTCTAGGTCTTGGAGATCTCATGTACTTTAGCCTCTCCACAAATTTTCATGGCTAGAGCAAATTCAATGCTACCCCAAATCAACACTCCATTGTGACAGCCTCAAGGAGGCTTATCTCTGGCTTGCTACAGGCCTACAAGGCTCTACTCCTCTGATCCATAGCCTTATTAGGCCTTAAGCCCTTAGTCGAGGCCTTATCCAAGGCTCCTAACCTCATCGTTGCCCTCTTCTAGCCATCATTCAGTCATAAATTGGTCATCACTTGGTTTGCATTGGTATTTTTAACCCGAATCTTTGTTTTACAAGTGATTCCAAGTGGTTTTGGAGCTAACTCTTGTGGTTGTAGGTAGATAAACTCATTGAGAGTCCTAGCAGTCAAGTTGGTTACCAACAAGGTCATTAGACCAAGTGGTTTCCCTCCTTAACCTCTATTTTCTCCTCACTGTTTCATTACAGCTTCAAGACGCATAACTATGGCAATAAAAATAATTATCAATCCTATTATCTCATTGGAAAATCATTTACATTATTGAGCATTCACTCTTTGAATCTCTTGCATCTTTGGTAATCGTCTTGGTGTTGATTAGGCTACTTCTCTTAATGTTGTGATCATTCGTCTCTCGCATCTATCTATTGCACTCTTGCATTCATAAGTAGTTCACTGTTAGCAATATCATCCAATTAACAAGATATATGTGAACTCACTAATTCTCTAAAACATAATTGGCATACTTGGACTGAATTTGCATTTCTTACATAAGATAAGCGTGTTGCTCTCGTAAGTTTTCTCTAGCTCTTTTGATGTCATCAACATCAAGTAAAGAATAATATCATTGAGCATATCATCATTTGAAAAGTTGCCACGTAATCCTAATTGCAAGCATTTTTACATGACATTGGTTATCAATCTAGTAAGTATTATTGTGTTGTCTAAAGGATTGCTATGTGAAAATTTCATATATCATAACAACTGGAAATTATTTTTCTAATTGTTAATTTATTTAACAATTTATTTACAGTTTCCTGTGGCAAATACCAAATAATTCTCATTGTGAGTTTCATAAATAAATACTGCAGAAGAAAAATAGCGCTAGAATCTTAAAAAATATAGCACACACACACATAATGACACTGTTATTTTTGGACAATTGTCCCCGGAAAAACCTAACTTGGGAAAACCAGTGCAATAGTTGAGGGTTTTATCATTTATGTAGCAAAAAAATTCTGAGTACAATAAAATGATGCCAAACTAGCATTTCTATCTAAGAAAAATATTGGAAAAAATCTCTAAGGGAATTTACCCTCCTCCTCAAGCAAGCCCGCAACAAACTAAGCCTCAGAACTGGCTCTGGAACCCTCAGCATCATCCTTCTGCACAGGCTCCACTCGTACTTTCTGCCAGCCTGTGGTCCAAAACCCCAAGCGCAGCTGAAGCCATAGTTTTAAAAACCAGTCAGTCTGAACCGGAAACCGCTCAAACCGGCTGGTTAACTAGCAAACCCAGCTGAACCGGGCAAAAAAACTAGGTTTATGGACCGATTTCTCCTTTATTCCACCATAGTCAAGCCTAACCAGCGGGTTCCATCATAAACCGGCTAGTTCAATGGCACGCTTGTCGTAGACCCATCGGGAGGCTGTTTTGCGGCTTCTAAGGTGGTTTGGAGGGAAACTAAGGGTTGCTCCCTCCAAAAACATTTCCTCCAAACCAATAAAAGGAGGTGTCATTTGTCTCACACATCTCATTTGGAGTTATTGTGAGTTTAATTGGAAGCTTGGAGCTGTTAGTAGATTTGGCGTCTTCAAGAGGAGGCTAACGAAGCTAGTTTGCATTTCCAAGTAAGGATTTTCACTTGAAAAAATCCATATTTCACTATTGTTCATGTATTTAAATTTTTTGTGTTGTATGCTACATTGTTATCAACTCTGTAGTACTTTGCTATCAAATTTTGTAGGCTAAATATGTCCAATTTTTTCGCAATTTTATCTTTGGTTTTCCATTTTTCTTCGCTGCAATTTTTTCTAATTATTGATTTCTTTGCAAATTTCAAATATTTGTAGACACCATGCCTCCAAAAGCCAAAAACGGTGCATGAGCTCATTGTGATGTGATTAATGGAAAAATGATATGCAAATTTTGCAATAAATCTATTGGAGGTGGGGTATTCTCAGGTTGAAACAACACTTGGTTGGGATAAGTGGCCAAGTAAATCCATGTGATGCAGCAAAGGAAATGATAGGTCATATTAGGGCAGAATACCTTGTCAAGTTTGAGGAGTTTGAGGAGAATAAGGCTAGGGAGAAGGCTATCCAAGAAGAAATTGCAAGGAAGAAGGAAATTTTACAAGCCATGAAAGAGAGTGGGTATGATGATTTTCAGATTCAAGACTCCTCTTCTATCCCTTCCACCAATGACCCCTTTCACTATGTTTTTCCCGCTCTTGAGTCTTATCATCAAGGCCAACAATCTAAAGGAACAAAGAGGCTGAACATCCATAGTTATTTCTCATCCTCTGCTACCACTGCCTCTGCTAATCCCACTTCCTC
Organism: Pinus tabuliformis; assembly: GCA_031772625.1. NCBI lineage: Eukaryota > Viridiplantae > Streptophyta > Pinopsida > Pinales > Pinaceae > Pinus > Pinus tabuliformis. The sequence goes on from CM062818.1 coordinate 10,970,261, forward strand.
CTAGCCAAGTTGTCAACCCACTTTGGATGAACATTGGAAAAAACAATGCAAAGAATCTTCTTTTCAATATATTGCTAGATGGCGGTATGATGCAGATATCCCATTTAATGTTGCTCGCTCAACTTATTACCAAGTTATGTGGGACTCTGTTATAGCTATAGGAAAGGGCTTCAAAGGCACTGCGACGCATGACTTGAGGGGAGCTCTTTTGCAAAAAGAGATTTCTTCCATTGATGAGTATTTGGTTGAGTATAAAGAGTCATGCGTCAAAACAAGTTGTTCAATCATGTCAGATGGATGGACCGATGGAAAGAACCACACTATCATTAATTTCCTTGTTTCTTGCCCTCAAGGAACCATGTTTGTGAGATCAGTTGATGCATCTGATAAGGTGAAGGATGCAACTTTTCTATTTGAGATTTTGGATGAGATTATTCAGGGAGTGGGGGAGCAGAATGTTGTACAGGTCATCATAGATAATGCCTCAAACTATGTTCTTGCTATAAAGATGATTGAGTCCAAATATAAGACCATATTTTGGACTCCATGTGGTGCACATTGCATAGACCTCATGCTTCAAGACATAGGCAAAGTGGAGTGGGTAAAAAACAATGTAAAGCATGGCAAGTGCATTACAAAAGACATCTACAACCACTCATGGGTATTGAGCCTGATGAGGAAAAACATTGGGGGCCTTGTTAGGCAGCAATTACGAGATTTGTAACTCACTTCCTCACATTGCAGAAAAAATTACGAGAAAAAATTGCAGAAAATGTTTTCTTCTAATGATTCGACTTCATCTCGATGGGCTCATAGGCAAGATGGCAAAGACACCAAAAAGAATTTTTTCGACAATTATTTTTGGAAAACATCTGTAGAGCTTGTGAAAATTATTGAGCCCCTTGTTAAGGTGCTACGGATGGTGGATGGGGAAAACTTGGCCATAGGCTACATTTATAAGGCTATGGATCAGGCAAAGGAGTAGATACAGGAAGCTTACAAGGATAAGTTAGCTAAATATGGGTGTATATGTGCGATCAATGATAACAGATGAAACAATCAATTCCATCATCCTCTCTACATGCAGCTGGGTATTTTTGGGACCCACAGTATCATTATAAAGCTCGGCTAAGAGATCTGCAGGTTGGGGAGGTCAGAAATGGATTGTATGATTGCTTGGAGCGCATGGTCCCTAGCCATGCAGACCAATTGGAAATACATAAACAACTTATTCTTTTCAGTATGGAAATAGGTATCTTTGCCAAAAACTTGAGAAAGATGGAAAGAGATGTGGATCAACCAGGTAAGCAATTCTATTTTGTTTTTATTTTAAAGTTCAATTGTTTACAAATTTACAATTCAAATTGTCTATAAATAATTGTAAAAAAGTAATGAAGTGAACTAAGTTACTAATTAATGTCTTTTTCTTTGCAGCACATTGGTGGGAGTCATTTGGTGACCAATGTCCTCAATTGCAAAAGTTTGCAGTTAGAGTCATCAGCAACACTTGTAGTTCTTCAGGGTGTGAGTGCAATTGGTCTTCTTTTGAGCACATACACACGAAGAAGAGAAATCGTTTGGAACAAAAACGGTTAAATGATCTTGTCTTCGTGCAATACAACCTTTGACTAAGGCGCAACCAAATGATGAACAAAAGCCCTAATCTAGATCCCATTGTGTTGGACTATATTGATCCAACATCAAAATCGGTGGAGGAGAGTTTGAGGCTGATTTTGATATTGACATGGTGTTAAGGGGGTATGAAGCAGATTTGGTAGCGCCATCGGAAGCAGAATTAGTAGCCACATCAAGTAAAGGCAAACAACCAATGTAAAGCACTAGTCATGCAGCTCAACCAACTCGCGCTTCCATTAGGTCCACCTCTATTGTTATTGGTGGCAATGCTACTACGGAGGTTGCAGATGAGGCTGAGGCATCCTCAAACTCTGATCCAGATGATATTTATGTAGCTCCTGTTGATGATCCTGTGTCTAGTAGTGGTGATGAATTTGAACATGATGAGGAATGATCATGTTAATCACTGATATGTACCAGTGGACTTGTAGTAGGCCAATGTCCCCATAGCTTGTAGCATTGTTTTTGGACTTTATAGGTCATTTAGAGCCTCATTGCTTATGTATTTTGCTAATGATATGTATTGCACTCGGTGCCATTTTGATATATTCACCTTTAAATGGTATATAGATTAGCAAACTTTGCATGTTTTGTCTCTATTGGCTTGGAATCATGGTTTTAAATCTTAAAAATAATTTTTTCATTAAAAAATAATTATTTCATGTATTTTTTGTTGATTTTTGGTAGCATCGGATGTGCTCTAGCTATGAAAATTGGAGGAGAGGCTAAGGCACATAAGATCTCCAATACCCAAAAATCGTTTGGGTAAATTCCACCCGGATGGAGAGATATTAAAATAATTAATATTTTTAATGGGGTTCCTAAGTCTAAACTTAGGAAAATTAAAATATTAATGGGTATTAATATAAAATGGGCGAGAAAGTTCTAAATGACGAGGATCAAGCCAAATCTAATCGTAGTCGTTGATTAGGGACTTACTCTCGACCGTTGAATCATCAACAGGAAAGTATAAGAGGAGGCTTGAGGGTCAGTAGGAGATGCACCAATTTGATCAAGAATCCGATTTTATTGGGCAGGGTTTGTTGAGAAATTGAGTTAGTGATCTGTTGCAGCGAGGGGCAGCTCAGCAAAAGGCTGAGAATACATATCAGAGAGGCAAAGAAACTGTCGAAGAGACAACGCAGAACCTTGGAAAGTTGGTGCAGAGGCAGCCAGGACGGACACAGAGGCTGAGCAGGCCAGCGCAGGTGACGTAGAGGCCAAGAGGCTAACGCAGAAGTAACAGAGGCCGCGCAAAGGCTAGCAGAGTTGACATTGGGCTAAAGAGGCAGCACTGAGGTATTTTTGTGGGGCAAACTAGGAGCTAAGAGGTTGACGCAGAGCAGAAGAGGGTGATGCAATTCCAGAGAGAAGCTTGGAGCAGCTTCCGCTATCCAGCTAAGGAACTATCGAAGTTGTTGTGGGATCAATCATCTGGTTGCTAATCAGCTGGAATATCTGTCTCCGAGGAAAGGTACTTCTGGCAAGGAAATTCTTTGAAGGGTGAGCCATTTCTAGCACCCTAGTTGTATTCAGAAAACTGCATAATAATAAAACCCTCATATCTGCTGCACCGGTTTTCCTGCATTGGGTTTTTTCCGGAGACGATTGTCCAAAAATAATGGTGTCCCTTGTGTGAATGTCTCAGTCATTTCAGTCGTTGAGCTGTATATGTGTTAAGGTTGCATTTGTGTTTATTTTGGTATTTATATTTATAAATAACTTGTTAATGGAAAGAACAAGTAGGGGACAATTAACCAGATAATGCAGTAGGGATTTTTGATGTGTCAGCCTTAGAAATTTCAACATGGCATCAGAGCATTGCAGATCACAGGAGGAATGAAGATACCAACAAAGATCTGAAATTTGCAGCAATAGCAGTTGTCCCGAGAGACAACGATGTTCCAGAGCAGAAGCAACAAGAGAGGAAGTGACGCAGATCCTGTGTCATCATTCAAGCCAGGAGGTGGGTTAGCGCAGAGACAGAGAGGGGTAGATCAGACCTATGCAGTGCCTAGTCATCTTTCTCAGCCAGGAAGGATCAACGTTGTGGCCAAGAGTTACAGATTCAATCATTGTCGGGATTGCACAGAGCCTGAAAGGCTCAGTGTCTTCAATTGTCGGGGCTTGGGGAGCTGTGGGCAGATTGTGACTTGAGGAGCTGGTGGGACGTTGTTTCGGTCAAAGCAGAACAATGTCTAAGGAAGTAGGACCAAGGTAGAGGGAGTCACTACCTCGACGGATTTATAGCCAAGGAATCCAAATCTGAGTTGCAGTGGCAAGGAGGATTGGAGAGGAGCAGTTCGACAGTTGGCTAGAGGATTTCTAGAAGGGAAATCAGGTCTCAGAGGGAGTCTATAAGAGGAGCTGAAATGGTAGTCAATGGATTGAGGGATTAGGACAGGTTGGACAGGGCTCCCAACTTTGTCATTTGAGGTCAGGATCCTAGCAATCCTGGACAGACATTGCATCAAGGACTTTGCCTTGAAAACCGTAGCTATCCCAGTTGACCCAGCTGCTAATGAAAAGTATGAGGAGGCCGAGGCGAAGGCAAAATGCTTGATCCTAAACGGGGTCAAAGATCATGTCATACCACATATTGCTGAGAAGAACACAATAAGGGAGATGTAGGAGTCGCTGACCACCTTATACCAAGGCTCTTCCGTGCAGAGGAAGATGCTATTGGAGAATCAATTGCGGTCATATCAGATGCAAAAGGGAGAGAAAATAGATCAGTTCCTTCTCGGGTTGCAGGAGATTCGTGACCAGCTTACTTCCATGGGGTCCTACGTATTCAACTTCTTTTTGCCCAAAGGTACATTTTGATAACTTGGCATAGAACTGTTCTTCTCTAATACAAATAGTACTTCCTCCAAATGCTTGAGGTGAATGCTTGAGGTGCTCCTTCCATGTCTTACTGTAAATGAGAATATCATCGAAGAAAACTAATACAAACTTCTGCAAATATGGGTGGAAAAGTTGATTCATGGTTTCTTCAAAGATGGTTGGCGCGTTTGTTAATCCAGATGGGATAACCTTGAACTCATAGTACCCTTCGTGAGTTTTGAATGTTGTTTTTTCGACATCTTCAAATCTTACCTGTATTTGGTAGTAACTTGATCTCAGATCTAATTTTGAAAAATATTCTGCACCATGTAGCTCATCTAGCATCTCATCAATGAACGGGATCGGAAACTTATGTTTAATAGTGATTTTATTTAATCCTTTGTAATCTATACATAATCAGAAGGATCCATCTTCCTTCCTGACCAATACTATGGGTGCAACGTATGGACTTCTACTTTTCGTAATGACTCCATGTTTCAACAGGTCTTGTATCAATCGTTCTATTTATGTTTTGTGATGATGGGGGTAATGATACGGTTTAACGTTTATTGGTGTCAAGTCTGGTTTGACTTCAATGATGTGTTCAATTTTCCTTTCAGAGGGTGATTTCATTGGCAAATCTTGAAAAGCCTTCTCATAAATCTTGAAAAACCTTCTCGTATTTATGGATCAAGGACGAAATTTTTGATGGTTGGTGAGTCCATTCCATGTTGATTTGGGGTAGCATCGGATGTTCTCTAGACACAAAAATTGGTGGAGATGCTAAAGCACATGAGATCTCCAATACCCAGAAATGGTTTGGGCAGATTCTAAACAGTTTGGGAGATATTAAAATAATTAATATTTTTAATGAAGTCCCTAAGTTTAGACTTAGGGAAAATAAAATATTAATGTGGATTAATATAAAACTATGTTAGAAGGGTCCAAAAGTCATGGATCAAGACAGAGTTAATCTTAGCCATTGATTAGGGACTTAATCTCAGTCGTTGATTTGTCAACGAGAAAAGTATAAAAAGAGGCTTGAAGGTCACTTGGAGGACACAGTGAGGGAGACCAGTCAGTTCAATTTCTGGAGTGGGGTTAGCTGAGAAATTCGAACTAATGGTTTGGTGAGCAGTTACGAGGCAGCAAGTACGGAACAGAGAGAAGGAATCAGCCACTGGGGACCAATGCTGAGGCAAGAAAGGCAGACACAAGGCATTTCAGGCAGACGCAGAGGCAGCAGGAGATTGTGCAATCACTAGAGGGCATGTGTGGGTGACGCAGAGAGCCCAGGGTTGATGCAGTCAAGCAGCCACTGACGCAGAGTGTCTGGGAGCCACGCAGAGGTCAACCAAGCTAACACTGGGACTAGGAGAAGTGCTGGAGAATTTTTCTCTATGTGGGTAAGCCAGTTTGGCACCCTGTTGTACTGAAGAATTGCTGAATAATAAAATCCTCCCTTGTTGCACTGGTTTTCCAACATTGGGTTTTTCCAGGGACTATTGTCCAAAATATCTATGTCAATGTGTTGATTCTTGTACATGTGTTTGTTTCTATATTACAGTGTGATATCTGTAGCAGAATTTATTTTAATGTTTATTGAAGGAATTTCATAAATAACTTATTGAAAAATAAATAGGAAAAGTAAATCAGATGTCGCAGTGATAGAATTTTCACATGCTGTCAAAGTGAGTAATTAGAGATAGGAAGGGAAAATCAATTATGGGTTGAGACCATGATGCAGAGGCATCCACGTCAGGGGACTCGCACAAATTTTCAGAAGATTGCACAAGAGAAAGAGACTTTGATTTCTCTATGTTGGCTTCCAGGATGGAAGAAGAAGTGGCTTGTATGACTAGTTCTGCATCATCAGAAGTGTGGTATATAGAGAGTGGAGCCTCGTGGCATATGACGGGAATCAGGGAATGTTTCTCAGAATATCGAGAAGAGAAGATGAACTTTCAAATCACCATGGGGAACAAGGAAAAATGTACTCCAGTAGGGAAGGGTACCATAGTTTTTCAAACAGAATCGGGAGAACGGTTTCGTGCTACAAATGTGCTGCATGTACCAGGATTGGGGATGAACTTACTTTCTGTGTCGCAACTTCAAGGCAAGGGATATGACATCTACTTCATCAAGGAGAAGGTATAAGTCAAACACCCGAGATGGAAAAAGAAAGTGCAAATTGGGATCAAAAGTAATAGGTTGTATAGATTACAACTAGAATCACCAATGGCACTAATAGGCAGTCATCAAGACAAGGACTTGAATGAACTATGGCACAGAAGAATGGGTCATTTGCACCATGGAGCTCTGAGAATTCTCAGGAGCACTATAACAGGAGTTTCGGATCTGAGTACAGAACGAGATGATGTATGCAGAGGATGCACTCTAGGAAAGTATGCCAAGGCAGCGTTTCCTAGGAGCAAACACAGGGCCAAGAGTGTACTAGGATTGATACACTCATGTATCTGTGGACCTATGTCCGTCAAAGCTCTCAGTGCTGCCAAGTATTTCCTTACCTTCATTGATGACCACTCAAGAAAAACTTGGATTTATTTTCTGAAAACCAAGGACGAGGTTTTTTGTTGATTTAAAGAGTTCAAGGCTCTGGTGGAGAATCTGACTAGGAAGAAAATAAAAGTGTTGTGCTCAGATAATTGTGGAGAGTATGTCGATAAGGACTTCACTGATTTTTGTGCTAAGGAGGGCATTAGAAGAGAGTGGACAACTCCCTACAATCCAGAGCAGAATGGAGTAGTAGAAAGAAAGAATAGGACTATTGTAGAAGCAGCTAGGGCCATCATGTATGATCAGAATACGCTGAAATTCCTGTGGGCGGAAGCATGAAACACAACAATCTATGTTCAGAACAAGACTCCTCATCGAGAGTTGGGCAAGATTACTCTAGAGAAAGTTTTCACAGGGAAGACACTTCAAGTCAGTGATTTCAGGATATTTGGGAATTTAGCATATTGCCGCATATAAGAGGAAAAGAGGAAGAAGCTGGATCAAACTGCGGAAAAGGGATATCTGATGGGATATAGCGAGAACGCTAAGGCATACAGAATCTACCCTCTAGGGAGAAGGAAGGTAGTAGTTCAACGAGATGTAAAGTTCATGGAAGACAGGGCTTTCAGAAAATCTCGTGAGATGCCTTTCGAGGAGCAGTCAAAAGAGGAGCCACTGGTTAAGCCTCTTCAACCAACGAAAGTAAAAAATTCTTCCTCGGGTCAGGAAGATTCTCAAGATGATGAGGAGGAGCTAACAGAAGCACCTGCTAGCAGAGGAAGAACTAGCAGGGAACTTCGTCAGATTCTGTGAGAAGCAGAGGACTTCATCGGTGCGCCAAGAAACAACAAGAGGGAGCGAAAATAGCCAAATAGATATCAAGCATTAGTAACTCAAGACGGGGAGCCTGCCAGTTTCAAGGAGGCAGCTCAACATCAGGTTTGGCTAGAGGCGATGGTAGAGGAGTACAACTCTATAATCGTGAACGATGTATGGGAGATAGTGCCAAGGCCTCAAGACAAATCATTGGTAGGTTCGAAATGGATCTAAAAGATGAAATACGTTGCAGACGGCAGTGTCAAGAAATACAAGGCCAGGTTTGTGGATAACGGGTATGCTCAAAATGAAGGAATTGACTATGAGGAGACCTTCGCCCCGGTAGCCAGGTATACATCTATTAGGATCGTGACATCTCTTGCAACTCAGATGGGATGGGAGATTCATCAAATGGATGTTAAAACGGCTTTTCTGAACGGGGTAATAAAAGAAGAGGTATACATTGAACAACCAGAGGGCTTTAGAGAGACATGAGAAGAAGTCTCATGTATGCAGGTTGAAGAAAGCCTTGTATGGGCTGAAACAGGCACCTATAGAATGCACCGCTAATCTTAGTATTGTACGTAGATGATCTCTATTTGACAGGATCATCCAGGCTCATCGAGGACTCCAAGAAGAATCTAGCCACAAAATTCGATATGAAAGATTTGGGACGAATGCATTATTTCCTAGGGTTAGAAGTTTGGCAGCAAAAGGGAGAGATCTTCCTTGGGCAAGGGAGATATGCTACAGAAATCCTAAAGAGATTCAAGATGGAGGACTGTAGACCCATGGCTACTCCAATGATCACCAACTGGAAGAAGATTGATGCATCAAAAGACAAGGATGTTGATCCCACCTTATACAGGCAGCTCATAGGGTCCCTGATGTATCTGGTCAATACCAGGCTAGACATTTGCTATGCTATCAACACCCTCAGTCAGTTCATGGTGGAACCGAAGAGGGCGCACTGGGCAGCAGCCAAACATGTTCTCAGGTACTTACAAGGACCAGTCAATTATGGACTCTTATACACCAAGAGTAAGGATATCAGATTGACTGGATTTACTGATGCAGATTGGGTAGGAAGTCAATGGATCGGAAAAGTACCTTTGGGTACTGTTTCAACATTGGATCAAGAATGACCTCCTAGTGCAGTAAGAAACAGAAGTTCGTGGCTCTCAGCTCATCTGAGGCAAAATATATGGCGGCAATCACAACTTCTTGTGAGGCAATATGGCTGAGAAAACTACTTGTGAACCTATTCAGAAGGAATATGGAGGCGACCAGGATCATGTGCGATAATCATAGTTGCATCAAGCTCTCTAAGAATCCAGTGTTTCATGATAGGTCGAAGCATATTGATATATGGTGTCACTTTGTCAGGAACTATGTCCAACAAGGAGCTATACAGTTGAGCTACTCCTACAGGAGAACAAGTGGTGGACATCTCACCAAGGCCCTTGGAAGGACAAAGTTTAACTACTTCAAGGAAAGATGGGGATGGTAAAGAACGCGTTTTAGTAGAAGAAATGGGAGTGATAACAGCACGGATGCAGAGGGAGTTGCAGCGCAGATGCAGTGTTGGGAGAAAGGACCAGCAGCAGCACGAATGCAGAGGGAGTTGTCGTACAGATGCAGCAGTGGCAATAGTAGAGCCATGGGCAGCAGTACAGGATGCAACAGTGCAGCGGATGTTGGGCAGGGAGGCTTAGCATCAGCACAGGAACCGATGCCAGATGATCTGGGTGATACTCAGTAAGGAGTATTACCAGAGCACAGTCCTCGCTAAGATGGAGTGTTGATTTGGGGTAGCATTGGATGTGCTCTAGCCACAAAAATTGGTGGAGAAACTAAAGCACATGAGATCTCCAATACCCAGAAATGGTTTGGGCAAATTCTAAACAGTTTGGGAGATATTAAAATAATTAATATTTTTAATGAAGTCCCTAACTCTAAACTTCGGGAAAATAAAATATTAATGTGGATTAACATAAAACTGTGTTAGAAGGGTCCAAAAGTCATGGATCAAGCCAGAGTTAATCTTAGCTGTTGATTAGGGACTTAATCTCGGTCGTTGATTTGTCAATGAGAAAAGTATAAGAGGAGGCTTGAGGGTCACTTGGAGGATACACTGAGGGAGACCAACCAGTTCAATTTCTGGAGCGAGGATAGCTGAGAAATTCGAACTAGTGGTCTGGTGAGCAATCAGGAGGCAGTAAGTACGGAACAAAGAGAAGGGATCAACCACTAGAGACCAGCGCTGAGGCAGGAGAGGCAGACGCAGGGAATTTCAGAAAGACGCAGAGGCAACAAGAGACTGCGCAGTCACTAGAGGGCCTGTGTGGGTGACGCAAAGAGGCCCAGCGCTGACGCAGTCAAGCAGGGGCTAACGTAGAGTGTTTGGGAGCCATGCAGAGGTCAGCTAAGCTAACGCTGAGACTAGGAGAAGTGCTGGAGAATTTTTCTCTCTGTGGGTAAGCCAGTTTGGCACCCTGTTGTACTGAGGATTGCTAAATAATAAAATCCTCCCTTGCTGCACCAGTTTTCCCACATTGGGCTTTTCCGGGGACTATTGTCCAAAATATCTGTCTCAATGTGTTGATTCTTGTACATGTGTTTGTTTCTGTATTACGGTGTGATATCTGCATCATAATTTATTTTAATGTTTATTGAAGGAATTTCATAAATAACTTATTGAAGAATAAGTAGGAAAAGTAAATCAGATGTTGCAGCGATAGAATTTTCACATTCCATCGATAATAACTCCAACTGTTGACATTGTGCAACAAATGCTGGGGCTCCCTTGCGAATAGGTTTCTTCATCTATTGAGCAGAGATGACTTGAGTAGGTGGTGCTTGGAACCCAAACAACTTATACTTCCTTCCATAAGATTTGAATTTAGTGAACTGCTTTTGGTGACTTGTTGAATAAGTGCCTAGTGTTTGCAACCATTGTATTCCTAAAACAACGTCTACTCTTCCTAGGCGGACTATATAAAAATTGGACTCCATTTCGTATTCGCTCAGTTGCAATTTGACTTTATGGCACTTGCTTAGTCCATCTATTTGTTTCCCATCTGCTACCATAACTTATGAATTATGGCACAGAAAAATGGGACATCTACATCATGGAGCACTCAGGATGCTCAAAGAAACTGTAATAGGGGTTCCTGAACTAGGGACTAAACACGATGATGTGGGCAGAGGATGTGTACTTGCGAAGTATGCTAAGGCGGCATTTCCAAGGAGTGAAAATAGAGTTGATGCGGTGTTAGGACTTATACGCTCAGATATTTGTGGCCCGATGTCCACTAGATCTCCCAGTGGTACCGAATATTTTGTCACCTTTATTGATGATCATTCCAAGAAAACCTAGATCTACTTCTTGAAGACCAAGGATGAGGTCTTCGATCGTTTCGGAGACTTTAAAGCTCTCGTGGAGAATGCGACAGGGAAAAAAATCAAGGTACTTCGCTCAGATAATGGTGGAGAGTATACTGATAAAGATTTCACAGATTTTTGTGCAAAGGAAAGCATCAAGAGAGAATGGACAACTCCATATAATCCACAATAGAATGGTGTAGTGGAGCAGAAAAACAGAACCATAGTTGGAGCTGCAAAGGCTATGTTATATGACAAAGATCTACCAAGATTTTTGTGGGCAGAAGCATGTAACATAGTAGTGTTTATTCATAATAGGACTACTCATAAAGCATTAGGGAAGAAAACGCCAGAAGGAGTCTTCACGGGGAAGACACCTGGAGTAAGCCACCTCTGAATTTTTGGTGGCGTTGCTTATTGTCATGTGCTAGAAAATAAAAGGACCAAACTGGATCACACTGCAGAGAAGGGATTTTTCGTTGGGTACAGCAAAACCCCAAAGGCATTCAGAGTCTACATTCCTAGCAGTCAGAAGATAGTAGCAAGGCAAGACGTGAAGTTCATGGAGAATCGAGCTTTCAGGAGGTCTCGTGCTAAGTTGCACGAAACACCGAAACGTTTCGGAGTTTCCAAAACGGGTATGTTTAGAAACGTCACCTCCCAAAAATGGAAACGTCAGCGGAAACATCATATATGTATATGTATATCTACATCTATATATATATATATATATAAAGAAATAAGTGAATAACACATTATCTTACCAGAAAAAAGGGAATGAGACCCATATATGAAAATTTAAAAGGAAAAAGAAGTCTATATTAACTCTATTATATGATTACATGATGGTCAAGTTTTGATCGAGTTTCGACCAAGTTTCGGAGTTTTGGGTACGGGTACGGCCTGAAACATCTGGTTCTTTGAAGTTTCGTGCAACATAGGTCTCGTGAGATGCCTGCAAGTGATCAGAAGCATTCAACAGAAACTTGTTTAGTCCAGCAGAAGGGGCAGCCACAGGAGCAACTAGTGGCACAAGCAAGAGGACAGTCACAACGGTCGAGCACTGTGACCAGTACCGGTATTTGCTCAGGTGCAGGAAATCCGAGGAGTTCTCAGCAGATGGAGCAGCAGAGCCAAGATGAGGAGGAGCTAGCAGAATCTCCCACAACTAGTGGTCAAGCCAGCAGAGACATGATGAGGAGCAAGCAAAACCTCCGACAACTAGTGGTTGAGCCAACAGAGAGGTTTGTCAAACATCAAGGGATGCAAAGGAGTTTATTGGAACTCCTAGAATGAGCAAGAGACAACACAGAAACCCTGACAAGTACCTTCCAGCTTTAAGGAGGTCGCACAGCAGCAGGTGTGGATAGATGCCATGGTAGAAGAGTATAGCTCTATCATGACGAATGATGTTTGGGAGGTAGTGCCCAGGCCAGAAGACAGATCAGTTGTAGGTTCAAGCTGGATCTATAAGATCAAATATGCGGTAGACAGCAATGTGGAAAAGTATAAGGCTAGGTTCGTGGCAAAGGGGTATGCACAAAAGGAAGGGATAGATTAGGAGGAAACCTTCACCCCAGTTGTTAGATACACCTCTATCAGTCAGTTATATCTCTAGCAGCTCAGATGGGATGGTAGATTCACCAAATGGACGTCAAGACAACCTTCTTGAACGGAGTGATAGAGGACGAAGTGTACATAGAACAGCCAAAGGGCTTTGAGACTCAAGATAGGTGCATGTATGTGTGAAAATTGAAGAAGGCCCTATACAGGCTCAAGCAGGCTCCCAAGTCATGGTAAGGTAGAATTGACACCTACTTGCAGCAAATGGGATTCATCAAGAGTGACGCAGATCCCAACCTTTGCTATTTGATGGTAAATGATGAGCCCTTCATTCTAGTTTTATGTGTGGATGATATATTCTTGACAGGATCATCAGGGCTCATAGAGGATTACAAGAGGAACCTGGCAGCAGAATTTGACATGAAGGATTTGGTGTTAATGCACTATTTCCTAGGATTGGAGGTGTTGGTAGAAGGATGGGGAAATCTTCCTTGGGCAAGGAACATACGTTATAGATATTCTAAAAAGGTTCAAAATGCAGGATTGCAGACTCATGTCTACACGCATGATTACCAACTGGAAGAAGATAAATGCATCAGATGACAAGGATGTCGACCCCACCTTGTATAGACAGCTCATTAGGTCTCTCGTGTATCTGGTCAACGCTAGGCCAAATATTTGCTTTGCAGTTAATACCCTTAGTCAGTTCATGGCGGAACCGAAAAGCTTACATTGGGCAACAACAAGGCATATTTTGAGGTACATTCGAGGCACAGTCAAGTATGGATTGAAATATACTTGAGAGCATGACGTCAAACTTTGTGGGTACACAGATGCAGATTGGGCAAGCAATTCAGTGGATAGGAAAGTACCTTCGAGTATTGCTTCAGTGTTGGATCAAGGATGGTTTCTTGGTGTAGCAGGAAACAGAAGTCAGTAGCACTGAGCTCTGCAGAAGCAGAGTATATGGCAGCTAGCACAACTACGTGCAAAGCTATATGGCTTCAAAAGATGCTAGTAAGCTTGTTTAGGCAAAGGATGGAGGCGACCAGTGTCTATTGTGATAATCCAAATTGCATAAAGCTCTCTGAGAAACCAGTGTTTCATGACAGGTCGAAGCACATCGATATTCAGTGTCACTTCATCAAAGATTGTGTATAGCGAGGAGCAGTGCAACTACAGTATGTTCCCATAAAAGAGCAAGTTGCAGATATACTCACGAAAGCTCTAGGGAGAGCTAAGTTCATCTATTTCAGAGAACAAATGGGTTATGGTGGAGAACCCGTTTCAATAGCAGGGACAGGCTATTTTGGATGTTGCAGATGTTGCAGTTGTAGCAACAACATACGAGATGGAGTTGCAGTGTTGGCAGCAGTATGGTAGGGTCAGCAACAGCACCGATGTAGCGTATCAGAGTTGCGTAGTAGTTGGTGGGGAAACAGTGGCCAGACATCAGCTATGTAATAGTAGATGATGCAAAGACAGAGTGTTGCTACAAGAAGAAGTAACGCTGGAACACATTCCTTGCTAAGAGGGAGTGTTAGTTTTTGTAGCATTGGATGTGTTCAACTACAAATTTTGTGGAGAGGCTAGAATACATGGGATCTCCAAAACCCAAAAATCGTTTCTAGAAATTCCGCATAAAAGTGTCTCAATTATATTATTAACCAATTTTTAAATATTTCCTAAGTCTAAACTTAGGGAATATGGTTAATTAATCAATATTAATTGAGATAAGGCATGAATCATCTAGAAACTACACGCATCGACCCAAAAATGATCCTAGCTATTGATTAAGTTTTAATCTTCATCGTTGGTGCTCCAATAGTGGATTATAAAAGAAAGTCGATGTGGTGATGGAGATCATCTAGTGTAGTGTAACAAATACAATTTATATAAAAATAAAATAAATATGAGTGAATAAATAATAATCATAATTATAGTTAATTAATGATTAGTTTAATGAGGCATGTCTTAATGGACATGAACATTCGTGAAAGGACACCTGCCTAAGTTTATAAGCAGGCCCTCATTGTAACATTCAACACACTTGTACGTTTTATCTTATTAATAAAAGATATTACTTGCTATACTTTGTGTATTTTACATTTAAAGCACAAATATTATACGTTTTGTCGCTTCAATGGTATTAGAGCCATGCGAGCCTTTGGACATTATCCACCACACAATATGCCATTAAGTTTATGTCCCGAAATCGTGAAATGAAGCGAACCTTGTAAATCTATAATTGAGCAGTTAAGTGAAATTCAAGAATCATTATGACAAATAAAAAGATCATTTATAGAATCATTAGAGGTTTTCAAAACACTGGATTCAACACCTACAATAGAAGTTGACATTAATGACAAAGAGGATGAGCTTGAGCCAAGTGTTTTGACAAAGAAAAATATGACAACTGAAGATGAAGAAGCTAAGGATGAGCTTGATAGTCGAAACACTGTTATAGAAGGTGACAAAATTGACATTGCAAGTTGGGGAACCATGGATTCTGATCTAGTTAAGTCAATATCCAATGCAGTTGAATTGCAACAGACAAAGGACAAAAATACAGTGCATAATTTGTCTAGCAGTAGTTGTCATGCCGCAGGTCACTTTAAACATTTTGAGTGTAAAAGACCCTATGTATCACTTGAATAAAACAAGCCAACCTATAGAAGAGGAGGATGTAGAACAAAATAACGAAAATTAAGTTGATATAATAACCTCTCTTGTTGATTCAAGCATAACTTGCAAAAGAAAAATAACCTCTCTTGTTGATTCAAGCATAATTTGCAAAAGAAAAAAAACGATGTCTATGAATATACCCATATTGACTAGAACTCTGATAAATTCATGAGGCAAACAAGATAAAAGGACAGTTAGAGTAACTACAATAGAAAAGGCCTTTGAAATTTCTGTTGGGGAAGAAAAAGATAAGTTGCATACTAATGATCTAGACATTAATGTTGTGATTACTCCACCTAGTAAGGATCTACTAGAAAATGGTAGAATATTTCATGTAGATGGCCATGAAAATATTGAAGATCCAACCACACAAGAATTTGTGCAAACAACTTCCAACAAAAACTTGGATGGAGAGGACAGAGACGTAAGCAGTTTTGATGAAGCCCTCATTGAAACCTCAGGAATAAAAGAGGATCCCAAAAATATTGTTTCCAAGAGAAAATCCGATGAAAATGTTGATGAGGGCGATACTAGGGAGACAAGACCAGAGCAACGGGGGTGGCCTTATATCGAATATGACAAATATTCAGCGTGGAAGGACGATGCAACTTTTTACCTTTCAAATGACTCTTACCTCTCTTATGGTGATAGTGTAGGCCATGAAGCTCTGCTTCAAACCAGCCCTTTGAAGTAGAGACCTATTGGTAATCTATATAATGACAAAGAACCAATTACTCCTTGTGCCCAATTTGGGCAACAACGAGTTCGTTCTCGCTCTCCACCGCATCAAAGGCTATCAGAACGACGATTAGGGCACGTAACGACTTCTAGTAGCATTCAATCTCCCAAGCAATTTCAAAGTGTACCTTATCAATTGAAGTTTCATGGCAATTTTCAAGAGGCCAGAGCTTGGGCCCAAAGAAATGATATTGTCCGTGAACATATTATTTTCTGAAAGATTTATGATTTTTTTGAGGAAGCAGAAAATCTGACCGACTAGTACAAGATCAACCACAAGCCATCTATTCCCATCACAAATCCTCACACAGAACACAAAATGCACCATATAGAAGGCAATGTTGATGCACAAAGGATGATAGAGATTCTGAGCTTGTACATTGAGAAAGGACCTATGGATGGCAATGTGAATATTTCCAAAGATAGAAATAATCAAGTTGTCCCTTCTTCTCAGGATTATGTTGTACTTGAAAAACGAATATCATCTACAGGGATTGAATATCAAAAACTTCTACTAGAACCCGCTACAGGCACACCTAAAATTGTAAATATAGCAATTCGATTGCCCTATGGGGGAAGGATTCAGAGGGAAAAGTATTTTTGTTCGTCTCTACTATCTCCGAAGTAAAATTGAATTATGATGACAAAACTCTGTTAACGACCGACTTCAATCCACCAAACTGCCACTAGCCTTCAAACTATCGTCACACCTCTCCAAATCGCATTCGGGTCAACCCTGGCGGCGCCCCTCCATGCAAAAGTCAACTGGTCCTATCGGCGTGCCGAATTAATAAGCCATTTTGAAGGTGAGCGTTTATGTAATTTACATACATATCGGTTGGTTAATTAATATACTATAATCTTGAAAGAAAGAAAAAATATAGTTATATAAATTATATAATAATTATAATTGTTATAAAAATAATTACAATTGTTATATAATTATAGTTGTTATACTTATTTAATTAAAAATTAATAATTAAAACAAATGGGTTATATAAAAAAATAAAAAGTCCAAAAAAAATTGGAATAACCCTAATTCTAAGGTGATACTAATGACGATTACACATGTCGAAATAACGTTGACGAATGAAGAAATTAATAGCCGATTAAGCTTTGAGGACAAAGCTTCTTGAAAAGAGAGGCAATGTTACAAATACACTTTATATAAAAATAAAATAAATGAGCGAATAAATAATAATCATAATTATAGTTAATTAATGATTAGTTAAGGAAGAGGCATGTCTTAATGGACATGACCATTCATGAAAGGACACCTGCCTAAGTATATAAGCAAGCCCTCATTGTAACATTCAACACACTTGTACATTTCATCTTATTAATAAAAATATTACTTGCTATACTTTGTGTATTTTACATTTAAAGCACAAATATTATAAGTTTTGTCGCTTCATGCAGATACTCAATGGTCCAGGCAATTCAATTTTCTCAATAGAACAACTCAGCAAAGAAGATAGAGCCAGAGGGTGAGTAGCAGGTGGAAGAGGAGAGCAACAACATTCTGGGAGAAAGTTTTCAGTTCCTAGAAGAGTCGAAGGAAGGAAGGCCGAAATCTTCAGAGGGCCAGCATAGGGATTGCACAGAGGCTGACGCAGGCATCTCAACACAGAGGTTGGGGAAGCTATTTCGAAGGCAGAAAATAGTTGTGGGGTGAGAGAAAATTCTCACAATATTTTTGCCAGTGTTTTCTTCAAATTAGATTGCCAGTTGGGCATCTAAATTATTGTACTCAGAATTGTTGTTGAACATTAATAATAAAACCCTCATCTGCTGCACCAGTTTTCCCAAGTTGAGTTTTTCTGGGGACAATTGTCCAAAAATAACTATGCCAATTTTATTATGAGTGTACTAGAATTTCTCAGTTTCTTGTATTTTATTTGCCACAATATTTTTATGGTGAAAATTGCTGCTATGATTTTATTTGTTATTTGTCGTAGTAAATAAACTGCAGAATAAATTCCTGAGTTAGAAGAATAATCTCCAGTAGCTACAATAGATATAATTTAGCATCACCGAGTATGCAAACTTCATAGGAATGAAGAAATCAAACTCTGCAAAACAAATCGCTTATATATTTTGCAAGAATGTCTACAAATTACATGGGTTTCCCAAATTCATTATTAGTCATAGAGACGCCAAATTCAAAGGCAATTTCTAGAAGGAATTTTTCAAACATATAGGAACCTACCTCAAAGTGATTTTAGCATACCATCCTCAAATATATGGTGAAACAGAAGTCGTTAATAAATATTTAGAAGCCTACCTATGTTGTTATGCAACAAACAAACAAAATAAGTTGCCTCAATGGTTACATCTTGTCGAATGGTGGTACAATTTTGCTTATCACACTTTAGTGAAATGACTCCATCTCAAGCTCTGTACAGTTATGAACCTCCTAAATGGAAGGACATTGCCATTATCGAGACCAGTGTTACTTGGGAGCGGGAGCGGGAGCGGGAGTGACCATTTTCAGAAGCTCCCGGTTTGGGAGCGAATCCCGGAGCGATTTTTTAAAAATATATATATTTTTTATATTTTTTAATTTTTGATACATATATGTCAGCAAAAACATGTAGAATGATGAAATAGACATAAAAAACATAAAAAAACATAAATTGATCATTGAACCATATCACATCAATCATCTAGAAATTATAATCGTCATCAACCTTAGTAAAATAATAAATTAAAATAACATTCAATTCAATAACATTTATCATCATTGATCACCAAAGTAACAAGTTGTACTTGTAAGCCAAGTTTAACCATTACAAGAAGTAATATCGAAGATATTTCTAAGTCCTAACTTCTAACTGTTAACATGATATGAAATGTTAAAAATTTATAAAATGAAACATGAATAATGAGATGAAATGAAACAACTTTAGTCTTTCACAAAGCATCATATTCATAATTCACAATCATTACCAATGAGTTATAATTGCCAAGGCCCAACTTCAAACTTCAAATTTTCATTGTCACAGTGATATAATGTTTACAAAAAATATCATAATGTCATAATGATATGAAAGAGTCAAGAGTCAAGAGTCAAGGACTCAAAACTCAACACTGAACAGTTATGAAAACTAAAGTGACAAGTCTAATAGAAACTAAAAAAGACAAGTAAACTGTAAATCTACAAGTGGCCCTTGCCACGAGAGTCTCCAGGAGTATAAGTAGGTCTTGGCGGTCTTCTAGGAGTCTCCCGCCCAGACCGACAACCAGAACTAGAGCCTCCACGCGAGGGTGTCGATGGAGGTGGTGACAGCAATGGAACAAGACTCGGGCCCCGAGAACTGCTACTGGATGGTGGAGGTGGAGGTGGCATGGCTGCTGCAGCTGCTTCAGCTTCATCCCGTACAAGCTCATCTTCTAGTTCTTCCATATGTACAATGCCATCCTCTAAATTGTCGTCCTCAAGGTGATTGTCCCAAATTTTATATGTGGGATCTTCATTAGCCCGATCACAGTAATGGCTCAACAACCTCAAATTGTAGTGCACATAAACCAAGCTTTCTGCTCGGTTTTCGTTGAGCCTGTTTCTTTTCACATTATGTATATAACTGTAGGTGCTCCAACACCTCTCTGCAGAAGAAGAATTTACAACCTGTGCAAGAACTTTCAATGCCAATTTTCGCAAAAGTCCGTCGCCGCCATATGTTTCCCACCATGTGAGAGAATCAAATTTATCTTTGTCGTCCATTGCATGGAAGTTACCATACAAACCACTGCCAGTGAAGTATCTGCCTATTTCAAGGCGCACAGCTGCACATTCCTCCCTGTCAGGCACCAACTTTTCTAATGCATCCAGATATCCTTTAGTTACCTCTCGATCTAAATGGGGTTTGGTCCTAACACCACCCCCTGCTGCAGGTTTGCCCAACCAAGAATCTGAGTAGTATTTTGGCGTAAGGATATACGCCAAGCAATGTAGTGGAAGGTTAAGCCTTTTCCACCGTTCACACACACAATCGTGAATCAGATTGTACAAGTCGGGATCTCTGTTATTAACAATGTCTTTTATTTCCCCCAACATGGTATCCATTTGCTCATACACCTCGCCAATCACTGGTTTGTCTGTATCTGCAAACCGAATCATGTTATAAATTGGCTTGGTGAAATCCAATACCTGTCTCACAGCTGTCCAAAACTGCCCATCAAGAGCGGCCTCCTCCACCGTTTCAAAACCTGCAATGTCAGCTACATTTGTAGCCCTTTCCTTTAACACCTGCCAATTTGGACTTGATACCATGCTAGCTAAACCCTCTCTTACCTTCAAAAGGCGCCTGAAGGTGAGGTAATAGCTACCAAATCTAGTCCTCGCAATCTTCAGCAACTCCAATCTCGAGTGACTGCGGAAAAGGCCATGGGTATTGCTATGATTTGTAATAAATTTTATCATTTTTTTTCCTCTCTTGTACAAATCCCCAATCCATTGGTATTGTTCATTTTTGTTTTTGACAATATCATGCAACAGAAGGTTAAATGTGTGAACCAAACATCCAGACCAAAATATGTTCGGGTATCTATCCTCAATAATTGCTCCCGCTGCCTTACAATTAGGAGCATTATCAGTGATGACTTGGATGACATTGTATGGGCCAATACGCTCAATTGTTTCAAGCAATGCTTCTGCAATGTTGATAGCGGTCTTGAACTTGTCTGAGTAATCATGTGCAGCTAGAAAAATGGGACCAATTCGGGACACAACAAGAACACTTATCAATGGCTTGCCTTTTACATTTGTCCATCCATCAGATACAATGGACACCCCATTGTCAGTCCAAGAACTTGTCATTTTATTCAAAGAATGTGATATTTTTGCTTTTTCATGATCAAGGCCAACTGTTCTTGCCTTGTCATACCCAGGGCTCTTGTATCCTTTAGGGGCATCATTTATGGCAGAAACCATTTCGTGCCAATAAGGTGAGCGTAGAACATTGAATGGTATCCCATTTGCATAGAGGAACCTGTAAATTTTTGAATCCACATCATTCCTACACCCCTCATCAAGGAAATCTGATATGGTTCTACGGCGTAAAGATGATGACCCTGAGCCTCCATGTCCATATCCACTGCCTTGGGAGGATGCTGAAGGAGTTCTTTGTGAGCTTGGTTCAAAGAAACCCCTTGATCTTTTTGCTTTGTATTGGGCGTCCTCCTCTTCCTTTATGTATTTGGCTCTATCAACTGTTGACACCGCGTCGCAAGTTCTGATTCTTATTTGTTTCTCTCCATCCCATGCCCTTTTCCCGCAAAGGTGTCTTCTCAAACGGGTGTATGAGCCTGTGAAATCAGTGTTGCAATGGGGGCAATGAAATTTAGTGGTTCCACCCCCTCTCCCTGTTTCAGGCCTCTCAACATATTTCCACAATGGAGTTTGGTCTTGTTTAGTTTTTTGACCCTCATGTTCACCCTCCACATCCTCCTCACTGGGGTTTTCACCTATTTGACTTCCTCCGGCTTCTTCATCCACCTCTTCAGTTTCAGGCCCCCTCCGTTTCCTACTCTCCACCACCATAATAACCAGAAAGGGGACCAGGAAGAGGAAAATGCCAATAAAAATGCTCAGGTCCATCGTGTTTGATGTTGGTAGGGTTTGAGTCTTGAATCTGCAAATTAATTTAGTTTATTGGGATTAATTCATTTAATTTATTAATTTAATTTAAATTAATGATCTTTAAACTCAAACAGGTAAATGAAACTAACCAAATTAACTACCTAACCAGCTAAACTAACTAAATGATTAAGTTACTTACCTCTGCAAGCTTGCTCCTCGCTCCTTGGCACTTGCTCCTCGCTCCTCAGCTCTGGCTCCTTGCTCCTTGCTCCTTTGCTCTCAAACTCAAGCTCAATCTCATTGAAATGATTTTGTTTTGGCCCATTGGGCTTATAAATCCAAAAAAATTAGTTTAATTTTTTGTTTTTTTCGGGTCCGCGGAATTTTTTTCCGCCGAATCGCTCCCGGAATTTTAAAATTCGCTCCCGGAGCGTTTTTTAATGCCCGGGAGCGATCAGGGAGCGATCGCTCCCCGATCGCTCCCGGGCATTAAAAAGCGCTCCGGGAGTGCGGGAGCGATCGCTCCCTGAAGCGCTCCCTCACAGACCAGGGAGCGCAAATTTTTTTACGGGAGCGCGCTCCCGAAAATCGCTCCCGTCCGGGAGCGATTTGGGGAGCGCGCTCCCGAGCCGCTCCCGCCCGGAGCGCGCTTCGGGAGCGGGTTCGAAGGGGGGGGGGGGCGCTCCCCCGCATCACTGATCGAGACAAAATTTCCAGCAGTTAGAGATCAGTTAGAAGAAACCCAAAAAGTCTTCCAAGCACTAAACGAAAATCTAAATATTGCAAGAAATCGTATGAAGCATGAGGCCGATCGAAACAAAATAGAGAGAGAATTTGAAGTTGGGGAACGGGTATTCGTTAAACTTCAACCTTACAAGCAATTGTCCTTAAAAAAGAAGGGAAAAAAAATTGGCACCAAAGTTCTATGGACCATACCAGATTAACAAAAAGATTAGTCAAGTAGCATACAACTTAAGCCTTCTTGATAAAAGTCATGTTCACAACGTCTTCCATGTATCTTGCTTTAGAAAGACACTTGGCAAACACCAAGTGGCACAAACAACACTTCTAACATTAGAAGAAGAAGGGAAGAACATTTTAGAACCAAAAGGAGTCGTCACCGTTAGGGAAAAGAAGTTGCAATCACAAGTAATCAAAGAATACCTGATTAAGTGTAAGGACCTACTAGAAGAAGAGTCTTGGGAGACCGAAGCATTTCGTCAACAACATCCCTCATTACCTATGCTTTGAGAGCAAAACATTCTTTCGAGAGGAAGGCAATGTTATGTATAAATTTATTTAATTTTATTTATAAACTAAAGGGCACAATCAAAGATCATGCCCCCTCATGTAATAGCTCTTGGGTTGTACTTAAGCCCGAGTCTTACACCATTGTAATCATCATTCAACTTATTAATAAAATATAAATAATACTTGTGTCGATTACTGCGTGTGATTGCTCCAATCAAACATTGGATGAATTAACCAATGGATGGATTGATCCATTGATACAAATATGGTTGGATTGATAGACAAGAAAACAAATTGGAAGAAAGGCAATATAGACAGAGATAGGCAAATGGACAAAAATAGATAGCATGCAAACAAATAGATATAGACATATTATTAGACAAATAGGCACATAGACAAGCAGATATATAGATAGACACGTGGATAGATAGATAGACATATGTGACACACCAACAATTTGTTTTACATTTCAGGGCATTGAATTTTGGTTGTGTTGCACTCAAATTGTCAAAGTTCCAGGGTAGCGGAAGTACCAACTTTTCCAACAAGGATCGGATCACATATTAGCAATCCATGTGTCATGGTCATCCCATTCTGCAAATTATATATTGTAAATGATCTTAGTAAAACCTTGAGTCTATGTAATAACCTAGGTAAGCCTATAATTTGATGATAAATTCCATCCTAGGAGGTTTTCTAACCTCATTAATAAACCCCCAAATCTAGGGTGAAATTTATTGTTGAATTATCAAGTGAGTCCTAGTGTTTTAGTCGAGTCTAATGTAAAAGTGATTTGGAAATAATTTAAAATTATTGGCTAAAAAATTTTATTTTAAGTCACTTGATTTATTAAATCATATTGTGTTGCAAAAGGGTTATGTGTCTTGAGGGTCTAAGACGAATGTGTATTCCCTCTGAGTCTTGTAACTAAAAAATCTTATATGAGGGTTGGAAAAATAATTAATCCCCTCAGGTGTAAATTAATTAATTTTTCTGGCAAATAAAATTAAATCCTAGGCCAAAAAATTAATTAATTCGAGTCAAGTTAAATTGTCTTAGGAAAATAAATTCTCCAAATGGAAAAATTCATGGGTCTTAAAAGAGTGAATTTGTGAAGGCCCTCCACCAAGGGAATATTGTCTTTTTCAAGAAAAATTGGACCCTTGGACTTTGGTGGTTAAGTCAAAGTCAAATTTTTAGAAAATTAGCTCTAAATAATTAATTTTGAGCTAATTAAAATAGAATTAAATGATAAACTCGAAAATTCCTCAAAAAATAAGAAATCGAGGGTCAAGATTAAAAGATCTTGAAGTGTTTATCAACAACCAAGATTATTTTGACAAGGATCAAAGAAACTAGCTGTTATTTTTCCATTTAGAGGATTTATCTATAAATTGGACAGTCATTTAAGTATCTGGTCATTTTGATCTTTGGCTAGAATTGTTGTTGAAGTATTTTGTAAACTATTGTCCCATTGGGAACTATTTTTTCTACTATAATAAAAGACTTTGGGTGCAACTCAAAGTGTTCTTGTCGTTGATCTGTGGTATGTATTGACTATGGGCTTCCTATGTGGTGCCTTATATTGTTATTTTGAGATAATACATAGTGTGTACAGATAATTCAATCCTTGGTTTCCAAGTTCACAGACTGTGGGCAAGGGTTACTTTGCTTAGATCTCTAGTTTTTATATGGTGGATTGAATCTTCCCTTGGGCTATAGTGAACATTAATTTTTCTGAACGTTTTAGTCATTTTTTCGAGGAAAAAATATCATAATTTTTTTTTCTCAAAATCCATTTGAAAACCCATGTATATTTTGTAAATTTAAATTTGTAAATTATTTTTCTAATTGGGGTTGGGGCTTTAGTTTTATCTTTTGTATATATTGGGATATGGGTGTGTCTATTTTCATTTTTGCAAGTTAGATCGAGAAACCAAATGGGAGAAGAGCTAGATCTAGGCCCTTAAGGGTAAGATCTAGTCTCTTGGAAATTTTTGCAGGTTCCCCACGGAAAAATTTTGGAAAAAATCAAAGGAGCTGAAGCATAAATTTTTTGAGCAAGGGTTTCAGCCTTTCTAGGACTTCTAGCCCCAGCCTCAGCGTCAGCCTCTTTTCCCTCTGCGTCTTGGTTTTCAACCTTCCTAAGTTTGGTCGTGACAATTAGGGGTTGCGGCCTCCCTTCCTCTCCCTCTCGGCCCTTAATCGATCCCTCTCCTCCTTCGCTCCCTCTCCTCTTGGCCTCCTCTCTCTCCTTCCTCCCTCTTTCCCTAAGCCGCAACCCCTTACGGGCTTGCAACCCTTCCTTTTGTGGCCTTTAGGCCCTAAGCCATAGGCCTTAGGCCTTTCCTAAGCCTCTAATCCCTCCTCATCCCTAACACTAGCCTTATTAAGCATAGCATTGATCTCTTATGACCATATTCTTCATCCTTGGGCCCCAATCTATCATCCTATCCCATTTATCCCCGCAAATTTGCTTCCCTTAGCCTTGTTCTCCAATTATTGGCCTCTTTTGCCCCAAAATTGACCTAAAACCCTAAATTGAAGATTTAAAGCTACATACATGGCAATTTTGCAGGATTAAGGTCTCAGAATTTTTATTGTTCAAGCAAATAAGTGATCCCAAAGTTTCATCGATTTTCAATAGTGGGATCTTCAAGGGCTTTGCCCTAGGGTTTGACCTCTAAACCCTTGTTTTCTGCAGTTTTATTACAGCAAGCAAATTACTAATAATTAGGCCCTAAAATCACAAACTAAATTATCAAATTCATTGCAAAATCTTCATTTTCACAAATTTTGGCCTAAATCTAACATTTAAGCTTGTTGGATTTTTCTGCGTAGCTGAAATTTTTTGCAGTTTTAAAATTTCTAAATCAAATACTTAATAACGGGGCCAAAAACGGAAATTTTCAATATCCAGAGAAATTTTCTATTTTTTGAAATATTGGGCATCTATTTTTGGCTTGATTAGTTTTCCAATCTGTGGTTAACTCACTGCTGTAATAATCATATCAATTCTGAAAATTGCTAAGCCAACCTCTCTTAAAGCCCTAAAATTGAAATTTTCAAGTTCTAGTGCATTTTACTATTTTTTGGCATATTGGCCATCTACTGTTGGCAGTTTTATCTTGCTGATCTATCTTTAATTATTGTTGCAAATTAAGAAATTAGATCTGAAATTGTATTGAATACATCATCTTGAAGTGATCTAAACAAGCTGAATTATATTTGCTGGTCATTAGAATTTCAGTGTTTTATGTGTTGAACAAGTTTCGTCATTTGAAGTAGTTTATGAATTGTTGTTACAACATTGATAAGATCTAATTTTTCTGAAGTAGTGTTGCTGGTATAAGTTGTCATATATCTGTGATCAGCGTCTTGATTGACTACTTTTAGCATTTGGCATCTTGGGTTACTTGATATCTCATGGCATATTGTTGAAATTTACACTTGTACCTCTAAGCATTTTATCTTGTCTAAGATTGTAGTTCATTATTGTTAAGCACTCTTAAAAAAATTATAATTAAGTACTTTAACAACTTAAGAAAATCTTAACTCAAGATAAATCTCACTCATAATCTCTTGCATAAGCAAACTAGATCTAGATTTGCATTAATAATTTACCTACTAGCATAATCTAGGTTGATAGAGATACAGGACAACTCTTCTTATCTCGCTTGAGAGGCCTCGGCGACTTTTCAATGGTTAACACGGTGACCTTGCAATCGTCAAAGCCACATTCTCTGCAGCGTCGAAGGCATCGGGTGATAGAAGCCTAACAAAAGGTATTGTTAATCAGGCCTTACCCTGCTTCTTGTTAACCTCCATCCCACAACCTACCTTGGAGCCAAACTTCAAAATAATTAAAGGAAGGTTACGTTTAGTGTTAGGATATTCCGACACATAGGATATAGTTAAGTTCAACTTGGTCTAGTATAGAGTTAGGTTAGAGTTAGGTAAAGTGTGTTTCTTTACCGTTGTACATTTTGTAACTTACAATCCGACGGTCACGATATGTAGTGATCCGACGGTTCACTCTCACCTCGGTATTACCGACACTTGATCCGTGGCTTGACACCCGATTGGTCCATGAGTTCTATTTAAAGCGCATGGAGGGTCATTGTTCGGGTAATCCGTGCATGAGAGAAGCTTATGTAAATTTTCATTCTTTGATTAATAAATTGTCTGTACCCACGTTGGGACAGGCCGTGGACTGTTTCCCTCCTTGCACTCTGAGGGTTTTAACCACGTCAAAAATACTGGTGTATTGATTTGAGATCTGGTTGTGAGCGGTGTCCTTTTGGTATTCTTCTGTGGAACTTACCCTGTAAATTTCTACATGGTATCAGAGCTATTTGAGGGCCGCGTCCGTTGGTGATCCAAATCTGAAGCCGGTAGAACTGCATGCGGCTGTCGTTTCCTAGATCTGCTGTTTCTGACTGCTTTCGGGCCGAGAGGACTGCTCTGTTGCATTCGGAGCATCTGTTTCAGTGAGGAACCCCTTTCGTTTCACGCGAAAAGGTTTCTGGTAGCCCTAGCTGCGTCATTTTTCAGATCGGGAGGTATACAGTGTTTTTTTTTGCAGTTTACTGTCATTTTCTC
Organism: Pinus tabuliformis; assembly: GCA_031772625.1. Classification (NCBI taxonomy): domain Eukaryota; kingdom Viridiplantae; phylum Streptophyta; class Pinopsida; order Pinales; family Pinaceae; genus Pinus; species Pinus tabuliformis. The sequence goes on from CM062818.1 coordinate 10,997,859, forward strand.
TCTGCTTATTTCGGTTTCGGTTTATTTAGCCTTTTTTTTTCCCGGATCTATACCTTTCATTTCTGCGTATGCTCTTTGCCCTGCGACTCTGTGCGATCTGGGCAAATCAGAAACAGAAAGAAAGGATTTTTCTCATGCGTATGCTCTTTTCCCTGCACCTTAGTGTGATCTCGGAAAATCAGAAACATTGAGGAAAATATTTAGTTTTTCGGCTAAAAGCTAACTTTGAGATTTTTTTTAAATTTCTAGTTTTTTGGCTAAAGCTAACTTCGAGCCGTAAGGTTCGTTTTTCTTTGGATATTCGTGTTGGGTTTTGTGTTTTGTGTTTTGTAGGGAAAAGAGTCTTCCCAAGGCAAGCACGCAAATCGAGGCCCCCCCCCCCCCCCCTCTCTCTCTCTCTCTCTCTCTCTCTCTCTCTCTCAAATCTTTTGTATAGATCAATTGGTTCAAAGACCTTTTAAGAGAGTAGAGGTCTTGGGTTCAAGTCTCCATTTTGTGGGGGCGGATTTTTTCATTCCCGCACATTCGCGCACTTTGCCGGCAACGTCAACAATTTTTTTTTAAAAAGCCATAACTTCTTCATCCGGAAGCCTTTTTCAGAGCCGTTTTTTTTAAAACCGCCTATTTTTTCGAGATCTATCCATTGGACCACTCACTTTCAGCATCTTCAGCTTCAGTTGTTTTTCAAAAATGGAAAGTCCATGCCAAGTCATTCTTGACAGCACTAACTACTTCCAATGGGTCGCCTACATGGGAGATTTACTTAGAAGTAAAGGTCTCTTCAGAATAGCCACAGACCAAGAGAAGAAACCCAAAGATGAAGACAAGGCCGAAAAATGGGAAAATCGACAAGATCAAGCACGTGGCTTGATAGGAATGTCTGTTTCTCCTGATCTTAGATTTCACATTGCAGAAATTGAAACTCCTCATGAAGCATTAGAAAAACTTGCTAAAGTTTTTGGGATTAAAAATGAAATTAGATCCCATCAACTTGAAAATGAGCTGCTTACTTTGGATCCTAATAATTTTTCTTGCATTGAAGATTTCTTGTCAAAATTCAAGAACCTTAGATATCTCTTGGAAGGTGTTAAAGTTAAGAAAGATGATGGTAACCTTATTTATTCCATCCTTACTAAGTTAGGGCCAGCCTACTCTGTATTTGTTTCCACTTTCCATTCTACCAGGGAAGCTTTCATTTGTCAAGGCAAAGACTACAAGCCCCCTTCCTTTGACTCCTTTTGTGATTCCTTAATAAGAGAACAAGAAAAACTCTTACACCTTGGTCTTCTTAATCTTGGAAACTCTTCCACAAAAGCGTTAGCCGCCCAGCAGTATCCAAATTCAAAGAATCCTAAGAAGTCTTATCCTCAAAGGAATGGTCCTAAACCAACTCAGCCTCAAGATGAAAGATCATTTCAGCAATATGATAAGCCAATAAAAACAAATGGAAGAAGACTGAAAGACATTGTAACTTTTGTAATCGAGATGGCCACTTAGAATCTAAATGCTTTAAGAAGATGGAAGCCTTGGAAGCCGCAATGAAGAAACATAACATCCATCTGGAGCCTACTTCAACTTCAACTTCCGGAACGGCATTTTCTGCATGTCATCGTCAATCATCTCAGTCTGGTTATGCATTAAATGTATCTTCTTCTTCTTCTCATTCTCATGAGTGGCTCATTGATTCTGGAGCCTCTTGTCACATGGCCAAAAACCAAGCCATGTTTTCTTCTTTAAATGATTGTAACACCAAAAATATATATGTTGGTGATGATAGATCTCTTAATGTTGTAGGGACTGGAACTGTTCATCTAGACAATGGTCAGTTCAATGATGTATTATGTGTTCCAAACTTATCCTGCAACCTTCTATCTGTCTATCAGATAACTCATTCAGGTGAAGGTAAAATCGTTGAATTTTCACCTCATGATGTTGTAATCAAGGATCTAAAAGATCCTAAACAGATTCTAGCTACTGGTCTTGCTGATGATTCCAAAAGGTTGTATAAGTTTCACAACTTTGGGTCATCCCATCTTCCCTCAGTATTTGTTGCTCATAATGATGAAGTGAGCAAACTTTGGCATGAGCGGTATGGTCACTTAAACTATCGCTCCCTTCAGCATCTCTGTAAAGAAAACATGGTGACAGGTCTTCCTATGGTATCTTGCAAAGATGGTGTTTGTTCCGGATGTGTACTCGGAAAACATCATCGGGACAGTTTTGACAAACGTGCCTCTTGGCACGCCTCAGCCCCTTTACAGCTTGTGCACAGTGATTTATGTGGTCCTCTTCCTGTTGCTTCATTCTCTGGCTGCAAGTACTTCTTAACTTTCATTGATGATTTCTCTAGACGCACTTGGGTATACTTCTTAAAACTCAAGAGCGAAGTATTTACCACCTTTTTGGCCTTCAAAGCATTCGTTGAAAAACAATCTGGACATCAAATTCTTAAGCTAAGAACTGATAATGGTGGAGAATATGTTAAAAATGCATTCATCACCTTTTGCACCGAAAATGGCATTCAAATGCAACATACTGTTCCATACACTCCACAACAAAATGGTGTAGCTGAAAGGAAAAATCGCACTTTAAAGGAAATGGCTAATTGTATGCTGCAATCTAAAGGACTCAGTCTTAGTTTTTGGGCCGAAGCAATTAATTGTGCAAATTATATAATCAATCGCACTCCTACTAAGGTTCTAGAGAATATCACTCCAGAAGAAGCTTGGAGTTCCATTAAACCAGATGTAAGTCACTTTCGTGTGTTTGGAAGTGAAGCATGGGCCCATATTCCAGATGAAAAGCATAAAGCCTTAGAACCTAAGAGTGAGAAATGTACTTTTGTTGGATATTCTGAAGATGTAAAAGGCTATAGACTTATTCCATTTAAGTCCAAAAATGTTATCATTAGAAGAGATGTAAAATTTGATGAAAATAAATCGGCCTGCGAGCCTAGTCCGGCGGATGTGCCACCTCTTCCCATCTCTTCTATCTTTGAGAACATTTCTTCTTCTGATGATGAAAGCGAGGATGATAATCCTTCCCCACCTTCTCAGGATCCTCAACTTCCAAGATGGGTCCGTGCTACTCGGGATGCAGCAGGTGATCTTGCCGGTGATCCTACAGATCAGCGACGTACACGTTCTCAGTTTGAAAGAGCCTCTTCTTTACTGGCTCAAGCTCCAGTGAATCATGATCCTGACACTTTTGCAGAAGCTTCAGGCCATCCACATTGGGAAACAGCTATGAATGAAGAATATCATTCATTGATGACAAATGATACATGGGATCTTGTTCCTCTACCAAAGGGACGCAAACTTGTTAGATGCAAATGGGTTTACAGAACCAAGTATGGACCAGATGGGAAAGTTAACAAACATAAAGCTCGTCTAGTTGCTAAGGGCTTTTCACAGGTTGAAGGCATTGACTACACTGAAACCTTCTCTCCAGTTGCCAAAATGAACTCTATCCGCCTTGTTCTTTCCCTTGCTGCCTCTTTAAAATGGGAAGTACATCAAATGGATGTTAAATCTGCCTTCTTGCATGGGGACTTGCAGGAAGAAATCTATATGGAACAACCCATTGGCTTCATACAAACAGACTCCAGCCTCGTTTGTCGCCTTAAGAAATCCCTTTATGGCCTCAAGCAAGCTCCTCGAGCTTGGTATGCCAAAATGGATAGCTTTCTTTTAGAATCTGGCTTTTCTAGGTGTCATTCTGACAATACTGTCTACACCAAGAAAGTGGGCAACTCTCTCATCATCCTTGTTCTTTATGTTGATGATCTTATTCTTACTGGTAGTGATCCCAACCTTATAAACCATGTGAAGTCCAGCCTTAAAAAGAAATTTGAAATGACAGACTTAGGACACTTACACTATTTTCTCGGTCTTCAAGTCTTGCAATCCCAAGAGGGTATTTTCCTTTCCCAGTCCAAGTATGCTTGTGATATTCTTCGTCATTTTCACATGGAAGACTGTAAGCCAGCCCCTTCTCCCTTTCAGTCTGGAGTCAAACTTTCAGTCTCTTGTACTTCTCCTGAAGTTGATGCTACCTTATACCGTCAACTTGTCGGAAAACTCTTGTATTTAACCCATACTCGTCCTGATCTTTCCTTTGTTGTTGGCCTTGTTGCTCGTTTTATGCAAAACCCCCGTGAAAGTCATTGGAAAGCAGCTAAAAGAATACTTCGTTATGTTCGAGGTACAATACAGTTTGGGATTCATTACAGTGCCAAAGCAGCTCCTCTGTTAGTTGGTTTCACTGATTCTGATTGGGCTGGTGACCTTGATGATCGGAAGTCTACTGCCGGTTATGTCTTCACTCTTGGTTCAGGACCTATTACATGGGCTTGTAAGAAACAGGCTGCCATTTCTCTTTCGTCAGCAGAAGCAGAGTATCGTGGTGCCGTGGAAGCTAGTAAGGAAGCCTTGTGGCTTCGTCAGATCCTATCAGAGTTTGGCTTTGAGCAGCAGCATCCAACCACACTTTGGTGTGATAATCAAAGTGCCATTCAGCTATGCAAAGATCCAGTCCAGCATCAGCGCAGCAAACACATTGAACTACACATGCACTTCATCAGAAAGCTCATTCTTGACCATGTTCTTGAAGTGCAATATTGTCCAACGGATGATCAGGTTGCAGACATCTTCACAAAGGCTCTCACAGAGGCGAAGTTCACTAAACTTCGATATATGCTTGGAGTTCAGGAAGTTGTCACTAAGGGGGGATAGGCTCTAGTGCCTCCTTCCTTCTCCTATTGTGTCATATTTGTAAATCCTTCAATCCTATCCCAAGTTGTTCTTAAGGGGGATGTTAGGATATTCCGACACATAGGATATAGTTAAGTTCAACTTGGTCTAGTATAGAGTTAGGTTAGAGTTAGGTAAAGTGTGTTTCTTTACCGTTGTACATTTTGTAACTTACAATCCGACGGTCACGATATGTAGTGATCCGACGGTTCACTCTCACCTCGGTATTACCGACACTTGATCCGTGGCTTGACACCCGATTGGTCCATGAGTTCTATTTAAAGCGCATGGAGGGTCATTGTTCGGGTAATCCGTGCATGAGAGAAGCTTATGTAAATTTTCATTCTTTGATTAATAAATTGTCTGTACCCACGTTGGGACAGGCCGTGGACTGTTTCCCTCCTTGCACTCTGAGGGTTTTAACCACGTCAAAAATACTGGTGTATTGATTTGAGATCTGGTTGTGAGCGGTGTCCTTTTGGTATTCTTCTGTGGAACTTACCCTGTAAATTTCTACATTTAGACTAGGCATTTAACAAAAATTTACCAAGATCACTGCATCTCACATAGGTCCTAGGACTTGCACATCATATAGGTTAGTCAATCATTCAAGTAGCGGGTGTCCATCTGGTCATTTGGTTCCAATTCATAAGAAGCAAGAATTTGTGACTCCATTAAGGCACTGGTCTCATAATAGAAAATTTAATTTAATCAATAATCTTGTTTAATTTCAACCAAGTGGCTAGGCCACTCATCCGTGTTTGCCAAGTAAGTTGATTCTCAACTTGCTTTCCTTTACTTCATTCCATAGGGACTACCCCCCATAGCCTGCTGTTGGGAGACAACTAGAATGGAGTGGGCGGGGATCAGAGTGACAACCCCCGTCCTTAGTGTTGTCGCGGTGCCTGTACAATCCGGGCGACAACAGGTTGAATAATGGAAATGGATTTATGATAACTGTAGAGGTTCCATTGAAAGCACTTAGGTGGTACAACGCCCCAAGAATGAGGAAAAATCAAATGAATGTTACTAAGATGGAATGAACTGCCGACCTCTTGAAAACATTGCAATTTAATAAAATGTGGGAAGACAACATGAAAAGTCATTCATAATGTTTGTTTTCTTTTCATGTAGTTATGCTTCTTATTTTATGACCCTAGGTCTTCCAAATAAATTATTTTATTTCTTGGATTTTTTTTATTTGAAAAAAAAAATCATCGACATACCATGTCGAAAACAACAATTTGTGCAAAGTAAATTAATATTAGAAATCTAAAGATAGTGAAAAAAACAAACACCATATGTAATATCAAAACCATGAAAACAACATTAAAGATGGCGTATTAAGTACCTGTGCAATCTTTATGCTGTTGATGCATTCAAGTATTAGCGGAGACAGGCTCTGAAAGGACTGGAGGTGTGGAGAACATAGGAATAAGAGAAGGATCAATTTCTATTACCAGTTTATGACAACGTGCCAAAAATAGGGCTTGTAACATCAATCCTATTGCTAAGCTTACCTCAGTGATCAGGTTCTGTTGGACAGCTGCTTGTTCAGAAGAAATGCTGGAAGCTTGTGAAGCATCTACACGAAGTCTTCCATAGAATGCTCGAATTGTGGAAAAGGCTGATAATTTTACTGCAATACACACAAAAGAGCTAGAATGTGTTTAAACTTTAAAGAATGGCAAAACATACTACATATGCTTGGGTATCTAACAAAAAAATTATGGTAACAATATATGATGTCTTCTTGTATCTTATACCTTGCCATGAAAGCTCCGGACGAAGAGAATTAAGAAATGCTGCAATCATGTTTTTTCCATGTTCAAGTATATCAGGTAGTTTTGCAACAGTTACAATAGATGTAATGCAGTCTAGAACCTTTCCTAGAGGTGGGAGCAGATCTCCATTTTCCTCTGCATTCACAATCAGAAATAAGAATTTATAATTGAGTACAATTATACTATGACACATCTTAATATATAATCAGCATAATGGCATCAAGATAAGCACATATAACAGATACTTTAATTTCTGTTTTCTTATAATTTTATTGGTTTGAACTTTGAATAACCCAAGCGAGAGATGAGATAAATACATGTCTGGTGCATAAGAAGAATGATTACAAATATTTCTATGAGAAATACTGTCAAGGCAAAAGCCTCCAATACAATAATGTGAAGAAGATAATAACTTCAAGGTTGAGGCCCACGTCTTGAACACAATTTCCATAGTAACGGATCTAGATGAATTTTGAACATCGAGAAAGGGGAATACCAGGTATTCAAGTATATATACATGGGGTGAAAATGAGGTGAGTAACATATGCACACTCTACAGGTAATTCATGGCAATGAAGTAGAATATTTACACTGAGGACAAAATTACACATGCATAACATAGGATAACCACTACAGGATGCATAAGCAAAGATAATGCGAACATTCCAGTGTATTTTAAAGTATGTGATAACTACATTATGCAGCATGTTACCCACCAAAATGGATAACACTAGAGGAGAAAACTTTTTCTCCTATCTTGGATAGCCAGCCAGCCAGCAGCCCTAAACATTGCTTGGTGGTGATGTTATGCCACATTCCTCTGCCATTTGCACAGGGCATTCACCTCTCACCATCTGGCACTCCTCATGAATGAAGGTGGGCTACCACTGAGCAGGCAGTTTAACCATTTTGAAATCAAGTTCTTTTACTTAATGTTTTAGGCATTTTAACATGGATAAAGGGGTGATCCAAATGATTGGCCAATCTTGACTGTAAACTTGTTTTCTCACCTTACCATGGGAGTTATCCTTTAGCCTTTTGGGGCTTCTTGACCAATGTTGCAAGAAGCGTCCCCCCCCGGTTCCAAGGCCCGAAGCGCGTCCCGTAGGGATGCGTCCAGGAAGCGTCCCCGGAAGCGTGTTTCTACCTGTTTTGGACGCTTCTTGGAAATTTCGGAAGCTTTCTTTGAAGCGCGCTTCGTACGGCGCTTCGCAGTACGAAACGTGGCGCTTCGGAGGGCGAAGCGTACGCTTCCCACACACTTCCGTATGATTCCGGAAAAGCGCCGCGCTATTTAGGAAATCGTTTTTTATTTTTATTTTAGGTGAGTTTGCTTGTTGGAGGTGGGTCCACCTTGGGTTAGGGTGAGGAATGAAGGCAAAAAAAATATAAATATAGTAGATGCTCCCTCATGGTAATGTTAAATTCTTAAAGTAAAAGTGACATTCTCCTTTATTTTTCATTTTTATCCTTTTACTTAAGTTTTTAACATTACCATGAAATGACTCAGGATGTTTGAGAGTGGTTCCAGCGTCATTGGACTTCATATGGAGAAAATAGAATTTCATATCCTATTCAAAATTCAGCAGACTTAACAGTTTTCACGAATTCAGGATCAATGAGATTGTGGCATTGCATTAGATTATATCAAGTATGAAGGTATGCGATTAGCATTTAATCAAGAGCACCAAGCCGTATATGTACCCTAGTGTTGGTGGTGTTAATTGTTGAACTCCTTTGTCACGCGGCACGCCCTTAGCAAAAAATTACCTTTCAATCAAGTCAAAATCATTGATCAAGCATGTTAAGCTTTTTCTACCATATTTTAAGTCTCGAATTAGATAGTTTGATCAAAATTGGGCAATGTTGACTAATATCCCTAGACAATCGAGGTAGAGGCAAAGGCTAGACAAGAGGAGAAGAATCTAGATTCTAGATGGTTGATGCATCTAAATGGTTGATGCTCGAATAATTAATCATTAATGTACAATGGATGTTATATCTATCTTGATTTATGCAAAAATATGCATGTTTTCATGTCTTCTACAACTAATTTGGTATTTTGGATGTTTGTTATGAGTATAAATGCAAAAAAATATAAATATAAATATATATATATAGCAGACGCTTCCGCAAATGCTTCGCTTCCTAGATTTTTGGAAAATGACGCTTCCGCGTCCCCACTTCCAAAAAACGTCCCCGCTTCATGCAACATTGTTCTTGACCAAAAATGGCTCTCCAACATTTCTAAAGGCGTAACTCCTCAACCGTGAGGAATTAGAAGACGTACCACCTACCATTGGAATCGGCATCACAAGGAGAATCAAATGATGATGATACTAAACCCAAAGACTTTGATATTCCTTGTCATTTTTGTCATCGAAAGTGGGGCTTCTTCTTGCCCCCTTCCTAGTTGAAGCTCCCTATTGGAATGGCTCAATCCTTGTTGGAACAACCCACCTACAATGAAAAGGCAAAGTGGGATTTTTCCTTAGTTACCCCTCTTCACATAACTATGCAGCCCCTCAATGCTTCAATCCTCTAGCTTTTGTCTGATCTTACTAAGTTTAAAAATTATTAAATTAAACCGAACACCATAATAGATCAAGAGAAGAAAACATAGATCCAACCCACACAAACGCAAAAACATTACACAAGATGTCAAATGAACTTTCTTTATTAATGGCAGTAATCTCACAAGACAACAACAACATTTGATAGAGAGAAGGCAAGCCTTCTATAAAAAAAATTAATGGCTAGTTGGATGACTCCTCTAGGAAACTATTTTTTACTAGTCATCCAAATGATGGGGGCTTAGCAATTACATAAAATATCACATTACAAGAATAATTTTTCACACCAAGGGGTTGAATTAGTTCACAAAGCCCATATTGGTTCGTGGTTCCCATTGCTTGTGGTCCAGATAAATAAATGAGGAAGAATAGTAACCATAAGTAGCTCAATATCCCATCCCAATATCCTTAAGGGAACTCAAGTTGGCCAATAATAGTTCGACTTGGTATAATAGTTGGTCCTTTACTGAATTTCTTTGTCCAAGATACCTCCAATGACTAATTTGACGTTTAAAACAACTAGATGACTCTCCAAATAGCGAGTTTGCTTGACTTTTCCTCTTTAGTAAACCTGACTTTCCCACCTGTGCTCTATATCTCCAACACTTTGATGATTTTGACCATTCGGCCCCTAGGTTTGCTATAACTTGCCCTAATTTGAACTAGATATTCCTTCAATTTCCCATATCCTACATAGCAGTGCCACATCATCATTGTCCTATAATCACCATGCCCCTGTGATCGTTTTCTAATGCCCTACGACATCTAAGGATTCTGAGATTTGGACTTTTTCCTCTTCTTTTCTAGACTATTTATGATGTGATGAATGCCTCAAATTGTCCAACACTGACCTTGTTCTTGTTAGTTTTTGTAGCATCAAACAAGTGTTTTAGTCTCAACTTTGGTAAGAGAGGTTAAAAAAAACAATATTTCCAAAACCTAGAAAGATTTTCAAGAAAAAAACACCCAAAGACAGCGCAATTAAGTTAATTGATCAATAATTAAATAATGCCTAAGTCTAACTTAGGAAAATTGATTAATTAATAGCAATTAATTGAGAAAGATTGAGAACGCTCTAGAAACTCATATAGATTGAGTTTGAGATGATTTGGGCCATTAACGGGGATCTAATCATGGTCGTTGGTTCACAAACGAGAGAGTATAAAAGCAGGTCGAGATAGACACACCAGAGACACATTGAGTGAGTGGGTGATCTAGGTAGATCAAATTTCCCAAAGAGCGGAAATTTAGCTAGGGAAGGAATTTGAGCCTCATATCGAGTAGCAGAGGCTGACGAGCAGCAACAAAGAGATTCTGGAGGAGTATCAAGTTCAAAAGAGGCAAGAGCATGAGACTGAGATTTTTTCCCTCAGTGAGGTTGTGTAGGGACTGCGTAGGCAGCTTCAGAGGAGGGTTCGATCTAGCTGGAGAGAGGGTTGATTCAGTCGCTAGTGGCCGGGAAATTTTCCAAAAGGCGAAGTAAGTCATTCTTAGAGGCTGAGTTGGGAAAATCAACAACATTAGAGCAGTTTTACAAGCAATCTAAATTGGCTTGCGCAAAGGTTGATGCAGGGGTGTTCAAGCAACTTATTTGAGCCAGTTTCAAAGCTGAGATCAGTGTCAGGTAAGACAAAAATTATCTCACTAATTTTTGGCTAGATTATTTTGCTAAGGATTGCCAATTCGACATTCATATTTTTGTACTTAGATTCCATTGTTGCATAATAATAATAAAACCCTCATTTGTTGCACTGGTTTTCCCCCATTGGGTTTTTTCGAGCACATTTGTCCAAAAAAAATGGTGTCAATTTTATTGTGTGTGCTCTATTACCACACAATCTACCAGGGGTCCTAGGAGGAGTTCTAAAGTGACTTCTACTATACCAAGTGGCAACAATGGGACAAGAACCCATTGTCGCCTAAGTTAATGTCCCCTACACTTTACGGACTTTCACCGATGGGAGGAGTCCCGGTATAAAGGAAATCACTAAAAGGGGTAAGCCATTGATGAAGAACAATGTAATTTCCGAATGCCATTCAAGCGAGAGACTCAAATGATAGCAGACTCAAATGATAGCTTGCTTGCTTGAAGGGCGAGGTAAAGGGCTCTCCAAGAAAGGCTTAGAAGGAGAATTCAACCTAGGGGATAGAGATATTCTCTTATGAAGTAATATCTTAGACCTAAGACACTAAAGGACAAGAATCCTTAATGGCCCTATGACAAAAAGAATAATGAAGATGCGGGGCCACAAAGAAGCCTTAGCATTTGGGAAGATCCAAGCTTGACCTAAGGTTTGAAAGAACCTTAGGAGAGTCTCTACGCTAAGCAAGGATATAGGAAGGTCACAAAAATGATTAACTTATGTTGAATTTTTGAGTAGATGGACCTTCCAAATGTGACTAACCAAGGAAGACCTAGACCAAAACAATTTCGGAGGTAGGACTTGATGTTTCTCACAAACCAATCATGGGATAGGCCTTAAATTTGGAGGGCTCGAAGGAGACACCCCAGCGCAATTTCTCACCAACTTGCTCACCAAGAGGATGGCTCTAACGGAATTTGCTTGATGCCCTAGCTGGTTCGTCTAGGGTTAGGGCAGAAAATTGTGGAAAGTAGAAAAGATGAAGTTTAGGGTGATCAACAACGACAAGGATCAGTGCCTACCTAATTGGGATGGATGGAGTCAAGGTAAGTTTGATTTTTGACACTTCCGCGTTACCAAGGAGTCCTTGCAGCTTCGCTAGCCTAGAAAGGTACTAGTTAGGTCACAAGAGGAATTTATACTTCGGTTTGTAGAATTTGATGGAGTTTCAAGATGAAAGGTGCACAACCCACACCTACGAATATGCATTCTTCTTGCCAAGATGAATAACATAATCATTAAGAAATTTGCATGAAAAGAGCACTTACATGACAAAAGAGTCTATCCATCCATCACATTTGCAAACATGAAGCTCCAAGATACGACAACAATAACCCAAACATCAAAACGCATCAAGAATACTCCAATTCGTCCATCAATTGCAGGTCCAAACTCTTTTTAAGAGAAGAAATCCAATCCTAGTGATAATGAATGTTAAAATGAGGCTCTCCATGTATTTATATGAGCCTTTTAGGTATATGAATGGTCTAATTTAGACTAATAACGCCCCTAGAATAAAATAATGTGCAAAAAATAACACTACTTTGGTGAAAATCCCACCAAATAGCTCCACAAACTGAATAATAAGCCTCTCAAGAGGGTCGAAATGCTAGAACAATAGCTAATGTGGTTGTTGGGAGGCCAAATCAAGTCCCTCGTGTCAAAATGAATAGGAGGGCTCCAACAACAAATATGAAGGAGGTGGCCCCTTCATCTCCAAGAAAATAACCTATGGTGCTCCCAAGTGGTTGTGTGGGCACAAAGAATGGCCTCATCAGTCTCCAACTAAATTGAACAAGCCTGTGTTCCATCTATAAGGGTTGTAATGATGATGCAAGCCTTCCCTTGTCTCCCTAGTGTTGAAGAATGTTACTAGGTTCGAACTTCATAATTGTACTTGAAGTCAAAATGTAATATATTTGTCAAAAGAAAAGCTAAAAGAATTTTTATTATTATTGAATTGACTTGTTAAAGCATGGCTTTCATGCTTGGGTCAATTGTTAAAAGTCAAGCCTCCACTGTAGGCTTTAGGATTGTTTATTTGGGTCAAAGTCAATTTGTTGATTGGTCAAAGACTCCTCCATCAAGTCTCCTTCTGTTGGCTTTAAATAGATCGTCATCAAGTAGGCTTCGTTCAAGTGAGATCATGTTAGCCTAACCTTAAATGAAGACACAACCGTTCATGAAGTCATGTCAGCCTATTTCAAGAAGAAGCCACTATAAATACAAGCCTAAGGCCTTCGCTCAGATTATAAGTTCACACAAGAATTTAGAAGGAATAGGTTTCAGTATTTACAGGGAAGAGCTCGAATAGGGTACAGAGACGATATCGGTGCTACCACAGTAACCACAGTTCGATAACCACAATTCAGAGCTACCACAATGATAAGGGTTTGAAGGTCTCACAATTTCGGTGTCATTACAGTTTGATTCTACCACAGTGAGAAGGGTTTGGTGCCTCACAAGTTTGGTGCCATTATAGCTCAGTATTACCACAGTGAGAAAGTCTCTATACTACCACTGAGAAAAGGTCATGGTGCAACTAGAGTGATGAGGTCTCATTATAATTACAATGATAAGATCTCGGTGTTATTATAATGATGAGATCTTGGTGCTATTGTAAGGTCTACGTGCATCACAGTGACAAGAATTCAATGCTAACAAAGTGACACGGATTTTGGAATGCAAACACAGTGCAAGGAAGAACAAACAAGGATGACTTGACGGAGGTAGTCTCGAGTCTAAGTTGTAAGGATCTTGGTTGTCTCATCTTGAATTTACTAAAGGAAGAATTTTGACTGGGTTTTCCCCTCTAGTGGGGTTTTGCCCTGGTAGCGTGCCTACATCTTGTGTTCTCTTCTATTTGTTGCCTGGCATTAGTCTTAATGATAAGAAAAGATAATTCAAAAGAACAAATAATAATAATGAAAAACATCACAAGATAATGTCATAATAAGAGAAATTGCTCAACTGCCACTCTTTGGATTTCTCAACATGGTATCGGAGTGGTGGTCGTAGTCAAAGGCAATTTGAAAACCGCCTATACATCTTTGAAGTATTCTCAGTGATGTCACATTAATGAATTTCGGTACACCTTGATAAGATAAGTTTCGATCAGTTTCAGAGAGAAGAATTTGTAGAAATACAGTGACAAGATCTTAGAAGTGTGGTAAGAACACTACAGGTGTTAGTTCAGTATAAAAATCATAGTGAGACAGTTCAAAGAATGGGCGATCAAGTTCATTGCAATACAAGTTCAGTGCATCCTCAAAAAACTAGTTTAGTGGAAAGGTCAATATAATTCAGAGAGGAGTTTCGGTAAAATCAAGTGGCAGACTACAAAGGAGTCAAATTCGGATCAACTTCAGTGATGAGTTTATGTGAACTCAGTGCAAAGATCAATGTAAATCACAATCAAAGTGATAAAGGAGAATTCGGGCTCAGTGATATATGGTCAAAGTATTGATATGTATAAGAGTGAAGCATTGTTATGTGTAAGGTCAAAACAATGAAAAAGTATATTCTATCTTTCACTTGTTGAAGAAATGGAATTTGGTACAATTTCCTGTAGAGATCTATCAAATACAAGCACAAGCTACCAGCTCAAGGAAATCAAACATTTAACAAGATGCACTTGCAACAAATCGAATGAGCTATTAGATGAAAGGTACGTAAACACACAGTACATTTATGAGCTTTTAGATTTCTATTATCTCTAATAATCCTTGTTTATAACTAGTCTAGGATAAAGATTGTACTCTCTAGATAACATATTAGAACATTAATCCTTATCTTCTAGGGTTTACTAGTAATCTAGGATTTCAAGCAAAAGTCCTTGGTTGAAAGAAGGAATAACTTTTCAGAAGATTCCATCCTCCATGGTTATGTAGTAGATCTAACTTGAAAAATTAAATCATGTTCTTGGTACCATATGTTTTGCTTGAGAGTATGTATTACAGGTATAAAAGATCAAAGTTGAATACAAGGTTAACACTTCAACGAATCCTTCCAAGGTTTGAACATTTCGAGGAATGTCTCAGGCTATGCATCTTATAAAATCTCTTAATATAAAAGGTATGTTCATCTTATTTTGAAATTTGCATTAAATTACTAACATAATTATGTCTAGTTGTCTTGAATCATAAAGATTCTTGTTTAGGGTGATTCATCTTTTGATAAATCTACCCTCCTCATATTCTTGATTGATTTTATAGAACCCTAGACAGGTTCTCTGGAAAACCCTAACCTAAGGGTATGCTAATGTTAATGTCTGAATTCCTAAAACTGCCTAGGGTTATTAGGAAATGCTATTTGAAGTTTTGTTGATGATGTCATGTTCGGGATTTCGATATGATCATGAAAACCTAACTTGTTAGCGTTGAATGATGTTGTCTGAAATCCCGAACCTTTGAAATTTTGGTATAGTAGGGTTTGCATTGCTATGTTGTGTAACCCTAGATCTTTAGGGTTTGGTTGGGCATATAAGCAAAACCTTTTTATGTAAGATCCTAGGAATGAAACCCTAGGTATGTGTCCATTTGGTCAAAATCCTAGCTTGGTCTAGGTCGATATATGTCTAATGTATTAATTTGCCTAACATATGATGTGCTTATGATATGTTGATGAATTCCTAGATATATGTGTTGACCTGAGTGTTGATTTTCATGAGTCCTAGGGTTTGGAAACAACCCCTAGTCAAATTTTGATGTTCTAGGATGATGTTTGGTAAATCTAGGGCTTTGCAACTAAACCCTAGTAGTAGTTAAAATTCTCTAGTATGTGTGATATGACAATCTGGAATCTATGAATCTATATAGTGATTGTTGAGAATTTGTAGATGGAAATATAGGGTGTACATCAAACCCTAGTAGAAGATAATTATGTTGTTAATTAAGTTGTGATCAATTTTGATTGTTGAAGCTCATATATAAAATCTAGGATATGTATGAAATCCTAGTGAGGAGTTTAACATATGAATTTTGAAAGTTGTTAAATTCAATGATCTAATTTGTTTCTAAGGTTTGCTTTATGAAAGAACTTGTCATGTCATTGAAAGAATAGTGAAACCCTAGATATAATGAGTTGTGCAAGTGATTTAGAGTTTGTAACAAAAACTGGGCAAGAAGTTGAAGTATTAAAGTATAGTCTCTTGTTGATTATGTTTGTAAAGTCTAATGCTTCCGTTACTATAAGATTTTGATATGTCTAATGACGCAAGAAAATCCTGCTTCACCCACAGTATGCATATTGTTGACCACTACGGGTCAACTACCCATAGCAATACACCCCCTTTTCTTTGCAAAAAGGGGTAGCGCTTGATCGACATGTTCGTGCCATTCTGCAGTCATCAGCAGCTTGATCAATTTATTTGTAAACCTAGTCTGCATGTATAAATTTGTAAATAATCTTAGCAGATGTGAGTCATGTCTGTAAATTGCCTAGGTGGACCTAATTTTCTAAGTGATAATCTATGTTCTGGAAGGTTTTTCGTCTCACCGATCCATCATCGGCAGAGTTTTCCTTCAGCCTAACCCCAAATTCGGGATGGATTTTGTCACTAGAATCTTAGGAGAATCCTAGTGTGTTAATCTGCTAGATTATAGTTGTGTCGCAGAACTGGGTGGTTTATGAGGGTCTATGTTAAATGGGTTTTTTCCCCTTAAGATGTAAAATTGTAAAAGTCATGATCTAAAGTGTCTTGAGGTTTAGAAAATGTTTTAATCCCCTCATAAGTCCTAAGTCCTAGGTCCTAGGTGATTTTTCCAAAGCCTAAGTTCGAGGATCCATTTAAAAATGAATTAAAAAATAAAAATAAATAAATAAATAACTGAAAAATAAAATAAAAAATAAAAAATAAAAAATAAAAAATAATAATAAAAAATAAAAATAATAATAAAAAATAATAAAATAAAGCAAAAACCCTAAAAATAATAATATTTTGAGTAAATACATGCAAAATTTCATTTTTTAATGAATTAACAAATTCGACGGATGAGATTAAGAGATGTCTTGATCCTCATCGACGGTCGAGATCATTTCGACATGGATCACTCAAACTAGCCGTTGGGATCTTTTCCTTTAAATAGGGTGCTAGGAGTCATTTGAGAATAGAAGATCTGTGAGTCTTGTGCTGAAGAAGCTCTCTTGTAGTTCATTTTTTTTGTGCAATAAAGAAGAGTTTGGGGTTAAAAATCTTGTTGGTGTTACTCTTCTGAAAATGTTGTAAGATTGTTTTAGTTTTTCTGCATAATTTTATTTTCAGCCATTGATGATAGCTTAAAGAAGATTGATCTAGGCACAGGTATCTTGTCTGATCTTTGGGGTTTGAATGATAGTTTAGATTCTGAAATATATTGGCAGGTATCTCCATTTGATCGGGGTTTCACTATTGTTTTCTCCTTCTACATTGATGGTTGATTTTAAGCTGTGCAGGAAATCCTTTTTTCAGATTACCGGGCGTTAGGGGAAGTTCTCGGCTGAACCAACCAACTCCCGGGTTGTGTTTTCTGAAAGAGCCCAGCCAGTTCTTGATCCCAGGCTTATCATTCAAAATAATTTTATTTTTTTATGAATGCATGCAGGGCTTTCTGAAGCGTTTTACATTTAAATTAAATTATAATAATATTACTATGATTATTGATAAATCTGGCTACTAAAGAGCCTTAGATCTGTAAATACTGTAAATTTTTTG
The DNA here is from genome assembly GCA_031772625.1 of Pinus tabuliformis. Classification (NCBI taxonomy): domain Eukaryota; kingdom Viridiplantae; phylum Streptophyta; class Pinopsida; order Pinales; family Pinaceae; genus Pinus; species Pinus tabuliformis. The sequence continues at coordinate 11,015,301 of CM062818.1, forward strand.
CTAGGTTTAGGGTTTTACTTTAAAACTTTGGATATATCTGTCGGGTTTTCGTTTTCTATTTGCAGGTTACTGGCCTAAGATAAGATCTAGAGGAAAATTTATTTTTGGCAGGGTCTCTGTTCTGGTTGTTCAAGGGTTCTAAATACTGTTGCCTTCAGATCTGTAATTCATGTGCGAGGGTTTGATCTGCAATAAATTGAAGATATAAGCTCAGGTTTCTCCATCTGCTCTTCAGCTGATTCATGCGTTTCTCACTTGTTGTTTTCGACGGCTCTTCTCCACACTAAACCGGGAGACCCCTGCGTCTTACATTGCCAAAAACTTAGCAACCATCCATTCGATTTTCTTTTTGCCCACGTTTTCTCCCCAACCTGCATCCTCACGCGTCCTTTTCTCTTGAACCCGCATGTTAACCTGCAGACGTTAAACCAAAATCGATTTGTATATATCGTGGGGATTTTCTCCTGCCGCTGTGCTGCCTCTATCTGTCGTCCAAGCCAGGTATTGTTTCAAGTGTTTAGCATTACAAGTGTTGGGTTGCAAGTTGCGCCCACGCACCTACAGAAACAATCGGTCAGAGAAAACATTTAAGATTTTTTCTGCCTCGTTACCGCCGTCAAACTCCGTGGGTTGGCATCTGAGGAACGCAGAAGTCGTTGAAGCTTTACGTGGATGCTGGTAACTGCAAACTTGTAAATGATTTCCATTCGCCTTCAAGGGAACCTGCAAACAAACAAAAAAAACGTATTCCACTTCTCGAATCAGCTAGCTGTTGCGCGTGAGTTCCTAACGTTTGAAGATCTTGTTTCGGGCCAGGTATGCGGAAGTCATTTTTGTTGCTTGCGTGGTAAGAAAGTTTTTTCTTTGGTTCTACGGCTTCATTTGAAAATTTCAAGTTTCAAAATCACGCAAACAATAGATTCGTTTCATGCTCACGTTTGTTTATTTCTCATTAGCGTAAAAGTTTTTAGCATATAGTTTTAGATACATTGCGTAGGTTAATTTTAGATTTAGGTTTTTGTTAAGTTACAATTAGATTTTAATTATTTCAAAGTTTCGTTTTAGTTTAGATTTTAAAATTTTATTTTTGATTGAAAAGCATAAAATATTTATTTTTGGGAAATATTTTGCTATATGAAGTCTTAGCTCGGGAACTCATCGTGTTCTATCTTGCTTGCTGAGGCTAATATTTTGGCGTGGGAGTTAGTTTTTATCGTGTTTAAATGTTCAATTAAAGATTGACTGCATATATGTGATCTTTGGTGGTTGTTTAAAGCATTTACTCTTTTAAGTTGCTGAGCTATTGAGCCTTTATGGTTATCTTGTATCTGGCAAAAGTTAAGCTTTTCATGATAAATGATTGCTCTTCATGGTTTATATTTCTGCAGCATCTGATAATTAATTGTTTAAACATTAACTCCACAAGGCACTGGTCCGCTAAATTAATAAAATCATTTTAGTGCTTCGTGTCTCCCAAACCAACTGGTCGACAGTTGGTCTCCTTCATTTCATAGGGTCTACCCCCTTAGCCGCAGGAGACAGGCTTAAACGGAGAGATCGGGGATCAGAGTGACAGCCGCCGGTCTGAGCGTTATCGTGTCAATCTGTGCGACAACATTTTTTGGCGCCGTTGCCGGGGATACTTTGTTCTCGGTGTTTCAACGACTTTTCATCATTCATCATTCGTCTTTCTATCATTCGTTTGAGCCGGCAACGCCAACATTTTTTGGCACCGTTGCCGGGGACAGAGTTTTTCGGGCCCTGGCGTTTCAACAACATTTATGATTCATCTTCTCATCTTTCTCATATCTCATTTGAGCTGGCAGATTCAACCTTTGGGGTTATCATTTGGATCTTTTATTGCCTTATTTTTCGTCATATCAGCAGCATCTCTTCGGTTTGTTTCTTGTTTGGGTGGTGACTCCATTTTTCATTTTTCCCAGACAAGAAGCCTTCCTCATATCTGCTTGTGTTTCCTTTTTGGATCCTAGAATTAAACTCATTGTTCAAGTGGCGACTCCATTTCTTTCATCTATTGATTTTCTTGAAAAGAGATCTCGTTCTATCATCCATTTGATCCCTTATTATTCATCATGGATTATTCATTTAAACCATGTCATTTTACTGACCCTCTCCATGATTTTCCGGAGGAGGCCATTTCCAAATTACCCGTGTTCTCGGGTGGTGATTCAATCGTTGTTAAAAGGCATCTAGGCTTGTTTACTCGTATAGTGATCATATATTGTAGACCCCCTTAGTTTAATCATGAAGATATCAAAATGCGTCTTTTTGTCTTTTCTTTAGAGGGTGACGCTTTGAATTGGTTTAACAATTTTCCTAAGGATTCTTTCACTTCTTTACAAGACATTGTCAATGCTTTTAAAGATAGATATGGTAATCCAAACAGCTTGCCTTCTGCCCCTAAAATTGTGCAACAGAATGAAAGTAATTTGATAAAAGGTCCAGCTGTCGGTGAAAGATTCCAAGACGATTCTTCATATCAGAATGTGTCGTCCACCTGTACTATTTCAGATCAAGGCCATGATAGTGGAAAAGCAGGGACAAATGACAACGAAGACGAAGATCAAAAGCAAATTATACAAGAACTAATGCTGCTGGTAAAAAATATGGAGATCAATCAAACTAATTACGTCAATGATGTGAGAACTTTATGCACCCACCTTGAAAAACGTAATAGGTAGATAGAGATTATGCAAAATCAGCATGCTAAATAAATTGAGGCCATGAAGACTAATCATGACACAGAAATTAGATTCATGCAAAGCAAAATGTCAAGCTTAGAAGAAAATATGATGACCATGAAAGTTGATCATGATAGGGAAATTAATTCTATGCAAAACAATTTATTAACTATGGATGAAGAAATGACTATCATGACGTTTGATCATAATAATCAGTTGGCTACCATGCAAGCAAATCATAAAGAAGAAATAAACTCCATGCAGTATTGCTTGATGAATATAAAGGAAAAGAATGATAAAGTAATAAAAGATATGGAAGAACACCATGTCAGGCAAATCAGTGCTATAAAAGTTGAACACTCTAGTCAGATGGATGCCATTAAAATACAGGTTCAAAAGTTTCAACAATGGTCAAAGGATGAGAGAAACCAGGGGACATCAACAGATCAGGAGCCTTCTCATTTGTTGCAACAAGCTCCATCTTATTATGAGGAGGCCATTGGTTCGATTGAAAGATGGTTAATTGAAGGTGACCCAGATAGACTTAAAAATGATAAAGATCAGATGCAAGATAAAGAAAGACATGTCACGCATATCTTACATACTTCATCTGATAGCTTTGAAACAGAAAGTTCCATGTCATCAGTGATACAACCTGCCACAAAGAAAAAGCGCAAGAGAAAGAAAATGAAAAGAAGATTTGATGCATCAGACGGCCGTGAACAGCTTGATTTTCGGATAGGAAAAAGTCCTACCATATGCAGAATTGCACATGGCACATCCGACAAGCAGCCGACAGATTTGCCTGAAAGCAAGCAAATGCTCAGTACACACTATATTGAACACATCTGATGCCATGGGGCATCCTTTGTATTGTATTTCTAACCTTACTCCTTGTCATTTCAGCATTTTCATTTCGGTTTTAGGATTAGATTTGCTTTTTTAGATTAGTTAATAAATGAAGAGCTTATATCTTTCCTGTGCTTAATGTTATATGATGATTTTTTGGATGGACGCTACTTATGTCTTTTTGTGTGTTGCATGGGTGCAGATTCTGGATTCTCACATTCCTACAGTGTAGCAACGTGTCCCCAAGTGGAGCCAGACGTTGACCACTATCGGTCAACTACCCATAGCAGTACACCCCCTTTTCTTTGCAAAAAGGGGTAGTGCTTGATCGACATGTTCGTGCCATTCTGCAGTCATCAGCAGCTTGATCAATTTATTTGTAAACCCAGTCTGCATGTATAAATTTGTAAATAATCTTAGCAGATGTGAGTCATGTCTGTAAATTGCCTAGGTGGACCTAATTTTCTAAGTGATAATCTACGTTCCGGAAGGTTTTTCGTCTCACCGATCCATGATCGGCAGAGTTTTCCTTCAGCCTAACCCCAAAGCCGGGATGGATTTTGTCACTAGAATCTTAGGAGAATCCTAGTGTGTTAATCTGCTAGATTATAGTTGTGTCGCAGAACTGGGTGGTTTATGAGGGTCTATGTTAAATGGATTTTTTCCCCTTAAGATGTAAAATTGTAAAAGTCATGATCTAAAGTGTCTTGAGGGTTAGAAAATGTTTTAATCCCCTCATAAGTCCTAAGTCCTAGGTCCTAGGTGATTTTTCCAAAGGCTAAGTTCGAGGATCCATTTAAAAATGAATTAAAAAATAAAAATAAATAAATAAATAACTGAAAAATAAAATAATAAATAATAAAAGAATAATATTTTGAGTAAATACATGCAAAATTTCATTTTCTAATGAATTAACAAATTCGACGGATGAGATTAAGAGATGTCTTGATCCTCATCGACGGTCGAGATCATTTCGACATGGATCACTCGAACTAGCCGTCGGGATCTTTTCCTTTAAATAGGGTGCTAGGAGTCATTTGAGAATAGAAGATCTGTGAGTCTTGTGCTGAAGAAGCTCTTGTAGTTCATTTTTTTTGTGCAATAAAGAAGACTTTGGGGTTAAAAATCTTGCTGGTGTTACTCTTCTGAAAATGCTGTAAGATTGTTTTAGTTTTTCTGCATAATTTTATTTTCAGCCATTGATGATAGCTTAAAGAAGATTGATCTAGGCACAGGTATCTTGTCTGATATTTGGGGTTTGAATGATATTCTGAAATATATTGGCAGGCATCTCCATTTGATCGGGGTTTCACTATTGTTTTCTCCTTCTACATTGATGGTTGATTTTAAGTTGTGCAGGAAATCATTTTTTCAGATTACCGGGCGTTAGGGGAAGTTCTCGGCTAAACCAGCCAACTCCCGGGTTATGTTTTCTGAAAGAGCCCAGCCAGTTCTTGATCCCGGGCTTATCATTCGAAATACATATATATATATATTTATTTTTTTTTTATGAATGCATGCAGGGCTTTCTGAAGCATTTTACATTTAAATTAAATTCTATTAATATTACTGTGATTATTGATAAATCTGGCTACTAAAGAGCCTTAGATCTGTAAATACTGTAAATTTTTTGTTGGGTTTAGGGTTTTACTTTAAAACTTTGCATATATCTGCCGGGTTTTCATTTTCTATTTGCAGGTTACTGACCTGAGATAAGATCTGGAGGAAAATTTATTTTTGGCAGGGTCTCTGTTCTGGTTGTTCAAGAAGTTCTAAATACTGTTGCCTTCAGATCTGTAATTCATGTGCGAGGGTTTGATCTGCAATAAATTGAAGATATAAGCTCAGGTTTCTCCATTTGCTCTTCAGCTGATTCATGCGTTTCTCACTTGCTGTTTTCGACGGCTCTTCTCCACACTAAACCGGGAGACCCCTGCGTCTTACATTGCCAAAAACTTAGCAACCATCCATTCGATTTTCTTTTTGCCCACGTTTTCTCCCCAACCTGCATCCTCACGCGTCCTTTTCTCTTGAACCCGCATGTTAACCTGCAGACGTTAAACCAAAATCGATTTGTATATATCGTGGGTATTTTCTCCTACCGCTGTGGTGCCTCTATCTGCCATCTGAGCCAGGTATTGTTTCAAGTGTTTAGCATTACAAGCGTTGGGTTGCAAGTTGCGCCCACGCACCTACAGAAACAATCAGTGAGAGAAAACATTAAGATTTTTTCTGCCTCGCTACCGCCGTCAAACTCCGTGGGTTGGCATCTGAGGAACGCAGAAGTCGTTGAAGCTTTACGTGGATGCTAGTAACTGCAAACTTGTAAATGATTTCCATTCGCCTTCAAGGGAACCTGCAAACAAACAAAAAAAACGCATTCCACTTCTCGGATCAGCTAGCTGTTGCGCGTGAGTTCCTAACGTTTGAAGATCTTGTTTCGAGCCAGGTATGCGGAAGTCATTTTTGTTGCTTGCGTGGTAAGAAAGTTTTTTCTTTGGTTCTACGGCTTCATCTGAAAATTTCAGGTTTCAAAATCACGCAAACAATAGATTCGTTTCATGCTCACGTTTGTTTATTTCTCATTAGCGTAAAAGTTTTTAGCATATAGTTTTAGATATGTTGCGTAGGTTAATTTTAGATTTAGGTTTTTGTTAAGTTACAATTAGATTTTAATTATTTCAAAGTTTCGTTTTAGTTTAGATTTTAAAATTTTATTTTTTATTGAAAAGCATAAAATATTTATTTTTGGGAAATATTTTGCTAGATGAAGTCTTAGCTCGGGAACTCATCGTGTTCTATCTTGCTTGCTGAGGCTAATATTTTGGCGTGGGAATTACTTTTTATCGTGTTTAAATGTTCATTTAAAGATTGACTGCATATATGTGATCTCTGGTGGTTGTTTAAAGCATTTACTCTTTTAAGTTGCTGAGCTATTGAGCCTTTATGGTTATCTTGTATCTGGCAAAAGTTAAGCTTTTCATGATAAATGATTGCTATTCATGGTTTATATTTCTGCAGCATCTGATAATTAATCGTTTAAACATTAACTCCACATGGCACTGGTCCGCTAAATTAATAAAATCATTTTAGTGCTTCGTGTCTCCCAAACCAACTGGTCAACAGTTGGTCTCCTTCATTTCATAGGGTCTACCCCCCTTAACCGCGGGAGACAGGCTTAAACGGAGAGATCGGGGATCAGAGTGACAGCCCCCGGTCTGAGCGTTGTCGTGTCAATCTGTGCGACAACACATATAAAATGAATAATCTCGTCTGTCCCAGTTATTTCAATGGCCTGAAAGTCAAACCTTCATTACTTAAGGTTTAAGGCCCCTTAATTGAAACTCATGCGGAATGAGTTAATTACTAACCCAAGTCTGACCCTTTGGTAATCCTTTGTCGCAGAACATTATAACTCAACCGTTCAACTTTTATAACAACCTTGGTTAATTCTTAAACCGGGTAGATTAACCAAACCCCACTCTACGTGCCAGCTCATCATTTATCACAGTCGTAGAGTTTCAAGGACTCAATAGCATATGCATTCAGAACTCCCGATTTGCGATGCAATTGCCCTTTTCCACCATTGATTTCGTCCATCAGATCAACGACTGTTGCAATATCGCATCACACCAACATGTGACTTCATCGCCTCTCGCATGCGATATGCGATAACACAACCGGACTCCAAATAAATTAAAATCGCACCTATAACCTCCTCAGGTCCGCTCTCCAGAAATCTTATGACTCAATCTCCATCATCGATCTTACCTTTAATCCAACGGTTGATGTCTTCCCCGATCAACAGAGTTGCTCAGTGATCCTGCGTCGTAGATCAAAACCATTTGATCTGACAGTTGTTAAAATTGGCAACTAGGGCGAAACTTCATGTGGGTCATCTTATTCATGGCTGATAATATGTTCATTAGATTCCTCTCGTCGAGAGGTGTAGGATTGATCTAAATATCATCCAATTCCGATAAGTATTCATGGAGATATGAATTTATTTTGATTATGGAATTATTATCAAGCGGACCTACAACTCATGTAGGCTCAGAAGCCCAATAGTGGCATCTATTCAAACATCATCAATTGTGTATAAATACAAGAGGACTTCTCCTCATTTGCACTCACTCATCTCATCACATCTCTCTCTCTCTCTACTACATAGAAAAGAGTCTCTTCCCTACTGCGCAGAAAACGGTCTCTCTCTCACATATGTGAAGCCGGAAGCTACTGAAACTGAAGCTACAACTGTAGAAGTGAAGTTTGACCTGCATGGACCAGAAGATCTCCTCATCTGAATTGCATTGTAGGTTCACCTGAACCTCCTCTGAAAGCCGCAACTTTTGGTGGTGGAATCAAGTCGATCCGACGGACGATTTGTGAGATATCCACTGCCCTAGTTTGAAGGAAGTTGCTGAAACTGAAGCTGCAACTGCAGAAGTGAAGCTTGACCTGCGTGGACTAGAAGATCTCCTCATCTGAACTGTGTTGTAGGTTCATCTGAACCTCCTCTGAAAGCCGCAACTTTTGGTGGTGGAATCAAGTCGATCCGACGGACGGTTTACAAGATATCGACTACCCTAGTTTGAAGGAAGCTGCTGAAACTGAAGCTGCAACTACAGAAGTGATGTTTGACCTGCGTGGACCAGAAGATCTCCTCATTTGAACTGCGTTGTAGGTTCATCTGAACATCCTCTGAAAGCCGCAACTTTCGGTGGTGGAATCAAGTCGATCTGACGGTCGGTTTGTGAGATATCGACTGGCCTAGTTTTGATGAAGAAGCCACTAATGTTGATGCTGTTGATCTAGGGTTTGCTACTGCTGATATAAATCAAATTTATTGTACTATTTCTCTCTACTGAATTATTGAAGATAAAATAAGATTTGATCAAAGGGTTTCCCCACACATTGTGGGGTTTGTCCCCGGCTAGCCGCCAAATCTTGTGTCTCTTGTCTTGGCTTGTTTTCTGTCGGTCGTTTAATGTTATATCTGCGCTTTACTTTATGTACATGTGATTCCTAATCTGTGGAATATAATAAGAAAAAGAATTAAACTGTTATAAGCATAGAACATACCATAACTTAACAACGGTCCGCAATGATGTCGCACAAACCACTTGCACGACGTTTAACTGCCATACGGAGCCAATAAGGATTATACAACCTTAATCTATAAATGTTTGGGCCCGCCCTTGAGGTTAAAGTTTGATCTCTTTACGGCCTGATATCCGTTGGATGACAAAATCCATCAAATCCTACGGTCTGCGGCCCTTCAACTAGCACACGGATTATCAAGCTCTCAACCCCCGTAGTTGACTATGACATAAGCATCTGAATTTTGCAATCGACGGCTAATAACAATTGCGGGCCTTCAACCACAATCAAGGCATCCCGTAATCTCTACCCCCGCTGCGGTTACTAATCACTGTCAATCTGACGGTCCAAATCGATTCCCGCCTTTCACCTTCTCCAAGTACTTGGATTGAATCTCCGCCATTCATTTCTTTTACTTATATTGTACGACTTAATCTTGGTCGTCCATCGCCTTCAACCTCATTCGTTGATCTTTCAATCCAACGACTCATGTATGTCGTTACCTCAGTTCTTCGTCCTTCTCTTTACGTTGGTTTTATGCCATTCTTCAATGTTCTTTTGTGATTTTGGTTTCCTTCAGGGTTCTGGTCCTTCACTATTCTGCCACATAACTCTCTCCTTAACTCTGCTCGCCATTATGCTCCTCCAGCTTCACTGTAATACTAAAGGCTTCCTCCTGTACTGTCGGCGTGTACAAGCTCGTAACAACTCTCTATTACTCTTCTTTGTATTTCGCCACTGACTCTGCTCATGCAAATTCTGTTGCATAGAACTTACTCTAGTTCACACATAGATTATAACTAAATTACTCCATACACACACATAAACTTAGAATCGAGTTGTTTGTATTTATAAAAAAGTATTTACACAGTTTCTTCTCTCAGGCCTGATTTCTAATATCAGTGGCCTCTATTTCACAATCTGCCCGTAGGCTTACAATCAAACCTCTAAATACTAACTTGACTTGACTAACTGCCTAACCCCTGACTATGCTTTTTAGGCTTACATTTATACAAAAGGAGACTATAACCAATTTCTGGTTCAGGTCCTTAATAATTTAAACTAAAACCTAAAAATCCTCTCAATCCTATAAATCATGAACTAATTCCCAATTCAAGATCTACAATTAATTTCCAAAGCTATCAATTCCTATGAACTCTCAACTATCATGATTCTCTCATGTTCCCCTTCATTATAGAACATTTACAATATGCCTCACAATACTTAATTAATTCCTATTTTCATTAAAATCACTCAAAACCTAAGTATTTACATTAATTCAACACTTAGGAAACCAACTTCCTTAAAACATAAGACCCCCCTATGTCTACTAAAATACAATGATTCTTCTGAGCTGAATGCTCCTGCATCAGACTCCCAAAGTAGAAAACATTCATGATCTCCTAATCATGTGCTTTCATATGTTGATAAAAAACCTCCAGGGTCCCAAACTTTAGTTTGTAACTGCCCAAATGCCTTGCACCTTTGTTGCTGCTGCAGGCCTGTTGTCTTCTGTTTCATCTTCTTCTCCTTGTCAATCAGGTTCAAGTTCTGATTGATCATACTTCCTGCTGTCATTTTCCTCAGCCTGCACTGTTTTATCATCAACTGCCATAGTTCTTCAATCTCCATTTCAAACACATCCTTGGGCTGGTCCATACTTTGCTACTTACTGTTACCTCTTTCTCTTTGTTTTAGGTTGTTGTTGTTGTCTACTAACTCTTCAAACTGTCATTCTCCTCTTTGAAGTTGTCGAATTCTATCACTTACTCTTTTTCCTACGCTTACTTTTTCTTCACTTATTTTCACTTGTTCGCTCATTCTTACTTGTTCTACCTCCCTTTCATCCTTACCCTCTTTCATGATTATCTCTTTCTGTATTGAATCCTGACTTTACAGCATTCTCTCTAGCAATTGAACATCTCTGTTCCATGGATTAAATACTTCCACAGAATCTTCCTCTCTCATTTTTACTTGGCTACTCATCTGTGCCCAATTTCTCCAGCATCTGCAACTAAACCTGCACTCACCAAACAATTATAAAAAAAAACCATAAGACTTTTGTTCCTTTTCTTCCTTTGGCAACACATCAATATGCCGCTCTGATTTTTCCTCCTCTGTCAGCACATCAATATGCTGATTTGAATTCTCAACAAAATTCACGAGACTGTCAGCTAGTCTCTCCTCCACACCATCTGTTTTAATAATGTATCCCTATCCTTGTCCACTGTAGTGAGCTTCTTCATTCTCATTCAGTTCTGATTTTACAACCTGAACACTTACTTTTTGGTTTTCTAGCCTTTTCTCCAAAAGACTTAACTCATGCCATAAATTTGCCATCTGACTTGGAATTTCTCCTAAAAGCTCTGTACAATCCTCACTATCTTCCTCTTTGTCACAAGTATAATTTCTTGTTAACATTACTTCATTCTTGATTAGAATATTATTCTGATCCTCCATATCTGTCATAGTTTTAGATGTATGTCCATCACTCTCCCTTTGGCCATTTAAGAAAATCAATTCCTCTTTGTCCTCATCAATAGAAAATTCCTTATCATAAGACATAACTGTCTCATCTCTACTGAAGATATCTCCTCCACTAAGCAAGGAATTTATGAACTCCTTCTGCTGTAATAACTCAACTTGATCTTCATTTGAAAGACAGTCATCATCATACTTTACTTGGCAAATTTCAGCTTCATTCAAGACAGTTCCATAAAATGGTTTGTCTTCTGCAATACCTGCATTCACACACAACTTGTCAATTGTAAAACCACAAGACCTCATGATCTCATTTGATGATTCAATCACCAAGTCCTCCTGTTGTTCCAAGTCCTCTACATGACTTAGAAATATTTCAATGGTCTTCTCTTCAATCTCATCAAGTCCTTCACTTGATTGCTTGATATCCTTCTCTACTTCTTCTTTCAGAGCAGAATTTAGATTATGCCTATCTTCTTCCTCCTTTACGACATTATCAGCAAATTGTCCTTCTTCACATGTTTCACCTGCAAAGATACGCAAATTGTCAGATTTAAACTCATGTGACCCTTTGGTCTTACTTAAAGTTTCAGTCTTCAAGTCTTCATCTTCACCCAGAACTTCACCCTGCTCTAGTTCACAAATGGAAACTTCCATTTCCAACTCAGTTTCTCTGATTTTTCCCATCAACCACTTTACTTGCCTCTGTTGTAGCCTTCTCTGTAACTTATGCCATTTCACTGGCTTTTTCTTCAACACCCAACCTAGTCTCTGGCTTTCCTCAAGTATCATCATTAACACATTGAGTTGTTCTTTCATCTCAACAATCTCTTTGTCAATTTCCTCTTGACTCATTCTCTTGCCATTTTCCTTGGTATCCTCCTCCTTCACTTTTCTTCTGCTATGGTCTTCTTCAAAACCTCCACTATGACTATGAGTAGTCATTTTCTCCTCCATCTCTATGAGTTCCTCACTCACTCACTATGAGCTGCATTAAAGCCTCTGCAACAGCAAGTCCTCCCTGCTGCCACTTACCTCACCAAGCTTTCCTCTGTACTTGGTCTTTTGGCAAGCCCTTGGTTCTCTATCTCTGGAACCTCTTTTGAGCACTTCTCTCTGCTCCTTCTAGGCTTCAACTCATCTGCATCTTCTAAGAACACAATTGTCCTCTTGTATTTCAATCACAATGAAATACTTGGTTCTGACCACCTCTTCTTTCACTTAGAAAGTCTTATCAGCTTCCTTCATTACTTAGCAATTCTACCCACATCCTCTATGGAATTGCCTTTGTGAGCTGCAACAATACCTCTGCAATAACAAGTCTCCTTCTTGCTACATATGCCTCACTAAGCTTCTCTCCTTTGAGCTCAGTCTTTTAGCATTTCTCTGGTTCTTTCCTCTGGAACCAATTGAGCACTCCTTGCTCTAGGTTGTTGCAATCTTCTCACCTTCTTTTGTTGTCACCTGTGTATCAATATAAAGACCACACACTCCAATCTTCAAATCAAATTAAAATAAAAACATACCATCTCACCTTCAAGATCTCTGCACGATCTTGTTCTACCATTCACCTGTACTTTGAATGGATTGTCCTTTTTTCCCTTGCATCTACAATTCTCCCAATATTCTGCTATACTTCATCTCTGTGTGCTTATTGTTTGTCAGATTAGAATCGATCTCCTCTTGCCTACTTTCCTCACCATTCACCTATATACACACCTTCAAAAAATAACTCTGTTCTAAGTTCTTTTCAAAGAAATTTTCACATAGAATTTCTTTGTGTTGCATTAATATCAAAGGTTTCAATCACAATTCTGCTCTGATACCACTTTGACGCAGAAAAACCCTGCTTCACCCACAGTATGCATATAAAATGAATGATCTCATCTGTCCCAGGAATTTTAATGGCCTGAAAGTCAAACCTTCATTACTTAAGGTTTAAGGCCCCTTAATTGAATCTCATGCCAAACGAGTTAATTACTAACCCCAGTCTGACCTTTGGTAATCCTTTGTCGCGGAACCTTATAACTCAACCCTTCAACTTTTATAATAACCTTGGTTAATTTTAAACCGCGCAAATTAACCAAACCCCACTCTACGTGCCAGCTCATCCTTTATCGCAGTTGCAGAGTTTCAGCAACTCAATAGCATATGGATTCAAAACTCTCGATTTGTGATATCTGATTGCCCTTTTCCACCGTCGATTCCGTCCATTAGATCAACGGTCGTCGCAATATTGCATCACACCAACATGTGACTTCATCGCCTCTCGCATGTGATATGCGAAAACACAACCGGACTCCAACTAAATTAAAACCGCGCCTATAACCTCCTCGGGTCCGCTCTCCACAAATCTTATTGCTCAATCTCCACCGTCGATCTTACCTTTAATCCGACATTTGATGTCTTCCCCAATCAATAGAGCTGCTCGATGATCCTATGCCGTAGATCAAAACCCATTTGATCCGACAGTCCACAATGATATTGCACAGACCACTTGCACAACGTTTAACTGCCTTACGGAGCCGACAAGGATTATACAACCTTAATCTATAAATGTTCGACCCCGCCCTTGAGGGTAAAGTTCGATCTTTTTACAGCCCGATATCCATTGGATGACGGAATCCATCAAATCCTACAGCCTGTGGCACTTAAACTAGCACGTGGATTATCAAGCTCTCAAACCCTGTAGTTGACTATGACGTAAGCATCTGAATTTTGCGATCGATGGCTAATAACAATGGCGGGCCTTCAACCGCGATCAAGGCATCCCGTACTATCTACCCCCGCTGTGGTTACTAATCACCGTCGATCTAACAATCTGACAGTCTAGATTAATTCCCGCCTTTCACCTTCCACAATTACTTGGATTGAATCTTCGTCGTTCATTTATTTTACTTATATTGTATGACTTAATCTTGGTCGTCTATCACCTTCAGCCTCGTTCATTGATCTCTAGATCCAACGACTCCTTTACGTCGTTACCTCAGTTCTTTGTCCTTCTCTTTACTTTGGTTTTATTCCATTCTTCAATGCTCTTTTCTGATTCTGGTTTCCTTCAGGGTTCTGGTCCTTCGCTGTTCTGCCACATAACTCTCTCAACTCCGCTCGCCTTTATGCTCCTCCACCTTCACTGTAATACTAAAGGCTTCTTCCTGTACTGTTAGTGTGTACAAGCCCGTAACAACTCTCTATTACTCTTCTCTGTATTTCGCCTCTGACTCTGCTCATGCAACTTCTGTTGCATAGAACTTACTCTAGTTCACACACAGATTATAACTAAATTACTCCATACACACACATAAACTCAAAATCGAGTTGTTTGTATTAATAAACAGGTATTTACACAATTTCTTCTCTCAGGCCTGATTTCCAATATCAGTGGCCTCTGTTTCACAATCTGCCCGTAGGCTTACAATCAAACCTCTAACTACTAACTTGACTTGACTAACTAGCTAACCCCTAACTATGCCTTTTAGGCTTACATTTATACAAAAGGAGTCTATAACCAATTTTTGGTTCAGATCCTTAATAATTTCAACTAAAACCTAAGAATCCTCTCAATCCTATAAATCATGAACTAATTCCTAATTCAAGATCTACAATTAATTTCCAAAGCTATCAATTCCTATGAACTCTCAACTATCATGATTCTCTCATGTTCCCCTTCATTTGAGAACATTTACAATATGCCTCACAATACTTAATTAATTCCTATTTTGATTAAAATCACTCAAAACCTAAGCATTTACATTAATTCAACACTCAAGGAACCAACTTCCTTAAAACATAGGACCCCCCTATGTCTACTAAAATACAATGATTCTTCTGAGCTGAATCCTCCTGCATCATCTAACTTCATGCTTCTATAGTTTTGGTTGTACTCGCTATCTAAGATTTGCAGGTACATCATCTTCAAAATGGTGAAGATGCTTGTAAAGTAAAGTTGATGTGATAAGCATGACGTGAATGGTGATGGTAATGATAACTCTGATGAGCTGATTGGACTGTTGAAATTTCTAACTATTACCTGTTAGAAATGTTATCTATATTCTCTGGTTTATTTTGCCTACTTGTTTAATTACTAACAAGTTATCTAACCATATAAACACTGAAAAAAACACAATATAGTCTCAACCATCTACAGATCAACAGTTGAAAGAAATAGACAAACACACCAGTAACACCGTTATTTTTGGACAATCGTCCCCGGAAAAACCCAACTTGGGAAAACTAGTGCAGCAGTTCTGAGGGTTTTTATTATTAAACAGATTTTCTGAGTACACTAGGTGCCAAATTGGCTCACCCAATAGAGATAAAAAATCTGGCAGTAATACCACTCTTCGGAAGCAAATATTCAGAAAGTCTGCCCCATGAAACCATTTCCAACACAATCTTAAGCACTGCGTCAACCGTCCTAGCCTCTGCGTCAACCCTCCTGGCCTCTGTGTCATCCATTTAAGGCTATGCACAACCTCTCTCTATGTCACTCCTACAGCCTCTACGTGCATAACGCAGGCCCTTCTAGCCTCTGCGCAGTCAATGTTGGCCTCTGCGTGGCTCCTTTTGCCTCTACATTTGCCTCTTTGCCTCTGCGCTAGTATTCCGGCACTATCTCTGCCTCTCTGCCTTGTACTCACTACCCCTCGCTGCAACTCTAATCACTTATTTGATTTTTCTTAGCACACCCAGCACTAGAAAATCAAATGACTGATCACTCAGGTGTATCTCCAACTGACCCTCAAGCCTCCTCTTATACTTTTCCTGTTGAGTTTTCAACAGCCGGGTTTACATCTCTAATCAACGGCTAAGATTAGATTTGGCTTGATCCATGTCATTTAGAACCTTCTAACCCAGTTTTATATTAATACCCATTAATGTTTTATTTTTCCTAAGTTTAGACTTAGGAAATCCATTAAAAATATTAATTATTTTAATATCTCCTTAACCAGGTAAAATTTCCCCAAACCCTTTCTGGGACTTGGAGATCTCATGTTCTTTAGCCTCTCCACCAATTTTCATGGCTAGAGCACGTCTAATGCTACCCCAAATCAACACTCCCTCTTAGCGAGGACTGTGCAATAAAAATACTCCACCACTGAGCATCACGCTGATTATATGGCATCGGTACCTATGTTGATGTTAGGCCTCCCCGCCCAACATCCTCTGCACTGTTGCATCTTGTACTGCTACCCATGGCTCTGCCACTGTCACTGCTACATCTGTAACGCAACTCCCTCTGCATCCGCGCTGCTACTGGTCCTTTCGCCTAACATTGCATCTGCACTACAGTTCTCCCTCATCATGTTGCATCTTGCTACTGCTACTGCTACTGCACTCCAACTCAATTACTGAGAAGTAAGTAACAGATCCACCCAACTACTCACATCCTTGTCAGGCTAGAAACCCTCTCGATACTGAAGCTCTCTCTGTCGCTATTTTGTGCTCCCTCTGTTGTCTCTGCGCTGCTGCAACAACTTTGTGCCTCTCGCACCACTGCAAACCCCTTGGTGCCTTCCTGCACCGTTGCAACCTCCTTTGTGCCTTTCAAACTGCTGCAACCCTCTCTATGCTACCAGGGACTACTGCACTCTAGCACTCTCTGTCGCCTCATCCACATCCGCTTCTACCGACATCCGCCATCCTGCTACTCTCACTTCGGGACTACCATCGCCAGGTACGATCCAAGAGTTTGGGTACCTCAAGGATCCTGCCCCTCATCGTCTGTAGTCCTCCTGACTATAGCTCGATGTCTCCCCACCTCTTTTCCGGAGGTACATGAGCACTCATGGCACAATCGTCATCATCCTCTACCTCCTTTTCCACCTTCACTGGCGCTGCCTTGGAGTCAAACGCCTCTCCCTTACTCTTCTTCCTCAGACACTAATTCGCATAATGACCTAGTTCCCCACAGTTCAAGCACTTTTTCTTGGAGAGGTCCTTTTTCTTCCTCTTCTCCTACTTCTCCGCAAATGCCAGAGCTACATCCTCTTCCTCCTCTTTCTTGACCTGTGCTCCTTTGTTGTTGCTTCCCACCTTGGTCTGCCCTCTAATCTCTTCTTTGCGAAGAGCTGCCCACAAGTCTTCCCATCCTGGAAAAATCTCTCTGCCCAAAATACTTTGGACGAATGTTTCCCACTCCTCGAAGAATGTGCTTAGGGCGGTCTTCACCATTAATTCCTCATCTGACGTGGCCCCTATGGAAGTCAGTTGGTCCCAAATCCACTGCAACCGGCTGAGGAAGTGATCTACCTGCTCCCCCTTCTGCATCTAGTATGACCGCAACTGATTCTCCAGTACCATCTTCCTCTACACAGAAGTGCCTTGATACAACTTCGTCAAGGTGTCACACATTTCCTTTGTTGTGTCCTTCTCGGCAATATGCTAGACGTCGTGATCCTTGACCCCATCAAGGGTTATGCATTTCGCCTTGCCCATACTTTTTGTTGTCAGTTGGGTCGACTGGGATGACCATGGTTCTCAAGGCGAAGACTTTGACGCGATGTCTATCTAGAACAGACAGGATCCTGGCCTTCCAGATCACAAAGTTGGACGCCCCGTCCAGCCTGTCCTGATCCCTCAGTCCATTCATGGCCATCTCTCTGCTCTTCTTTTCGACTCCTCTGAGTCTGTACTTCCCTCCTGGAAGTTCTCTCTTCGACTCCCTCTGAATCGCTACTTCCCTCCTGGAATTTCTCTGCTAGACTGCCTCTGAGTCTCGATTTCCCTCCTAGAAATCCGCCTGCCAACCGTCGAGTCATACCTCTCCAATCTCATATGCACCTGCAACATTGATCTGGATTTCTTGGCTAAAAATCCGCCTAGGTAGCGACTCCCTCTACCTTGGTTTTTCCCTATTAGGTATTGTTCTGTCTCGGCAGCAACAGCACCCCACCAGCTTCACTCTCTCGAATCTGCCCACAGCTTCCTATGCCTCAGTAGCTAAAGAACTGAGCCTCTAGGCTCTGCGCAATCCTGGCAAGGCTAATTTGCTCCCTTGGCCATCTGTGTCAACCATTCTGGTCTCTACGTGGCTCTTCGTGAGCCTCTTCTGTCTTCCTCAGCCTCTGCGCTGGCTTCTCTCTGGCTCAAACTGATGACGCAAGCCCTCTGCTTCAAACCTTCTTTGCTACTCTCTACCGAGGAACAGCTTCTGTCAATGGGGCCAATTGTTTCTGCTGCAAATTCTTTGATTTAGTTGGTGCTTTCAGCTCTCCTCTGATCTGCAACACTCTGATACCATGTTGAAATTTCTAAGTATTACCCGTTAGAAATTTTATCTGTATTCTCTGGTTTATTTCGCCTACTTGTTTAATTACAAACAAGTTATTTAACCATATAAACACTGAAATAAAAACAATACAATCTCAACCATCTACAGATCAACACCAGAAAGAAATAGACAAACACACAAGTGACACCATTATTTTTAGACAATCGTCCTTGGAAAAACCCAACTTGGGAAAACAGGTGCAACGGTTCAGAGGGTTTTTATTATTAAGCAGTTTTTTTTAGTACACAGGGTGCCAAACTGGCTCACCCGACTGAGATAAAAAAAATCTGGCAGAAACACCTCTCTTCAGAAGCAAATATTCAGAAAGTTTGCCCCACGAAACCCTTTCCAGCACAATACTTCTATGTCGCTTCTTAATGCATATCCATATACATATTTAGACACACAGAAATCTTTTTGTTCATGACGTTCCAAATCCTCCCGAATCTGCATC
The DNA here is from genome assembly GCA_031772625.1 of Pinus tabuliformis. NCBI lineage: Eukaryota > Viridiplantae > Streptophyta > Pinopsida > Pinales > Pinaceae > Pinus > Pinus tabuliformis. Next base: position 11,034,160 of record CM062818.1, read on the forward strand.
TAAGACAACACATCATGAGTCATATTTGTTGTCATAAATCTGTAGCAGAAGGTAAATAGAAGGTTGTGGAGGATCCAATGTTTTTAAAACCGGAACCGGTGACCGGACCGGTCCACCTGATGAACCGGTTTACCGACCGGAACCGGTCTAACCGGGACTGGTTTGGTCTAAACGAACCGGTTTTAAAAAAATATATTAAATAATTAATTTTTAATGAAACAAAACTATTTTTAAAGATGTAAAACCATGATTCCAAGCCAATAGAGACAAAATATGCAAAGTTTGCTCATTTATATACCATGTAAAGGTGAATATATCAAAATGGCACCGAGTGCAATACATATCATCGACAAAATAGCAAAATACATAAGAAATGAGGCTCTAAATGGACTATAAAGTCCAAAAAGAATGTTGCAAGCTATGAGGCCATTGGCCTACTACAAGTCTACAGTGTACACATGATCAATCATCAAGTTCATCACCACTACTAGACACAGGATCATCATCAGGAGCTACATAGACATCATCTGGTTCAGAGTCTGAGGATGCCTCAGCCTGATATACAACCTCAGTATCAATGCCACCAATGACAATAAAAGTGGACCTGATGGAAGCACGAGTTTGTCAACCTGCATGACTAGTGCCTTCCATTGGTTCTTTGCCTTTCCTTGATGCCGCTATTGATCCTGGTTCTGATGCCACCACATAATCTGCCTCATCCCCCGCTAAAGCCATGTCGATATCAAAATTAGCGTCAAACACAGGGTCTTCAGTCTCCTCCACCCATTCTGATGTTGGATCAGTATCGTCCAACACAATGGGATCTAGATCGGGAGTTTTGCTCATCATTTGGAGCTCCAATTGCATTTATTGTTTACCCCCAAACCATGAAATCCTGAAAACCATTAAGTGTGCTGAATTTTGAGTGAAATCTAAAATTCTAGTTTCTCCATATGAAATCCAATGAGGTCGAAACCACTCTCAAACATCCTGAGTCATTTCATGGTAATGTTAAAAATTTAAGTAAAAGGATGAAAATGAAAATTAAAGGAAATGTCACTTTTACTTTAAGAATTTAACATTACCATTTATTGCCAACATTGTTAGGGTTGAAACACCCTTAGTTTCCCCCCAAAAACCTTAAAACACAGTCAGAAATATGCTTTTTTAACTTTACGGTGGGCGTGCCTAAAACCGGCCGGTTTAGGACAAAACCGGCCGGTTCCGTCCTAAACCGGCCGGTTTTCACCGGTTAGGGCAAAAAAATGGAGAAATGGGCATTCAAACCAGGTTTTTTGGCTGGTTTAGACCGACTGGTTTGCTAACCGACCGGTTAGACCGGTAACCGGTTTTTAAAAACGGGTTTTAAAACATTGGGAGGATCAACTCCTTATGAATGCAAAAATTGTTACAAAAGAAATGCCTCTTCTAGATAGTAAGTCACAATGTTCTCAAGTATGCAATCTATGAGATTTCACAAGAGTCAGAACTTTTCTTGCTTCATTGTTGGTTCAAAAGAGACACAAAGTTATCGAATTTGGCCAGCAAGTACGCATATCATATTTCTTCTAGGACATGGAGGTAATAGTCATCTGCTTTAAAAGGAGTTTCGGTCTTGGCTTTAAGGGAGGTCGAGAGGTTACAGTGGTGCTTAGTCACCTTTGTTCAAAAATATCCTGCAAATTAATCAAAATCTTTTCATGTTGCTTCAAATCTTGAGAAGTGTCCTTGTTTCCATTGCTCAAATAATATTGAGTCTTCAATTTATTGTGCTTCGTTTCATGACAGATTTGACCCTTCCTTTATTTGACTTCAAAATATAGAGAACATGCTTCAAAGAGAGAGCGTGCTACTTTTGTCTTCAATATTTCCCTTTCTTTGGTATAGAGGCCGCAAAGGTGCAACTCCAGATTATACCACAAGAGATAGACTTATACTTCTACCCTAAAATGCTTCAGATCATGCTTGAGATCTTCACTGGTCCTTGGAACACTTCAAAAACGTTGAGATAAATCTTTGAGATGTAAGATAGAAGGAACCGCAGAAGTATAGGGTGCTTGATAGCTAGATCAAACAAATTTCGTAGAAATTAGGCCACTATTCAAGGTCTAGAGCTCCAACAGTCTTGCAATAATCCTTGTCCACATATGAATCCTTATTGGAGGACCGAAGTCCTGAAGTAAATTTTGAGGTCTGAAATTAACTTGTTTAATGAAGACTGAGATTCTTCAATGAAAATCCTGTACAACCCAGCATATCACCATAACCCCATAAAATATTTCCAAAAAGGACTTCGATCCTGGCTACAAAGGAAACTTCGTTCATCTTCATTCCAACGCTAATACAACCTTTCAACGCACCAAAAAACATATAACACTGCTCTCAACGCTCATGGTTTATCAAGGCACCAAACAACATGTTCGCAAGAGTAATACGCTATCATATGCCACACCATACACCATTACACAGCCTTGTGTACTGAATGCAACATACCATACGGCCATAGTTTAGCACAGAGGGGTAACATTGCCTTCGACTTTACCATATGTCTTTCACACCCAGCATGTGCAATAACACATAGGTCACAACAGATGTAAAGATAGTTCACAACATAGAAACAAAACGTCCAACATATAATAAGAAGAGAGTTGTATGGTGGGAGAGCAATGTGTAGCAAACCATTCAAAGGAGGTATTACGACCAATACAACAGAGGTACTGAAATGACTAATCAGTTTCTTCAGACTTGGAATGGAACAGTAAAAATATTGGATCAAGCATGAATGTGTGGGAATACCACCAGATATCTCGACCAGTAAATAGTGTTACAAGGCATACCAACTACATACAGTGTGCCAAGGAAGGCGTAACATACCGAATGGTGTGCACTTCCGGTTTTAATGCACAACGTTCAACAATGTTCAACCTCTAGTTTCAATGCATAGCACCTCCAGTCAACACAGATTTCAATGTAGATTAGCTCTCCCCGCAGACCCACCAGCTCACTGTATCAGCCACACCATGCCATGACAGCGTTGTATGGAGGGATTTTAAAAATGATTATTATTAAAATCGATTGTGGAGAGGGAAGTGGAGAGATTTGAATGGCAGAACAGAGGTGTCAGTCTGTAGAATATAGGCAAGACAAAGGCAGAGAGGCAGAAAATTTAGCTGGAATATAGCTTAGAGGTGCAGGACTAAAATGCACAGAAAAGACCACAAAATTAGTGGTTCAGATTTAAGCAGGGCCAGAATTGGTCGGCTTTGATACCATACTAAACTCACATGGAATGTAAATAGCTAATGTGGAAGATAAGCATTGAATACATATATTATTGACATGATATACATTTATAGCACATTGGAGTGATCGTTGGATTCCATATTCCAAGGTCTCTTGGACTACGGTGGTTGTTCACTTTCCACACCAACCCATAGAGGATTAGATGTCCAACAAATACAAGCCTAAGGCCTTCGCTCAGATTATAAGTTCAGACAAGAATTTCATAAGAATATGTTTCGATATCATTAAAGGGAAGAGCTCGGATAGGGCACAAAGCTGATCTCGGAGCTACCACAGTAACCACAATTCGATAACCACATTTAGGAGCTACCACAATGAGAAGGATTTGAAGGTCTCACAGTTTCGGTGTCATTACAGTTTGATGCTACCACAGTGAGAAGGTTTTGCTGCCTCATAGTTTGGTGCCATTATAGCTCGGTGTTACCACAAAGAGAAAGTCTCTATACTATGACAGAGAAAAGGTCACGATGAAACTACAGTGATGAGGTCTCAATATAATTACAGTGATAAGATCTTGATGTTATTACAATGATGAGATCTCGGTGCTATTATAAGGTCTCGGTGCATCACAGTGACAAGAATTCAATGCTAAAACAATAACATGGATTTTGGAAAGCAAACACAGTGAAAGGAAGAACAAACAAGGATGACTTGATGGAGGTAGTCCCGAGTCTAGGTTGTAAGGATCTTGGTCATCTCATCTTCAATCTACTTAAGGAAGAATTTTGACTGGGTTTTCCCCTAGAGGAAGGTTTAACCCTGACAACGTGCCTACTGTGAAAATTTTTGAATCTACACATCAGAAATCCTACTGCAATCACTGCTTTATCATCTCCTACTTGTTATTACATTCAACAATTTATTTAATTTATAAACAATGATGAAAAACACTATTGCAGACTACATTGACATACAGATCATAAACTGAAATAGATATGAGACAAACACACAAGGGATACCGTTATTTTTGGACAAATGTCCCTGGAAAAACCCAATGAGGGAAAATTGGTGCAGCATCTTTGAGGGTTTTCTATTATTAAGTAGTAGTTTTGAATACAACTCTAGATGCCCTCTTGGCTATCCAGTTACAGAGATAAAAATATAATGGCAGAAAATTACGTGAGATTACCTCACTTCACCCAGAAAAATCCCTCTGATCCTGCAACTGGACTGACTATCCCCGGCTAGAACTGCGTTGCCCCTTTGCAGTGGCTGTGTGGACCTGCATGGAGCACTTTAAGACTCTGCGTCAACTCTGCGCTACCTCCTTTGCCTCCTGGAGCTTTGATGTCAGCCTTCTTGGTTGACCCTACTGCTCCTTGGCTGAATTCAGACTTCTGCAAGAGGGCAGCTCTTCCCTTGCGTTGGCACTGCGTCAAGCAATGTGTGGGCCCTCCTAGCCCAATGTCAGCCTCCCTTGGTCTGCGTTGCCTCCTCTGGTGTATCTCTGCCACTCTCTTTGAGTATTCAGGGTACCATAGAATATCCTCCAACCCCAACTATCCCTGCCCCTCTGCTACAACTTAGATCACTTGTTCGACTTTCTCAGCAAACCTCGCCCCAGAAAAATCGAACACATTGATCAATAAGGTGTATCTCCAACTGACCTTCAAGCCCCCTCTTATACTTGTTCTGTTGATGATTCAACGGCCGAGATTAAGTCCCTAATCAACAGCTAAGATTAAAACATACTTGATCCTCGTCTCTTAGAAGTTTCTCACCAATATTTTATTAATACCCATTAATATTTTTATTTTCCTAAATTTAGACTTAGGAACCCCATTAAAAATATTAATTATTTTAATAACTCACAATCCAGGTGGAATTTCTCCAAATGATTTCTAGGCCTTGGAGATCTTATGTATTCTAGCCTCTCCACAAAATTTCAGAGCTAGAGCAAATCCGATGCTACCCCAAAATCAACACTTACATCTTGTGTTCTCTTCTATTTGTTGCTTGGCATTAGTCTTGATGATAAGAAAAAATAATTTGAAAGAACAAATAATAATAATGAACAACATCACAAGATAATGTCATAATAAGAGAAATCGTTTAACTACCACTCTTTGGATTTCTCAACACTTCGGTGAGACAAAACCTCATTTGGGACCTGGACCAACAACCAAGTTATCAAGTGCCAATACCAAACAATCTTATGACCAAGAAAGTGCCAATACCAAACAACACAAAGATAAACCTCTCCAAGGATAGCAAGATTGCAATACTTAACCCACAATCACAATTTAAGATGCCAATGATCAATAAGAGATACTAATATGCTTAAGATAGACTGATTAGTGTGTTTAGCAATTATCCAATAGTTTCCTTAGCAATACTCTAAAAACAATGATGTCAATCATAAATGTTCCAACAATGATTAGTGATCTTATTACTTGAATAACCTAAATCATCAAGCTCAGATGTTTGAGTGATTTACTGCCAAGTTCACAAGATTTTGATCTAACACAAGACAAGTAAATGTAAGTTGATGAACTTTTAGCCCTCTTAAGATGTATTATTCAGAAAATATTAGACCTTATTATACTTTTTATGCAGAGATAATAGCCACGAGAAATTAGAGAGTTGTGCCCAAAAATTGATGCCCAAGAGACTTAGATGTTATGGCAACATGCTAGATATCACATCAATTAATTTCATGTCTTTTAAAGTGCTCTTTTCAGATTTACATCAGATCTGATATAGTGATTATGCAGAGATATTCCAGCAAACAAGTGACTAGATCTAAGTTAGATATTCAATGCCCAAGTAGCCAAAACACTAACAAATTTTTACTATGAAATTATTAGGGTGTTTAGACCACTTAGATATGAATTTAGCGCATTTAATTCACTGTTATGAAATGAATATGACAGCTGAAGCAAAACAATGAAAGTAATGGTCGAGAGAGCAAACCCTAGGCCCAATGCCTTGAAGGTCACTTGCCCAAAATGCCATAAATTTCGCCAATGATTATGCCACCTGAAAACATAGATTTTGGACCAATTCTCTCTACAAAACAAACCAAATATTCAGTCACAAAATCAAACTTATCCACAGAGATGGAAAAGACGTCAAAGTAGAGCTAAGAGAGGCCAACACTAAGCCCTAGAGGGCTAGCATTGAAGGGAAAAGGCCTAGATATGCCTACGGCTAAGGGAAAAGGCCAAATAGGCCTTTGGTTGAGGGGATAGAGGCCTAGAAGGCCTGTCACAAGCTCTAAGAGGCTTGCGACTTGGAGGATAAGGGAAAGGAGAGGAGGGAGGCTTGAAAGGGAGGACAGAAGGTTGAGCGAAGCAGAGAAGGGAGAGCGGAGCGAGGAGGAGAGATTGCGGAGGAGGGCCAAGAGGCACGGAGGGCCAAGGAGGGGAGGTCGAGGCTAGGAGAGGGGCTAGAAATCCCATAACAAGCCTTAAAGGATGTTGTCTAGGGTCTAGGAGGGGGGCCGAGCAGGCCTAAAAGACCCTAAAAAAATCAGACACAAGGGAGAAAGAGGAGGCCAAGGAGGGTCAATGTTAGGATATTCCGACACATAGGAAATAGTTAAGTACAACTTGGTCTAGTATAGAGTTAGGTAAAGTGTGTTTCTTTACCGTTGTACATTTTGTAACTTACAATCCGACGGTCACGATATGTAGTGATCCGACGGTTCATTCTCTCCTCGGTATTACCGACACTTGATCCGTGGCTTGACACCCGATTGGTCCATGAATTCTATTTAAAGCGCATGGAGGGTCATTTGTAGGGTAATCCGTGCATGAGAGAAATATATGTAAATTTTCATTCTTTTATTAATAAATTGCCTGAAGTGGCTGCGTTGGCTCAGGCCGTGGACTGTTTCCCTCTTTGAGGGTTTTAACCACGTCAAAATACTGGTGTATTGATCTGCGATCTGGTTGTGAGCGGTGTCCTTTTGGTGTTCTGTCTGAGGAACTTACCCTGTATATTCCTACATGGTATCAGAGCTATTTGAGGGCCGCGTCCGTTGGTGATCCAAATCTGAAGCCGGTAGAACTGCATCCGACTGCCGTTTCCTAGATCTGTTGTTTCTGACTGCTTTCGGGCCGAGAGGACTGCTCTGTTGTGTTCGGAGCATCTATTCCAGTGAGGAACCCCTTTCGTTTCACGCGAAAAGGTTTCCGGTAGCCCTAGCTGCGTCATTTTTAAGATCTGGAGGTATACAGTGTTTATTTGCAGTTTACTATTATTTTCTCTCCGTTTATTTCGGTTTCGGTTTATTTAGCCTTTTTATTACCGGATCTATACCTTTCATTTCTACGTATGCTCTTTTCCCTGCGACTCTGTGCGATCTGGGCAAATCAGAAACAGAAATGAAGGATTTTTCTCATGCGTATGCTCTTTTCCCTGCGCCTTAGGGTGATCTCGGAAAATCAGAAACATTGAGAAAAATATTTAGTTTCCGGCCAAAGCTAACTTTGAGCCGCAAGGTTCATTTTTGAAAATATTTAGTTTTTCGGCTAAAGCTAACTTCGAGCCATAAGGTTCGTTTTCTTTGCATGTCCGTGTTGGGTTTTGTGTTTTGTGTTTTGTAGGGAAAAAGAGCTTTCTCAAGGCAAGCACGCAACCCAAAGCACCCCCCCCCCTCTCTCTCTCTCTCTCTCAAATTTTTTGTATAGATCAATTGGTTCAAAGCTATTTTAAGAGAGTAGAGGTCTTGGGTTCAAGTCTCCATTTTGTGGGGGCGGACTTTTTCATTTCCGCACATTCCCGCACTTCGTCGGCAACTTCAACAACTTTTTTTCAAAAAGCCATAACTTCTTCATCCGGAAGCCGTTTTCAGACCCGTTTTTTTTAAACCAGCCTAATTTTTCGAGATCTATCCATTGGAACACTTATTTTCAGCATCTTTAGCTTCAGTTTCCATTGAAATGGAAAGTCAATACCAAGTTATCCTTGACAGCACCAACTACTTCCAATGGTTGGCTTACATTGAGGATTTACTTAGAAGTAAAGGTCTCTTCAGAATAGCCTCAGGCCAAGAAAAGAAACCGAAAGATGAAGATAAGGTTGCTAAATGGGAAAATAGGCAAGATCAAGCACATGGACTGATAGGGATGTCTATTTCTCCAGATCTTAGATTCCATATTGCAGAAATTGATTCTCCTGATGAAGCAATGAAAAAAATCAATAAAGTTTTTGGCATTAAAAATGAAATTAGAGCCCATCAACTTGAAAATGAGTTGCTTACATTGGACCCTAATAATTTTTCTTGCATTGAAGATTTCTTGTCCAAGTTCAAGACCCTTAGATATCTTTTGGAAGGTGTTAAAGTTAAGAAAGAAGATAGTAATCTTATCTATTCCATTCTTACAAAGTTGGGACCAGCCTACTCTGTGTTTGTTTCCACCTTCCATTCTACAAGAGAAGCCTTCATTTCTCAAGGAACAGACTACAAGTCCCCTTCCTTTGACTCTTTTTGTGATTCTTTAATAAGAGAACAAGAAAAACTCTTACACCTTGGTCTTCTTAATCTTGGAAACTCTTCCAAGAAAGCATTAGCCGCCCAGCAGCAACCAAATTCAAAGAATCCCAAGAAGTCATATCCTAAAAAGAATGGTCCTAAACCAAACAAGGGTCCTAAGCAATTTCAGCCCCACAATGAAAAATCATTTCAACAAAATGATAAGACAAATAAAAACAATGGGAAGAAGACTGATAGACATTGCAATTTTTGTAATCGAGATGGCCACTTAGAATCAAAATGCTTTAAGAAGATGGAAGCCTTGGAAGCAGCAATGAAGAAGCATAACATCCATTTGGGGCAATCTTCAACTTCAACTTCATCTTCAGGAATGGCACTTTCTGCGTGTGGTTGTCAAGCATCTCGGTCTGGCTATGCATTAAATGTATCTTCTTCTTCTCATTCTCATGAGTGGCTCATTGATTCTGGAGCTTCTTATCACATGGCCAAAAACAGTGTTGCGGGGGAGCGCCCCCCCCCCCCTCGCTCCCGCTCCCGATCCGCGCTCCGGGCGGGAGCGACTCGGGAGCGGGTCGGGAGCGCGCTCCCTAAAAAAAATTTCGCTCCCTGCCTTTTCGGGAGCGTTTTCGGGAGCGTTTTGCCTTTTTTGCATTTTTTTTTTGTAGTAATGTTCGAAATGCAATTTTTTTTGAAAGAAACAAATAGTTTTTGAGTGGGGCAACTTAATGATCAAGTCTAGGCCCTAGTATTGATATGCTATTCATGGTAATGTTAAATTCTTAAAGTCAAAGTGACATTTTCTTTAATTTTCATTTTCATCCTTTTACTTAAATTTTTAACATTACCATGAAATGACTCAGGATGTTTGAGAGTGGTTTCGTCCTCATTGGATTTCATATGGAGAAAGTAGAATTTTAGATTTCATTCAAAATCCAGCAGACTTATCACTTTTTCAGGATTTCAGGATTGGGGGATTGCAATGTTTCCATTGAATTTTGTCATGTATTAGGGTATGGAACTCATATTTAATCAAGAGTACCAATCCCTCTATGTACCTTGATGTTAGTGACATTGGTTGTCGAACTCCTCTATCATGACCCTTCTAAAAATGTACGCATCACTCAAACAAAATCTTGACTTGACATGCTATGCTTTTTCTATCTTATGTTAATGCTTAGAGGGTGATATTAATGACAAAGATCCATATACAGATACAAAGGTAATGACAAAGATACCTCTGGATATTAATGCTTGGAGGGTGATATTAATGACAAAGATCCTGATTTTGCAACAAGACTAAAAAATTAGACATTTCTCGTGGTGGCAAGAGGCCCAAGCATAAGAAATAGATAATAGATTTACTTCTCTTTTCTAGTTTCTAGTAGCTTTTATAACTATTGACTCTTTCATATTTATTATGATATTTTTTTAAACAATATATGACAATTTAAGTTTGAAGTTGGCAATTATAACTCATTAGTAATGAATTATGAATATGATGCTTCATGAAAGTTGAAAGTTGTTTCATTTCATTTCATTTTATAACATTTCATTTCATGTTAGATATTATTTGTTGTAATGGTTACAATTAGCTTACAAGTACAACTTTGGTGATCAATGATGATAAATGTTATATATTGAATTTTGAAAGCTTGAAACTTTAAGATTGATGAATCATGAGACTCAATATGTTGTATGTTACTATGTTACTAACTTGCGGACGTGGTTGATGAAGATTATAACTTCTAGATGATTGTTGTTATATGGTTCAATCTATGCTTTTTTATGTTTTTTATATCTAATTCATCATTCTACATGTTTTTGTTGACATATATGTATCAAAAATTAAAAAATATAAAAAATATATATATTTTTAAAAAATCGCTCCGGGATTCGCTCCCAAACCGGGAGCTTCTGAAAATGGTCGCTCCCGCTCCCGCTTCCGCTCCCGCTCCCAAGTAACATTGGCCAAAAACAAAGCCATGTTTTCTTCTTTAAATGATTGTAACACCAAAAATATATATGTTGGTGATGATAGATCTCTTAATGTTGTAGGGACTGGAACTGTTCATCTAGACAATGGTCAGTTTAATGATGTATTGTGTGTTCCAACCTTATCCTGCAAACTTCTATCTGTATATCAGATAACTCATTCAGGTGAAGGTAAAATCGTTGAATTTTCACCTCATGATGTTGTAATCAAGGACTTAAGAGATCCTAAACAGATTTTGGCTACTGGCATTGCTGATGATTCCACAAGGTTGTATAAGTTTCACAACTTTGGGTCATCAAATCTTCCCTCAGTATTTGTTTCTCATAACGATGAAGTGAGCAAACTTTGGCATGAGCGATTTGGTCACTTAAACTATCGCTCCCTTCAGCATCTATGTAAAGAAAATATGGTGACAGGTCTTCCTATGGTATCTTGCAGAGATGGTGTTTGTTCCGGATGTGTACTCGGAAAACATCATCAAGACAGTTTTGAAAAACTTGCCTCTTGGCACGCCTCAGCCCCTTTACCGCTTGTGCATAGTGATTTATGTGGTCCACTTCCAGTTGTGTCATTCTCTGGCTGCAAGTATTTCTTAGCTTTCATTGATGATTTCTCCAGACGCACTTGGGTATACTTCTTAAAACTCAAGAGTGAAGTATTTAACACTTTTTTGGCCTTCAAGGCCTTTGTTGAAAAACAATCTGGACATCAAATTCTTAAGTTAAGATCTGATAATGAAGGAGAATATGTTAAAAACACATTCATCAACTATTGCACTGAGAATGGAATTCAAATGCAACATACTGTTCCATATACTCCACAACAAAATGGTGTAGCTGAAAGGAAGAATCGCACCTTAAAGGAAATGGCTAATTGTATGCTACAATCTAAAGGACTTGGTCTTAGTTTTTGGGCAGAAGCAATTAACTGTGCAAATTACATAATAAATCGCACTCCTACTAAGGCTTTAAAGAATATCACTCCAGAAGAAGCATGGAGCTCAATCAAACCAGATGTAAGTCACTTTCGTGTTTTTGGAAGTGAAGCGTGGGCCCATATTCCAGATGAAAAGCATAAAGCTTTAGAACCTAAGAGTGAAAAATGTACTTTTGTTGGATATTCTGAAGATGTCAAAGGCTATAGACTTATTCCATTTAAGTCCAAAAATGTTATCATTAGAAGAGATGTAAAATTTGATGAAAATATATCGGCCTGCGAGCCTAGTCCGGCGGTTGTGCCACCTCTCCCTATCTCTTCTACTTTTGAAAACATTTCTTCTTCAGATGATGAAAGTGAGGATGACAATCCTCCCCCACCATCTCAGGATCCTCCTTCAGCTCCTGAGCTTCCAAAATGGGTTCGTGCTACTCGAGATGCAGGAGGTGATCTTGCCGGTGATCCTACAGATCAGCGACGTACACGTTCTCAGTTCGAGAGAGCCTCTTCTTTACTGGCTCAAGCTCCAGTAAATTATGATCCTGACACCTTTGCAGAGGCTTCAGGCCATCCAGATTGGGAAGCAGCTATGAATGAAGAATATCATTCATTATTGGAAAATGATACATGGGATCTTGTTCCTCTACCAAAGGGACGAAAACTTGTCAGATGCAAATGGGTTTACAGAACCAAGTATGGACCAGATGGGAAAGTTGATAAACATAAAGCTCGTCTTGTTGCTAAAGGTTTTTCACAGGTTGAAGGCATTGACTACACCGAAACCTTCTCCCCTGTTGCCAAAATGAACTCTATCCGCCTTGTTCTTTCCCTTGCTGCCTCTTTCAAATGGGAAGTCCATCAGATGGATGTTAAATCTGCCTTCTTGCATGGGGATTTGCATGAAGAAATCTATATGGAACAACCCATTGGCTTCATACAAACAGACTCCAGCCTTGTATGTCGACTTAAGAAATCCCTTTATGGTCTCAAGCAAGCTCCTCGGGCTTGGTATGCCAAAATAGATAGCTTTCTTTTAGAATCTGGCTTTTCTAGGTGTCATTCTGACAATACTGTCTACACCAAGAAAGTGGGCAACTCTCTTATCATCCTTGTTCTTTATGTTGATGATCTTATCCTTACTGGTAGTGATCCCAACCTTATAAACCATGTGAAGTCTAGCCTTAAAAGGAAATTTGAAAGGACAGACTTAGGACACTTACACTATTTTCTCGGTCTTCAAGTCTTGCAATCCAAGGAGGGTATTTCCCTTTCCCAGTCCAAGTATGCTTGTGATATTCTACGTCATTTTCACATGGAAGACTATAAGCCAGCCCCTTCTCCCTTTCAGTCTGGAGTCAAACTTTCAGTCACTTGTACTTCTCCTGAAGTTGATGCTACATTATACCGTCAACTTGTAGGAAAACTCTTGTATCTAACTCATACTCATCCTGACCTTTCCTTTGTTGTTGGCCTTGTTGCTCGGTTCATGCAAAACCCCCGTGAAAGTAATTGGAAAGCAGCTAAAAGAATACTTCGTCATGTTCGAGGTACAGTTCAGTTTGGGATTCATTACAGTGCCGAAGCATCTCCTCTATTGGTTGGTTTCACTGATTCCGATTGGGCTGGTGACCCTGATGATCGGAAGTCTACTACCGGTTATGTGTTCACTCTTGGTTCAGGACCTATTACATGGGCTTGTAAGAAACAAGCTGCCATTTCTCTTTCATCAGCAGAAGCAGAGTATCGTGGTGCCGTAGAAGCTAGTAAGGAAGCCTTGTGGCTTCGTCAGATCCTGTCAAAGTTTGGCTTTCAGCAGCAGCATCCGACTGCACTTTGGTGTGATAATCAAAGTGCCATTCAGCTATGCAAAGATCCAGTCCAACATCAGCGCAGCAAACACATTGAACTGCACATGCACTTCATCAGAAAGCTCATTCACGACCATGTTCTTGAAGTGCAATATTGTTCAACAGATGATCAAGTTGCAGACATCTTCACAAAGGCTCTCACAGAGGCGAAGTTCACTAAACTTCGATTTATGGTTGGAGTTCAGGAAGTTGTCACTAAGGGGGGATAGGTTCTAGTGCCTCCTTCCTTCTCCTATTGTGTCATATTTGTAAATCCTTCAATCCTATCCCAAGTTGTTTTTAAGGGGGGATGTTAGGATATTCCGACACATAGGAAATAGTTAAGTACAACTTGGTCTAGTATAGAGTTAGGTAAAGTGTGTTTCTTTACCGTTGTACATTTTGTAACTTACAATCCGACGGTCACGATATGTAGTGATCCGACGGTTCATTCTCTCCTCGGTATTACCGACACTTGATCCGTGGCTTGACACCCGATTGGTCCATGAATTCTATTTAAAGCGCATGGAGGGTCATTTGTAGGGTAATCCGTGCATGAGAGAAATATATGTAAATTTTCATTCTTTTATTAATAAATTGCCTGAAGTGGCCGCGTTGGCTCAGGCCGTGGACTGTTTCCCTCTTTGAGGGTTTTAACCACGTCAAAATACTGATGTATTGATCTGCGATCTGGTTGTGAGCGGTGTCCTTTTGGTGTTCTGTCTGAGGAACTTACCCTGTATATTCCTACAGTCAAGGCCCTCTGGGGCCGACGACTAGCCCCCAAAGAGGCTTGGAAGGGTGACATAGGCCCTAAAAGAGCTGATGTTGGGCCAAGGAAGGCTGACGCTAACCTTGGAGGAGGACGTTGGGACAGGAGGGCCCTAAAAAAAATGAAACCCCTACTCCAAACAATCAATTTGCTTCAAATCTACAATTTACTGCAAATTTTCTTCAAAAGTTGGCCTTGAAAAAATTTTGGAAACTAAATCTTACTCTCAAGGGCCTAGATCTAGCTCTAATCCAGTGCTTCTCACTTGATTTCATCTGCACAAATGAATTTACAAATACCCCAAACCCCAATATGTACAAAAATCTCAAAACCCCAATTAGAAAAAATAATTTGCAAAATATGTTATACAAATGTACAAATATACAATGCTTTTAAAAGGATTTTTTAGAAATAAAATTTTTAAAGACTTTTTGATAAATGGTTGAATGTACTTTGAAGAATAAATGCAAACTATAGCCTTAGCGAAGTTAGATAAACCACAAAAATATTTGAAGTCCAAACAAGGTCAGCCTACGTGCACAATTTGTGAACGTGGAGCCCAACGACTGGGGAACCTGCAAACACTATATAATTCTTCACATATAAACCATTAGAAAAACAATGAATCGGATCATCTAAGATAAGCCCAAAACTTATCAATACAGCGTTCCTATCATCTACAATGAAATAACGATTTAATTAAAATTTAAACACAATATAGGAATGCTCGTACCCAGCACATACCACAATTCTGAAGACAATAGACACCATACCCAGCACATACCACAATTCCGAAGACAATAGACACCATGAATTGTACCCCAAAGTCTTTATTATGATTCAAAAAATGTTCCCAGCGGGACAATAACATTACATCAGCCTTTCTACAGAATTATATTAGCCAAACATCTGATGGCTTGAGACACAAATTACTCCTAATTTATAGGTAAATCCTCCAAGTGGAAAAATAATATCTAGCTGGCTTGATCCTTGTTAAAATAATTTTGATCGTCGATAAATCCTTGATGATCTTTTAATCTTTGCTGTTGAAAATATTTATTTTGAGGAATTTTCGAATTTCTCATTTAACCCATTTTTTATTAGCTCAAAATTAATTATTTTGAGCTAATTTCCTCAAAAAATTGACTTTGACTTAACCACCAAGGTCCAAGGGTCCAATTTTTCTTGAAATTTCCAATATTCCCTTGGTGGGGGACCTCCAAAAATTAATTTTTTTGACACCCAGAAATTTTTCCACTTGGAGAATTAAATTTCTCTAGGACTCTAATTTTGACTCTAATTAATTAATTTTGTGGCTTAAGATTAATTTACTTTTTGCCAAAAAAATTAATTAATCAACACTCGAGGGTATTAAATATTTTTTCCACCCTCTAATATTTTAACCATGGTGTCTAAGTATGCGGGACCATGCACTAAAATATTTTTTACATGAGATAATTACAATTCAACCCTCAAAAGGGGAACACCTTTTCGGTATAGACCCTCAAATTACATACCCAATTTTGTAATACAATACAATCTAGTAGACCAAGTGATTTGTAATAAAATAATTTAGCCAATTAACTTAAAATATTCCCAAATCACTTTTACATAAAACTTGATTAAAACACTAAGACTCATCTAACACTTCGATGATAAATTCCACCCTAACTTTGGAGTGAGTTTGGAGGGAAAAACTTTGTCAATCACCCGTGTTCAGAAACAAAAATGAATCAGTGAGACGAAAAACCTTCTAGGATGAAATTCGTTGTCAAAATAATAGGCTTACCTAGGTTTTTACATACATACACGATCTTATTAGCATCATTTACATTAAAAATTCACAAAATGGGTTTACAATGACTTGAAATGCTGATGGTTGTTGATTTCAATCATTCGAAAAAATTGGTACATTTGCTTCCTTGGAACTCTGACGAAATGTGTGCAACATGTCCTATAATGGGTATTTACATATAGCAGATCTTCACAGTATTCTACTGTATATATGAACTTTATTTGTTACATTGGAATCAAGGCATTCCTCTGAGTATACGAACTTTGTTCATTACGCCGACCTAGACACATGGACAAGGGGAAGGGGTCTGCAAGTGCCTTGTGGACCCAGAAAAGAAAAATGATGAAATAGAGCTTGCAATGTGCAGAGGGAGTGAAAAATGAGGAATGAGAAAACAGGACTACACTACCAAAATCAAGGTTTCCCAAGTAGTTGCCTTTTGGAAACCATACGTCAATAAGGGAGATCCCACAAGACTAGGATTGAAGATTAATCCCCATTGAAGTTGAGGGAACAAAAGCACCATCAAAACCCTTCCTTCTTCCAAGTCACCAATAATCCATGCCCAAAATACCCAAAAAAACCAAGCATAAGCACCCAATTGCACAACGAAAAACATTCCTCTCAGGATGGATTGCCCACCTTCTAACATATGCTCTTGACAGACAAGTGACAGGAAATATGACTGATGCAGGGAGTGAACATCAAATGGCACAATATATAAGCTACATCAGTCGTTGTCAGGGATTGTTGGTTTTTGACCGAAGAGATATCTAAGAGAAAAATTCTCCTATGAGTTACCCACTTTTAGTAGGTAACAAGATGCATATGAGATATTAAAAGCATACAAGGGAAAAATGAAGATCATCTCACAGAGGTTAATGAAGTAGCAAACCTGTGAAAATTTGGAAGCCCAAATTTCTACTGCAGCAACTGATTACGTTTCTTCTATTTGTTAATTACTTAACAAAATTATTCACTGTTCCCTACAATAAACACCAAAACTAGGACACATTGCAGGCTTCACCATTTAAACAAAGTGTGGAAACAAGAAACTGAACAAGAAAGAAATACAAAACACAACTACACAGTTATTTTTGGATAAATGTCCGCGAAAAAACCCAATGCGGGAAAACCGGTGCAGCAGCTAAGGGTTTTATTATTATGCAGTAAGTTTTCTGAATAAAATCTCTGGATGCCCGGCTGGCTATCTAGTACAAAGAATATTACTGACAGAGAGATCAATGAGATTACCTCACACTATCACTAGAGACCCTGGCTGACCCAACCACTAAATGGCCAGACCTTGGTTGCCTCTACGTAGTCTCTACGCAATCACTGCGTAGGCCCTGCATCACAGCTACTAGGGTCTACATCATTCCTCCCAGCTGATTGATTTGCTTCTTAGACTTCGACTTTTGCCCTCCCAATCTCACACCCTGGCTTCTGGCTCTGAAAATCGATTCTCCAACAAATTTACAAACCTCCTCAAGGCTCTGCGCTACATCCACATCAACCTACGCTGGCCAGCTTAGCCACAGCATTAACTCTCATGGATCTCTCTCTACCTTCTTTGTTGAGTAATCCCGGATCAGAAGAAATCTCCAACTGGAACTATCCCTGCCCCTCACTGCAAAAGAGCACTTTGATTTCTCTCCAACAACTGCTCTGCTTCAGAAATTCGATCTTCTGTTCTCTACTCAATGTGTCTTCCAAATGCTGCCCATCAAACCTCCTCTTATAATCCCTTTGTTGAGAACAAGCGGCCCAAATTAGATCCTAATCAATGGCTCATATCATTTTGGCTTGATCCTCGTCGTCTTCTAGAAGTTTCACCCACAGTTAAATTAATACCCTTTAATTATTTTAATTTCCTAAGTTTAGACTTAGGCACCTATTAAAAATAATTAATTATTATAATAAAACTGTCTCTGGGTGGAATTTCCCAAAACGATTTCTGAGTATCGTCGAATGCATGTGTACAAGCCTCACTGCAAATTTTGAAGCTTGGAGCACATCCGATGCTACCATAAATCAACACTCCCTCTTACGAGGAATGTGCTCTAGTAATGCAACCTGCTGAAGCATCACCCTTCTCTGTAACATCTCCCTCTGTGTTGCTAATGTCTGACATCGTTGCCCACCAAGTACTGCGCACATGTTGCATTTGTACTATTGCCGACACTACCACTGCCAATACTGCATCCGTACTGCAACTCCCTCTCAAATTCTGAATCCATGATGCTATTGGCCCTGCCACTGCCAACACAGAATCTGCACTGGATCCTTCTCCAATTATTGCTGCTGCTGCATTAGCAACAGAAAAGCATTCCAAAATACTGAACTAGTGTTCAGCATAATGCATCTTATTGCTGGAGTTTTGACTACTGCTAGTCTCTGCACTGACCCTCTAAAGCCTTTGTGTTGTTGTTGACTCTACTCTGTGCCAGCTGCACAGCTACCAACTCTAGCTCTGTGCTACTCAGTGTTTAGCGCTCCTAGCCACTGCAATTGTCACTCCGACACTTCTCTGCATCAACTGATCCTAGTCCATCCTGCTACTTCTGATATGGGCTCCCGTAGCAAGGTATTGATCCAAGAGGTGGACTCCTCAAGGATCCTACCCATCTGCAGTTCTTTCGAACTACAGTTCTATATCACCCCACCTCTGGGCGATCATGGCAAACTCCTCCTCGATTTGTGCGGATGCAGCCTTTAGGTCATGCTTCTTGCCCTTCTCCTTCTTCTTGAGAGGACATTGTGTAGCGTAGTGACCTAGTTCGCCACACCCGAAGCACTTGATCTTCGAAATATCTTTATTTTTCTTCCGCTGCTTCTGCTGCCCCTTAGATGTGAACGCTGCATTTTCATCCTCCTCCTTGGGCTTTGACCCACTGTTGTTGTTGCCAATTTTTTAAAACTCTGACTCGGCCGAGGGTCAACTCCGACTCGGCCGAGGGTCGACTCCGACTCGGTATCGACTCGGCCAGCTCGATTTCAATGACTCGGTCATTGTAAAAAATACATTCAATATTTATTTTTTATAAAAATACATAATTTTAAAGATTTAAATTCATGTTTCCAAATACACAGCATTAGAATATAGATATAAGGCAACATATGATCAAAGTAGGCTCATGAATATATCCATTATATCAAAATGGCACCCAATGCATTGTCTAATACATACACGATGATGATATAGAGATCAAAACAAAAACACCGAACCAAGGAGGCTAGAAATGGCCTCTACAACAAAAGTCTGTGACCAATACTATTGGTTACTGCTAGAGTTGCCAACATCATCTGGCTCAGTGTTACTTGGGAGAGGGAGCAAAAGTGGGGAACGGGACCGAAAATGGGAGCGGGAGCGACATTTTCAGAAGCTCCGGGCTTGGGAGTGAATCCCGGAGGAGTTTGACAACCAATGTCACTAACATCAAGGTACATAGAGGGATTGGTGCTCTTGATTAAATACAAGTTCCATACCCTAATACATGACAAAATTCAATGGAAACATTGCAATCCCCCAATCCTGAAATCCTGAAAAACTGATAAGTCTGTTGGATTTTGAATGAAATCTTAAATTCTACTTTCTCCATATGAAATCCAATGAAGCCAGAACCACTCTCAAACATCCTGACTCATTTCATGGTAATGTTAAAAATTTAAGTAAAATTGACATTCTCCTTAATCTTCATTTTCATCCTTTTAGGATGAAAATGAAGATTAAGGAGAATGTCACTTTTACTTTAAGAATTTAACATTACCATGAATAGCATATCAATACTAGGGATCAGAGTCAGACAGGGAAACCCATGAGTCAGACAGGGAAGCCCAGGGAGTCCCTAAAAATGAAATTTCAAAAAAAAATGCCGCTAAAGTGACTTGACCGGCCGCTATTACCGAGTCAGCCGAGCCAGTCGGGTTGTTACCGAGCCGGCCAAGTCGTTAGCCAACTCAGCTAGCTCGGTAACAACCCGGCCGGCCAGTCCGGTTCAAAGGCCGAATCGACCCGGTTGGGCTATGACTCGAACCAACTCAGCCGAATCGACCCGGTTGGGCTCTGACTCGGACCAACTCAGCCGAATCGGAGTCGAAACGGCCGGTTTTTAAAACAACTTGTTGCTACTGTCAAGTTTGCACTTGACTAAGTCTCTCCTCCTCTCTTGTTGCTAAAGAGCTGCCCACATCCCTTCCCAATCTATCAATTTCTCCTTGCCTAGGATGCTCTGGACAAATACTTACCCCTCTTCTGAAACTGATTTTAGGGCCAACCTCACCATCTCGGTGGGCTGAAGTGTTGACCCCACAGCTGCTAACTCGTCATGGGTCTCTTGAAGCTTTGCAAGGAACGGATCAATGCATTCCCCCTTTTTCATCTACGTGGATCTCATCTTCTACTCCAAGTACATCTTTCGCTGCTCGGAAGATCCCTAATATAGCGTGGACAAGGAATCCCGCATCTCCTTGGCAGTCCCTTTGTTTGACATGTGACATACTACATGATCCTTCACTCTGTCAAGGATCATCTGCTTGGCCTTTGCCATCTCTTCCTTGTACTTCTTGAGCGGACCTAGATCCGTAGGCTCAGTTACCACATTGTCGACTTAGATCTTGAGAAAATGTTCATCCAGAAGGCGTGACATCTTTACCTTCCAGATCACATAATTGGATGCACCATCCAACCAATCCTGATCTCGTAACCCACTAGCTACCATCTCTACCAAGAAAATGTCGAACAACCTCCTCTCTCCTCTGCGCAGCACTAGGTTGGCCTACGCACTCCCCGCTGGAGTCGGTAGATTTGTTGCCCCTTGTTGCTGCTCAGCAAAGGAGAATTCAAATTCCATGGCTAGGAATTCTCTGAGGAAGAAATTCCCTCGAGTGTCTCTCTTCTTCCTTCTAACATCTTTCTGCCCAGCGACTGCTTGCTAAAACTATGTCACACCAGCACCCCTCTTCGTTGAAGCTCTTGCTCTGCTCCTTGTATTGCTGAAAAATTTCGATTTGGAAATCCTACCTCTCTATCAACTCACCCAGAGAGAGATTTTCCACGAAGATCTTACCCTCCTGGCCGGGACTACGCAAACCCTCTGGGGATTCAATTTGCTGCCTATGCAGCACTTTCACTTTCGTTCTTCATTCAACATTGGGTTCTTCCGGCTCTATTCTCTTGTTTCACCTGCAGCTCTGATACCATGTGAAATTTTGGAAGCCCAAATTTCTACTGCAGCAATTGATTATGTTTCTTCCATTTGTTAATTATTGAACAAAATTATTTACTCTTTCCTACAGTAAACACCGAAACTAATACACTGCAACCTTCACCATTTAAATAAAATGTGGAAATAAGAAAGAAATACACAACACATCTACATAGTTAATTTTGGACAAATTTCCCCAAAAAAACCCAATGCGGGAAAATCGGCGCAGCAACTGAGGGTTTTATTATTATGCAGTGGTTTTTTTTAATACAATCTCTGGATGCCTTGTTGGCTATCTGAAGCATAAAAACTGATAGCTTGAAGACTTGAATGTAAAAATACACGAGAGGTATTTAATAATAATAATTTATTATATATAAAAATTGTATATGTGATATGAATGTTACAATGAGGCCCTGCTTTTACACCTCAGCAGGTGAACTTTCATGATTAGGTATGTCTTTTAGACATGCCTTTTAACTTAACTTAATGACTATTTAACATAATTAACTTTTTACTATTAAATATTTACATTTATTTTATTTATTTACTTGTTATGAATTATATTCATAACATAGCCCCTTCCATCGGAAGCTTTGTCCTCAAAGCTTTTAATGTTGTGGATTTTCTTCACTTAGTGTCTGTCGTCTCAATGTGTATAATCTGGTCATCCTCTCGTCTTATAGTTCATCGGTAATATTTCCTTTGGAATATTTTTTTTTAATAATAATTTTTTTAACAAGTCTAAACTTTTTTTTTATAACCCAGCATTTTTTTTTAATAACTCATGTTTTTTTTTTTTAAATAACTATATATATATATAGTTATTTTTAATATAATAATTATATTTTTGTTTACTGAATTTTTTTTCAAATACTAATCTTTATTTTTATTTAATATTGAATATTTTATTTTTGTTTATGCCCTGATTTTATTTTTTTATGTGTTTTAATTAAACGTTATATACATAAAACCTATCAGTGGTCACACCGTATATAAAATATTTGTTTGATATACGGTTATAACCTTATTAAGTTGTAATGTGATATAGTATGGAGATATACGTCGGCAGGAACACGTTGACCCGTGACGTTATAATCCAACCAGCGTATCAACATTGATCATCA
The DNA here is from genome assembly GCA_031772625.1 of Pinus tabuliformis. Lineage (NCBI taxonomy): Eukaryota > Viridiplantae > Streptophyta > Pinopsida > Pinales > Pinaceae > Pinus > Pinus tabuliformis. The sequence continues at coordinate 11,056,580 of CM062818.1, forward strand.
ATGTTGCGTGTTTGACCGTCTATTGATTACGCCAGCGTCCTTTTCCCTGAGCTACGATTGGTGTCGCTACACAAATAACCACGATTGGTGCCCGATTTGGTGTCGCTCCCACAATAAACCACGATTGGTGCACGATTTGGTGTCGCTGCCACAATAAACCACCGAGCACAAGAGATTTGTTGATTCTGCAGAAATTGGAACCGAGGCCTTGGCAATTGTCTGATCCGAGCGCAGGAACCCACGAGGAGGATAGGTCGATGCAGCAACGAGGATGCAGGGATACAGGCAGGGACGCAGGGAGCCAACAGTCAAGGAGCACGACAAGAACGCAGGGACGCAGGCAGGCACACATGTGGAAGAAACGAGGCAGAAGCAAAGATGGATCAATCGCGATGAATGAGATTATGTGAAGGAAAATTTCAGGCAAATCAAACCGTTGAGTGTTAAACATGGCCTCGGCAATGCGCACGATTCTCGGAATGTCATGTTTGTAGCAGCCGCTAAGGTAAAACACACGCAGTATGCCACAGAGACCCTCGGCGCAGGATTGCGTGCCCGTAATAGAAACACCATTCTCTGCATTGAAGCCTGTAATCTCCACAAGCGTAACTATATCCTGACAAATATTCACAGTGTCCCTGCCAACCGGGTTACCAGTTTCGCCCTTCCGTCCGTTTATATAGAAATGTTGGCTCAGGGTTTCAATAAGTGTCACGAATCCATTTGTAGAATGAAACAATCTTTTATTCACGACGCTATACCGACAATTAAGAAGAAGGAGATTTAAACTTTTCCACAGGATTTTTGATTCTCGCGGTAAACTTGGTTGATGATCAAGTTGGTCCACTTTGAAAGATTTTTCTTGTACACGAGAATTGGAATCTTCAACATCTAGCGTATGCCCATGAGATCTTTGTCGATTTATCATCTCAAGAGTTACTGAGCGAAAAGTGAAGCCCACAGGACACTCACTCTGATCAGTAGCACCACAAATATGCTGGACGCTCACTCTGATCAGTAGCACCACAAATACGCTGGTCTTTTTCAAGTCCAATCAAGAAAGATAATTGTAATGTGCGAATATATGATCCAATAGCCCCAGATGAAGAAGGCAAGGCATCACAACTCGTCTGACCTGAGGAATATTATTTATGCATGTCTATCCTATGACTTGATTGAGGAGAACCTGGAATTGTAGAGGTAACACAGAAGATGAAAGAGAGTTTTCCATAAAACCACTAGAATGTGAAGCAGTGGAACCTTGAGAGGGACTTGTCGCTGCTAGAGTGTTAGTACTCTTATTTTTTCCAATATCAGCCATTTTGTATGATGGAGGCACCTATGAACTTTGAGACAACAACATGCTATTTGAAGCCATAGAATCTCCAACTCCTAGTCTTCCTGATGCACTGATAGACCGTGACAACAAAGGAATAGTTTGAATGGATACAATAGGAACAACGGGTCTTGGGTCTACAGATATCAATAGAGCACTTGATGGCCTTGATATGCCTTCATCATAATATTGAACATTATAATCATCTATTCCTTCATCTTCTCTCTTTTCTTCACTGTCATTATCATTTTCCTTACTATCGATTTCCTTTCGACATGCTTTAACTTTTGCACATGACTTTTCTAGTCGTTGAAATACTTCTTGAATTTTATTAAACTGCTCAACGCAATCAGGACGTGAATGTAATGGCACATTGTGCAGCGAACAACATTAAAGACTTGCATGATTATATTGTGCACCATGGCTCTCATACCACTGAAGCATAAAAACTAATACTGAAGCAAGAAAACTGATAGCTTAGAGACTTGAATGTAAAAATACACAAGAGGTATTTAATAATAATGATTTATTATATATAAAAAATGTATATGTGATATGAATGTTATAATGAGGCCCTGCTTTTATACCTCAGCAGGTGACCTTTCATGATTAGGTATGTCTTTTAGGCATGCCTTTTCACTTAACTTAATGACTATTTAACATAGTCAATTTTTTATTATTAAATATTTACATTTATTTTATTTATTTACTTGTTATGAATTATATTCATAACACTATCCAGTACAGAGAATATTACTGACAGAGAGATGAGTGAGATTACGTCACACTATCACTAGAGACCCTGGTTGATCCAGCCACTGAATTGCCAGCCCCTAGCTCCCTCTGCGCAATCAGTGCGTAGGCCCTGCGTCATAGCTGCCTGGGTCTGCGTCACTCCTCCCAGCTGATCGATTTGCTTCTGAGACTTCGACTTTTGCCCTCCCAGTTTCACACCCCGACTTCTAGCTCTGAAAATCGATTCTCCAGCAAATTTACGGACCTCCTCAAGGCTCACTGTCAGCCTATGCTAACCAACTTAGCCACAACGTCGCCTCTCCTGGATCTCTCTCTGCCTTCTTTGCTGAGTATTCCCAGATTAGGAGAAATCTCCAAGCAAAACTATCCCTACCCCTCACTGCAAAAGATCACTTTGAATTTCTCTCTGGCAACTGCTCTGCTTTAGAAATTCGATCTTCTGATATCTACTCTATGTGTCCTCCAAATGCCCATCAAGCCTCCTCTTATAATCCTTCTGTTAAGAACCAACGGCTCAAATTACATACTAATCAATGGCTCAAATCATTTTGGCTCGATTCTCATCTTCTTCTAGAAGTTTCACCCAAAGTTAGATTAATACCCTTTAATTATTTTAATTTCCTAAGCTTAAACTTAAGCACCCATTAAAAATAATTAATTATTTTAATAAAACTATCTCCACGTGGAATTTCCCAAAACGATTTCAGGGTATTGTGGAATGCATGTGTCCAAGCCTCTCTGCAAATTTTTAGGCTTAGAGAACATCTGATGCTACCATAAATCAACACTCTCTCTTAGCAAGGAATGTGCACTAGTAATGCAACCTGCTGAAGCATCACCCCTCTCTGTAACATCTCCCTCTACGCTGCTAATGTCTGACATTGCTGCCCACCAACTACTTCGCAAACACTGCATTTGTACTGTTGTCAACACTGCTACTACCAATACTGCATCCATACTGCAACTCCCTCTCAAATTCTGCATCCGTGTTGTTGATGGCCTTGCCACTACCAACACTGCATCCTTCTCCAACTGCTAATGCTACTAAATTAGCAACAGAAAAGCATTCCAAATTACTGAACTAGTGTTCATTATGATGCATCTTGTTACTGGAGTTCTAACTGCTTCTAGTCTCTGCGCTGACCCTCTAAAGCCTATGTGTTGTTGCTGACTCTGCTCTGTGCCAACATCACCACTGCCAACTCTAGCTCTGCGCTGCTCAGTCTCTGGCACTCCTAACCACTGCAACTATCACTCCTTTGCATCAACTGATCATGGTCCATCCTGCTACTTCTGATATGGGCTCCCGTAGCAAGGTATTGATTCAAGAGGTGGACTCCTCAACAGGGAAAATTTAAGGGGCTAATATTCCATGCTTTTTCCAAAAAAAAGATTTGCTAATTTCCATTTTTCTAAAAATGAATTCGCCCAAATTTTATAGTATAGAATTATTTTACCTTAAAAGTCACCAATATTATATATTTTATAATATAAAATAATTAGAAATCTAAACATGTATTAGGGACTAGTAAGATTCGCCAAGGTTTCTAAACTTTAAGATAAACTTCCATCCTTAAAATTTTCGTTGCTCCTCAAAGATCCTTCCCATCTGCAGTTCTTTCGAACTACAGTTCTATATTACCCCACCTCTAGGTGATCATGGTAAAATCCTCCTCGATCTGTGCAGATCTAGCCTTCGGATCATGCTTCTCATCCTTGTCCTTCTTCTTGAGAGGACACTGTGTAGCGTATTGACACAGTTCGCCACACGGGAAGCACTTGATCTTCAAAATATCTTTCTTTTTCTTCTGCTGCTCGTGTTGCCCCTTAGATGCGAAGGTTGCATTCTCATCCTCCTCCTTGGGCTTTGACCCACTGTTGTTGTTGCTACTGTCAAGTTTGCACTTGACTAAGTCTCTCCTCCTCTCTTCCTACTGAAGAGCAGCCCACATCCCTTCTGAGTCTGGCAATTTCTCCCTACCCAGGATGTTCTGGACAAATACTTACCACTCTTTTGAAACTGAGTTTAAGGCCAGCCTCAGCATCTTGGTAGGTTTAGGTGTTGACCCCACAGTTGCTAACTCATCACGGCTCTCTTGAAGTTTTGCAAGGAACGAATCAATGTGTTCCCCCTTCTTCATCTGCGTGGATATCATCTTCTTCTCCAAGTACATTCCGCTACTCGGAAGATCCCTGATATAGCGTGGACAAGGCATCCCACATCTTCTTGGCAATCCCTTTGCCTAAGATGTGACATACTACATGATCCTTCACTCCGTTGAGTATCATCCACTTGGCCTTCGCCATCTCTCCCTTGTTCTTCTTGAGAAGATCTGGATCGGCGGGCTCAGCGACCACACTGTCGACGTAGATCTTGAGAAAATGTTCATCCAGAAGGCATGACATCCTTGCCTTCTAGATCACATAGTTGGATGCACCATCCAACTGATTCTGATCTCGTAACCCACTAGCTGCCATCTCTACCAATGAAAATGTCGAACAACCTCCTCTCTCCTTTGCGCAACACTAGGTTGGCCTACGCATTGTGGCACTCCTCGCTAGAGTCAGTACATTTGCTCCCTTCGTTGTTGCTCAGCAAATGAAAATTTGAATTCCCTGGCTAGGAATTCTCTGAGGAAGAAATTCCCTCAAGTGTCTCTCTTCTTCCTTCTCACGTCTTTCTGTCCAGCAACTGCTTGCAAAAACTGTGTCACACCAGAAACCCCTCTTCGTTGAAGTTGCTGCTTTGCTCCTTCTGTCACTGACAAATTTCGATCTGGAAACCCTACCTCTCCATCAACTCACTCAGAGAGATTTTCCGCAAAGATCTTGCCCTCCTGTCCTGGACTGCGCAAACCCTCTGGGATTCGATTTGCTGCCTATGCAGCACTTTGAATTCCCTTCTTCCTTCAACACTAGGTTCTTGCGACTTTATTCTCTTGTTTCACCTACAACGCTGATACCATGTGAAAATTTGGAAGCCCAAATTTCTACTGCAACCACTGATTAGGTTTCCTCTATTTGTTAATTACGAACAAAATTATTCACTGTTTCCTACAGTAAACACCGAAATTAATACACTGCAGTCTTCACCATTTAAATAAAATGAGGAAATAAGAAACTGAACAAGAAAGAAATACACAACACATCTACAGAGTTATTTTTTGACAAATGTCCACGAAAAAACCCAATGCGGGAAAATCAGTGCAACAGCTAAGGGTTTTATTATTATACAGTAGCTTTTCTGAATACAATCTCTGGATGACCTGATGGCTATCCAATACAGAGAATATTACTAACAAAGAGATGAGTGAGATTACCTCACACTATCACTGGAGACCTTAGTTGATCCAGCCACTGAATGGTGAGCCCCTTGCTGCCTCTACGCAATCACTGCGTAGGCCCTATGTCATAGCTACTTGGGTTTGCGTCACTCCTCCTGGCTGATCAATTTGCTTCTGAGACTTCTAGTTCTTCCCTCCTAGTCTCACACCCTGCGTCTGGCTTTGAAAATCGATTCTCCAGCAAATTTACGGACCTCCTCAAGGCTCTGCGCTGCCTCTACATCAGCCTACGCTGGCCAACTTTACCACAATGCTACCTCTACTGTATCTCTCTCTACCTTCTCTGTTGAGTATTCTTGGATCAGGAGAAATCTCCAACTGGAACTATCCCTACCCCTCATTGCAAAAGATCACTTCGAATTTCTCTTCGCCAGTTCCTCTGCTTCAAAAATTTGATCTTCTGATCTCTATAAGATGTGTCTTCGAAATGCCCATGAAGCCTCCTCTTATAATCCTTCTGTTGAGAACCAATGGCCCAGATTAGATCCTAATCAATGGCTTAGATCATTTTGGCTTGATCCTCGTCTTCTTCTAGAAGTTTCACCCACATTTAGATTAATACCCTTTAATTATTTTAATTTCCTAAATTTAGACTTAGGCACCCATTAAAAATAATTAATTAGTTTAATAAAATTGTCTCTGGGTGGAATTTCCAAAAAGGATTTCTGGGTATTGTGGAATGCATGTGTCCAAGCCTCCCTGCAAATTTTGAGGTTTAGAGTACATCCAATGCTACTAGAAATCAACAAAACCTAAACCAAATACAACATTTCCGAATGGAAACGACTTTATCCCCTCACTCACTCTTATCCAGGCCTTAGAGAAGTCATTGGAGACTGACAAACAAAAATCGCTGGAAATATCAAACATCACAAAGAAAGTTACGCACGAGTACATAGAAGGGCTTGTTGACCATAGAAGTATTTTGGTTCATTATGGTCCAACTATAGGTCACATTACCATGAAAGTTTCATTCTAAAACCTTCTTAGTGGTTCGCTAGCCAAAATCATGACCTAGCTGTATGAAATTTGGTTGTGAGGGATGGCATGTTGTAGATGAGGACAACAATATTGAGTTTCGACATGTCATTAGAAACGAGTTACAGCGAAAACCATTAAGTGTGTCTACCATGGGAGATACATCAAATAAAATGTCGAAGTCTTCATTGCCATAGAAAACAAAGATCCCCACATACAGGAGGATGGTTGTAGCAACATAGTTAAATGACAAGCGAACGTGCTTGTGATATTACAAGTATTTAGAATAAGTCATAAGGCTCTAATAGGTCATTCAAGCAACCAATGTACAGGATGAGGCTCGACCATAAATTAACTCAAACCATTTACAACAAAGCATATGTCAGGTCAAGAGTTTACCAAGAACATCAGAGCCCCCACAAGTTGTATATATTAGGATTTGCCAATTTAGGACCAGTAGCAATTTCACATAACTTATTGAATTTTAGTTCCATCAGTGTAGACACAGACTTGCATTCCACCATCCCACATCTCTCTAACAACTTCACAATGTATTTCCCTTGAAAGGAAAATCTTGCTTGCCTTTTGCCAAACCTCTAGGTCTAGGAAGTAATGCATCAGTCCTAGGTCTTTCATCTCGAATTTGGAAGTCAACTCCCTCTTACATTGATAAATGACAGGGTCTGCACCAGTCATAAATAGATCATCAACATACAAGACCAAAATAAGTGGCATGTCATTTTCAACCTTGAGGTATAGGTTTAGATCAGCGTAGCTCCTTGTAAATCCCAACTTCATAAGATAGTTATCAATCCTCTCATACCAAGCCCTAGCGTTTGCTTTAACTCGTAGAGGGCTTTCTTCAACCTACATACATGTGTCCTCCTATCTTGTACTTCAAACCCCTGAGGTTGTTCCAAGTAGACTTCCTCCTTAAGTGAGCCATGCAAGAAAGCGGTCTTGACGTCCATTTGATGTAGGCTCCACCCTTCATTGGCAGCTAGAGCAATTATGGATCGAATAGTGGTGTATCGAGCAACTGTTGCAAATATTTCTCATAGTCAACTCCTTCCTTTTGAGAGAAACCACAAACCATGAACCTAGCCTTATATTTTTCAGCACTTCCATTAGCTCCATGTTTAATTTTGTAGATCTAATTTGAAGTGACCACAGACTTGTCCTTAGGTCTAGGCACCACTTCCCAGACATCATTCTTCTTGATCGATTCATATTCCTTAGACATAACATCTTTCCAAACGTGGTGCTTCATGACCTTTTCGAAAGTGCAAGGTTCAGTTTCAATGATAGTACTCATGGCAGCCAAGTAGCCTTGATACCTTTTGGGCTTCTTACTTTCCCGAAATGTTCCTCTTGGAACGGTATGCTTTTCAGCATCTTCGAGTGTATCTTTGAGCCATGGAGGTCTTTTCCTTGAGGTAGTGGGTTCACAAGGAGGTGAATCAAGAGGATCCATTGGACCATCAACATTGGGCATAGGTTAATTCATCGAAGGTTCCTCTTGCTTTTCAACAACATCATCATCCTTTCTTAAGATGGGGAGATCTTTGGCTTTCCCGATGGCAGTGTCTTCATCAAAGGTAACATCTCTACTTACTTCTACCTTTCTTTGACCAGGTACATAAATTCTATATGCCTCTGAATTTTCATTGTATCCAACGAATACACCTTTCTTCCCAGAAGCTTCCAACTTATTCCTTTTATCTTTATGCACATGAAAATACACAAGACAGCCAAATATTCTAAAATGAGAAATATCAAGTTTCTTACCAGTGAAAACTTCTTCAGGTGTTTTCAAATCCAAGGCTTGATGAGGGCTCCTATTTTGAACATATACAACAGTGTTAGCATCTTCTCCCCACAAAAATTTCAATAGACCTTGATCATAAATCATGGCGTGGGTGGCTTCCATAATAGTTGGATTCTTTCTTTCAGCAACAACATTTTACTCTAGAGTATATGGTGTTATCACTCCGTAATTTCCTAAGGTTGTAAGAAAAATCCAGATGTAACCACATAACCACTTGTAAGCTTAGAAGCTAGCCCCTCTAAACTCAGAGAAGGATCTCTCTATTGGATTTAGATTTGTTGCTTTGAGATTTTATGCTACTTATTAGGTTCAAAGTTCGGTTTTTTCAAATGTTTGGTTGAAATTGCATGGAAAGGTCATTGGGCAATGGAGTCGAAAAATATTAGGGTGATCAGATACAAAAATAATAGAACAAATTGTAACAGGGCAAGGTAGATAGGCTATTGGATCTTTGGAGCTTCGGTGGAATGAAAGGCAGGAAAAGATTGAGATTCAATTAAACATAAGAGCATTTTAGAATGAATTATATATTTAATCTCAGTTTGAAAACATAGATATTGTTTATAAGCCAGAGCAGAGTGTAATTAAACAAGATCAACCCTTAATTTTCTTTAAACAATACAGATAGGAAAAACATATGGAAAAACAGAGAAACAACAATTACGCAAGAGGAAAAACATCACAAATTTGCTTGACACATGAATCCTGGAACGACTTTCTGTATTAATGAAATAATCACTTTAGCTCAGTACACAGCTTTACATCAAAGATCTTCTTTCTCGGTACAAGTTCCAACCCTTGTTCCAGCTTTATTACAATATATCTATAGACTTTATGCTAAACTAATATCAAATTCCAAAAAGGAACTAATTACAAAATAATATCTAACAATTTTTCTGCAAAAAAGCTGAGTAATAGACTAAAAATAACATTATTAACTAGAAATCTGCAGGAAATATGGAACTGCTGGAAAATCTTCAGCTTTCAAATCTGGAAATTGGTTTTTAAATGCTAATTCTCTGCCTTGGAATCTGGAAAGGTTGAAGTTGTCTTCACAAAACCTGCTAGCTGCCCTCGCAAATCTGATTAACTCTGCCACCTAAATCAACTAGTTGTCCCTTTCAGTTCTATTTCCGTTGTTTTTTGCCTTTCATATCTTTTGAAAACTTCATTATTGTCACAAAATATTTGGGGAACAAAATATATTTTGAATAATATTTTCCAAATATTTTGATTAAACCTGCAAATGAATTTCATAACTAAATTTCAACATATTTGTTTGAATGATTTAATAAACCAACTTGTTTTGAAATTCATGTGTTGTTTTGCCTTCTCATGGATTTCCAAAACTATGTGTTGATTTTCCTTCCCATGGATTTTTAGAAACCATGTGTTGTTTTGCATGGTTGGTAAAGTATTTTTACTTTCCCCTTTTACTTTCACCTGCAACTTCATTTTACACCTGTAAATTAATTTCACCTACCCCAGTAAATTCATTTCACTTGCCCCACTAAATTCAAATTCACATGTGACTGTAAATTCATTTCACCTGTACCTGTAAATTTATTTTACACCTTAGCCTCATTTACCTTAGCCTCCCATTTGTAAAACTCATTTACATGAGTGTCATTTTTTCTCAGCCTCCTATTCGTAAAAATCATTTCATAAATGTATGAAATATTTCCTTTATATACTTTCCTGCCACTTTTATAAATGTATTTCCGCCACAATTTAAATGAATAGGAATAATGGTATTTCGGGGAGGGGGGTAGGTAGTAAGTGGTTTAAGAGGAGGGGGTCTGAAATTAACAAGAAGATAACAGTGGTAAAAAGCGATAAAATGAAAAACCTCTTTTCGAACCCAGCCACCCCCCCACCTTGATTAAATGTCGAATGGGCTGGGGGGATCCGAACTCCGAAATATATCAATAACCATTGATTTAACTTTGCACATATCTCGAGGCATGAAAGATTAGGGTGATTTAATATTTAAGTGCAGGGTGGGGACATAAAGGTGATTTGACTTTTTGATTTTGACTTTGGCTGACGCATGAAATTAAATGTGGTTCTAATGTTTTAGAAATTAGGTTACAAAGTTATTTTTGAATTAATTTTAATAATTCAAATAAATAATTTCACACTTAGGCCTTTCTCTTTGTTTTGTGGTTTTGAGTAGACTTCAACTTCCTCTATCTTTTGATCGGAAAGTCAGTTTGAATTACCAGATATACCATTGAAAAGCTGCTTCTGAGCACTTTCCCATGAAAACACCTACAACATGATCTACCCTGGAATTTATATCCAAAAACTCTCCCAAACATTCAGACTTGTCTTGACCACAATGCTTCAAGAACTAAATGGTTCCTTGGACAAACAAATCTTTAGGATATGACACCTACTGATTCATAGGCTAAACTTTACCAACAGATTCCCAAAATAAATAACCAGATAATCATCAATTGATCACTATAAATTATAGAACCCTAACATATGGAACAATTGTCTTCCTCTTAATACCAGTCTCTCTACTGATGTCATTGAATTCATTAGATTCATATTCAGTTCCATTGTCAGTCCTCAACATCTGTGATCTTTTAGAATCTACACTCGAATATTCCACAGTTTTCATTTTTGCTTTGTCAACATTTCGAGTCTAGACCAAGACTCATCATCAGGACTTGATTTACAAAGGAGAGAGACAGTAGAGATAAATAGGGTTAAAGTTGAGATGTTAATTCAAATCATTAGGCTGGTCAGCTCACATGGCTGGTCGGCTCACATACTTGACATCTCAACCTTAACCCTATTATCTCTATTGTCTCTCTCCTTTGTAAATCAAGTCCTGATGATGAGTCTTGGTCTAAACTCAAAACGTCAACAAAGTAAAAATGAAAACTGTGGAATATCTGAGTGTAGATTCTAAAAAACCTAAACACAGAAATCTACAATCCATTATCTTTGATCTTCTTCCTCGTTTGATTCTCCACCAATGCTTTGAAAGAACGGAACCATTTGAAGACTTCATCCTTCCTCTTCAAGAAATAAATCCCTATTTTGCGTGAGAAGTCATCCACAAAAATTGCATACAGTGTTCCACATGGACGCGTCCCCCAGGGTCGGGTGCACGCACCCCTCGCACCCATGCACCCGGGACGGGGGGACGTCTGGGGAAACGTTCCCCACGTCCCCTTTTTGGGGAGACGCGGGGAGATGAAGGGGGGACGTTTCCCCAGTGTGGGGGACGCGACTCCCCAAAAGGGGGATGCCTGGGCGTCCCACCTCAATATGGGCTATGCGTCCCCCCTTAAATTTGCTTGTAAACAATGATTTATAACAGGGAAAACCTAGTATCTGACCATATTTCCCTACTAATGCTATGCAATTCATGGTAATGTTAAATTCTTAAAGTAAAAGTGACATTCTCCTTTATCTTTCATTTTCATCCTTTTACTTAAATTTTTGACATTACCATGAAATGACTCAGGATGTTTGAGAGTGGTTCCGACCTCATTGGATTTCATATGGAGAAAGTAGAATTTTAGATCTCACTCAAAATCCAGCAGACTTAACAGTTTTTCAGGAATTCAGGATTCGATGGATTGCACTGTTTCCATTGCCTTTTGTCATGTACAATGGTATGGAATTTGTATTTAATGAAGAGCACCAAGTCCTCTTTGTACTTTAGAGTGACTTTTAGACCCATCACTCCATTGTTTTTGAGTTTTAGTTATATCAATTTACTATTCCAGTATTCAGATTTCAGTGTCTATTATAGTCTATTTTGCTTAGTACTAATTAGATTCTAGAATGATGAATTCTGAATTCTGAATTCTAATTTTAAATCAATTTAGAATCTAGAATTATGAATGATGAATTTAATTTTTAAATCAATGTAGATTCTAGAATGGTGAATAATGAATAATAAATATGGATTGGAGTATTTCATTATTGAATCTCGTGGTCTATGGATGAATCATGTATGTATTAGTAAGGATGATGAGTATGGATCAATGTATTTCATTATTTAATTCAATTATATATGTATCATTGTATTTATGCTTTCATTATTGAATATGAATTTGAAATATATATATATATATATATATATATATATATATATATATATATATAAAAAAGGAAAAAATATATATACCCCGACGTCCCCCCACCCCCCTAAATTTTCCTAAAATTTGAGGGTACTCCCACACGTCCCCCTTGTGCGTCTCCCCTCACCCGCGTCTTCCCATCCCGGAGTCTTGGTGGAACATTGATTGCATAGTATGAGTATCCTCCTAATGAAGTTACGGGTAAGATACCAAATTAATCAAAATGGATCAATTGAAGAATATCAGTTGTTTTTCTTTCACTAAAAGGGAATGGTCCCTTTGTATGTTTCTCAAATGCACAACCTTGACAAACTCCTTCATGGTTCATATGGAACTCGTGCATTCCTATGACCATATTCCTTACCCTAGGTAAGCCTTTGTAATGTAAGTGGGCAAATCTTCGGTGCCATAACTCACAATGAATAGAGGTATCACTTGATAATGCTCCCAAAAGACTTCCACCAACTTGATAAAGACCATCAACCCTAAATCCAAGAGTGAAAGCATCTTTGAAGTTTTATTGCAATACAAGTACCTTTCCGTCAATGAAAGTTACCTTGAAGCCTTTGTCTTCCATCGCAAAAAGACACCAAATTCTTCTTCAAATCAGACACATACAAGACTTCCTGAAAATGTATGGTTTGACATTAGTTCAAGTGAAGAGTGACAATTCCTATCCCTTTTACGGAGTAGGTGGCATTATCTCCAAGAATAATCTTTAGATTACTTTTCCTCTCAACTAGATTTGAGAGGACCTCCTTATATCCAGTGACATGCCTTGAGGCTCCACTATCAATTAACCAATGATCCAAAGTATCCGAAGTATCCGAAGGAGAGGCAGTAGATAGAGCAGAAATAAGATAGAACTCATCTTGTTTTTTTCTATAACATTATTTTTATCATACCTGGCATTCCTTGTCATCTTAGGAGGTCGATTATTTCCTTCTCGGGCAACGAGAGCATTCCCTTTTCCCTTATTGTTGTACCTGTTCTTTCTTTGATTGTTATTTCTTTTGTAATTGTTGTTGTTGTTGTTGTCATCCCTTGTAGGATTTTTTTGTGAGGACACTCTCTAGCATAGTGGTCAAACTTATTGCAATTGTAGCATCTTCCTTTGCCACTTTTTTTGAATCCCTTCTGAGATCCTTGACCCTGTCACCTTGAATCGTTCTTCCTTTTAGCATGTGCAGAGAAAGCGGTAGGTTCATTTCCATTGCGGGACTTATCTCTCTCCATCATCTTTGTTTCTTCTTGAGTGCATCTAGCCAATGGCTCATCAAAACCGAGTATCATGTAATTATTGAGAATGGTGGTGACAAATGTATCCCAAGGCCTTGGAAGACCTCCAAGAGCAATGAGAGTGAGTTCCCCATCAGCAGTAACTTCTCCAATAGATAGTAGGTCACTCTTCACTTGAGTTATTCTCATAAAATAGGATTGGATAGACTCCCCTTTATCCATCTTGATGTTGATTTTTGGTAACATCGGATGTGCTCTAGCCATGAAAACTGGTGGAGAGGCTAATGCACATGAGATCTCCAAGACCCAGAAATCGTTTGGAGAATCCACCCAGATGAAGAGATATTAAAATAATTAATATTTTTAATGAGTTCCTAAGTCTAAACTTAGGAAAATTAAAATATTAATGTGTATTAATATAATATGGGTGAGAAAGTTCTAAATAACGAGGATCAAGCCAAATCTAATCTTAGTTGTTGATTAGGGACTTAATCGCAGTCATTGAATCGTCAACAGGAAAAATATAAGAGGAGGCTTGAGGGTCAGTTGGAGATACACCAAGAGAGATCAAGAATTCGATGTTCTGAGGTTGGGTTTGCTGAGGAAATAGAATTAAAGATCAGTTGCAGTGAGGGGCAGTTTAGTAAGGGATTTCGATCCAAGGCTGAAGAATACATATCAGAGAGGCAGTAAAGTGCCGGAAGAGTCAACACAGAGCCTAGGAGGGCTGACGCAGAGGCTGAGGAGGCCAGCGCAGAGGACACAGAAGCCAAAGAGGCAGATGCAGAGGACGCAGGGGCTGACATAGAAAGCTGCAGAGGCTAACACAGGCAGCGCAGAGGCCTGTAGAGGTTGATGCTGGGCTGAAGAGGCTGCGTTGAGGAGGTTCTATGGGGCAGACTGGGAGCGGATCAGCCGGGAGAGGGTGACGCAGTTCCAGAGGACTACTTGCAGCAGCCTTTGTTATCCAGCACAAGGAACAGTTGGAGGCACTGTGGGGTTGATTTGCCGATATATCTGTCTCCGGAGAGAAGCAATATTGCCAAGGATATTCTCTGAAGGGTGAGCCATTTATGGCACCCTAGTTGTATTCAAGAATCTGCTTAATAACAAAACCCTCATATATGTTGCACCGGTTTTCCCAAATTGGGTTTTTCTGGGGACGATTGTCTAAAAATAACGGTGTCCCTTGTGTTGTCTCAGTTTATTTCAGTTGTTGATCTGTATATTTTTGAAGGCTGCAATTGTGTTTACTTCGATGTTTATGTTAATAAATAACTTGTTAATGTAAAGAACAAGTAGGAGATAGTAAACCAGATATTTCAGTAGGGGTTTCTGATGTGTTAGATTCAGAAACTTTCACATTTGATATCCTTCAACTTGTTCTTGAGAAAGAGGATTTGATTTGAATCGTTCACTTTGAAGATCCCAACCAACTTATCATACATTTCCTTGGAAGTTCCCAGATCAAAAATATAGGCAACCAAATGCTTTTGAATGGAGTCAATTATAATTTCCTTAGCTTTAACCTCACCTTTTCTATACTTCCTTCTAGGAGAAGTAGGTGCATTTGAAGAGGCTTCAGCACTTTCCCTTGCACCTAGTCCAATACTTCATGCTCCTTCAAGGTCAAATCAAAAGTCATCTTCGAGGCATGATAATTTGACTTGTCATTGAGCTTATCCTCAATCTTGAAATATGAAGTAGCAGCCATGGAGACTAGTCCTTGTCAACAAAAATCTTGGTCATTGCTTTTCTCTTCCTTGGGCTTGTCCTCACCCTGCCTCTGATGCCATGTTAATTTTAGATAACAATGGTATGTTCTATGCATGCAACAATTACTTCAATGTCTTTTTATTAGCCCAATGACAATTCCACTTTAATTTTCAATAGCAATCACATAAACCATTAGTTCACATTGACAATAACTGTAGATAGAACACAAACAGTGAATGCAGAAGACAAGTCAAGACAAGAGAACACCAACATTTGGCTAAGGCTAGGGAAAAACCCAAGATGGGGAAAACTCTTAATCAATTCTTCTTATTACCAAATATCAAATATTCAGTAGAGAGAGAATCCAATAATGTACAATGATGATGAAGTCAAAGTCAAGCCTTTGACTGTCAAACAGTCGACAAAAACCCAACCAACAGTTGTCCAAAAGAGAAGCAGAGAACCAACCAAATGCTGCCAAGAGTCACCTATGAAATGCCTTTTAAGTCTGAATTTCATACTGTTATAAGTCTCTGAAACTCAATCAACTGTTGCAGAGTTGACCTGCAGTCAATGCAGTTCAACAGGGATGGTCCGACCTGTGAAGAGATGCCCAGAATCTCAGTCATTGTGCCCAGGAGCTCGGTCAAAAAAGTCTTCCAAAACAGCCTTGCTGAACTCGGTCATACAGTGAGAGAAAGTGGTCAGTCAACTAGAGTCAATGGAGAGAGAGAATGGTGGTCAAAACCCTTCACACATGCCTCAGAAAATCGTCTACTTCTGCCTCAGAAAATTCATCTTCCTCTGCCTTAGAAAATTCATCTTCTTCTGCCTCAGATCCCAGCTTATTGTGATGAGATGATGTGATGTGTAATGTGCCAAATGAGGTGAACAAATAGCCCTATTTATAGTTGTTGGAGTGGGGTGAAGAGACATGTCTTTTCATCCATGAGCCGACATGAAGAGGAGCCAACTTGAGCCAACCTGAAAATGAAGCATTTGTAGGAAGACAAAAATTCCAAAATTCCCAATGATGAATGATGCCATCAAGAGCTCTTCAAGGGTGAAGGTTATCATCAAGAGGAGCCTTCCAAATGAGGGAATTGATCCCCAGTTGCTAACTTTAACACTTCTAGAGTAATCCAAATATTTAACATTCTCTTTACGAGAAAAGTGTTTACACCAAGACCTATCGATTCCATCTGCAACTGCACCAAACTTGCTATCTGCAAATCAATTCTGGATGCAGTCCCAGAATCAACCACTGTCACTCACAACACTGCCAATCATGCTATCGTAGCATCTCATTCATCCAATGAATAATGAGCATCTGTGAATATGAAGAAGTATCTCTCCAACAGAAAAAACAACATTCCAAACTCCATCATTCTGCAAGTCAGTGTCACAATCCAATATCAACAAGCACCGCATCATGAACTCTCTAGGACATCCTGCAAAGACAATCACATCTCCATACAAGATCAAGTCAATCTTGGAATATAAAGCTCGTGGTATAATCATCAAACTATGCAAGGTCATCATTAACCTGTCAACATGAGAATCCCTCTCATGTATATTTAAAACCCTTTGGCAAATGAACCAACCAGAACGAGGTACAAACACAGATAGAGTACCGTAGAGTACCTAAAACTTAGAGAACAAAGTCAAAAAAGAAAGCGGATATCTCAAAAAAAGCCCACTATAAGTACAAACAGAAGTGGACTCTAAGATAGTCTGTGAAAGAGGAGGATAAGTCACCATTACCAACACCCTTAGGTCCAGAAATGGCAATGTCCACCCCAAGAGCTTGTCTAATAATGCTCTGATGACTGTAGAAACTGGTGCTGAAGTGCAAGTTTGAACCCAGGGCAGAACCCGTCCTAGCATCCAAGGCTAGATGACTCCAGATATTAGCTAAGGAGTTCTTCAGTGTTCTCAAGTTGGCCTTGTCTAAGTTTAACGAAGCTTAAGTTATATGTTAGCCTCTAATAGAAGTACATACATATTATTCAAGAATCCATTTATTTTGTTCGAGGCACATCGCACTTGATTTTAAGAAGTAATTTTCGATTTTTTCATTCTTAAATGTCAGATGCTACAGCCATAATGAATCACAATAATAGAACTGTGGAACTTAAATACATATTCTTTAACATCCTCCAGCATAGACCTTTGATACAGCGGCATACAATATTGAATGGCCAGAAGAATAAAACCAGGCATAGAGTTACATACTAAAAAACAGAGAGAATGTAGGCAAATTTATTTTCTAGCAATTTGCCTGTAGATAGCATATCCTTACTATTCTGTTGCAAATGAAACTAAAATTTACAATGGATAGTTATGCATTTACAAAATTCATTTAGAATCAACTTCATCTCATGGTTTTCTTCATTTGCAGGAACTGGACCTATTTTCTTTCATTAGCTATTTTGTGCTCAAACCGAAAGTAAGGAAGTGACGTTGATGATAATTGGATATAAGAAACTGTTAGAGATGAGGGCATTTTACCTGCACTAGAACCATCCAATGATGAACCTCCGTGATCAACTTTCCCAGAAGACTTTTGAGTGCAGCTCTCCAGTAGAAAAGGCATAACCATATTACAAAACTCTGGCTTACCAAAGGCCTTGATTATCTAGAAATAATTTAGCCAATAAATTACAGTTAGGATGTTGTAGTAATGATTTAAAAAAACCTACAACTACAAGAGAATCTGATCAGAACTTTAGTGTACTATTGAGAAAGAAAATTGTTCTGCACAGAATTCAAGGGGAATAAGCATCATTGAATATAGTACATTTACAACATACTTCAAGAAACACTATAAAATATTTGTAGAAATATCGACAGGTTAGAATTCACCAAGGCTGTTGGGAGTGGTGTTACTGAATAATCTAGCACCTTAGTGCAAAGCCTCACTAAGAACTCTATATTAACGGAAACAATGGTATCAGCCACAACTCTCACCTTTGTAATTGTTCCCCTATTGTTCTATGGATGAAGCTCCATCCCTTGAGGTACCTAAGGAAGAGGCGGGTGAAACCCAAACCGACCCAAACAATGATCTCACAGCTACGCCAGATGAGCCGGTTATATCACTACATGCCTTGGCTGCAATTTCTTCGCCCCAGACTCTCAAAATCCGAGGTTTTATTAAACATCGGCCAGTAGTGTTATTGATTGATAATGGCAGCGCTCATAACCTTCTCCATAAGAGAGTTACGGTCGTTGTTCATTGATTTGTACGGGCGGTATCTAATTTCCAAGCCCTTATCGCTGATGGGGGGACCATGAAATGTGAAGGACGTTGTCAAAATATTAAGCTTCAGATGGGAGATTACTACCTAAAAACCCACATGTTTTCCACTGAAATGGGTGGTTGTGACATTGTCCATGGCGCTAAATGGCATTGCACATTGGGCCTTATCACAATGGATTTCCAGGAGTTATATATGCGCTGTAAGCAGAACAACCACACTCATACACTGAGGGGACTCCAGGAAGGTTGTCCTACTATAATCAGCTCACATCGAATGGAGAAGCTTTTAAAAAAGGACCATCATGGAGTAGTCACCCAATTTAATGCCATCCAGGCCATTAAATCCACTACTCGTATTCATCCCAAGATGCAACAGGTACTAGATCACCACCAACGGGTCTTTGACAAACCTAAAGAGTTTCCACCCTCTAGGGGTGAACATGATCATAGCATCCCTTTGGTCCGGGTGCCCAGCGTTAAATGTCTGCCCATATCGATATCATTTTCCCCAAAAGAATGAAATTGAAAAAATCATCAAGGAACTCCTTGAAGTTGGTGTTATCCGTCCCAGCACCAACCCTTATTCATCTCCAGTGGTCATGGTTCTAAAGAAAGATGGAGAATGGCGCATGTGTCCTGACTTTCAGGCCCTTAACAAGCTCACTATCAAGGACAAATTTCCTATTCTAGTTGTTGATGATCTGCTTGATGAACTACATGGTGCTAAATTCTTTACCAAGCTAGAACTCTGATTGAGCTATCACCAAATACACGTGAAGGAAGTGGACATCCCCAAGACAGCCTTCCGAACTCATGAAGTCCATTATGAATTCCCGGTCATGCCATTTGGTCTCTATAATGCTCCATCCACTTTTCAAAGCCTCATGAACCACCTTCTGAAACCATATCTCAGAAAATTTGTCTTGGTCTTCTTCGATGACATTCTCATCTACAACATAACATGGGACAAACATCTTCAGCATGTTGACCAAATATTGCAATTGCTCCAAGATCACAAATTATTTGTCAAATTATCGAAGTGCTCCTTTGGCATGGAAGAAGTAGAGTATTTAGGACACACTGTGGGTCGTGACAAAGTGAGAGTTGATCCGAAAAAGATTCAGGCAATGGAAGATTGGCCCCAACCAAATACTTTGAAGAGTTTGAGTGGATTCTTAGGTCTCACAGGCGACTATCACAAATTTGTCTGCAATTATGACGCATTGCCAGACCCCTCACTAATCTTCTCAAGAAAAAATCATTTCTCTAGATTGGCGCAACTTAGCAAGCCTTCTTAGATCTCAAACAAGCCATGTGCTCCACTCCAGTATTGGCCTTACCAGAGTTCACCAAATCTTTTGTGATTGAATGTGATGCTTCAGGTATGGGTATTGGCGCAGTATTAATGCAAGAAGGTAAACCATTGGCTTTCACTAGTCAACAACTCAGTGGAAAACATCTGGGTCAATCTACATATGAGAAAGAAATGATGGCCATCTTACATGCTGTAGACAGCTGGCAACCATACTTATTAGGCAGATGTTCCCCAATCCGAACAAACCATCATAGCCTAAAATATTTTCTAGAGCAACATTTATCGTCGCCACAACAAAATAAATGGCTTGCAAAAATGCTAGGATATGATTATGAGATAATTTACAAGGGGCGTGAAAATGTAGTGGTTGATGACTTATCGCGCCCATTTGAGGATGAGGGCACCCTTCTATAACTCTCTCTACCATACCAAATTGGATTGAAGGGGCCCGCAATGAATGGTTCTCCCACCCCTCTCTATCCCAACTCATTAATAACTTAAGAGCAAATCCTAATTCCTCATAAGACTACACTTGGAAGGATGAGATTCTTCGCTACAAGGACATCCAGGCTTTAAGAAGACTTATGCACGAGCACGTTGTTCTTTCTTTTGGACTGGCGAACGACATTCTTACTTTTGTAGCTAAATGTGATGTATGCCAATGCAACAAAGGGGAAACGATCAAGCTACAGGGAACCTTACAACCATTTCCACTCCTTGCTTCCGTCTCAATGGATGTTTCCATGGATTTCATTACTGGTCTCCCAAAGTTAGGCAACAAATCAGTCATCATGGTGGTTGTTGATAGAGTTTCCAAATATATTTTTGCGCTCTACCACACCCATTTACCGCAGCATTGGTGGCTCAAGTTTTCTTGGACCAAATCTTCAAATTGGATGGTATGCCGACTTCCATTGTGTTTGATCAAGACCCCACTTTCAGCAGCAAATTTTGGCAGGAACTTTTTGTTGGAATTTCTAAGTCTAACTAATAGAAATCCTTCATGTACTTTCTGATTTATTTCTTCCTACTTGTTCTGTTAATTAACAAGTTATTTACCATGTAAATACTGAAAATAAATACAAGTACATGCTCAACACATTACAAATCATCAACTGAAGGAAAGAACAAGCACTCAAGTGACATTGTTGTTTTCGGACTAATGTCCTTGGAAAAACCGAATGCAAGAAAACCGGTGCAGCTATCTGAGGGTTTTATTATTAAGCAGTTCATAATACAATCTAGGTGCCAAACCGGCTCACCCAACAGAGAATCATCTCGGTAGTAGTACCTCTCAGTTGGAGACAGATATTTCGGCTAAAACCCTGGATCAACAATCCCACAGCTCTCAGCTCCAATCTGCACCACAAAATCTCCCAACATCTGCCTCTAGGGACTGCGTCAGCCTCTCTGGCCCAACGTCAGCAAAGTGCCAGCCCAACAAGCCCTGCGTCAACCTCTGGAGGCTCTGCATCAGCCTCTAGAACCTCTGTGTCACCCATGTTGGCACTCTCTGGCACTGGGCAGAGCCTAGCTGCCTCTGCGTGGGCCCTGACTAGCTCTGCGTGGCCTCTAGCTGTCTCTGCATCCCTCTCTCCCAGATTCTGCACTGATGCTCCCAGCACTATCTCTGCCTCTCTGCTTCTGTATTCATTGCCCCTCAGCTACAACTCTGATCACTCCTTTGATTTCCTCAGCAAGCCCTGCCCTTGAAAATCGAATTCTTGATCAACTCAGTGTATTCTCCAAGTGACCCTCAAGCCTCCTCTTATACTTTCCTCGTTAACATATCAACGGCCAAGAAAAAGTCCCTAATCAACGGCTAAGATTAACTCTCGCTTGATCCATGACTTTTGAACCCTTCTAACACAGTTTTATATTAATTCACATTAATATTTTATTTTCCCTAAGTTTAGACTTAGGGACTCCATTAAAAATATTAATTGTTTTAATATTTCCCAAACTGTTTAGAATCTGCCCAAACTGTTTCTGGGTATTGGAGATCTCATGTGCTTTAGCCTCTCCACCAATTTTCGTGGCTAAAGCACATCCGATGCTACGCCAAATCAACACTCCCTCTTAGCGAGGATTGTGCTCCATTAATACTCCTCACTGACCATCACCCTGATCATCTGGCATCGGTCCCTGTGCTGATTCTAGACCTGTTGCCTATCATCCGCATTGCTGCATCATGTATTGCTACCCATGGCCTTGCCACTACCACTACTGCATCCGTACGGCAGCTCCCTCTCATCCTGCTGCATCATGCTGCCCATACCACTGCCACTACTAACTCCTACACTGCAACTCAATTACTAAGAAGTACGTAACTGTTCTCCCAACTCTGACATCTCTATCACGCTAGAGACACTCACGATGCTAAAGCTCCCTCTGTCACTGACAAGTGCTGCTCCCCTCTCTGACCTCTACACTACTATAGCGACTCCATGCATCTCATACCGCTGCCTCACATTGTCCTGGGAATCCTGCACTGTAGCTCCCTCTGTCGCTCCATCTGGATCCGTTTCTACTAACATCCGCCAGTACTGCTACTCCTCTTCGAGGGTCCTGTAGCAACGTATAATCCAAGAGGTTGGGTACCTTGAGGATCCTGCCCCTCATTACCTGTAGCCTGTCTGACTACAGCTCGATGTCTCCCCACTTCCTCTCAAGTGGCGTATGAGCACTCATGGCACAGTCATCATCTGTCTCCACTTCTTTCTTCGCCCTCGCTGGCGTAGTCTTGGTCTTGGAAGCCTCTCCCTTGCTCTTCTTCCTTGGACACTGGCTCGCATAGTGACCCAGTTCCCCACAATGGAAGCATTTGACCTTGGAGAGGTCCTTCTTCTTTCGTTTCTCCTACTTTCCCTCAAATGCCAAGCAGCATCCTCCTCTTCCTACTTCTTGATTCTGACCCCCTTGCCTCTGCTTCTTGCCTTGGTCAACCTTCTGATCTCTTCTCGAAAAAGATCCGCCCACAGTTCCTCCCAATCTGGAAGGGTCAGCCTGCCCAGTATGCTCTGGACAAACACCTCCCAGTCTTCTGAGACTGCGTTCAATGTGGTCCTCACCAACATCTCCTCATCTGGCATGGCCCCTATGGAAGTCAGTTGATCCTAGATCTCCCTCAATCGACCGAGGAAGGTGTCTATCTGTTCTCCCCTCTGCATCTGGTATGACCGCAGCTGATTTTCTAATAGCATCTTCCTGTGCACAGAAGTATGTTGATACAATTTTGTCAGGGCCTCCCACATCTCATTTGTCATATTCTTCTCAGCAATATGTGGTACTACATGGTCCTTGACCCCGTCAAGGATGATGCTCTTGGCCCTTGCCATTGCATCCTTGTACTTTTCCTTCTCAGCTGGGTCAACTAGGATTGCTATCATCTTAAAGGTGAAGTGCTTGAGACGATTCCTGTCTAGAACGAATAAGATCTTCGCCTTTCAGACTATGAAGTTTGAGGCTTCGTCCAGTCTGTCCTAATCTCTTACCCCGTTCACTGCCATTTCGCTACTCCTCTACTTCCCCCCTAGAAGTTCTCGATGTGACTCCCTTTGAGCCTCGATTTCCCTCCTGGAAGCCCCTCTACAAATGTTGAGATGCCCCCACTCCAATCGTTAGTGCAACTGCACCACTAATCTGGATTTATTGGCTAGAAATCCTTGGCATCAACTCCCTCCTCCTTGGTCTTTCCTTGTTAGGTATTGTTCTGACCACAGTACCCCACCAGCTTCACTCCGCAACTTACCCACAGCCTCCTAAGCCCCATCAAATTGAAGGTTAGAGCTTCTAGGCTCTGCACAATCCCAGCACCAGCAAAATCCGCACCTCTTGGCCACGGGCATCAATCCTTCCTAACTAAGAAAAATGACTGAGCATTACATAGGTCGGGTCTGCTCCTCACTGCCACTGCATTGATCCTCTTCCCAGCTCAAACTTGATGACGCAGGCACTACGTCACCCCTTCCTTGCTGCTTCTCTTCTAGGAACAGCTTTTGTCACTCGGGACAGTTGTTTTCTGTTGTTGCTGCTCTGCTCGGTTGATGCCCTCAGTTCTCCTGTGATCTGCAACTATGCTCTGATACCATGCTGGAATTTCTAAGTCTAATTGTTAAAAATCCTTCATGTACATTCTAATTTATTTCTTCCTACTTGTTCTGTTAATTAACAAGTTATTTACCATGTAAATACTGAAAATAAATACAAGTACATGCTCAACACATTACAGATCATCAATTGAAGGAAAGAACAAGCACACAAGTGACACCGTTGTTTTTGGATTAATGTCCCTGGAAAAATCCAATGTGGGAAAACCGATGCATCTATCTGAGGGTTTTATTATTAAGCAGTTTCATACTACAATCTGGGTGCCAAACCGGCTCACCCAACAAAGAATCATCTCAGCAGTGCTACCTCTCAGTCGGAGAAAGATATTACAGCTAAAACCCTGAATCAACAATCCCACAGCGCTCAGCTCCAATCTGCCCCACGAAATCTCCCAGCATCTACCTCTAGGGACTGCGTCAGCCTCTCTGGCCCTATATCAGCCCAACAAGCCCTGCGCCAACCTCTGGAGGCTCTACGTCAGCCTCTAGAGCCTCTGTGTCACCCACGCTAGCAGTCTCTGGCACTGCGCATCTCGTGGCTGCCTCTACATGGGCCCTGACTGGCTCTGCGTGGCCTCTAGTTATCTCTGCGTCCCTCTCTCCCGGCTTCTGCGTTGATGCTCCCGGCACTATCTCTGCCTCTCTGCTTCTATATCCACTGCCCCTCAGCTACAACTCTGATCACTGCTTCAATTTCCTCAGCAAGCCTTGCCCCAAAAAATCAAATTTTTTATCAACTTGATTTTTTCTCCAAGTGACCCTCAAGCCTCCTCTTATACTTTTTCGTTGACAAATCAACGGCTGAGATTAAGTCCCTAATCAATTACTAAAATTAACTCTAGCTTGATCCATGACTTTTGGACCCTTCTAACACAGTTTTATATTAATTCACATTAATATTTTATTTTCCCTAAGTTTAGACTTAGGGACTCCAATAAACATATTAATTATTTTAATATTTCCCAAACTATTTAGAATCTGCCCTAACCATTTCTAGGTATTGGAGATATCATGTGCTTTAGCCTCTCCACCAATTTTTGTGGCCAAAGCACATCTGATGCTACCCCAAATCAACACTTTTCAAGCGCCAGGGCATGCAGCTCCAACTAAGTACAGCGTATCATCCCGAAACAAATGGTCAAACAGAAGCAGTCAACAAATGTTTGGAGACCTATCTAAGGCACTTCACTTCAAACAGGTAGCATCAATGGGTATAGCGGTTGCCTTTAGCTAAATGGTGGTATAATACTAACTATCATGAAGCCACCAAGATGATGCCATATGAGGCAGTGTATGGCCAACTCCCACCTTCACCAGAGCCTTATACCCCTGGACGTTCTGAAGTACAGGCAGTTGATCAACTCCTATGGAATTGTGCTGCCATGATCGCCCATATCAAAGATAATCTACATCAATCTCAGAATATAATGAAGCAATAGGCTGACCAACATCGTCCTGAGCGCTCATTTCAAGTAGGAGACCAGGTATTCTTGCGACCCCAACTGTATAAGAAAACCTCTCTCAATGAAAAGGGCTGCCAGAAACTAGCACCAAAATTCTATGGGCGTTATTAGATACTTCAGCATATAGGAGCAGTCGCTTACAAATTGGCCTTGCCAATTACTTCAAAATCCACCCAATCTTCCATTTATCATGTCTCAATAAAGTGGTAGGGAACAATTGCAAGGTTCAAACAAGTCTGTCGAAACTAGAAGAGGAAGGCTCACTTTGGCTCCGACCAGAATAGATCCTTGATACTCACAAAAGACATCTCCGCGGTCGTGCGATCAAGGAAGTCCTCATCAAGTGGAAAGACGCCTCTCCAGAAGATGAGACATGGGAACTGTCGACCACTACGTGTCAACTACCCATAGCAGTACACCCCCTTTTTTCGAAAAAAGGGATAGCACCTGAACAACGTGTCCGTGCCATTCAACTATCATCATTAGCCCAAACATGTTATGTTGCAAACCCAGTGTGCATGTGTAAATTGTAAATAATCTTAGCAAATCTGTATCATGTATGTAATTGCCTAGGTAAACCTAATCTTCTAATGATGACCTACGTTCCAGAAGGTTTTTTGTCTCACCGACCCATGGTCGGCAGAGTTTTCCTTCAGCCTAACCCCAAAGTCGGAATGGATTTTATCATTAAAATCTTAGCGGACTCCTACTGTACTTTGTTAAGTCTATGTAAAAGTGATTTGGGAATAGTCCTAACTATTTGGTTAGGCTATCCTATTACAAATTGCTTGATCTGCTAGATTATATTTGTGTCGCAAAACTGGGTAGTCTACGAGGGTCTTTGTCAAATGGGTTTTCCCTACTGAGATGTAAAAATGTAAAAATCATGTCTTGGGGGTTAGAAAAATAATTAAACCCCACATAAGTCCTAGGTCCTAGGTAATTTTTTCCGAAGGCTAAGTTCGAGGGTCCAATAAAAATACTAATAATAAAAATACAATAAAATAAAAAATAATAATAAATAATAAAATAATAATAAAAAGTCAAAGTTCTGAGGAAATAAATGCAAAATTTTAATTTTCTAATCAAAATGCATTTAAAATTTCGACGGATGAGATTAAAAGAGATTTTGATCCTCATCGACGATCGAAATCACTTTGACATGGATCACTCGAACTAGCCGTTGGGAAATTTACCTTTAAATAGCGTGTCAGGGGTCATTTGAGATCATTCAATCTTAGAGTCGTGTGCTAAAGAAAGCTCTCTTGTAGTCATTTTTCATGTGCAATAAAGAAAGACTTTGGGGTTGAAATCTTGCTGGTGTTACTCTTCTGGAAATGTCGTAAGATGTTTTATTTCTATGCATGATTCTAATTTTAGCCATTGATAATAGCTTTATGAAGAGTGATTTTAAACACAGGTATCTGGTTTAGTCGCTAGGGTTTGAATGGTAGTTAAATTTCTGAATATGATGGCAGGTATCTCCATTACATTTGGATTTTAGTATTGTTTTCTCCTTCTTCGTTAATGGTTGCAGTAAGTTGTGCAGGAAAATCTAGATTTCGAAGATCAATGGGCATTTCGGGAAATTCTCGGTTGAACCAGCCAACTCCCGAGAAAGCAATTTCTAAAGAGCCCAACCAGTTTTGATCCTGGGCTTATCATTTGAATTTTTCTTGTGAATGCATGAAGGGTTTTTCTGAAGCATCTCATGTTAAATTTAAAATTCTGAAAATATATTTGTGGCATACTGACAAATCTGGCTATTTAAGAGCCTACAGCCTATGAATATTTTAATTATTTAGCTAGGGTTTTTTAAGGTTTCATTACTATTTTGTTTCTGGGTGTCGTTTTTTGTTATTGCAGGTTGCAGGTCAGAAGAAAACATTTTGTCCGAAGCCAGATCTAGGCCCTGAAGGGTAAGATCTGGCCTCAGGATTAGCTCTAGCAGGAATATTTGCTTCAAAACCAGCTTTTTGCAAGTGTACAGTTCTGCTGCTTGGGGTTTCATTGTGTTTTTGGAAAAAAAAATGAAATTTTTTTAAGCAGGTTGTGTAAAATTCCCACGCTGCAAAATCTCGCGGCATCCATTATTTCTGCCTATGTTGGCCATCTCACTCCATTCCGCAGCCAGCAATCTTCCACGTATTCATCATCTGCTACCAAAAAACCTGCGCAGCCATACTCTTCGCTCTACCTACCCACGTGTTTCTCCCTTCCTCGCTACTTAACCTGGCTCATCTATGCGTGATCTCCACAGCTCCAGATCTGCGTCTAATCACCCTCACGCAGATTGCAACTCCTCTCATCGCTGCTCTTCGAAACCCTTGCTACGTCGTTGCCTGCGTGTTGCTACTCCAACGCCCTCAGCCCACATCCATCCTACGCATCACCTTCCTTCAGTTGCCATCGAAATTGTACATCCAAGCTTCCCTTCTCTGGCTTTCCCTGCACTCGCAGTCACCTTCGCTAGAACCCGCATTTCCATCCATTCGCACGCTCCTCTCAACCTGCAGCCATCACATCGATACCCTATCTGCGTCCTCTGCTTTGCGTCCTCTGTGTTGTTCCAAGCTGCCAAACCTTGCGTACTCCCCTACCTGCAAGCAAAATCCTCAGTTGCTCCTTTCCGCCGTCAAGCTTCATTCGACCTGCAGCTGCACATTAAAACACGATTTCATCTTTTGCATATTCGAGTTAAGGTTAGTGTTGATTTCCATATAGCATTTCTTTTATTTATTTTTTGTACAAGGTCCCATTTTGGTCCGAATAGGTTTAGTGTAGGCATTTTTATTATGATATATGCGTGTGTTGTTTTAGTTTTAGGCTAGTTTAAATTTTTATTTTGATTTAGATTTGAGTTTCTAAAATTCAGATTTTATATTTTTTCCCTTTTTTTATATATATATGATAAGGTGTTAGCTTTAGATTCAGATTTTGATTTTTTTTTTAATTTTTTTTAAGTTAGGTTTTAGTTTTAGTTTAAGTTTCATTTTTATTTAGTTTAGGTTTAGTTATACTTTTGCTTATTTTCTATTTCATTTTTATATTTTTTGTTTTGACTTAACAAAAAAAAAAATCATTTAAAAATTTCAAATCTAAAAGTTAGACTTTTATTTGTTTTATTTAGATTTAGATTTATGTAAAAAATAAAAAAATAAAAAATTCATAAAAAGGTTTTTAGGTTTTTTTTGGTTTGGTCTTAGTTTAGAATTTAGTTTTTATTTCATGATTTTGATTTTAATCATAAAATAAAAAATCATTAAAAAAAATGAAAATATTTAAAAATAATTTTTTTTTAAAAAAAGACTAATTAAATTGGAAATTCTTTCTGATGTCTTCTTTCTGTTGTGGTATCAGTATTCATCATTTTACTATAGTTGAATAAACTTAAATTTTTATCTAGAGTTTAACTATTGGAAAATGATAAATCTCATAGTTTTAGAATTTCAAGCATAATCATTTTAAATTCTAGGTGGTTAGCTTTTAAGTTTCGTGGTTATTTAAAGTATTCGATCATTTTGAAATTTAATTGCTAGGAGCTTTGTGCATCCTTTGAACATCTTGCATCTGGTGAAATTAATCATTGCTTGGATTATATAATGCTCGTTATATGTTGGATATTTTGTAAATATTTCCAAGCAATCATTAAATTACTTCATAAGTAGCAGCAGCTAATTAATGACTTGGTTTTCATTAACTCTATAAGGCACTAGTCTTAAGCATTTAAATATCTAATAAAATTCTAAAATCGATCAAGTGCTAGTTTTCCCCTACTGTGTCTCCTAAACGAGTTGATTCCCAGTTGGTCTTCATTTATCCCATAGGGTCTACCCCCCTTAGCCTGCTTCAGGGAGACAGCTTAAACGGAGAGATCAGGGATCAGGGTGACAGCGCCCGGTTTGAGCGTTGTCGCGCTACCTAGACACTCTATGCGAGAACATTTTTTGGCACCGCTGCCGGGGATATTTTATTCTCAGTGTTTCAACGACTTTTCATCATTCAGCGTTCATCTTTCTATCATTCATTTGAGCCGGCAACGACAACATTTTTTCGCGCATCTCATCTTTTTCGCCATTCATTAGCCTGTCAAACGGCCAACATTTGTTGGCGTCATTTGATCTTTTCATCACCCTATCTTTCATCTATACTTTTAGCACCTGGACTTCTCAGTTCGTTTCTTGTTTGGGTGGCGACTCCTTTTCTTTTCATTTATTTTTCCCAGACAAGAAGCCTCCCTTATATCTGGTTGTTTATTGTCTCTTGGATCCTAGAGTTAGATTTGTGTTCAAGTGGCGACTCCACTGCTTTCATCTCCTGATTTTCTTGAGCAAAGATCTCTCTCTATCATCCATTTGGTCCCTCATTATTCATCATGGATTATTCGTTTACCCCGTGTCATTTTACTGATTTTCTCCATGATATTCCGGAAGCTGCCATTCAT
The DNA here is from genome assembly GCA_031772625.1 of Pinus tabuliformis. NCBI lineage: Eukaryota > Viridiplantae > Streptophyta > Pinopsida > Pinales > Pinaceae > Pinus > Pinus tabuliformis. Next base: position 11,086,476 of record CM062818.1, read on the forward strand.
AAATTATCTTTATTCTCAAGTGGTGATTCAGTCACTGTTAGAAATCATTTATGCAAGTTTACTCATATAATGCTGATATATTGTAGATCTCCTCAGTATGATCATGAAGATGTCAAAATGCATCTATTTGTCCTTTCTTTAGAGGGTGATGCTTTGAATTGGTTTAATAATTGTCCTGAAGATTCTTTCACTTCTTTACAAGACATTGTCAATGCTTTTAAACATAGATATCGTTATCAAGACTGCTCGCCTTGTGCCCCTAAAATTGTTCAACAGAAAGAAAGTAATCTTATGAAAGGTCCAGCTGTCAATGAAAGATTTCAAGACAATTCTTCATATTAGAATGTGCCATCCACCTGTACCGTTGCAGATCAAATCCATGATAGTGGAAAAGCAGGGACAAATCATCAAATCAGTGTCGACAATGAAAGGGAAAATCATAAGCAAATTATAGAAGAACTAATGTCGCTGGTTAAAAATATGGAGATTAATCAAGAAAAGTTTGTAACTTATTATGCCAATGATATGAGAACTTTATACACCCACGTGGAAAATCGAGATAAGGAAATGGAAACCATGAAAGCTAATCATGATAGAGAAATTAATTCTATGCAAAGCAAGTTATTAACTATGGATGAAGAAATGACTATCATGACATTCGATTATAATAGTCAGTTGGCTACCATGCAACAAAATCATAAGAAAGAGATAAACTCTATGCAGCATTGCTTGATGACCATAAAAAATAAGAACGATAAAGTAATAAATGATATGGAAGAAGACCATGCCAAGGAAATCAGTGCTATGAAGCTTGAACACTCTAGCCAAATGGATGCCATTACAATACAAGTACAGAAATTTCAACAGCGGTCAGAGGATGAAAGAAACCAAGAAACGTCGACAAATCAGAAGCCTCCTTATCTGCTACAACAAGCTCCATCTTATTATGAGGAGGTCATTGGTTCGATTGAAAGGTGGTTAATTGAAGGTGATCCAGATAAAATTAAAAACGATAAAGATCAGATGCAAGATGAAGAAAGACATGTCACGCATATCTTACATACTTCAACTGAGAGCTTTGAAGCAGAAAGTTCCCCGTCATCAATGACACAGCCTGCCACAAAGAAAAAACGCAAAAGAAAGAGAACGAGAAGGCGATTTGATACATTAGATGGCCACGAGCAGCTGGATTTTCGGATAGGAAAAAGTCTTACCGTATGCAGAATTGGACATGGCACATCCGAGAAGCAGCCGACAGATTTGCCTGAAAGCAGGCAAATGTTCAGTATACACTATATTGAACGCATCTAATGCCGTGGGGCATCCTCTATATTTCTAACCCTACATTGTCTTTTCAACATTTCATTTATGTTTTAGGACTAGATTTACTTTTCAAGTTACTAGATAATTAATAAATGAAGAGCTTATATCTTTCCTGTGCTTAACGTTATATGATGATTTTTGGATGGACACTACTTATGTTTTATTGTGTGTTGCGTGGATGCAGATTCTGGATTCTCACATTCCTATAGTGCAGCAACATGTCCCCAAGTAGAGCCAGATGTTGACCACTACGTGTCAACTACCCATAGCAGTACACCCCCTTTTTCAGAAAAAAGGGATAGCACCTGATCAACGTGTCCGTGCCATCTGACTATCATCATCAGCCCGATCATGTTATGTTCTAAGTCACATGACACGAGGACACGAGACACGAAGGACACGTAAATACGAGTATTCAATACAAAATGCAGCGACCTGGAAATAGTACACGAGGGACACACTTTATATATATATTTAATAAATAAAATATATATATATATATATATATATATATATATACTGAAATATAGTTTTTAATCCATATTCAATTGCAGGTTGCAGCGTATCTAATCAAATTAAAATATAATTACTTCAAAGTTCACATTTCGTCGGCTTAAGTCGAGGAAGTTGTTCCAGATGATGTTGGGCTTATACAAGAGCTATCCTCTTTTCATAAGTGTCTTTGCATGAGTATGTGGAGAAAAATGATAAGAAATTGGTATAAATCTGCCTTAAATCCTAAGTATCTCTCACACTTTGGGGTAGTAAATAATTATACATTGGAAATGATTCCTCTTGCAAGTTAAATGGATTGGTTAGTCAATGAATTAATACTAGTATAGGAAGGGATTTGGAGTTTAACTAGCATGACATTAAATAGTATCATGGAATTTCAGTTTGAAAGAGGGCACAACCACAACATATTTCCATATTATTACACTTTGTGATGTGGAGGAATTGTGTAAAGGATGAAAGAAATGCAAGAGTGATGTGGCAAATTAAATGTAGTGTCTGATTAGTGATGAGAACAATAGTTTGAGAGAGTAATAAATATGATCACATGCATTCACATAAATACTAGTTGGTTGGTTATAGAAATACCTATGCCAAATGTAAAATTAAAATAAATCACAAATATAAGAAAGAATTAAAGATCAATAGTCATATTAATGGCTCCATGCACTTGTTTATAAATATAATAGTGATTGACCTAGCTATATATCAAAACTTTTTCTTGACTTTCATGGATCATTCTATGCCATATGCAAACCATGATCCTCTCTCCACGCTCAATTTCTAGAATATAGCCCTAGAGGCTACCAAATTCAAATAAACTATGGTATTCACACAAGTATATCACGATATGGATGAAATTCATTGTCGACTATATTATGCTTATCAATTATTAACCTTCTACCTGTATAATAAATAAAAGAGAAATGTCTACCTGTTTGGTCCGAGGAGGGTATCACATTTGCAGCAGGTGGGTGGACAGAAACTGAATGCGTTGCATCCAGTGATTGGACAGAAACTGATTGCGGACAAAAACTGATTGCATTGGTGCCAATTGTTGAACAGAAACTGATTGCGTAGTTGTTGATTCAGATATTGCAGGCATTTGTTGAACAGAGACTAAAGGCGTTTCAGCCTGTGGTTGAACAGAAACTGAAGATGTTGCAGCCGGTAATTGAACAGAAACTGAAGGTGTAGCAGCTAATTCAGATGTTGGGCTTATACTCGAGGAAGTTGTTCCAGATGATGTTGGGCTTATACTCGAGGAAGTTGTTCCAGATGGGCTTTAAACTACACATTTCGTGGGGTACGTATTCAACCGGAGGAAAAACGTTAGGGCAACGTTTTCGATCAACCGAATACTCATTTTCCAGATGAAGGACATGACAAAAACGCCATAATACATTTTACGTTTTACAGGACACGATGAAAAATGTTTTAGACGCGTTTTAGGGACGTTTTCGTGTCTAGCACGTTAAATACAGGACACGGGACCTTGGAGGACGTGTCCTGTGACTTAGGTTATGTTGTAAACCCAGTCTACATGTGTAAATTGTAAATACTCTTAGCAGATCTGTATCATGTATGTAATTGCCTAGGTAAACCTAATCTTCTAGTGATGATCTATGTTCTGGAAGGTTTTTGTCTCACCGACCCATGGTTGGCAGAGTTTTCCTTCAGCCTAACCCCAAAGCCGGAATGGATTTTATCATTAGAATCTTAGGGGAATCCTAGTGTACTTTGTTGAGTCTATGTAAAAGTGATTTGGGAATAGTCCTAACTATTTGGTTAGGCTATTTTATTACAAATCGCTTGATCTGCTAGATTATATTTGTGTCGCAAAACTGGGTAGTCCATGAGGGTCTTTGTCAAATGGGTTTTTCCCCCTGAGATGTAAAAATGTAAAAATCATGTCTTGGGAGTTAGAAAAATAATTAAACCCCTCATAGGTCCTAGGTCCTAGGTAATTTTTTCCAAAGGCTAAGTTTGAGGGTCCAATAAAAATAATAATAATAAAAATAAAATAAAATAAAAAATAATAATAAAAATAAAAATAAATAATAAAATAATAAAAGGTCAAAGTTTTGAGGAAATAAATGCAAAATTTTAAATTTTTCATCAAAATGCATTTAAAATTTCTACGGATGAGATTAAAAGAGATTTTGATCCTCATCGACGGTCGAGATCACTTTGACATGGATCACTCGAACTAGCCGTTGAGAAATTTACCTTAAAATAGGGTGTCAGGGGTCATTTGAGATCATTCAATCTTAGAGTCGTGTACTAAAGAAAGCTCTCTTGTAGTCATTTTTCATGTGCAATAAAGAAAGACTTTGGGGTTGAAATCTTGCTGGTGTTACTCTTCTGGAAATGTCGTAAGATGTTTTATTTTTGTGCACGATTCTAATTTTAGCCATTGATAATAGCTTTATGAAGAGTGATTTTAAACACAGGTATCTGGTTTAGTCGCTAGGGTTTGAATGGTAGTTAAATTTCTGAATATGATGGCAGGTATCTCCATTAAATTTGGATTTTAGTATCGTTTTCTCCTTCTTTGTTAATGGTTGCAGTAAGTTGTGCAGGAAAATCTAGATTTCGAAGATCAACAGGCGTTTCGGGAAGTTCTCGGTTGAACTAGCCAACTCCCGAGAAAGCATTTTCTAAAGAGCCTAGCTAGTTTTGATCCTGGGCTTATCATTTGAATTTTTCTTGTGAATGCATGAAGGGTTTTTCTGAAGCATCTCATGTTAAATTTAAAATTTTGAAAATATATGTGGCATACTGACAAATCTGGCTATTTAAGAGCTTGCAACCTGTGAATATTGTAATTATTTAGCTAAGTTTTTTTAAGGTATCATTATTATTTTGTTTATGGGTGTCGTTTTTTGTTATTGCAGGTTGCAGGTCAGAAGAAAACATTTTGTCCTAAGCCAGATCTAGGCCCTGGAGGGTAAGATCTAGCCTCAGGATCAGCTCTAGCAGCAATATTTGCTTCAGAACCAGTTTTTTGCAAGTGTACAGTTCTGCTGCTTGGGGTTTCATTGTGTTTTTGGAAACAAAATTTGAAATTTTTTTAAGCAGGCTGTGTAAAATTCCCACGCTGCAAAATCTCGCAGCATCCATTATTTCTGCCTATGTTGGCCATCTCACTCCATTCCGCAGCCAGCAATCTTCCACACATTCATCATCTGCTACCAAAAATCCCATGCAGCCATACTCTTCGCTCTGCCTACCCATGTTTTTCTCCCTTCCTTGCTGCTTAACCTGGCTCATCTATGCGTGATCTCAACAGCTCCAGATCTATGTCTAATCAACCTCACGCAGATTGCAACTCCTCTCATCGCTGCTCATCGAAACCCTTGCTACGTCGTTGCCTGCGTGTTGCTACTCCAACGCCCTCAACCCACATCCATCCTACGCATCACCTTCCTTCAGCTGCCATCGAAACTGTACATCCGAGCTTCCCTTCTCCGGCTTTCCCTGCACCCACAGTCACCTTCGCTAGAACCCGCATTTCCATCCATTCGCACGCTCCCCTCAACTTGTAGCTATCTCATTGATACCCTATCTACGTCCTCTGCTTTGTGTCCTCTGTGTGTTGTTCTGAGCTGCCAAACCCTATGTACTCCCCTACCTACAAGCAAAATCCTCAGCTACTCCTTTCCGCCGTTAAGCTTCATTCGATCTGCAGATGCACATTAAAACGCGATTTCATCTTTTGCATATTCGAGTTAGGGTTAGCGTTGAGTTCCATATAGCATTTCTTTTATTTATTTCTTGTACAAGGTCCCATTTTGGTCCCAATAGGTTTAGCGTAGGCATTTTTATTATGATATATGCATGTGTTGTTTTAGTTTTAGGCTAGTTTAAAATTTTATTTTGATTTAGATTTGAGTTTTTAGAATTCAGATTTTATATTTTTTCCCTTTTTATATATATATATATGATAAGGTGTTAGCTTTAGATTCAGATTTTGATTACTTTTTTTTTAAGTTAGGTTTTAGTTTTAGTTTTAGTTTCATTTTTATTTAGTTTAGGTTTAGTTATACTTTTGCTTATTTTCTATTTCATTTTTAGATTTTTTGTTTTGACTTCAATAAAACTAAAAATAAAAATCATTAAAAATTTGAAAAAAATCCTTAAAAAAAAAATTAAAAATTTTCAAAATAGACTTCTATTTGATTTATTTAGATTTAGATTTATTTTTTTAAAAAATAAAAATAAAAAATTCATAAAAAGGATTTTAGCTTTTTTTTGGTTTGGTCTTAGTTTAGAATTTACTTTTTATTTCATGATTTTGATTTTAATCATAAAATAAAAAATCATTAAAAAAAATAAAAATATTTAAAAATTAAATTTTTTTTGAAAAAAGACTAATTAAATTGGAAATTCCTTCTGATGTCTTTTTTCTGTTGTGGTATCAGTATTCATCATTTTACTATAGTTGAATGAACTTAAAGTTTTATCTGGAGTCTAACTATTGGAAAATGATAAATTTCCTAGATTTGGAATTTCAAGCATAATCATTTTAAATTCTAAGTGGTTAGCTTTTAAGTTTCGTGGTTATTTAAAGTATTCCATCATTTTGAAATTTAATTGCTAGGAGCTCTATGGATCCTTTGAACATCTGGATCTGGTGAAATTAATCATTGCTTGGATTATATAATACTCGTTATATGTTGGATATTTTGTAAATATTTTCAAGCAATCATTAAATTACTTCATAAGCAGCAACAGCTAAGTAATTACTTGGTTTTCATTGACTCCATAAGGCACTCGTCTTAAGCATTTAAAGATCTAATCAAATTCTAAAATCAATCAACTGTTGGTTTTCCCCTACTGTGTCTCCCAAACCAGCTGATTCCCAATTGGTCTTCATTTATCCCATAGGGTCTACCCCCCTTAGCCTTGCTTCAAGAAGACGGCTTAAACGGAGAGATCGGGGATCAGGGTGACAGCTCCCAGTCTGAGCATTTTCGCGCTGCCTAGACACTCTGCGCGACAATAGGAACCAACCACTATTCTTCGGTAGTTTCCGCAGCTTCAGCCTTGAGGACAAGGCTTCTTTTGATGGGGGAGGGCATATTAGGGTCTAACCCTAACCCCTTTGTTTATGTAATAAGCCCAAGGGACCTAGTCAGAGTCATAGTTAGTTAGAGAGTCAATAAAGTCTGTAAGCAGTTATCTGCGATAATAATAAATGTAAGTGGTTGACCGGCATTATAGAAAAGGGACCACTAGTAGTTAGGGTTTTGGATGTCATTAAGCTATAAATAGTCTTAGAGAGCAGGGGAAGGATCATGGAGTCTTACTGTAGTTGAGCTATGCTCTGTTGGGGGTTGCCCCCTCGAAGAGGCAAGTGAACATTGTATTTTTCTTCTGAATAATAAAATATCTTTGCAGCGTGTCTCATTTCATGTGATCTTTCTGTGTTTCGGGCTCTATTGTTTTGTATTGCTGGTGCTCTAGTTTTTCTCGGAGGTCAAGAGCATAACACTCATAGCTCATGACTGTCAGTACTACCCCATGTCATCAACATCACTGCCACTGCTCTCTCCTCCATCCTCCTCTATATCCAATGTAATCTCTGCATCTGCTGACATGGAGGACGACCCTTCAAGAGGATCACCATCATCAAAATATGGCTGGAAAATCCAGTTACCAATACTGTGAATCTCCTCTAACACTTGTCACTCTCCCTTACTCACACTCCAAATCCTCCCACGGCTCCAAAAACTCAACCGAATTAGTGAAAGACAAGGATAGAAACAGGTTTTAAAGCGCGTGGAGGTCACTTTTCTATGGACATGTATCCAAAAAACATGACACGTGTGTCAATGGTGTTTGACACAAGTTTGACTCATGTCCTACACAGGACATGAGTCAAACTCATGTCAGACACGTGTTATGCTCATGTCGTGTCTGACATGAAGAATACGTGACACAACGGGGTGTAGGGACATGTCGGGTAACTTAGCCCTTTATATGCCTGTCCTAGATACACTACAAAAAATATTTGCATGACAACATAGCAAAGCAATCAGACCTCTAAATTAATTATTTCATGTTCTCTTATGAATGCCTAGTCTAGTTACATTAGAGAGAATGTGGATAACATAACAATGCAACCATACCTTCTCTAAATTACGGAATGCTGCTTCACAATAAGACTTCTTTTTCTTCGTGCACGCAGAAGAGACAAGGGCGACTAGAATATCAGGACCAACAGGGTCATCTCCAGATATTGCCTTATGGCAGGCTTGACAAATAGCGGCTGTTGCATCCAAAACAACCTCTTTTCCCTGTAGACAAGTTATAATCTTAATTAAGATCTAAACCTCTAACAATCGGTTGATTTCAATAAAGAAACAACTTTAGAATTACAATTTTGTGAATTCTGTATTCATTGGCATAACCATCAAATTAGTTTCCAATTGCCTCTATTACGATGCATAAAATAATATACAAGATTCATTTGGTATGATCTTTAAGATAAATGATATCCATACCTCCCATATGCGTCCAGGTACTTCTTTCACAAGAAATTTTAACAGTTCTTGTACAAATGGTGCTAAAGATTCACCCAGGGTTTCTGCCAGCATTATCACTGCCTTTGCAGACTGCAAACAATAACAGAAGAAGGGATCACAACTTCACTATACTTAAAGATTACACTCAATGAATGCATAAATGAAAAAAGAAGAATAATCTCGAAATCAAATATATCTCACTACTTTAATTGTATTTCTATAACTCAGAGCATGATCAGATCCCAGCTACCATCATTAAACTGATGAGCCTATGTTTTCTACATGGTTGAGTAAATCCCACAAGTATTGAAGAACTAAAAGCCTACTAATATGCATGCTCTTAATCATAATACAATAGCTGAAGACATAAAGGAAAACGCTTAAATTCGTGTTTGTGCTTTTCAGACCTTTTTCTTGCTTGCCCATGATGAAGATAACATCGTGTCGCATAAAACAGCAACAATCTCAGGCAGATATAACTGAAGACTAACACTTTCACTACTTGAGTTTTCCTCCCATACCTCCTCGAAAAGACTACTTACCTCATTTTCATCATCAAACCTGCAAACATAATATCCATTTTCAGAATCTTTTTGTCGCCAAAAAAATAGTTTTCAAAGCCAGGGTTATGACTCCCAATGGACAAATACATCATCAGGACCTGTGTAGAAATGTACAGACTGAGAAAAACAAATATAACCAAAACATCTGAATCAAAAGCAAAACGATACCTTCAAGTTTCTACTCCCAATGTAATGCGAATGATATCACATAGATATTTTCTTTGCTCAATGTTGCAAATGTCAGTATTGGATAGACAATAATGAGGCCCATAAACTTGGGATATAGAAAAGCTGGGAAAGCATTAAAATATACAAAATATATTGTTTTCATTTTTTTCATTATTTTAAATATAAACTAACAACATGAAATAATTACATAGCAAATTTTCCGGCTCAATATGAAAAGCACATTGATATGTAAGATGTATTAGATGTCAAATGATATTAGTGTTGTAAATATCACCATCTTAACGGACATATGCTAAATATTTCTGTTTCAGCCTAAAATTTATGTTGTTTGCAAAAACTCAAACGACTTAAATTGACCAATTAGAATGCTCAAAAGTTGACTTCCCTTGAAGATAGGCTTGAAATCATGCTTGAAGAAGACCTTTCCCTTGCAACATCTCACTTTGGAAGTTTCCATGACCTTCTAAGACGGCTCGGCCTCTTCCTTGGACCAAGAATTTACCAACAGCTTCATTGTTTAAGGAAGCAACACTTCAAATTTGGTTTAATTTGACTTCAAATTGCTTGAATTAGCCCTTGGGGGCTTGACTTCTTCCATAATTAGCTCAACGTTCACCTTGGATTTTCTTAATCTTCCTTTAGGAGGGCATGGCCTCCTTTTCTATGCTTAATGTACTAGCAGCTATGCTGACTTGGAGAGAATTTAACCTTTACTTATGTGATTTGAGTTGAAATGTTGACATAATTAGCCTTTGGGACCTTAACTTGCAAAGAGAACCTCCAATGTTCCAATTCTTCGTTGACTTTTCCTTCAAACTTCATCCAACGGCCAAAAGAGAGGTGATGCCATGCCCCACGTGTATTTAATTCTTGAAAGGCTTGATTTGATGTCTTCTTGCTTGAGCATTGAGATGACGTGGCTTAGTGATGACCTAGACTTGATACTTGGGTGATGATGCCTCTCTTCCACCTCATCATTTGCTCTCAAAACTTGCTTTCTTGGATGCCACATGGAAGCCCACCTTGCCCCAACAACAGCCCAACAATGGACACCCTCTCTGCCTCAGTGGACAAAGGATGTTGCCTTAAGAGACACAAATGCATTGGGAACCATGAGATTATTAGGATGCAAAGACACAACCAAATGGGGGTGCAAAATACATCAGAGATGCCTGGTTCATGTCGGGTAGGAGGTGCACTCAGATCAAAAGCAATATCATAAGGGAAAAGTACAAATGGTAATCACCTTTATAGGGCTTTATGACGCAAGTGCTCCCTTAAACCATGAGTCTTAGTAGAATCTAATCCATGATACTCGACAAAACATCCCCAGTTATAAGAATACCCATCAAGGCAGGGAGTTACCCACCACTAGGGGGATGTCAATAGTGCCATAAAACCATACATGTCATGAAAAATATTAAACCAAGAGTAGCCATGGTTGTCCACGCCAACAGGGATTTGAGTGTCACTTTCACAAAAGAACATAACACCTAGATGGATTTACAGGGCAACAAGGCACATCCTTTAGGCTTACATGGCATGGCCAAAAAGTTCTAGAGTACCCCTACTAGAAGAGGGATGATAGGTCCTACCCTTCTAATCACTCCAACCATCTGACATCATAGTGCATCTAGTGTGTTCCCATGATCCCTTAACTCCTCCAATCTAAGAGTCCAATCAACCTCTTCATTTTGAAGAATAGGCCCTCTCAACTCATCATACAAAGGTGCTTCATATCCCAAGCCAACAATGTTGAAATTTGATTACAAGTTGAATTTACGATCATGATGATTACTTGTGAAGGTGTTATTGTTCTTTTGGCTCTTCTTTATTCTTCATCAAATCTTCATCAAGCAGTTATACTTCAAAAATTTAAGCATTCAAGTACAAGATAAAAATCACAGTGCACAAGAGAAAAGAGACACTAGAAATTAGGCCAGTGGCCAGGGTAATACCCACAAGGGGAAAACCCAACAATCCTTTCCCTTAGATAATCAATGCAACATTAGATACATCAAAGTCATAGCTATGAACAAACTTACCAGGAAGAGCTCCACCAAGTGACCAAGTCAACCTTATTCAATCTTATTGCAATCTCACAGATAGCATAGAGAATTAAGCTCACTTTTTACACTGGAACGCATCACAATAAAACAAAGATAAATCACATATGATCTGCTCCTTTTCCATGGAGAAGCACCTTAGGGATCCCGGCCCTATACACAGAAATTAGCCTCATATCTTTGCCCTATGCACTGTTTAAATTTGATGACTTAAAATTTTCCTGCAATCCCAACCCGGTTTTAATTTCACCGTATCACTCCCATTCAATTAAATGCCCTTTCCCATAAACATACATTCAACATATAGAATTCTGAAAATGAAATTTTTAGATTAAAACACATGGCACTGTCAACATAGCTGAAAATAAATATGGACATAAATAGACTAGCAACACACATAAAAATAGATAGATTTTTGGTCAACTTAGACCCAGGGAAAACGCCTTCAATCTTCTCCGGGGAAAACCTGTCAGAGACGTCTTCAAATTTATTTATCTTTCAAGTTCAGGAAAAATACATTTGCAAACAAAACAAAACAGAAAAATACAACTTATCTCTTCAGCCCAAAACTCCTTGAAAATCGTGCCCACTTTGCCTCGATTTCCGTGCCCACTTGAAGTTGAAAATATGTATTGTATGGATATGGGTTGTATAGCTGTACTATATGGATTTCAGTACCACTGTACGAACTGTAACAAATTTCAAAAACTTCTCTTGAATGGCATGCAGCTCACAACGTTAAATGTTGTTCGTATTGTACCTTATGTTGTCTTCTATGCCTTGATTTTCGTGCCCAGCTTTGCCCAGAAATCACTCCTACAGGGTGCTGCAACAAATTTCTCCTTCATAACTTTTCTCCAGCTCTCAGCGTCCTTTCTCCAATCTGCTCATGAAGAATGAATATAGTCTCTCTTTTCTTTTCTCCCTTTTGTTTCCCTAAATGACTTTTGGGCAACCCTAAGATCTAATGGCTCAAATTCTTTTAGATCAAGGGATGAGAATAAATGTGCATTTAATTCTCACTTTCTATTTTTTGACTCACCCATTAAATAAAGTACCCACATTGTACTTTGTCTAAAGCCACTTTTCACTTTATAATTTAACATTAACTTTATCACTTATAAAGTCACTTTCACTTTATAAAGTCACACTTATGAAAAGAATTATTTTAGACACTTTTCCCTGGGTAGAGACTAACCAATGGGAAACCACTTGTCCAAGGTACATTAAAATCAACATGCACAGAGATTAGCCTCAGAGAACTCGGCCCTATGCACAGAAACTAACCTCAATGATCTCAGCCCTCAACACAGAAAAACCCCAAGATACTTCGGCCCTGAAATACAAAGAAGACAAATCACAAAGAATGCGGAGATAACCTCAAGTATCTTAGCCCTTAAACACAAAGAAGGTTGTCACGGAGTTTGGATTATACTACTAATTTTTTTATGCCTCAGACATGTGTACCAAATCACATATCCCAAGCAAGTATTCCTCTTCTTCTCTTCCTCCTTATACTCCTTGTATCCTTCGCTTAAACAGAGATAAGATGTGTGTGATGTATGTGCCTTTGGAGGAGAGCAAATAACTTATTTAGAGTCTTCTTCTCAAGAGAATAGGTGTGTCCCATGGGCAAGCTGACTTGACATTAGGAGGGCCGACTTGGTCACTTGTGATGGCAAATACACTAATTTGAATTTCGTTTTTCCTGCTCTTGAAGAGCATACAAGTAAATAATTTCCCTTTCTTGCAAGCGTGAAGAACATGTTTCATATAAATTTTCTTTTACAAATATAATTTATATTTCATCTTTTACATGTACAAAAGAACATTATGAAGACTGACCACAGCCACAAAACTCAACAAACAATAGCAATAGCATCAAACATAGGCTAGTAGAATGGATCGTTTTTGGCAATGTTGAAAGGAATGTCACTCCATAGAAAACACCTATCCACCAACTTGTTAGCTTCTTCCTTCACACTTTTTTAATTGTTCACCTAATAGAAGGTTGTGTACCAGGTGTGGTTCTAAGAACAAAAAATGATGAGGTAGCTGAGGGGTTGGGCAATGTGGATGTGGAAGGTGATGATGAAGAAGCACTTTCTCTTTCCCCCTATTAATTTGGTAGCGCAATGACAAATTCCAATCATTGGATTAGATTCCTCTTTCCAAGAGGACCAATTTTGACTTTCGAAACATTGGATTCGGATAAGGGAAAGTGTATTTTTTATGTTAACCCCACAATATGACATTTGATCGGGTCGTCCTAGAGGCTAATTAGCCCTCCTACAATGTCTATAAATTAAGGACACCTAAATCTCACTTGGACATCATCACAACTAAACATCTCTTCCTCTCTCTCTGAAATTGATTGGTTCGTACAAGTCAAGGGCAGCTAATTTTTCACACGTGCAAGGGTCCAAGGAGACAATTTCTGCGTTGACTTTTCATATGGACAGTTTGACTTCAATTTGACCGCGTTTGACTTCATCATTTGACTTGCATTGAGTGGGAAAATTCTGATTTTCAGAGGCCAAGTTGATTGGCACAAAAATCGAGATTTTTTGGGTTGTTTGACTTGCGTCGATGACAGACTTTGACCGCAGTAATTGAAAACTTTGACCGTAGATTCTCTCTCATTTGACCGAGTTTGACTGCACTTTTGTTGACTATTTTGGGTTGACCTTGACGAACACATGAGGCCGCATTTATTGTTGATTTGGTTGAGCTGTTTGGAAGGGTTGACCATTGACTTTGTTGACTGGTTAGGGCAAACTTTCACTGTTGTTGACTTGGATAGATTTGCAAATTTGAGTGTTGACCAAACTTGACTATTTGACCATTGGCATTGGATTTTGGGTTAGTTATATTGTTGGGAAAGTCAAGGCTTTGACTTTAACTCTTATTGTTGAATTTGGCTCATTGTACTCTCTGCTAAACATTATAAATAGAAGAAGAATTTCAAAGGGTTTTCCCCCTATGTGGGGTTTTTCCCTTGTCTTTGACCAAATTGGTGTGTATTGTTGATGTGTTGATTATCTCCTATTGTCATTGCATTTACTATTATATCTTCAATTACTATTGATGATTGGAAGTATTATTTATTGTTAAAAAGATTGTTAATTGAAGAAGCAAATTGGGCTAAAGTAATTGAAATAGCATACATAGAACAGTGGAAAATTAACATGGCATCAGAGCTAAGGTGAGCAACAAGCCCAAATGAGAAAAGAGCATGTAATGAACAAAGTTCAAATACTCAAAGGAATGCTCTGATAACAATATAACGAACTAAGTTCATATACTCAGAGGAATTCTTTGATACCAATGTAACGAACAAAGTTTGCGTACACAACAAAATACTAAGAAAATCTAGTATATGACATATATTATATAACAAATGTATAAAAGATATCATATTGCTACAAATGAGGCCTACTTATATGCCTAGGCAAGTCCCTCTTCATGGAAGGTCATGTCCCGTTAGACATGCCTCTTCAGTATTAATTACTAATTAATGTTCACTAATTAATCATTACTATATTTACATTATTTTTATATAAATTATATTCATAACATTTCCTTCCTCTTCTAAAAGATTTGTCCCCAAAGCTTATTATTGACAAGGCGTGTCATTTGTTCTTTGTCCTTGTAATCTATTCGCATCTTTTGGAATTCGTCGATTTTTCATCTTCGTTGATACAAGATGATAAGATCCGTGGAGTGATAAATAAAATTGATGAACTAAGAAAGGCTCTAACCATCCTAAACTAATCTTCCGTGGAAACTTGCAGTTGCTGGAAACGTGTGATGAATTGTTCTAACACGACTGGATCATGAAAACTTCAGTATTCTTTGGACCATAACTATGTTGTTTATGTTCTGAGAGATACAGATTCATAGATTGACTGAGATGTTTGTTATTGTGATTCGGATGTATATAAAGGGTTATTTTAGTTTGTCTTCCCCTTATCATGTGTGTGGCAATATTCTGATTTACTTCTGGTTCTAGTGTTGTTGAATTGGTTACAGAATCTTCACAAAGGATTTTCATCATTTAAATTTTAAACTGCAACATCTAAGTGTGTTTTTTCTTCAACTGGCTTATCATCGTTTTGAGTTGTGATATTCATTGCATTAGTATTCATTGCTTTTTCTTCAACTTGAATTTCTACATTCGATGTGTCCTTCTCGATAAGTTGTTGTAGCTTGTTTTCCAATGATTTATTGTCCTTCTTAAGCTTTTTAATTTGAGTCAATAATTTCATTATGGTCTTTACGCTGAGAAACTTCTTTATTTTTGTCAGTGGCGATCTTTTCTACTTCTCTTTGCATATTTTGTAGTACTTTTTTATCTTCTTGAAAAATCACTTTTGAAATATCTTGTATGTCTTCTGGTGTTACTGAATCTGAATTCAATGTAATGTCTTATAGTGTTATTTTTTTCTTCTTGTAGGAAAATGTCAAAAACTTATCTTTCGTATTTAGGATAAAAGACCCTAGTGATTCCATCCAAGGTGAACCCAGGATAATATCACTTTGATCCTCCCACAAGGATCGAACAAAGAATTGCGACGTAAAAGTATAATCAACAACGTTTAATTGTAAATTAGTTATGTCATATTTTTTTCTATCACAGAGGTCTAATTTTTCAATTACATTTGACTCAGGAATCACCCATAGTTAGCAAGGTTAGAGTTTATATAATTTTTTCCTTCAACGGGAAAGATAGAAATAATAACATCTTTTCCTACAAGAGTCCCTTTAATTATGAATAGCACTCTGCTACGTGAGGTTCCTAAAAATCTCCCTTCCTTCAATTCCGAATTAGACTCCATTTTTCTATCGTCAACACTTGACTTCAACTTGTGTTCGTTGAGATTTTGTTAACGATACTTTGGCGAAGAGTTTATATATTCTCTATATGAAATAACAATCTATTCCTTTTGACTTTTCCCAAATATTTTCCTTATGATTCTCTTAAACCCTTTTTGAATTTTGCAATGTACCCTTCTCTTTTTTTCTTTTTTTGGTGAACTTTGGAAAAAAATTAATTCACCTTCTCTTTTTTTCTTTTTTTTGGTGAACTTTGGAAAGAAATTAATTCACTTTCTCTTTTTTTCTTTTTTTGGTGAACTTTGGAAAAAAAATAATTCACTTGAATATTTAAAGGAGACCTATTTTAATAAAAATTCCCTTTTATAATAAATATGTATATATTTAAATCACCCCTTTAATATAATATGAAACCTTATAACTCTAATATTTTTATAGGACTTTTATACTTCACAACCTTGATATACTATATTGTTTCTCTCCCATTTACTAATTACTTAGCTTGTTTTTATCGAAAATATTAATCTCCCTGACTGTAGTGAATAGTCATGACTTTTGATATGATATTTGTGTTAATATCTTCACTAGTCAAATTTAATTAAAAAACGAAGGCAACGAATGCGGTAAATTGTGAAAATAGGTGTTGTGTCTTTTTCACCCAACGATGTGTTGCCGGAAATTTAGATAGATTTGTATGGCGTAATAAAATTTCAAATATGAGGTGGTTGGTTGTGCCTCCTTCTAAACGGGTGCAACCTCTTTTAACTAAACCCATTATCATATATGTTTGCCACAGCCACAACATAGCCGCAGGTATATCTTTCATCTTCTCTCATGCAATGATGGGTGGAAAAAATTTAAACTGCAACCCTAGCTCACGAAATTCCAAACGGCCCTTATATGCATTGATGGCTTACAACGACAAGCTTGAACTCGATTTCTTAAGTGCAAGCAATGGTCTCTGGTAGCTGCGTTGAGGTGGAGGAGCAAAAATGTATTGAGGAGAGAAAGCTAAATGAGGGTGAGGTATGACTAGTTGGGCATGGGGTACGCTGTGGACGCTAACAGCTATGGATGGGACAGGCGAAACTCAGCTGGAAATCAAAAGCGGTGGAAGAGGCGTTAGTGGTGTCATGACGTCGAATATGCGGCACCCTGTCGAGGCTACGTAGTAGAGGGTGGTAGGGCAAGCGGCAATGGTCACGGGTTACAGACGGTTGTCTAATGGAACGGATGGCAGCAGCGGTTTTGGCAGCTACGGTCACAGCAGCGTCTTATTTTTTCGTGGTTTAGTTTTTTAATATATAATTTCCCTTTTTTTTTTCAATTTCTCTTTCTATAAATATGTTTCCTCCTTTTCTATATGTATATGTACATATATTGGATTTTTTTTTAATATGAATTTTTCATTAATATATGAATCTCTTTTTTTTTTTTAAATATATATCCTCTTTTTCTTTTTTTCTTTTTTTATAAATTGTCAAAGGCCTTTGACGAAATCAGTAAATGGAAAAACACCAAGATATGTGTAGCGAAGCGCTTCAATTGCGACGGCAACAAAGTTGACGAAAAATGATGGCCAAAGGCCGGATCAGACTGGCCCTGTGCAGCGGTGAAGCAGCCAGAGGATTGAACAACTATGATAACAATGGAACAAACAAAGTTCGTATACTTCAGCGATATGCTCTGATACCAATGTAACGAACAAAGTTCGTATACTCAAAGGAATGCTCTAATACGAACATAAGTTCGTATACTTCAAAGGAATGCTCTAATACGCAATGTAACAAACAGCTTAGAGGAATGCTGTTGATAATACCAATGTAACGTTTGTATACTTAGAGGAATGCTTTGATACCAATGTAACGAACAAAGCTTGTATATGTAGCGGAATACTCAGAAGATCTAGTATATGTAAATATCCATTATAGGATATATATTATATAAGAATTGTACAGAAGATTTGAGATTGCTACAAATGAGGTCTACTTATATACCTAGGCAGGTTCCTCTTCATGGAATGTCATGTCAAATTAGACATGCCTCTTCAATACTAATTACTGATTAATGTTCACTAATTAATCATTAGTATATTTACATTATTTTTATATAAATTATATTCATAGCAAAGCTAAAGAAATCATCTTTGGAAAAGTTGAAGGAGCCTATCTAATCAACTCAAGATGTCTACTTCTTGCCTCAAGGAAAATGAGAAGTTGGGTGACTCATCTAACCTTGCTACTTGGAAGATCAAATTGGAAATTATAGTTGATGACAATGATGTCTGGGAATACATATAAGAAAAAGTTCTTGAGCCTCGGCAAAATTCTCCCGCTACTGCCAAGAACAAATACAAGAAAGGTGAGTTAAAAGCAAAGAAAATTATAGTTGATGGTTTACAAGATCATTTACTTGCCTATGTTGGAAATTTGAAAAAGTCTAAGGACATGTATGATAAGCTAGTTGGCATGTATGAAGTCAATAATTTGAATGAAATCATCTCCTTGAAAGATCAACTTAAAGATATGAAGATGAATAAATGAGAATCTATGCAATCCTTCATTATGAGGATATTTCGTCTACGAGATCAATTGCAGAGAGTTGGGGAAGTTGTTCTTGACAGGGAGTTGGTAGTGGTAACCCTTAGAGGTATCCTCCAATTTGGAAAACCTTCATTACCACTATAAGCAATAACAATGTTTTCCCATCATTTGATGAGCTTGTTGAAAAACTCACTCAGGAAGAATCAAGGATGATCTCAAGAGGCAAGATACAAAAGCATGAAGAAGGAGAGTTTGTTTCTTTTGTCACTCATAATCATTCATAACAAGAAGAAAAAAGGGAAAGGAGGTTCATCAAGTTTAAGGATGCCTCCTCCACGAAATTCTAATGGAAGGAATCGTCACAATTTGAATGCTACAACTGTCACAAGAAAGGTCACTATCCTCGAGATTTCCCTGACAAGAACAATGCACCATGATACAACACTAGAAGCAACAATAACAGGTTTAATAATTGAAGAAGAGGTGATGATCGAAGGAAGGATCGTAATGGAAGAGATTAAAGAAGAAAAAGAGATGCTCTGAATGATCATGATGAAGAGCACCATCCTCAAAAGAAGTCAAAAATTTCATGGTATGAAAGTTATGTTGCTAATCAATCTGAATATATCCTTATTTCTACACTTTTTAGTTCCTCTCCCCCAGATACTTGTGATAGTTGGTTGGTTGATAACGGGGTCTCTCATCATTTCTCTGGGTATAAGGAAGTTCTCTCTAATTTGGTAGAGAGGGAGACAAATCTAAAGATTGTTATTGGAGACAACTCCAAGCGTCCCATTAGAGGCTTTTCTTCTGTTAAATTTCATTTGGACTCGGGGGAGTTTGTTTTGCATAATGATGCAATGTATGTGTCGGGCATTGCACACATTTTTCCAAAGTTCCAAGGAAGCAGGTGTGCTAGTTTTTTTCAAAGATCGGGATCATCAGACAATAGCTTTCTGAATCATTATAAATCCATTTTGCAAATTTGTAATGTAAATGATGCTAGTAAGACCGTGTATTTATGTAACAACCTACGTAAGCCTATTATTTTGGCAACGAATTTCATCCTAGGAGGTTGTTTGTCTCACTGATTATTTGTGTTTCTAAACATGGATGAGTGCAAAGTATTTCCCTCCAGCCTCACCCCAAAGATAGGGTGGAATTTATCGTCAAAGTCTTAGGTGAGTCCTAGTGTTCTAGTCAAGTCTTCTGTAAAAGTGATTTGGGAATAATTTAAGCTAATTGGCTAAATTATTTTATTACAAGCCACTTGATCTATTAGATCATATTGTGTCGCAGAATTGGATAAATTATTTGAGGGTCTATAACAAACGAGTATATTCCCCCATTGAGGGTTGAGTTACTGTAAAATATTATGTAAAAAATATTTTAGTGCATGGTCCCTCATACTTAGACACCATAGCTAAAATATTTGGGGGTGGAAAAATAATTTATCCCCTCAACTGTCAATTAATTAATTTTTCTGGAAAAAAATAAAATTAAATCCTAAGCCAGAAAATTAATTAATTAGAGTCAAAATTTAAAATGTTAGAGAACTTAAATTCTCCAGGTGAAAAAATTCGTGGGTCTTAAAGAAGTCAAATTTTGGAGGTCCCCCACCAAGGGAATATTGGAAATTTCAAGAAAAATTGGACCCTTGGACCTTGGTGGTTAAGTCAAAGTCAAATTTTTGAGGAAATTATCTCAAAATAATTATTTTTGAGCTAATAAAAAATGGTTTTAATGAGAAACTCGAAAATTCCTCATAAATAATTATTTCAACGGCAGAAATCAAAAGATCATCAAAGATTTCTCAACGGTCGAGATTATTTTGACGGGCATCAAGCCAACTAGTCGTTATTTTCTACTTGGAGGAATTTCTCTATATATAGAAAGTGTTTTGCTCCTATTTTCATCTTGATCTTGAGCTCTGCTCTAATGTAACTTTGTAAAAGCTGGTGTAAAGCCATTGTCCCGCTGAGAACATTTTGATTTGTTAAAATTGGCAACTTGGGGCAAATTCCACCATTGGACAGCTCATGTATTGGAGATGATTATTGCATTCAATTCCTCTTTTCAAGAGGACCAAAATCGACCTAAAGATCATCAAATTCGGACGAGGAAAAATATGTTTTTGAATTTAATCCCTCACATGAACAAATTGTCAAGGTCGGCTTGGGCTAAATTATACAAGAGGAACCCCTCCGCAAACCCTATAAATAGAAGTGTCCTCCAACCATATTTGATCATCCATATCTCACTCTAATTCTCTCTGAAATAGTTACAGAAGAAAAAGGTCTCTAGGGAAGGTGGTAAGGGCAAAAGTTAGCATCTTCTTAGACTCCTTGATGGGCCGAATTCCACAGGCAGGAGACCGAAGTTGCTTGGAGAGAGTCTGGGTTCATTTGTGAATGGATCTGGGGCTTATGTATCCTCCGTTACCGGTCCGAATTTGGAGCAGAGGCTTTCGTTGTGTATGATGTTGAATTTTCTAAGTCTATCTGTTAGAAAATTAATCTGTATTCTGTTGGTTTATTTCTTCTACTTGTTTAAATTCGAACACGTTATTTAATACATTTAAATATCAAAATAAACACAATACATCCACAACATCTACAGATCATCAATTGAAAGAAAGCAAGCACACAAGTAACACCGTTATTTTTGGCAAATGTCCCCAGAAAAACCCAATGTAGGAAAACCGGTGCAGCTATTCAGGGGGTTATATTATTATGCAGTTTATCTAAGTACAACTGGGTGCCTAACCAGCTCACCTGACAAAGAAAAATACGCAACAGCAATACCTCTATATTCGGAAATAGGTATTCAGAAAATATGTTCCATGAGACCCTCCCCAGCACAACTGAAGCTCAGTACTGGCCCTTCTGGCATCTGCGTCAGCCACAGGACCCTCTGCGTCAACCCTCTGAGGCACTGCGCAGCCTCTGGGACCCTTTGCGTCACTCCAGCAACCTCTGCGTGGATGATGCAGTCCCTCTAGCCTCTATGTTGTCTCTGATGGGCTCTGCGTGGCCTGAACTAGCTGCTACTCTCGCTCTCTCTGCTTCTATGCTAGTCTCTCAGTACTGTCTCTGCCTCTCTACCTCATACTCACTGCCCCTCGATGGTGATCACTAATTCACTTGTGCTTAACATCCCCACTCTAGCAAAATGAACGATTGATCACTCTGGTGTGTTCTCCAACTGACCCTCAAGCCTTCTCTTATACTTTTCTCATTGGTCCTTCAACGGCCGAGATTAAATCTCTAATCAACGGCTAAGATTAGATTTTGCTTGATCCATGACTTTTGGAACCTTCTAACCTAGTTTTATATTAATACCCATTAATATTTTATTTTTCCTAAGTTTAGACTTAGGAACTCCATTAAAAATATTAATTATTTTAATATCTCCCAAACCGGGTACAATCTGTCCAAACCATTTCTGGGTCTTGGAGATCTCATGTGCTTTAGCCTCTCCACCAATTTTCATGGCTAGAGCACATCTTATGCTACCCCAAATCAACACTCCCTCTTAGTGAGGACTGTGTTATAATAATACTCCTCGCTGAGCATCACTCTGATTATCCAGCACCGGTACCTGTGCTGATGCTCGGCCTCCCCGCCCAACATCCTCTACATTGCTACATCCTATATTGTTGCCCATGGCTCTGCCACTTCCACTGTTGCATCCGTATGACAGCTCCCTCTACATCGGCACTGCTGCTGATCCATTCTCCCAACACTGCATCCCCCTCTCATCATGCTGCATCGTGCCACTGCATTGCAACTCAGTTACTGAGAAGTAAGTAACTGATCCACCCAACTTTTGACATCCCTGTCATGCTAGAAACACTCTCGATGTTGAAGCTCCCTCTGTCGCTCACAAGTGCTCCCTCTACTAACCTTTGCGCTGCTACAACAACTCCCTACATCTCACACTGTTTCAAACCTCTTTGTGCCATCCTACATCGTTGCAACACTCCCATGCCTCTCGCACTGTTGCAGCCTGCTAGCCTCGCGCTGCCCGAGGACTCCTGCATTGTAGCACTCTCTGTCGCTTCATCTGCATCCGCCTCTACCAACATCCCCCAGTCCTGCTACTCCTCTTCGGGGCTCCCATAGCAAGGTATAATCCAAGAGGTTAGGTACCTCAAGGATCCTGCCCCTCATCACCTGTAGTCCTCCTTACTACAACTCGATGTCTCCCCACTTTTTCTCAAGTGGCACATGAGCACTCATGGCGCAATCGTCATCCTCCTCGACTTCTTTCTCCGCCGTCGCTGGCGCTGCCTTCGAGTCAGAAGCCTCTCCCTTACTCTTCTTCCTCGAACACTGGTTCGCATAGTGACCCAATTCCCATAATGGAAGCACTTGACCTTGGATAGGTCCTTCTTCTTCCTCTTCTCCTACTTTCCCGCAGATGCTAGAGTCGCATCCTCTTCCTCTTCCTTCTTGATCCTGACCCCTCTGCCGCTACTCCCCACCTTGGTCAACCGTCTAATCTCTTCTTGACGAAGATCCCCCACAGTGCTTCCCAATCCGAAAGACTCGTCCTGCCTAGTATGCTTTGGACAAGTATCTCCCAATCCTCAGAGACTGCGTTAAGTGTGGTCCTCACCATCAATTCCTCATCCGGCGTGGTCCCTATGGAAATTAGTTGGTCACGGATCTTCTTCAACCGACCAAGGAAGACATCTATCTCCCCTCCCTTCTGCATCTAGTATGACCTTAGTTGATTCTCTAGGAGCGTCTTCCTTTGCACGAAAGTATGCGAGTACAATTTCTTCAAAGTGTCCCACATCTCCTTTGTCGTTCCCTTCTCGGCAATATGTGGTACCACATGATCCTTGATCCCATCAAGGATGATGCATTTTGCCTTAGCCATTGACTCCTTGTACCTATCATTTACTGTTGGGTCAACCAGAATAGCCATAGTTCTCAAGGCCAAGCCCTTGATGCGATGTCTGTCTAGAATGGACAAGATCCTAGCCTTCCAGACCACAAAGTTGGACGCTCCGTCCAGCCTATTTTGATCTCTTAGCCCATTCACGACCATCTCTCTACTCTTCTCTGTCGACTCCTCCGAGTCTCTCTACTTCCCGCCAGGAAGTTCTCGGTTCAACTCCTGCTGAGTCTCTCTACTTCCTGCCTGCAGTTCTCGGTTCGACTCCTCTGAGTCTCTCTACTTCCCATCTGGAAGTTCTCTTCTAGACTCCCTCTGAGTCCCAATTTCCCTCCTGGAAATCCTTCTGCCAATGTTAAGCGGCCCCACTCCAATTGTCTGTGCAACTGGAACACTAATCCGGATTCCTTGGCTAGAAATCCGCTTCGGCAGCAACTCCATCCACCTTGGTCTTGCCCTGTTAGGTATTATTTTGACCATAGTACCCCACCAGCTTCGCTCTGCAAACTACCCACTACCTCCTATGCCCTAGCAACTGAAGGATTGAGCCTCTTGGCTCTGCGCAATCCCGGCACTGGTAAATCAACTCCCTCAGCCAACTGCGGCAACCCTCCTGGCCTTTGCATGGCTCTGCATGAGCCTAATTCTGTCGTCCTCAACCTCTGCGTTGGCCTCTCTTTGACCCAGACTGATGACGTAGTCCCTCTGCGTCACTCCTTCCTCTGTCACTTTCTGCAAGGATCAACTTTGTCACTCAGGACAGCTGAATCTGCTGCAAATTCTCTTCTTAGTTGATGCCTTCAGTTTACCTGTGATCCGCAACCATGCTCTGATGCCATGTTGAATTTTCTAAATCTATCCGTTAGAAAATTAATCTATATTCTGTTGGTTTATTTCTTCTACTTGTTTAAATTTGAACACGTTATTTAATACATTTAAATACCGAATTAAACACAATATAGTCACAACATCTACAAATCATCAACTGAAAGGAAACAAGCACACAAGTGACACCGTTATTTTTGGACAAATGTCCCCGGAAAAACCCAATGCAGGAAAACCAGTGCAGCTATTCAGAGAGTTACATTATTTTGCAGTCTATCCAAGTACAACAGGGTGCCTAACTGGTTCACCCAACAGAGAAAAATACATGGCAGCAATACCTCTTTATTCGGAAACAGGTATTCAGAAAACCTGTTCCACGAAACCCTCTCCGGCACAACTGAAGCTCAGCACTGGCCCTTCTGGCCTCTGCATCAGCCTCCTGCTGACCTGCGTCAGCCCCCGAACCCTCTGCGTCATCCCTCTGAGGCACTGCGCAGCCTCTGGGACCCTCTGCGTCACTCTAGCAGCCTCTGAGTGGATGACGCGGTCCCTCTACCCTCCGTGTTGTCTCTGATGGGCCCTATGTGGCCTGAACTGGCTATTGCTCTTGCTCTCTCTGCTTCTACGCTAGTCTCTCAGTATTGTCTCTGCCTCTCTGCCTCGTACTCACTACCCCTTACTACTGATAATTGATTCGCTTTTGCTTAGCAACCCCGCTCTAGCAAAATGAATGATTGATCACTCTGGTGTGTTCTCCAACTGACCCTCAAGCCTCCTCTTATACTTTTCTCGTTGGTCCTTCAACGGCAGAGATTAAATCTCTAATCAACAGCTAAGATTAGATTTGGCTTGATCCATGACTTTTGAAACCTTTTAAACCAGTTTTACATTAATACCCATTAATATTTTATTTTTCCTAAGTTTAGACTTAGGAACTCCATTAAAAATGTTAATTATTTTAATATATCCCAAACATGTACAATCTGGCCAAACCATTTCTTGGTCTTGGAGATATCTCATGTGCTTTAGCCTCTCCACCAATTTTCATGGCTAGAGCAGATCTGATGCTACCCCAAATCAACATATGAGGGATGATCCTTAACGTTTTCGGCATGATCCTCGTGTAAAATCCCTTCCAAAAGAAGGTCGCACTTCATTAGGCCATCTACATCTAGGTTGCAAGCCTTAATCCTCAGTTCAGGAGACTGAGAAGATACAAAAGGGATGACGCTTTCTGTCATACTTGAACAGTGAGAAGTATGGTTCATTTTGTAGGCCCAGAAAAGGATTAAAGGATAGCATGTTGATGGAGGGACCACATCAAGGGAGGCCGCAGTCAAATCAAACGTCTGTTGTGTGTGAATAAGGTGTTTTTCCCTAACCAGTATTTAGAACTACAGAGAAGAGGTCATCAGCCTTTGGAGCATGCTAAGAATGCCAAGATTACAGATTTACTGGATCGTCCTATTATCTAAGGGAAATGTTGTTAGATCTTCAATTGGCAAGTCAATTTTATTGTACTCTCTCTCTGTCGAACATTTGATATTTATAATAAGAAGAATTGAAAAAGGGTTTTCCCCATCTAAGGAATTTTCCCTAGCTTGAACCATATACTTGTGTTCTCTTGTCTTGGCTTCTCTTCTGCTTCAATTGTTTATGTTCTTTCTTCAGTTACGAGTTATGTGATTATTAAAGGAAATAAAATGGAAAGTTAAATGGGCTAATATAGATCTCTGCGTAATTGTCCTAAGCAAAGAACATGTTAAAATTTAACATGGTATCAGAGCTAGGATGGGACAAGCCCAAGCAAGATTGTAGGAGAAAGCAAGTGAAGTTTGTTGACTAGTCTCCACAAAAGTAGAAACTCAAGAGCCCTGTTCATGAAGTATCTCCAATCTCTATAAATTTGGACAACAGGTCTGACGCAAGGACGTCTGTGGTAATGAAGCAAGTTTAGGACAGAACTTGGTGCAGATCTCTTGCATGTGAAAATTTCTAAACAGAAATTTTATCACTACAGCAACTGATTTATTTTACCTACTTATTTCTCAATAAGTTATTTATGAAATTCCTTCAGTAAATATTAAAATATATTCTATTGCAGAGATCACACGATTATACAGAAACAAATATATGCACAAAAATCAAACACATCAACACAATTATTTTTGGACAATTGTCCCCAAAAAAACCCAACGTGGTAAAACCGGTGCAACAGAGGAGGGTTTTATTAATCTTCAGTAACAATCGCTTTTACAAAAAAAATTGCATAGAAACTAGGAGAAAACACCTAGGACTTTTCTCCGAGACTTTCTAACACCTTGGAGGACTTCCTTTCCCTACTGCATCAGCCCTGCGTCATTCTACGTGGCTTTGCTTTGCTCTGTCCTTCTCTGCGTCATCCACTGAATCTATGTGAACTGCATCTCCTTCTTCGTTGTCTCCTAGAGTCCATGCATCACCTCTTCTAAGCTCCTTGACTGTTGCTAATCACCCCCTCTTCCTCCACCCTGCAACTCTCCCTCTGAAATCGATTTCACCCTCTCTGAAAATCAATTTTCCTTGGGATATTGAGTATCTGCTAGTGTCTTTCCAAATGACCCTCAAGTCTTCTCTTATACTTTTCCTGTTGAGGAATCAACGGCCGAGATTAAGTCTCTAATCAACAGCTAAAATTAAAACAGACTTGATCCTCGTCTCTTAGAAGCTTCTCATCCTTATCTTTATTAATACCCATTAATATTTTTATTTTCCTAAAATTAGACTTAGGAACCCATTAAAAATATTAATTATTTTAATAACTCTTCATCCAGATGGAATTTCTCAAAACGATTTCTGGGTCTTGGAGATCTTATGTGCTTTAGCCTCTCCACCAATTTTCATGGCTAGAGCACATCCAATGCTACCACAAATCAACATTGCAGCCCTGCAGTCATTAAAGTTGGATCTGATTTCTTTGCTCAATTGAATTTCCTGTGGAAGACGTTTTGCATCTTTTGTAATGAGAAATTTCCAAACTTCCTTCAGACCTAAGGTGAGGGCATCCTTTAGACAATGATAAATTGAAGTGGTTATCTCTACATTGATCCATGGTGCATTGCGGCCTTGCATATAAGGTATGTTATCAAAATTTTTGCACGAATCTGTAAGCATCATCCATTAAAGTTGCTCTGAAGTTTCGGCTTAGGTTTTCTGCACTAATTATTCATTTCAAAATCAGCTAAGAAACCTTATATCTCCTGCGTCCATCTAAATACAAGACCTAATTCTTCTGAAGTAAATGTAGTGTTCTTGGCCTGATTGGAAGCTATTCCAGCTGTCTTTCTATACAGTCTTATTCCTGGAAGTCTTGATCTCAGTTTTCAGAACATCTTTGATAGATTTCAGCCTTATCAGTTTTCATTCAAATACATTTGTGTGCTCCTTAATTGTTGAAGATTGATTATAAAGGCACACACATTTATGTAAGAATCAAGATGCATCTGCGGCCCAAGTGCACATATACGTATACTAGAGCTGACCTCTATAGAATGATCAGAGCAATCTAACACTTGTTGCTTATCATCTGGAGATTTGAATCAGTATTTTTGTTTGGGATATAGCAGGCAGTATTCGGTCCAAGGTAGAAGCCAAATTGAAGGAAGAATCTGACCTTTGGAATTCGCTCGTATATCAGAAGTTTTCATTTTCTTTTGAAAAAGGGAGATACAATGATTCAAGTTTGATCAATCATCTAAGAAGCCAACCTTGTGACGCTTAGTCTGAGCATGTACATTCTCCAAATCTAGACAGTATGACAAAATTCTGAATTTACATCTGTTAATAATTAGTCCTATATTGATTTTGTTGGAAGGGCATTATAAGCATGAATCTGTTCATAATCTTTTGAGCATGAGATCCAAGCTACCCTTCAAAATTCTGATCATTCAAATAACGGCTGAAAAAGAAGAAGCCCAGCTCAACTATATTTCACAAGAATCTAATTCAAAGCCTCTGTCACAAAGGAAGAGGAGGTGAGACTCCTGTTACATTTTTTATAAAAGAAATCTAGGAAGATGGATCATTAGGTTATCATCCAACAAGTCTAGCCTCATCACCTTGCTCTCAGTCATTGAAAAGCATTATCCTACAGTGAGAAGAATACTCGCAGTCATGTGGACAAGGTAAGATTCTTTGTCTTCAGCCGTCAAATATATTCATACACGTGGTCAGATCGGTTGAGCCGACCTGTAGAGATTTCTCTTTATTTACAGTGACAGTGTTATTAATGAATGAGAATGCATAAAATCCCAAGGGTATTCACATCAGTAAATATTTGGAACAGTGATGATAATATCGGCAATATATCGCAGAATATCGGAAATATCATGATATTTTCTCGGTTCGCCGAGAAAATATCACGATGTTTTGGCTCCCAAAAATATCACGATATTTCCGAGATATCGTCGATATCTCGACAAAATATCGTGCGACGATATAAAGTATCGTCGGCCCACCTGGGCCACGGCTAGAAAAGGGAAATTTGCCCTTTTTTTTCTCGTTTCGGTTTCTGAGCATTGGAGAAGGAAGGTAAAGAGTTTTGTTGGTTGTCAAGGAGAGATTGAGGATCAAACAACCATTATCACCACCAACTAAGAATTTTTTGTGGATCAAAGATTGAAGAACAGTGAGACAAACTTCATTTCTTCCACTAACAGGTATGTTCTTAAAAACTCCTATGTCAATAATTTTTTCATAGATTTAAGGTTATGCTTGCTTGCCTCTTTGCCTACCAACATTTTGTTTCTTTGTTTTTTTCCATTTGCTACGATTTTCATGCCCATGAACCAATGCAAGGGTTTTCTCCATATTTGGACAGTAAGCTTCATTTTTTTTTCAACTTTCTTATGCACCCTCTTATTGCCATTTTTCATTCACATTGCAAATAATGTAGTAATTGTTTTTTAAATGAGGTGGTTATTACTTATTTTTTTTGTGTTGAGGGGTTTAATGCCAATCTTTTGTTTTTTTTGGTGCCCTATGTTTTAATTAGTTCACTACAAATATGCCAAAAGCCTTGGACCCATTTTGGGAGTATGGCGAGCCTGATGGTGGGACAAATCAGGCATACCTATCATGCAAATTGTGTGGAACCAAGATGTCAGGAGGGGTTATGCGATTGAGATACCATCTGGCTAGACTCCCTGCACATGATGTAATGCCTTATACGGTTTATGTGCAGAGGTTATACAAAAAGCTCTTGAAGCAATTGCTGAAAAAGACAGAAAGATAGCTACTAGGTCTCAGATAGATAGCTGCTAGTTTTATTTATTTTGCTACAGATAAGTTTAAAACTAATGATGATGAGCTACTTTTATATATGTGATGTTATTTTGTATTGGTTCTCCACATTTGAGTCCTTGATTGCACAATTATCAAGGATTAGTAGGATTTGGTATCGTCTTTGATGTATCATTTTATTTTACATCTACTACATCATATATATCAGTGCTTTCTTCATATTTATGTGCCAATGTGTTTATTTCATGTTGTTATTGCTTTATATGTTTAAAAATCAGAAGAAAAAAAAAAATATATATATATATATATAATGCATTTTTTATGTTTGTCGATATTTGCCGATATTGCTGATAAGATGTTTCTTGGACCCTTGCAGATATTTTGTCGATACCGATATTATCAACATTGATTTAGAAAGCTTTGGGCATGTAGTGAAATTTATTTTGAAGCCCTATAACATTGAAAGAAGCAACCTTGTATAGTTGTAGCAAAGATGTGTTCAAATTGACAGTGAAGTGCGGATCAGCAGACTTGTGGGCATTGTTATTGGTATACCTAGCAGGCACCTTCAATGGAAAATTTTGCATAAGATATCTTCCGGGGTTACAGGTGCACAATGTCAGGTCTTGATGAGCGGTCATTTAGCTTTGCATCATTGCAAAGAGCTTATGATGCCACTAATATCCTTATGTCAGAAATTTATTCTCTTAAGGAGTTAGCATGGACTACCCATTGGCTGGAAAGATAAGTTAACATTGAATTGATAATCACCGTGTCGCTAATTCTAGGCTTCTGCTAGTGTTCATCCACCAAATAACCAATATTAGAACCTTGAAAGCAGATATCAGTTTTTCATCAAGAATATCTACAGCATTTGATGGTATGCATTAGATTCCAAAGTGTGGCAGAAGATGTCAGGAATGGTGCTAATGACAAGCCTGGGATCTGAATCAAGGTTGCATAAGTAACCCTGACATAATCAAATTTGAAGCTAGACTACTCTAGGTCCTATTAAGAAGTTGGATAAATCTATGATATCTTTATTTAGTGTCTAAGGAAGTCATGTAGTAGGTCAGTAATATAGAACCCAAGTATGATAATGAAGGTTGCACTATGAGCACCCTTGAAAATTTCTTACTTTTAAAAGGAACCAGAACCAGACCATTGCAGCAAAATCCTCATTGAAGAAGGAAACTGAGACGACCTCGATCTTGAACCTTTGGAGAAGGATGGTTGTATTCAGATGCCTCGGCCCTTTGCATATTGGATTAGTAGCTGTCATGAAGCAGCTGGATGATTGGAAGGATTTCTTCAGCCTGGTTGAAATAGGACAGTGAAGATGATTTTTCTCTCAGATATGAAGGATAGCATTTCTAAAATTCTCTGACACAATTGTAAAGTCTCATCTTAAAGATGAGGATCAGATTGATGAAGTCTGCATAACTATCTGAAGCAAGGCTTCAGAGGGAGCCATAGAATCCTTGATCAACTGTATAGATGACGATGGCACATGGACCAAAAGCAGAATAACAGCAAAAGTAGCAGGTTGTAGATAGGTCAATGGTTATGACTTGGGCAAGGTCACTTTCCCAAAATTTTGGGAGAGCAATGATTGAAAATGCAGTTTTAATATCTGGAAATCCTTGATACACTATTTCTTGCACTTAAAAGCCTAATGAGATGGAGAAACTGCTGATCCCTGGTTTTCTTGATAAGCACCTGTCACGTGCCTTTAAGTCAAGCTATGAATGTGCCTCATTTATTGATAGTTGATTGCTACTAGTTGTGATTAGAAATTCCTACCAGAATATGAGACTCCATGGATATTTTGATATTGTCTCAGTTAGCAGAGTACATCTAATGCTATATTACTTGATTTTGTTGCTCTCAAAGCACTATTGAATTTGAATCCATGACGTACTATGGAGACGGTTGTTGAAGCTCCTCAGTGAGCTATTTCGGCATTTGCTGGACACCGCCGTTGTATATTGCAACGTTGGAGTCACTTTTCAGAGAATCATATTGGCACCCAGTATCACTTTATTCGGCATATGTTACTGGAGTAAAAAAAATTCTGATACGCAGAAATTATATATAAATATTTTATTAAAGAGATGAAATTACAGATGATGATCATTTACAATGGGTTGCCTGGCTTATATACCGCCATGGGCACCCTTTGGGAAAGGGCATGATCTTATGATCGTGCCCTTTCGTCTGGCTAAACCTAAATTTAAATAATAAACCTAAAATTAACTAATTTTTTACATAACATTGCCTTCCTCTCGAAAGAATGCTTTGTCCTCAAAGCATAAGCAACGACGGATGTTGTTGAAGAATGATTCATTCTCCCAGGAAGCGTCTTCTTGGGGTAAGTCCTTCCACTTGATCAGATATTCCAAGATGATCAAGGTCCCACATTTTAAAAGGTCTTGGATTAATCTTGCAATTTCCATTTTTTGGTGATGTGGATATCGGTATGGCTTGATGTTGACAGGACCTGATCTTGCCTTGACTTCTATTGTATGCTCAATTTCCCTATTAGGCGGCCTCTTCATAGGTAGGTCTTGAATTACTTTTTCATGCTTCCGAATCAGATCTTGTATCCCTGGTGACTCTTCTCTAGTCATATCTGCAGATAACATTTCTAATTGGTGACATTGTATTACATAAGCAGGTGCTCCATTTCGACTCAGCTTCATCATCTGGGATGATGATGTAACTTGATTTTCTGGTGCTTGGAATCCGTGTAGCTTGTACTTCTGACCCCCCCATTTTAATTTTATAAATTGTACTTGATGGTTGGCGGAATAAGTACCTAAAGTTCGTAGCCATTGGATACCTAAGACTACATCTACTCCTCCTAATGGTACCGTGAATAATGGAGACTCTAGATTAAAGTCTTGAATCTGCAAATTGACCTTATGGCATTTCCCTACCTTTTCAATCTTCTTACCATTAGCTACCATCACTTTCATGTTTGGTAAGGGAAACGAAAAGATATTGAGTCTCTTTGCCACGGTTGCATCTAAAAAATTGTGTGTGCTTCCAGAGTCGATGAGAACCACTACGTTGTTCTTCTTTATGTGTCCTTTTAATTTTAAAGTCTGAGGTTGTGATATCCCTGTCATAGCTGATAATGACACTTGTGGAATACTTCCATCATCTAATTCTGGTGAGAATTCTGGGGCGTCTTCTGTGTCTTCTATGTCATAATCTTCACTGTTTGAATCATTGGTTGCTTCACAATTATATAGGTTCTTTGGTTCTTTTCCTTTACCACATCTATGTTTGGGGTCCCACTTCTCACCACAGCGTTTACATTTTCCCTCGTTTATCCTTTGCATTTCCACATTGGATTTTTCATCTTCACGACGATGTGGTGGAACATATCGTGCATTATTTGAGTCCACATACTGGGGTATCCTTCGTCTTGCATAAGTTTTTTCCACTGTTGACCAAAATATTGGTTCGGATTTCTTTTCGGTTGTTTTTGCTTTTCGTCTTGCTACTTCTATAGATGTAATGTCATGCATCTCAAGTTCTACTTGTAAATGGGTTTTGAGTCCCAAGATGTAT
Organism: Pinus tabuliformis; assembly: GCA_031772625.1. NCBI lineage: Eukaryota > Viridiplantae > Streptophyta > Pinopsida > Pinales > Pinaceae > Pinus > Pinus tabuliformis. Next base: position 11,119,628 of record CM062818.1, read on the forward strand.
GATTGAATTAGACGAGATTCGATAACCCAGGTACTCGTGTTACTAAGATCTACCATTCTTGAGTGTATTCGTCCACACTTCCTTTTTGTCGTAGTTTGATGAGTTTTGAAAAGAACTCTTCTTCCTTTACACCTTGGAATCTTTTGAAGAATGCATCTTTAAATTTCCTCCAGCTAATGACATGTGTTGTCTTTTTCCACCACATATACCAGTTATATGCTTCTCCCTCCATTTTCATGGATGCATGTCTGAGCTTTTCATCATCGTCAGTGATGTCATATATCTCAAAATATTCTTCTGCTTTATTTATCCATGCAACATTGTTTTTTTCGTTTCCATCGAATTTAGGCATCTCGACCTTTGCCCTTCGCTGGTATGTTGCTACTGGTTGAGCGAAAAAAGGGTGTTGATTGGTAAAGTTATCCCAGAGTTGCTTGTTTGTAAAGGCTGTGCTACTCGCTTCTTGGTGGGGTGTCGCTGATTTTTTGGGGATTCAACTTTGTCATGAGAGTCTGTGGACTTAGTTGAATCTGACGAGATGTGTTCTTGATTCTCTTCACCTTCTTTTAGTAGTTGTTCGGGTGTACAATTCGACCTTTTACACAGACTTTTCAGCATTGTTAAGACCTCTCTGATCCCTGCTTCTGCCTGGACATGGTAATTTTCCATCTTTATTTCTATTCGATTTGTCGTATCGTGAAGATTTTTTATTTCATCAGCTTGCTCCCCAAGCTTGATCTGGAATTCATTTAATCTTTTATTAACCTCATCGTGGTTGCTATTTATCTTATGCTCTGCATCCAACAATTTTTTTTGGAAATCCGCCATTGTCATTGTCGACATTGAGCGGGTTTGCGGGGGCGTGTATTTATTTGCCAGCGAAAATATTTTTCCTCTTTTTTTTTTATTAGCTAAAATAAATTTTATACATATAAATTTTAATTAATTAAAATAATTTTAATTAATTAAATTAACTTATATGTATATATATATATATATATTAAAACTACATAAAATTATAATTCATATGTATTTATATATATAACGTGTATGCGTATAATGGATGGTCACGTCTCAAGGAAGGGTCACGTTCTGTTTGTGTATTAACGCAATGGTGGAAACCTCTTACGGATATATGTTACGGCTATTACGACTGTTATATGCAATTATTACTTCTTCCTTTCATAAATATTTCTAGTATCCGAGATCTACAAACCTACCGCAGCTGCAATTTCTGTATTACAAAGACAACCTCGTTCCGACGATTTGCTATTCTGCCTCTTGACTGAATCTCGCCGTTGCCAACCTCTAAGAAATACGCGGTGAAAGCGGATGAGAGGTTGCGACTGTGAATAACGTTGGAGAAAGCAAGATATAATGTTCTTGCAGTTGGAGACTGTGCGGCTCAGGACAGATCGTGGTCGATGAGAAGGTGACAGCGGGGGCAATCGAAGTCAACGGACAATGGTGGTTGTGTGAAGTGTGCAGCGGAAGAATTATTAGACGGCGTTGCAGACGCAGGTATGCTGACCATAACAAAAACAATAGTAATCAACAGCAAACAAGATAGATGATAACAATTAGCAACCGCTCGAATGCTAGTAATGGCAGGTCAAGTTGCTAGATACGATTGTCGCTCGAGTAGCACAGCAGAGCAACCGAGGATCGTACGCTCTGATACCAGATGGAGTAAAAAAACTTCTGATACGCAGAAATTATATATAAATATTTTATTAAAGAGATGAAATTACAGATGATGATCATTTACAATGGGTTGCCTGGCTTATATACCGCCATGGGCACCCTTTGGGAAAGGGCATGATCTTATGATCGTGCCCTTTCATCTGGCTAAACCTAAATTTAAATAATAAACCTAAAATTAACTAATTTTTTACATAACAGTTACAGCAGGGATCAAACAAGCTCCAACATTGCAGGATGGATGTACAGGTTACCTACATCCTCTCAAAGCCTCTTGATCTGTTGGAATTTCTAAGTCTAACCCATTAGAAACCCTTCATGTACTTCCTAATTTATTTCTGCCTACTTGTTCTGATTAATTAACAAGTTATTTACCATGTAAAAAATGAAAATAAATACAAGTACATGCTCAACACATTACAGATCATCAACTGAAGGAAACAAAACAAGCACACAAGTGACACCGTTGTTTTTGGACCAATGTCCCCGGAAAATCCCAATGCGGGAAAATCGGTGCAGCTATCTGAGGGTTTGTATTATTATGCAGTTTTTGAATACAATCTGGGTGCCAAAACTGGCTCACCCAACAAAGAATAATCTCGATAGTACTACCTCTCTACTTGGAAGCAGATATTCCAGCTAAAACCCCAGATAAACACTCTGACAGCCCCCAGCTCCAATCTGACCCACAAAAACCCCAGGGTCAACCTCTAGGGACTGCGTCAGCCCTGTCTAGCCCAGCATCTGCCCAACGTCACCCTAGCTCGCCCTGCGTCAGTCTCTGGAGGCAATGCGTCAGCCCATAGAACCTTTGTGTCACCCATGCTGGCTTTCTAAGGCACTGTGCAGCTCCTGGCTGCCTCTGCGTGATCCCTAGTTGGCTTTGCGTGAACCTTTGGTTGGCTCTGCATCCCTCTCTCCCAGCTCTCTAGGCACTGCCCAGCTCCTGGCTGCCTCCGCGTGATCCCTGGCTGGCTTTGCGTGAACCTCTGGTTAGCTCTGCGTCCCTCTCTCCCGGCTTCTGCATTGATCCTCCTAGTACTATCTCTGCCCCTCTGCTTCTCTATTCATTGACCCTCGGTTGCAACTCTGATCACTCTTTCGACTTCTTCAGCAAACTCTGCCCCAGAAAATCGAAATCTTGATCAACTCGGTGTGTTCTCCAAGTGACCCTCAAGCCTCCTCTTATACTTTTCTCGTTGAAAATTCAACGACCAAGATTAAGTCCCTAATTAACGGCTAAGATTAACTCTCGTTTGATCCATGACTTTTGGACCCTTCTAACACAGTTTTATATTAATTCACATTGATTTTTTATTTTCCCTACGTTTAGACTTAGGGACTCCATTAAAAATATTAATTATTTTAATATCTCCCAAACTGTTTAGAATTTGCCCAAACCATTTCTAGATATTGGAGATCTCATGTGCTTTAGCCTCTCCACCAATTTTCATGGCTAGAGCACATCCGATGCTACCCCAAATCAACACTCCCTCTTACCGAGGACTATGCTCTAGTAATACTCCTCACTGAGTATCACCCTGATCATCCAGCATCAGTCCTAGTGTTGATGCTAGGTGTGTTGCCCAACATCCTCTGCACTGCTACATCATGTACTACCACCCATGGCCATGCCACTGCCACTACTGCATCTGTACGGCAACCCATCTTATCATGTTGCATTGTGTTTCCCATAGCACTGCCACTACTGCATCTGTACGGCAACCCATCTTATCATGTTGCATCGTGTTGCCCATAGCACTGCCACTACTAACTGTTGCACTGCAACTCAGTTACTGAGAAGTAAGTAACTGATCTCCCAACTCTGACATCTCTATCACGCTAGAAACACTCCTGATGCTGAAGCTCCCTCTGTTGCTAACAAGTGCTCCCTCTCTGACCTCTGCATTGCTGCAACAACTCTATGCCTCTCGCACTGCTGCCTCACGTTGTCCTCGGACTCCCCCACTATAGCCCTCTTTGTCGCTCCATCCGCATTCGTCTCTACCGACATCTGCCAGCACTGCTACTCCTCTTCGAGGCTCCGTAACAAGGTATAATCCAAGAGGCTATGTACCTCGAGGATCTTACCCCTCATCGCGTGTAGTCCATTTTACTACAGCTCGATGTCTCCCCACTTCCACTCAAGTGGCGTGTGAGCACTCATGGCACACTCATCATCTGTCTCCACTTCCTTCTTCGCCTTTTCTGGCGCAACGGAGGTCTCCAAAGCCTCTCCTTTGCTCTTCTTCCTTGGACACTAGCTCGCATAGTGACCCAATTCCCCACAGTTGAAGCATTTTACCTTGGAGAGGTCCTTCTTCTGTTTCTCTTGCTTTCCCTCAGATGCTAGGGCTGCATCTTCGTCTTCCTCCTTCTTGATTCTGATCCCCTTTCCGTTGTTTCCCGCCTTGCTTAGCCTTCTGATCTCTTCTTGGCGAAGAGCCACCCACATTTCCTCCCAATCTGGAAGGGTCACCCGACCCAGTATGCTTTGAACAATCACCTCCCAATCATCTAAGACTACATTCAGGGTTGTTCTCACCATCAATTTTTGATCCGGCGTGGCCCCTATGGAAGTCAGTCAATCCCATATCTCCTTCAATCGACCGAGGAAGGTGTCGATCTGTTCTCCCTTCTGCATCTAGTATGACCGCAGCTAATTTTCTAGTAGCATCTTCCTCTACACGGAAGTATGTTGATACAACTTCTTTAGGGCCTCCCACATCTCATTTGCTGTATTCTTCTTAGCAATGTGTGGTACTACATGGTCCTTGACCTCGTCAAGGATGATGCTCTTGGCCCTCGCCATTGCATCCTCGTACTTATCGTTATCAGTCGGGTCAACTGGGACCACTATTGTCCTCAAGGCGAAGTGCTTGAGACGGTTCCTGTCTAGAACGGATAAGATTTTGGCCTTCCAGACTACGAAGTTTGAGGCTCCATCCAGTCTGTCCTGGTCTCTTACCCCGTTCACTGCCATCTCGCTGCTCCTCTACTTCCCTTCTGGAAGTTCTCAGTGTGAAACCCCTCTGCCAATGTCGAGATGCCCCCACTCCGATCCTTAGTGCAGCTACACCACTAATCCAGATTTCTTGGCTAGAAATTCTTGGTAGCAACTCCCTCCTCCTTGGTCTTGCCCTGTTAGGTACTGTTCTGACTACAGTACCCCGCTAGCTTCACTTTGCAACTTACCCACAGCCTCCTAAGCCCCAGCAAACTAAAGGTTAGAGCTTCTAGGCTCTGCGCAATCCTGGCACCAGCAAAATCCGCACCTCCTGGCCATGGGCGTCAATCCTTCCTAACTAAGAAAGATGATCGGGCACTGCGTAGGTTGAATCTGCTCCCCTCTGCCACTGCGTTGATCCTCTTCCCGGCTCAAACTTGATGACGTAGGCACTACGTCACCCCTTCCTTGTTGTTTCTCTGCTAGGAACAGCGTCTGTTAGTTGGAACAACTGTTTGCTGCTGCTGCTGCTCCGCTCGGCTAATGTCCTCAGTTCTTCTGTGATGTGAAACCATGCTCTAATTTCATGTTGGAATTTCTACGTCTAACCCATTAGAAACCCTTCATGTACTTTCTGATTTATTTCTGCCTACTTGTTCTGATTAATTAACAAGTTATTTACCATGTAAATACTGAAAATAAATATAAGTACATGATCAACACATTACAGATCATCAATTGAAGGAAACAAAACAAGCACACAAGTGACACCATTGTTTTTGGACCAATGTCCCCGGAAAAACCCAATGTGGGAAAACCGATGCAACTATCTGAGGGTTTGTATTATTATGCAGTTTCCGAATACAATCTGGGTTCCAAAACCAGCTCACCCAACAAAGAATAATCTCGTCAGTATTAACTCTCTACTCGGAAGAAGATATTCCGGCTAAAACCCCAGATAAACACTCCAACAGCGCCCAGCTCCAATCTGCCCCACGAAAACCCTAGCGTCAACCTCTAGGGACTGCGTTAGCCCTTCCTGGCCCAGTGTCTGCCCAGCGTCACCTTAGCTCGCCCTGCGCCAGTCTCTGGACGCACTACGTTAGCCCTTAGAGCCTTTGTGTCACCCACGCTGGCTCTCTGAGGCACTACGCAACTCCTGGCTGCCTCTGCGTGAGCACTAGCTGGCTCTGTGTGAGCCTCTGGCTGGCTCTGCATCCCTCTCTCCTAGCTTTTGCGCTGATCCTCCTGGTACTATCTTTGTCTCTCTGCTTTTGTATTCACTGCCCCTCAGCTGCAACTCTGATCACTCTTTCAACTTCCTTATCAAACCCTACCCCAGAAAATCGAAATCTTGATCAACTCGGTGTGTTCTCCAAGTGACCCTCAAGCCTCCTCTTATACTTTTCTCGTTGACAATTCAACAGCCGAGATTAAGTCCCTAATCAACGGCTAAGATTAACTTTGGTTTGATCCATGATTTTTGGACCATTCTAACACAATTTTATATTAATTCACATTAATATTTTATTTTCCCTAAGTTTAGACTTAGGGACTCCATTAAAAATATTAATTATTTTAATATCTCCCAAATTGTTTAGAATCTGCACAAACCATTTCTGGGTATTGGAGATCTCATGTACTTTACCCTCTCCGCCAATTTTCGTTGCTAGAGCATATCCGATGCTACCCCAAATCAACATGATCAAGTCCTCAGAAAGAGGTTGGAATCATGGAAAGACCCTACTATGAGGGTCTCAGTTGAACATTGAGCTCTGGGAGCTCCTGGGGGCTTGAGGTACTTCTTGATACTATAAGCAACCATAGGGTGAGTGGTTCACCTTCCCCTATAGGTATGCTAGGTACAGGGTGAGTAGCTCACCTTCCCCAGTGATACCTCATGTTGATATATGACGCATAGGGTGAGTGGTTCACCTTCCCCTATGATGGTTGTCATGTGTGTAGGGTGAGTGGTTCACCTTCCCCTACGATTGATGAGATATGCATAGGATGATTGGTTCACATTCTCCTGAAGAGATGCATATAGGCATCTGCTTGTTGTCACATGTGGACATGTCGGTGCGACGTGGTTCATCCTTTCCCCGCGTGTAGGATGCTCATTCCCTATGATATGTGGTTGACATGTCGGTGGGAAGTGGTTCATCCTTTCCCGACGTATAGGATCCTTCCTACGACTAATGATTGGCATGCATTTAGGACGTGGTTCATCCTTTCCCTAGTCTCGGTGGTTTGCATGCATGTAGGACGCGGTTCATCCTTTCCCTACTTTCGGTGGTTTGCATGCATGTCGGATGTGACTCATCCTTTCCCTACGATGGTCATGATGTGTGACTACAGGATGTGGTTTATCCTTCCCTATGTGTGGTTGTAAGTAGGATGTTATATATTCTTTCCTTGCTATTGATTCAATATCATCCTAGCCATGTAGTTTGGGAGACATGGGAAGTACCTCTCATCTGGCCAATGAGTTGGGAAAAGTGGATAGGGACCATAGCACTACCAATGGACGCATCATGTATTGTCGTACTCCCTATATCTAGTATGCATGATGTTCAACAACTTGATCTCAAATCAAGCCTAACTGAGGTTCTACCTCTGAACCGACTTTTGTCAGTGGAGAGTGGTAAGGTCTTGTGACACACTCTCGATCAATTCTTCTTCATTATTCTTATCAGTGTTTAGTAGAGCAAAGAAGAGATGAGATTCTGAGATGAGACGAGATGCAGAGATGGTTCATGATGAAAAGATTGTATGATGATGGGCAGATTTGCAGGTGGAATTCTCCCTAGTTGAGAGGGAGTGTTAAAATTGGAAACTAGGGCCAAATACCCCCATTGGACAACTCATATGTTGGAGATGATTACTGCATAAATTCCTCTTTTCGAGAGGACCAAAATCGACCTAAAGATCATCAAATTTGGACAAGGTAAACTATGTTTTTGAATTTAATCTCTCACATGAACAAATTGTCAAGTTCGGCTTGGGGTAAATTATACAGGAGGAACCCCTCTCCAAATCCTATAAATAGAAGTGTCCTCCAACCATATTTGATCATTCATATCTCACTTTACTTCTCTTTGAAATAGCCACAAAAGAAGAAGGGCTCCAGCGAAGGTGGTAAGGGAAAAGATTGGCATCTTCTTAGACTCCTTGATGGGCCGAATTCCACAGGCAAGAGACTTAAGATGTCTGGAGAGAGTCTGGGTTCATTTGTGAATGGATCTAGGGCTTATTTATCCTCCATTACAGATCTGAATTTGCAGCAGAGGCTTTCACTGTGTATGAGGGTTGATCCTTAATGTTTTGGGCATGATCCTCATGGAAAATTCCTTCCAGAAGCAGGCCGCAAGCCTTAATCCTCAGTTCAAGAGAACGAGAAGCTATAGAAGGTTGGTCGTTCTCTGTCATACTTGAACAGTGAACTATAATGGTTCATTTTTTAGGCCCAAAAGAAGATTAAAGTACAGCGTGTTGATGGAGAGACCATATGAAGGGAAGCCGCAGTCAAATCAAAGGTTTGTTGCGTGTGAATAAGGTGATTTTCCCTAACCAGTGTTCAGAACTACAGAGAAGAAGTCATCAACTTTTGGAGCATGCTATGAATGCCAAGATTCCAAATTGACTGGATCATCTTATTATCTAAGGGCAATGTTGTTAGATCTTCAATTGGCAAGTCAATTTTATTGTACTCTCTCTCTCTCCGTTGAACCTTTGATATTTATAATAAGAAGAATTGAA